>CM034156.1:142508736-143708736 GCA_019776745.2 Taxus chinensis | reverse complement strand
GTACTGACGGCGCCGTTATCTTCTATCAGACGCTACTACTAATTATACTAACAACATCCTATTCCTAATACATACATACATTAATGAAATAGAAATTACGGAGGAGGAAAATTTTAGTGTCGACATCTTCCCCCTTCCTAGCTTCTACTCCGTCCTCGGAGTAGACTATTCTGGTGCTTGCTTGGAAAATCTTCAACTTGTCGTGGTTGACCCATTTCGTAATGGGAGTGCCATCCAATTCCTCCAGTCGGTACGTACCATTTTCATGCACAGCTGCTATTTTGTAGGGCCCCATCCATTTGGAAGAAATTTTCTCTTCTTTTTTTTATCTGGAATCATATACTAGAACCAAGTCATTCACATGAAATGGAGACCACTGGATCTTTTGATCAAAGTATTCCTTCTGCTTCATTTTCTTCTTATGGCTTGTATCCTTTGCTATTTCCCTCATTTCCTCTAGCAAAAATGAAGATGTACCAACCTTTCTTTTACTGAATCACTTTCATCCATCCTTTCATTTTTTTCATAACTCTCACAGTGGGAATATCAAACTCAATAGGAAGAACTGGATCAATGCCATAGGCCAACTGAAATGGGGAGTATCCTGTTGCTGACTTTGATGTTGCCCTATATGCCCACAATGCTGCATGAATCCTTTTATCCCATTTATGTACCTGCAAGGCTGCTTTTGCTAGAATTTGACACAACACAAAATTTGTTCGTTCCACCTGTCCATTTGTGCTTGGCTTGTATGTTGTTGCCTTCCTGCTTAATAGAAAACTTATTGACTAGGGCTTCTACCACCTCATTAATGAAGTGGCTTCCTTGATCTGTTACAATTTCTAATGGACAACCAAATCTGGTGACAATGCGTTCATATATGAACCTTGCCACTTCATCCATGGAAGTTGTTTTCAATGGCCTAGCTTCAACCCACTTGGTTAAATAATCTGTGGCAACTACAATATACTTATTTTGGCGTGATGATGTAGTTGGAAGTGGACCTACAATGTCTATTCCCCACTTTTCAAAGGGACCAAGTGGAAGAATAGGACATAATGGAGCTGATGAAGTCTTACGGTTACCATGTGTTTGACAAATATCACATGTCTTACAATAATTATAACAATCTTTAAAAAGAGTGGGCCAGTGATAACCTGCCTGCATCCAAGATCCTTCTTGCTTGCTGTAAGTTGTCCAGAGAAGTGCCCTCCACATGACCATTGTGGAATTCTTCTAGCAGCTCCTTCCCTTGATCACGTCCAACTGCCCTCTTGTACTGTCCATCAGGTCCTATTCGAAATAATACTCCATGCAGAATAGAATATGGACGACTGGCTTGAGTAATCTTTCTCTTAGTCTTTGCATTGGCACCATCAGGAAACTTGAATTCATTCAGATAATTCCAAATATCTATGTATTCACTAGGGATTGTGTCAAGGGATAACAATGCTGCATCGGGAAAATCATCATCATCACAAGATGATCCTAAACCATCATAGGCTCGAGAGAGTGCATCTGCATTGACATGCTTCTTTCTGGCCTATCTATAATCAAATTCAAATTCTTGTAGCAAAATTATCCATCTTGCTATCCTCCCTGATGGGTTAGGCTTATTTACAATATATTTTAGAGCCTGATGATCTGTTACAACTATAAATTTCTGCCCTAGCAAGTAATTTCTAAACTTCTTCTTTACAGCAAAAATGATATAGCCAGAGCCTCTTTTTTCAGTTACAGTATAATTTACCTCAGCACTGCTCATTTGTCTGCTCCCAAAGTAAATTGGATGTTCATTCCCATTTTCATCCTTTTGGCTCAAAGTACTTCCTAGTGCTAGTGCTGCATCTGAGGCATCAGTGTACACAATGAATGGCTTGCTCCAATCTGGATTCTTTAAAACAGGTGAAGACACCAGGGCTTCCTTCAGTTGTCCAAAAGCTTCATGCGCCTTATTTCCTGGTTCATAAGTAACATCCTTCTTCAAGAACTGGGTTAGTGGCTGTGCAATCTTTGAGAAATTCTTGATGAACCTTCTATAGTAGTAACCCACATGGCCTAAAAATGATCTCAACTTACTTCTATTCATTCAGGGAAATGGTAAATCTTTGATTTTTGAAACTTTATCAGGATCAGTACCAATACCATCTCTGGATACAACATGCCCTAACAAAACACCTTTAGAACATCCAAAGACACACTTTGTTGTAGGGTTTAGTGAGGCTTGTGCTTCATCTAACCTTTGAAATGTTGTCTCCATCTGGTGCAGGTGGTCCAACTTGCTCCCATAGATGCAAAAAATCATCCAAAATACTCTGATGAAGGTCCCAATGTAGGGTTCGAACACCCTATTCATCAAACGCTGGAATGTTGCTGGAGCATTACACAACCCAAAAGGCATAAACTCTATAAGCAAACGTTCCCCAAGGAGTGGTGAACGTGGTCTTCAGCTGATCTTTCTCTGCTATACGAACTTGGTTGTAGCCGCTATATCCATCAGCAAAAACTATAGCACTCCTGGCCAGCTACTTCGTCCAAGATCTGATCTGAAAATGGAAGAGGGTAATGATCCTTCTTTGTTGCCTTATTGAGCTTCCTGTAATCAACACAAATGCGTAGCTTCCCATTCTTTTTATTGAGATCACAATGGGAGAAACCCATTCTGAATTCTCCACAGCAAATATGAATCCTCATCAAGCAACTTATCTATTTCTTCTTTTACAGTCTTGGAAAAATTAGGATTCATTCTATATGGCATTTGCTTTATGGGCTTAGCACCATCTACCAGCTCAATCAATACAATGTTCTACCCAACTTACTTGACGGAGTTCCTTGTAATCAAAAGTGAATAGGTGTATGTACCTTCGAAAGAGCTGGAGGTAGGATTCCTTCTCACTCTCCATCACAGCATCACCAATCTTTATTTGTTGGAGACGATCATCATCAACTTCTTCTTCAGATAATTTTATGGGGTCATGAGTTGGTGTGACTGGAAGGATATCCATGACTGAAAACATCACCTCACTTTTTCATCTTCAGTGTCCACTTCACTGGTACTAGAGTAATCAGAGGATGTGTCCAATCATCAGTTTCATCACTTGAATCCACAGGTTCTGCTTTATGATGTCGAGGATCACGTTTATCTTCACCCTCTCTCTACCACGTCCAAGTGTCATGAAACCTTCATTCCAGTAGTTTCTTGCATGAACTCTCCTTAGCCATGGTCTTCCCAGCAGCATTGGGTACGCAACAGTACCATTTTTCATCACCTGAAAGTCTACCACACATACAACACCCATAACAGATATTGCCACATTTGAAACTACACCTTCTGGTTTAGTTTTTCCCTTATTTAATGACCTTAACATAAGTGTTGAAGGGCGATCAATTTTTAAACCCAACATATTCATTACAGACTCGGTCATTACATTAACTGCAGCACCTCCATCAACTAAGACATCATGAATTGAAATACCATTACATAATACCTCAGCTTGTGGAGCATAGGGATCTGCCTCTGCCTCCAAAACAGGGACCTCAACCTCCTTCCTTCTTCGAGAGCATTGAGTCCACTCGCAACTCCCGCCTCTTCTCAGAAGACATAGCCAAGAGTTGACCATATGTAATATTTGCAGGCCTTTTGGACAGATTTCCAAGATGGAGTATGGTCCTTGCCCCTGTGAAATCAGAAAATCCTGCACACCCAACTTTCTTCTCCTATGTTTTCTTACTAGTTTCTTCTTTCATCTTCTTAGGATCATTTCCATCTTGATTATCTTTTTTTTCTTTCTTTTTTTGTTACAAACACACATCTACTTCATTATTTCTGCTCTTATCTACTACATCAAAAGAATTCACAGGTGCTTTTCCTTTATCATTATCTCCTTTACCAGATGTAGAAGCTCTATCTGGACAATTATACTTATAATGACCCTTTTTATAACAACCATAACAAACAACTTCAGAAATATTTCTTTTTGGACCTCTATCTCCTCCCTGAGAACTAAATTCCTTTCCTTGAAGAAGATTAATAGTTAACTGACCCATCTTTTGAGCAGATCTTCATACTCAGTAGATGTACTAGGAGAAATATTTGCTCACCGGAGTGGTTGTGGATTCTGGACCAAAGGTGCTGGTGTAGGCTCTACTTTAGCAACAATTTCTTTGGGCTCCTCTTCCATGCTTTCTTCTTGCCTTCTTGCAATCTCCTTTGCTTGTTCAATGGTAGCTGGGCGGTCATACTTCACTCGTTGTCTGATCTCTGGCTTCATCCCAAGAATGAAGTGCTTACATAGGAGATTATCCACGCCATTCATCAACCCATCCGCTAATCCTTCCTTCCTTCCGGATCTGGGCATCGAGCTTCCTCCTTAGCTCTAGAACACGAGCATGATAATCCCTTATCTTCTCCTTCTCTCCTGGGATAGCTTTGTGATCTCGATCATGAGATCTGCATATTTCTGTTGTTCACCAAATTCTTCAAGAAAACTTTCAGTTAATAAATCCCATGAATTTTTCACATTATCACCTAGTGTTTCAAACCACCTAAGTGCTGAACCATCCAAAAAGGTAGGAAAAAATTCAGTCCATTGTTCCCTTCTTATAAGGCCATTACAAATACAAGATCGCTTAAACTCTTGAATGAAAGAAGAAGCATCTTCACTAGATTGAGCTGAAAAAACAGGAATCTTTCCCATTTTCAAAAGTAACCACCGTGAAATACTAACCCACAAGTACAATCAACAAGACTTATGTGCACAAATAATTGGAATTACTATAGAAATGACCACGATAAACTTTGGTAAAACTTGACTTACTGCAGTAAAAACTGATTTTACTGTGGTAAACACTATTCACGGTAAAAAGTGAAGTTACTGCGGTAAATACTATTCACGGTAAAAAGTGACTTTACTGTGATAAATACTATTCATAGCAAAAATGACTTTATCATGGTAACTACTATTCACAGTAAAAATGACTTTACCATGGTAACTACTATGCACAGTAAAAACAAGGTTACCCTCTAATTGATTTTTGACTAAGTAGGAATATCTCTCCAGAAAATCCACCAACGAGGAATGGTCCCGGCAACGGAACCATAATGTCATCACCAATCCGGCACTATGATAATTCTTCACCGGGAACTCCTCGTGCTATGATTATTTACTAATGCACAACCTTTAGTTTGGTGGATGTAATCTGGAAACAAAACAACAACCGAAACACAAGAATACCATTGACTATGATAAGACGGAATGATGACAAATCTGAAATATCAAAGTAAATTATAATATTAACATGAAATTGTTACAATCTCACCCATGAGGTACTTCAACAAGACTATGGGAGAAAACTTTACAATTACGCCTCTTGATGGCTTCTTCAACACACCTTTAACTGATGGCTTCCTTTGCACACTTCCTACAATATTTCTCACTACTTCTTTCTATGCTAAATGAGGGGGGTGGCCTCTCTATTTATAGAACTTCCAGACTTATCCATCCTATCTCTAAGATAGGATAAGAAATCCACTCTGACGAATCATATTCCATACCTTAACTCTTATCTGTACATGTAAGCTTATCTCTTAAGATAAGATAAACCTTATCATTTTACATGGGTTCCACATTTTTAGACTTTTTACAAATAAAATACACAAAAAATTTATGACCTCACTCCTTGTCCTTATTACCAATATAATATTTCTAATTCCTAATCATGTAGACCCTACTTCTCTAATTACCCAAACTTTGACATTTTAACATTACCGGACCACTTACGACAAATATTTACTTTTTACAACATTCCTATTGTACTTTGACTATTACCGTACTCCACATTATTGGCGACACCGTACTGACGGCACCGTTATCTTCTATCAGACGCTACTTACTAATTATACTGAACAACATCCTATTCCTATACATACATTAATGAAATAGAAATTATGGAGGAAAATTTTAGTGTCGACAGTCCATCGTTGTGGACATTCTAGAGAAAGTAGAGAAGGCTCTCACCGAGTGGCAGGCCTTAGAGGCTAGAATAAATGAGGAGTATCCAGAGTTGATCCTTCAAGATGAACAGAGGAGGTTTCCACATAAAAGCATTCTTTATTCATTCAAATTATTTTTTATTCTTTCTATTCAACATTTTTTGGAGATACCCATTGTCAGGGTGACAATGAGATTAGTGTGGGGTAATGTTGATCAGAGAACACTTGACAGAACTCACACAAGAAGTTCGCGTGGGAAAACAAGCCAGGTTCAAGGGCATGAAGGGATAAGAAGAACTCGTGTGTGCAAGACAAGTCAACATTCAGGCCTTAGCCATTTTTGGGCATGAAGATCTATTTTTAGAAGATAGCATGTAGAACACACCAACGATGCAGAGATATGCACGCCACGCATTGTCTATTTCTGGAGGATCGGATTCATAGCACTTTTGCATGGAGACAATATAAGAATAGGATCGTCACCTCATTTAACATTCTGCTATAGCAACCATAAAGAGGGACCTGGTACCTTTGCGCACTTTGGATGAGTGCTCAGTCTAGGCTGAGTGATGTGTCAGCGCGTCTAGGGTGTTATCTGGTCAATTCTAGGTTACATCACCCTTTCCCTAGGTAATATAAGTAAAAAATATCTCCTCTAAAAATAACTTACAAGACTTCAAAACAATATAAAGTATTAAAATACAAATATATGAGAAATTTAATAACAAAGGCACTTGCCTAGGTTTCAGGGCTAGTTAAACATCATAATCATTTTTTTAAAAAAATTTCAACTAAGAGAATCAAATTAGTATGTAAGGATGGCCACTAACTCTATTAGCATATGCGGTTAATAACTTGATATAGTTTTCATAAAAAACCATGATAAAATAAAAAAATTGGCACCCCCCTAAATGTTGGCACCCTAGGCAGTTGCCTAGTCTACCTAGGCCTTAATCCCACTATGTCGAGTGCCCCATAGAGTGATGACTATATACAGATGAGATCAGTTTACCATAGAACATGATGTTGAATTTAGTTCTAAAAAACATTGGGCATTTGAAGGTCACTAGATAATGACAAAATAAATGTAGTTATCATATATCGATTCAAATTCTATAAAGTCTAAGTAAGAATTTAAAAGATGTTAACGCTGGTACAAGTTGAATATTCAAAAGATAATAATATTGAATTATCATAAATTTATGGATATTCAAAAAAATCCATAGTGGTTTATGGGTTTATAAGGCAAGACAAACAAACCTAAATATTTTGAAGAAACAACTATGTTTGTAAAATTACGATCAATTTAGTGGAATAAATTGAAATAAATGATCATAAGTTTATATACAGTAGTTTTGAGCATTAATTTACTTGTCTTTACACATGTGTGCATGTTTCATGTGGATTGATGTAGATAGTTAAGAGTTTACACTACACTCTTATTACCAAGATATAAGGTTTACATTTACTTACATTCTTTTCTCTTAATCTACAATTTGTCAATACTAGATTAAAATGGGAAATTTGTACCCTAAATTTGGTTTGGAAACTTGGCAATATGGCATATGGTACTTATATTAACACAAACTCAATCTATACATTGTTTGACCAAGTAAAGAAACTTGTATGTTATATCCCACAATTGTATCAAATAAATGGCAATCATCATCCAGTTGAGCTCCGCAGAAGTCC
This sequence comes from Taxus chinensis, assembly GCA_019776745.2. NCBI lineage: Eukaryota > Viridiplantae > Streptophyta > Pinopsida > Cupressales > Taxaceae > Taxus > Taxus chinensis. Next base: position 143,701,052 of record CM034156.1, on the reverse strand, counting down.
GACGCACATGTTATTGAACATTTGTCTAGACCCCTACTTGTTTTAAACTTCATTTTTGTGACTCCTATGACATGTTAGGTCCTAGATAGTATCATATTTTATATTACCTAGGTGCAACGAATCCTTCCCATATAATACTTTAATAGTCACATTTTCAAAAGGGTGTCTTTGTTTACTAGGTCTAGGTGAGACTTTTCGTGTCAATTAAGTAAAAAACTAACAATGTCACTTATAAATACAATCATACACTAACATATTACGAGAAAATGATACACACATAAGATCTACTTAGGAATCTCTTGTACACACTCCAAGAAGGGCGAGAGAAAGCATTCTAAAAAATTATCCTTTAGAGCACATCACCACAAATTGAATTTATTTACATCACTTATCTAAATGAAGTGTTGGGCTGAATTCGAAGTACAAATGCACAATGCCTAGTGTGAAGGCCAAATCAAGGGTTTTTTTTTGTATATTCCATCACATTTCATCACAGGTTTAGGGAAATACAAGGGCTTGATTCCTATTCAAAGTAGTGGTATGTATTGCATTGATCATCGCATCAATGGGGGTGTACAAGTTGATCCATTCCAATTTGTATGCAACCATTTTTTAGGTCAAGGGAGCATGATTAGAATTAATGTAAAAAGAGGCAATATATGATAATATAGAAACAATAATCACAAAGTTATTGATCCATAAATTAAATTTGAGGATATAGGAAAAGTTGTACATGAAAGGTGAGCAAGTACCAATACCAAGAGGATAGGTTTGTATCTGTCTAGACATGATTGGCAATGGTACTATCCAAACATATATAAACATGTCAAGAATAGACCTTCAAGTCCTGATACTTTGTAAGCAACTTGCTGACACTCTTATCCACTTCTATACACAATATGGTCACTTTGTCACACCCTCTATGTATGTATTTTGGTTTCTCTTTATAACTTTAGTTGTACTCTATCGATTACACTTATCGAAATTAAGATTAACATAATGTAAGACTGTTATAAACAATTTATTCTAATTTTGATAAATCATTATGAATTAGTATATGAAATTAGGATTTTATTCCTAATTTCATATTACATTTTGATTAACACGATCATTTATTTAATATTTTAATATATTGTAATAATAAACATTTTGCTCTCGCTACACGTAAGCCTGCGAACCCTGTTGATCCACGAGTACAGTCTGGAGCTCTTCAGCCAGACGGCGAAGGCTCGAATCTGGCTTCAGGGGTTCCTTGGTCGTGGATCGACCTCGCTTTTACCAATGCTGCGACTGTTCGCTTGGACGGTCCTGCAAACCCTAGCCTTATTCAATCACCATCTGGGGGTGTTCCTAGGAAAGGCAAGGATCGTGGTGAGCTGGAATAGGGAGATCTACCTGTTCTTCCATTGCTGGGTGATGAGTTTAGGCACGGATCTCTTGAAACTTCCTTCAAAGACGTCTTAAAAAGCAAGGAATCCTCCATGAAACCTGCAGACATTACCCCATGTATTACATTTGGGGATGAGGTCATTTCATCTGAGATCTACTACAAAGAGCATGCTCTGATTTGTAGATTCAGGGGTTTATGGCCCAGCCTTTCTGTTCTTCACGCGTGGATCTCCAAGCATTGGACTCCGTCTTTAACTTGTAAGATCGAATTATATCCATGTGCTAAAGGCATTTTCATTATGGTTTTCTCTTCAATTGCTGATAAAGACATCATTGCTTCCAAGCTCTGGACCTACGAGTCAAAATATCTAATCATGAAACCTTGGTTCCCATCCTTTAACCCGCACACAGAGTCATTCTCATGGAAACCTGTTTGGATCAGACTGCCCCATTTACCTCTCCAATTCTGGAGTCATGAATGTCTGACAACCATTGGCAATACCTTGGGTACTACACTCCACATTGATTCTCAAACAACTAATTACACCCACACTACCTATGCCCGGATCCTGGTGGAACTTGACACTGATAAAAATCTCCCTGCTACCATAGACCTTCGAGTGCAAAATAGAACTTGGTCACAAAATCTTGATTATGAAGGTCTACCTTTCTGATGTAGAAGGTGTTTTGGATTAGGACACACCTCTACTGCTTGTGGGATGGAAAAATGTCAACATGAGAAGCGCAATTGGTGGAAAGACGCACTCCCGGAGCACCTAATTTTTGTGGATAGAAAGGATCTTGAATCTAAAGAAGTAGATGAATTAGTGTCAACGAAAACCCCTTTATCCGGAACTCGGATTGTTAGCAACATGAAAAATACATAAGCTGTTGAGGGCAACATGGAAAATGATAAATATCTCTCTCAAAATAACAACATGGCTGTTATAAATGGGACAAATGCGACTAAGGAAAATACTCCTCCTTTGTCTTCTTCTCCAACTGCGAAGGCTCCATCAGGGTGGGTTACGGTCAACAAAAAGAAAAAATCTACCACTCTGAAGGGTAACTCTTCCCCTGGATGATTCTCATTTCTGCTATTGGCTGGCTGGGTTTCATCGGTCTCATTTTTCTTAGCCGGATAGATGTTTGCTTCCATTGGTGTTGATATGCCATTGTTGTTTATTTGCTGTACTTCTGTTGTTTTTTTGTTGCTGCTTTGTCGGTTGTTGGTTTTTACTTTGCAATATGTTTTCTGCTGTCGGGCTTAATTGTTCTATCTGGATTTTGATCCATCTCTTGTGCTTTAACTTTCAATTCTGGCTTTTGAGCCTTGGTGTACAAGGGTATAGTCCCTTTCAAAAAACTATTTGCCAATAATTAAAAAAAAAAACAATTTATTTGTCATTTACACTGGGATATCACATATGAAAAATGGGTAATGAAAAATTTAGGTTTCCAAAATTATTAGAAAAAAATGTTAGGAATTCATATTTATTAGTGTTCCACATTAGTATGTTTGTAAATGAAATTACAGTGGTGGTTATTGTTTATAACTAAGTAAGTGGTTAAAACGTATATATATTATTATAACAATATATATTACGGGAATATAGTTCTAGGTTGGTTGAGATTGTTAACAACCAACACCTTATTTATAGGATTGATTATTTCCTATATATTTGTAACCTGTGATATTCAATATCAACAAAGCAATATAGAAGTGAAACTATTATATTGTGTGGTTATTAATCTTTGTGCATTCGGACTCAAGTAATATTTGCATGATATAAATATTACTATAAGCTCTTCCAAATACTATAAAAAAATGGTGTAATTTAAAATTTCATTATCTACTTATACTTTCAAAAAAATCACCACGTATTACCATATAATCTACTATTTACAGTCATATGGATCATCTATAAAGTAAAAAAATATAAAATGTGATTTATTTCATTTCTACATATACATTGATTTCTTCACTTAAATGACAGTACTCTCTAGTTGGAAATAAACATACATGTGTAAAACACCATAATAAAATATGGGTCATGAACGGTTAAGGGACCCCCAAAAAATATGTGTAATTGGAATTATTATTGTAATAGCATGTGAATGGTGTAATAGAGATGTTGAAGGGGATGCAACAAAGAAGTTGAACTTGAGGGTGGGAAACATTGCAGGAGGAAGAGTGGAAATGAAGAAGGGTTTCGAGGAAAGATAAGTGCAGGGGTTGGGATTTTTTGGGGGGAAGTAATAGTCACATATGAATGATGTGTCAATTTTATCAATTTCTTGAAGGAGAAAGTAAGTGTAGTGAAAAATTCATTAAGGTAATGAATTATGGTGATATCTTAGATTAAAGAAAGGTGTGGTCTACCAATACTACCAATATAAATAGAGGAAAATTTTAATAACTCTTTAGGTGATATCCATCAGTGTATAGCATAGAGAGGGGGGCCAACTAGTCCCGACGCAAAGTCTCTTTTTCCACAACATGTAGATAGGGAATTTTTCATATGTTTGAAATTTAAACTCTACATATATTAGATACTGTAGACCTCTAAAATGTCAACATAATTAATTCCGATTAATTTGTCCCACTAATATACTAACATCATCATTGTCTAAATCCCTATAATAATTAATCACAAGGATAATTATTATTAATCCCTTTTATCACATATCCCCTTTATCCTAATTATTTTCATCATCTCAGTATTATATCCCACAATTCCCATTTTAACTCTATAATAATTAATCACAAGATTAATTATTATTAATTACTTTCCTAAGATCATTTAAATATTTCTAGGAATTTAATATTCCTACACTCACCTACCCACCTAATCTACACCTACCCTACACCTATCCTCTCCATGTAATCACATCTCTAATCATATTTTATTAATCTAATCTAATCCTAAACTAATCATATCCTCCACCTCTAGATCTAGAGAGGCTTCTATTTCTAGAAGCCTCTCTAAACTTCTCCTTCTATTTGATTTTAAATTCTATAGAAGCTTCTTCCTCCATGGAATTTTGAATTCGAATTCTAGAATTCTCCATTCTAGAATCCTATAACCCTCTCCTTCATTTCCAACCATTGATCCTCATCCTATTCGAGCAATCCTCACCCTCCATTTCCTCTCCCAAAACTATAAATTTATATCTCCTCACCTATCTGAGCTAAGAGAAAGAATACATAATATATCTCTACCATTTTATTCAATTCATCTTCAATCCAATCTATCAATCCATCATCCTTCATCAATAAATCCAAGGAAATCAAGGGGCGGTGTTTCCCAAGTGTCTCCAAAAAAAATGAAGCAATCAACACCATCCATGAGAAAATACAACACAACAAAGGAGGAGCATTCCATTCTATTGGTAATTTCAGGTATTGTTTCTCTCTCCCTTTCCATCCCTTGTTCAATTTGAGGTATTGTTGGAAGGATTGGCATAGGGGAACAATTTGTTTATTTTCTCATATTCAAAACTAATATTTTCTAACATATACATTTCTGGTGCCCACTGTGGGGTCTTGCACCAATTTTTAATTTGTTTCTAGTTTAAAATAGTGAGTAAAAAGGGTTGTGTAAATTTGGTATTAATCTAACCTTGTTTGCAATAAGAAATTTGAAATTTTGTGCTCAAAAAGCATTCCTAGACTCAAACAATGCCTATACCATATGTATTGGCACTTATACTACAAAATTTGGTGCCTATTCTCTGAAATAATGACTTTGTCTTGGGTCTAACATCTAATTTTGCAGGACTACCATTCAGTGCCTTTGTAAATCTTGTGGCGCCTTTGCAACAAACTTTAACGCCTTTGTTTCTAACTGTTGGCTATGCAAGTTCAACACATATGCTATGAATTTTGGCCCATATTCTCTATATATTAGAGCCTATGTTCTTACCTTGATAGTTGCATTCTGATAATATTGTGTTTTCTATTTTAGCACCTTTGTCATGTCTTTTAGTACCATTTTCCTATCTTGTAGCGCTTTTCTTTTGTATTTCAGGGCTTTTGACTAACATAATTGTTTGGTCTTAGTTTAGTGCCTTTGTTATCTGAAGTGATGCCTTTGACCTATCTCAGCACCCTTAACCTGTAGTGGCACCTTTGACCTGATTCAGCGCCTTTGACATATAGTGGCAGCTTTGACCTGTTTATTGGTGCCTTTGTTGAAATCAAATTGAACCCTTTGAGCAAACTGATTTAACTTTGCTCCTAAGTGTTTTGGTGGTTGTTTACAGACCTTAACATTCTATTTTCACATAAATATTGTAGGAATAAGGGGAAACTCCATCAATTTTGATATTTATTGTGTTTATCTAATTTTTGTGGTTGGACGATCTTTGAATAATTAAAAAATACCAACCATCTTGTCTTGCAGCTCGATTGGTCGAAGAATAACGAGGTTATAAGAAAAAACTACTAGCATTTTCATTGAAGGGCCTCCTCGTGAAGACCCTATTACAATTTTATCTTATATCTATTATCGTTATTTTATATTTTGTGTGTTTTCTTGTTTATCCCAAAGGTGAAACCGTGTATGCTCTCCTCTCGCATTCTAGGATGATCTTGAGGATCAAAAGCAACCAACCTTATTCCCTTTTTATTCTTAGGGGTAATTTGATGTGAAAGTAACATCCACACACTTACCATAGTCCTAGGGGTCTCGTGACCATGGGATTCACCTCCACGCATGTAGACACACCCTGTGTTCCGGCAAGGTATATAAATTCTTAGACAAATGTCGTTATTGGCTAAGTGCTTGCTTGTTTTAAGAGCGGCGTGAAGTGAGGGGATTACATGTCCCAATACCCAGGCCACAAAAAAATCTTTATAACATGGACTTGGGCCCCACTTACCGTAAGGTATATTGGGGACTCCCTTAGTGAGCTCGTACATCTTAGATTAGGCAACCTTTTGGCCGCAATCAAACTATAGTGCAAGGATGTTGCACTCCCCGAGATAACTCGCTAGCCAACCTCGCATTGACACATAGGTGGAGAGCCAATTGTGGCACCATCATCAGTGTGTGGTATTAAAAGTGGGATATAGTTTTATTGTAATCCCACTTGACTAGTTAGGGTGTGTATGGGTATGTTTGTTGCTTGCTTGTGAACACCCTCAACCATCCTACAACTTAAAATTCATAATCAACCATCCTTAACCAAACAATCCCAATCCAAATCCCATCACCATCCTTAATCAACCAACCTAATCCAAATCTAATCACCTACACATCTTATCAAACCATGACCTTTGATCATCAATCCTTATCCTCTCCAAACCAACATCCAAAAATTTACCTCTTTTCTAAATCCATCAACCAAGCTATCCCATCATCCGCCACCCATCAAAGTCAACCATCTCACTTTGATCATGAAATCCCACACACTATCCAACACCTTAATAAAAAATATCAAATCTCACATCCTACATCAACCAATCCCATCCTCTTTATCCCATGTTGATCCTAACATTCTAAAAAACCATCCAACATATCAATCAACAAATATCCAATATTAAATCATGTATCAACCAATCACCTACTAGACCTTCATCTCCCAACCAGCTCCATCCACACCCCATTGAATTCCTCTTTGAGGAACTCAAATCATCTTAATCCACCCCGACCTAATAAACATAAAAAACTATCCCCACAATCCAATTACATAAAATTTGACAGCCTCGATAACTTTGACCTAGACCAAGTGGACCTCCTTTATGTCCCTGTTAATCTAGGCACCAATACCAAGGCCACATAACCATCCCAAATTACAACCTCAAAATCACCTATCGATCATCATGACCTACACCTTTCTACCATCAAAACTCAAGCAAATAATCAAACACCATCTAAAATCTCAACTCCTAAATCCAATCATCGTAAAACCTATAATCGATTCCCACTCACATATCCACAACAATCCCAACAAATTAACCCAAAATTATTATCCCCCACATCTCATCTTAGTTCTCCATCCTCTTCATCTTCATTATCCCAATCTAATCCTACATAATTTATCATAGATAGTCCCACATCCCTTAATACATCATCAAATTCAGACTCTAAGCCTATTTCATCTCCTCCATCACCTAAGCCTAATCTTGTCAAAACCATCTCATCCACTTTGATTCCCAAGTCACTCTCATCCCCTTATACCCCCAATACTAAACCATGTAATTTGGCTCATACGCCACCCCCATCCTCTTCATCCACACCTAATCCTATCTTAACCCCTTCATCTCCTAAACCTAACACTATCATATCCTCTAATCCTATTTCATCTCCACCATCCCCCAGTCCTAAAACATCTATCGTGACTCCTAAGTCACGAACTCCTAAACCTAAAAAATCCAGTACCAATTCTCTCCACACCCCATATCTTACCCAATCTAATGAGGCTCTTATGCCACCTTCATCTAATTCATCCCCTAAAATTTCCAAATTTAGTGGGATTCCTACACCACACCCATCTCCCAAATCTCCTTCATCCCCATTATCACCTAAATCTAATGTGAACCCCATATCATGCCCATCCCGTTCATCTAAATCTACCACATCCCCTTCATCTACATCTACTAATCCCAAAAAATCTAATCCTAAGCCAAAACCATCTACCTTAAAACCACATACTCCAACCAATCCAAAATCAACCAAATCTACTTTGGCCTCCAAGCCCAAAATCATCCACTTTGGCCCTAGACCTAATACATACCATTCATCTTCTAAGCCACAATAATCTAAATCAAATCATAAATCCAAATCAACCAAAACATCTCATAATCCACCCAATATTGCATCTTTACTTATTACTCCCTCAAAACCATTTAACCCAAACCATTTCACTCATTTAGGAGAATCCTTAACCACCATCTTTCATCATCGAAAAACCTTCAAAATGATCATCCATCCCCAAATAAAATCACACGATCAAAACCTTCATAAACCATCTTGGTATTGATAAAAATATTATTGTGACTTCCATAACACTCGTGAACATTCGACTAATTATTGCACGTAATTTAGGTCTTGTGTCCAAAACCTCATTAATAAAGGGTTTCTTGTGCTTGTATATCTTTATCCACCACCTTTCCATCCCAATCCTCTCCCTAACCATCATCCACCATACAAATCCCACTTGACATCCAAAAATCATTAGCCATCCAAATCTCATCATACATCCAAACACCCCTCACCATCCAAAAAACAAAACAAATCTCACCTCCCATCCTTTATTAAGTTTGGCCTCTTAGCGGATGACAAAACTACAACCCCCCAGTCTCATGATGACAACATAACATCATCTTCCCCATCCACTTCATACCCTATATCCAAAAATATGTTTGCTAATATGAAACATCGAGGTAAAGGCCTAAGCATCCATGAACAAGTCAACGAGTCATTCGCGAACCCATCTCCCTTCATCAATATCTAGGTCATTTAGTCTTAGGATATAAACCTAACACTAACAACGTCCCTCTCACTACTTCATCACAACCTATTTCTACCACTCCTCTTGTTGATCCTACCATGCAAACCACTCAACCCAATCAAAAATCATTTAATCCCACTATCAATACCAAACACCTAAGCACATAATTTGTCCCTTATGCATAGATATTCTTTTCTTCCCACCCATCCTCCTTCCATCCAACATCCAAATCCCTTTGCATCTAATCCATTCTTATCATCAAATCCATTCATATCCTCTTCTAATCCATTCATTTGAACACTTGATCAGATTTCTCACATATGTTGTAATACAATATTAATACTGCATGACCTTGGTCTATCATTACCTCTTACATTCAAGCACAATTGTCCTCCTAGAGATCTACACACTTTAACATACTTAATCAACTTGTGGTGAAGACCCTTGGGTGTGTCTTTTGACACTCTAACCAATGTCATCTCTACACTCATTTCTATCCCCCCATCAAGCCACTAGCGATTTTTAAGCCCTTGAGAGTTCTCAAGAGAGTGGAACCTCTTTATTCCAAAAAAATACAAATATCAAAAAGTAAAAAAAATCATATCTAAATTAAAAATATTAAATAAAATTCACCTCAATACTCTCTCTAAGGGTGTTTCCATCATATATACCTGGGCTATAGACGCCTAGATGGCATTAGAGAAATGTTGTGACAAGAATCAGATGCATCTCTGTCGGGGCTATGGACACTTGGCTGACAACAGAGCAATGCACAACTTAGCCTTCCGTTCACCCTCCATCCACTTATTTGGCTTAATTACTCCATATACATTGGCTAGTTTGTCTTCACATACTACCCATTAAGTCTTAACTTCAAGAGGTAATTAACCATTACAATCACACATACTTTGATCTTGCAGAGAAATAGGGCTCACATGTTTCCAGGTATTATTTAGACCTTGGTCACACTTCTATTTTAGTCCAACTCTTGTCTTACAACATGTGCTGTTAGGATCATATTTTGTTCATCATTGATGTAATTTTAATTCCAGCCATCACATCCACATCCTTTTTCCCTTAGGATCAGACATATGTGGGAAGACAACAATCCTTTCCTTTTCATCCAATCCTCCTCATGCCCTTTTCAACTGTTATCATCATGACTGGGGGAATCCTTGCTATCATTTTTTGGGGGCATCATCCATTTCAGATACCCCTCACTTCCCATCCTACCCTACACTTGGGGGTAAATCAAATCCATCCATTCATCCATCCATCCACACAGGCCACCTTACTTTACACTTGGGGGCACACCACATCTATCCCTCAATCCATCTTCCATATACCTGGTGGCATATCTTATCATATTCCATATCCCCCATATTATCATATACCACATACCTCATCCTAATATCACACCCCATCTCATCCTAACATACCAACCAATCCTTATCCTATCCAACCTATCAAATTTCCCGCAATCCTTCCCTTTCATCCTACCCAAACACACTTTGAATCTTACAAGAGAAATTTTAATCCCACCTTACATCCCTTCCCACCCCCACACGAGTTATCCCATCCTGAATGCTTTCATATTACCTATCCTCAACCATTCCCCCATCTCAAATAAAAAATTTCAGCCTCCAACATCAAATCATTTGAATATCTAAAATCCAAAATCTAAAAGTCAAAACATTCCATAAATCCATAAAAGATCACAAATTTGCACCAAAAACAAAAAATACAAAGATGAAATGTGTGTGTGTTTTCTTATGTGTGTTTGCTTGTTTGTCTGCATTTACATTTCCATCAATGATATGAGGCTCCTTTTGTTTCTTTTTCTTTAGCATGGTATAGTAATATGAGGAACATATTTTTTATATAAATTTATCCAATGATATGAGGACACAATAATTTGGAAATTATGTCATCATGGTTTTAATACCTTGATGCATCTTGCTTTATGCCATATCATCAATCACAACTACTAATGATGATAAAATTGGAAACTTTATGGTAGAACGCCCCCTTCTATCATCATCTTTTAGCCTTATCATCATTCAAACCTAATCATCATCTAACCAACTATCTAACATCCTCATCCCCCTATCTAATCAATCCTTTATCATTCAATCAATATCCAGGTCCAAATCTTATCATATCACATCCCACGTCCAAAATCCTCACCCCTCGGCTGGGGAATCTTATAACATATTCTTATCAATAAAAATTGAACATTATTTATCATGGATTCATCACTCATCATCCCAATCCACTCCTCATTAATTTCCTCTCATCGAAATCAATCCAAAACCAATCCTTATTCTCTCATCCAAACATCCTTAATCTTCCAAGCCTCCAAATCCAACATTTTATACCCTATCTTCATATCCAGTCAATCAAATCTCAAATTTTACTCCAACATCATCACATATAACATTTTCAAATCTAGCATCCTCATATCTAAATCCCACATCTTCCATCCTAACCCCTTGACTGGGGCATCCTCTACTCCAAAATCCAATCTCTCTTAATCCCCTAATCTCCTACTCCTCTAATCCACCAATGCTAAATATTCACCCTTGTCATACATTTTTGTCCGGGAAATCCTCTACTCCAAAATACAATATATCCTTATCTCTTAATATTCTACTCCTCTAATCCTCTCTCCTATATTCTAATTGGTCCCTTGAAATTTTTAGTTTAGGATTAGTTAGCTCTGCATTTGCTTTCTTAGGAGTAGTTTTAGCATTATATTTAGGTAGAGGAAGTCTACCTTCTCTAGAGGTCTATCTCAATTCACAAGTACCAAAACTTGGAGACAGTCCCATGTTAGCAAAAATTAGGGATCTGTAATGAGAAAATCCTAGGGTGCTACTTTTTTGTCATAATAGTATGAACTTATGAATAACTTATGTGGAGATAAGTTTGGGATATGCAAGGCACAATATGTGTACCCACACGAACATTATACGCTCCAATAACATCATGTCATCTCCATGATTATCTTGGTATGCTTTGTCATTTCTCATGTTACATGTATTTACCTTCATCCTTGCATAAGTGATTGCTAAATAATAAATGTTTAGGGTAAACTTAATACACACACACACACACACACACACACACACACACACGATTCCTTTACTTTGAAATTTGAACCTTAGTGGCATGTAAGGCCAACCTAAAATATAAGAACCAAAAGAGAAGATTAATGAAGAAACACAATAGAAAAAAAAGACCCAAAAGGAAAAGGAGCCAAGACTATACAACTTAGGTCAAGACCGTGGTACGGTCCTGACCAATTTGTATGGTCTTAGACCAAAGTCATCAATAGTAAAAATATATATTTCAAAGGCCAAATATTTTTGTGACACAACATAAAAACTTAAAGGAGAATCAAATAAGTTGCAAACTAGAAGACAAATAAAGTAATGTAAACGTGAAATAACAAGACTTGCACCACTAATACTTAGTTTCTTTGTTTAAGACTTGCATATATAAATTTTTACCAAATGCATGATATAATAATGATCTTGTGTTAATTTTAATGTCTACACAACCTCAAGTACTAAAAACTAATGTTTTAAAATCAACACTATCTAATCTAATACTTAGTCTAAGTCTAAGCACCCATAAATTCATTATAGACTTTATTACATGATTTTAAAACTATTACTTATTCATAAATAACTTATTATAACACCCCCCTCAATGACTAAATCAAATGTTTCAATCGTTAATACAGAAAATGATTAAATATATACATGAACGTAATGAAGGTATAGTCTCACTACCATTGTATCAATGTATCCAAATGTCTTTATTGTCTTCAATCCATTTTATCATACTTTATGGGCAATTATTTGTTACAATTGTAAGTGGGACTTGGTGTTGAATACTAGGTTCACTAGATTCTTTTGTATTTTTAAGTGTTGTATTTTTTTGAATGTATCATGTTTTATATTTTTTGTTGTTAGAGTGCTTAGTTCCAAAAAAATCTTGTAATATATATATCAAGACTAAACATCAGGGTATATCCCCTAAGAGAGATTCCTTCATTGAGCTTTAGAATGTATGATGTATAATGTTTTCCATTTCTAAATAATTCTAGGAAATATGTTATGTACAACATTCTAATGTCTTATCTACATGCCCCTTTAACTTACACCAACCTTCATGAAATCCTTCCATTTAAGTTTGGCTCTTGTCTTTGTAACTATGCAAGGCTTTGAAACATATAAAACAATAGTAAGATAAAAATTTACCTACTCTTTACCTTATATATTTTTTCTTAGCCGTATAGATTTCCCTTTTTGATAGATTAAACAATTCACCTTTCTACATGTATTTCGTTGTCGTATAGTAACACTTCGGCCTCTTGTGTCAGCTCTCTTGATCTAATTGTGAAGATTAAGAAATACTTTCTTGACAACTAGATTCCTCCTTAGAACTTGACACCTTTGGTGCTTAAATTTTGAATCATATTCAACACTAGTATAACCACTTGTTCTGGAGAAAAATTATTCGTAGAAACCACTAAAATAATTTCACTAGATTCACCATTTTTAGCAAATAATGTTAATTTCTCATCTACGACAACATCCCTACTCACCACACTTGTGTATATAGAGATATATAGTAGCATGTATGCATTCCTATGCTTACAATAGCCAATAAAAATATATATTTTACCCAATATATGACTAGTGGATCTGAAAACATGGAAATTATTTACATTAGGAGTTTTTCTAAACCTTGCCCCTTCCAATGCTAAATCCAAGGCTTACATTGGACTTCAATTGAGAGTGTACACAAATGTATTCAAAATTTCTGCCCACTATTGATAAGGAACATTTTATCTATGTATCATAAATCATGTCATCTCCATTACTATCTTATTTTGCCTTGTCATGGCTCATGTTGCATGTATTTACCTTTTATCCTTGCAGCATTCCTTGAATTTATCAGAGGTGAACTCACCTCCATTAACTTATTTGATAGATTATACATATTTCTCTCATTGTTTCTCTACCATATTGTTCTAAGAATCAATTTTTTATAAACATTATAAATCTCTAAATAAAAGGAAAACTGAAATTTTCCTAGAATAGTGATCCACTATCAAAAACTACACAAAGTTCCAGATATTGAAGGTGTTTACATTGGACCATGCAAACACCCATGCACATAATCTAATGGACCTTTGGATATCCATTTTTACTAGTGTATGATACATAATGTAATCATGAATGCGGTTTCTAAATGAAGGAAAACTTTCCCTATGCAACCTTTTTCATGGTAAACCTCACAAATGTGATATCTCATGCACAACTTCAAAACCCAAAATAAATGACAATATTTCTATTAAATGTAAGAAAAGTGAATTACATGTTTAGGAACATTACCAATACTCTCTAATCATAGTATTATATGATAATCCACAAGGATTATATTGAGAGATCCCAACCTAGCCTTATTATAAGCTTGCAAACTCTGCTAAACATCTACAAAATTAAACTCTAGCTCAAAATTTTAGGGATTGTCATCTCTTAATTCCTTTTCTTTTAAATTTAGGATTTTTAAGATTAATTTACAAGTATACATCTCCATTATATTTATAAAACTCGTGTGTTCTCATAAAGGAAATTAAATCTATCAATGTAGTTAAAGATCCCCTAATGGATATTCCCTCAAGTGTTCATGGCCAATTTTGGATTTTCTCATAATGTCTCTCTTCATTTGATCAAGCTTAAATTAGGTGGTCCCTAACCGTGTAGGACATTTTCCTTATTCACCATTGTAGTGATATTGATATTCACTCCACGTGCATGTAGAACTAATCATTTTCTCAAATTGAGTGTGAGAATGATGTTCACGGTTCCATATAAGTATTGGTGGTTTCTGCAGTACTTCACAAATTCATGTGTGATTTTGCACATCGAACAAGATTGTATGACATAAGTTGGCTTCTACAAATTTACACAATATCCACATTATTTTGGCTTCCACAGTGTTGCGCGGATTTCAAATTCTTATGTGTCTTCCATATTTTTTGTGCACATATTATACAAATAAGATATGGAAAGGAAATAATTTGTTGGCATGTTATGGAGTGGTGTGGGATTGCACACTAGAATTGTGTAGAAGTTTATTTTATAATACTAAGTGTTTACTATTTACACAATATTATGTATGAGTCTAGATGTTCCTACATTATACACATCGGTTAAGAAGAAACATGATCCCATGTTGAAGCATTACTCTTAAGGTATTAAATGAAAAGACTAAGTTTTATCTCCGCTTTTATAAGCCAAGATACATCCTCAGCCACTCCACTTTACTATATATAATTTTTGTCCCCTTTTATGTGTTGTTTGCATGATGTGGTCCTCCAAAACACATTCCAATTATGCATGGTATTGCTCTCGTAGTTGATATTTCCAATCACCTTCTTTATGAATCTCTTCTCCTCACATTTTACACTCATAACACACACAAACATATATATATATATTCTATTTTAAAAATAGGTGAGATATATATCCCTTCTAGCAACTCCATCTCGTATGTGTTCTATACAAACTTCTTCAATACTCTGCATTATCCAATCTTATTCCACTTTATTTTTCATAAGTTCCTCGCAGGAACCTCTCCTTCCTCGAGTACACAAGAACTAAATATTCTATCTCAAAATCTAAGTTTATTCTCCACAAATGTATAGGATATTTTTAAAGAATATTACCCTTTCCCAATTATTTGCGCACTTTATCATGCACTCCTTTCATGTACTATGTGAAGTCATCTGCTTCTTCACTCTTCTCCTCTTTTCACGATAACTCCCTTAGCTCTCCAATTACACTTGAAACCGTTCCACACATAATCTATAAAGATAACCTCACAGTGCTTCGGTTGAATTTTATTTTATGAAAACTCCACATATGCAAGATTAACATCCCATATTCCTGATTTCTCCCTTATTGTTAACCTTTTAATCTTACCTTGAAAATAAGATGTTAAAAGTCGCTTTAAAATTTCTTTTGAATCTTTCACCCAAAAGTATTTGTAAAATGTGTTGAAGTTCTCTGAAAGTCCAAAGTCTATAAAATTTTGGACTTCATATTTTAGAGGTTTTCCTTTTTGGGGAGGAGACTGCTAAATCAAAAATTTTGATTTCGAGGTTCCGACCTCCGAAATCCTGAAAGTCCAAAAATTTGGAGTTTCGCACTTTCGGGATTCAAAAGTCTCCGTTGGCAATTTTTAATTTTTGACTTCAAATTTTCGAACTCCAAAGTTCTGAAATTTCAGAACTTCAAACTTTCGAGTTTCAGAAATCTATGTTGCCCCTTTTTATAAATATCTTTCTGGTGTTCCGAACTCTGAAACTTCGAAGTTTCAAAATTTCATAACTTCAGACTTTCGGGTTTTAGAGTCTTCCATCTTCATTTTTAATAATTTTTCCTCCAAACTTCCGAAGTCTCAAACTCCGAAGTTCTGAAATTTTGGAACTTCGGACTTTTGGGTTTCAAAGTCTTCCGTCGACTTTTACATAGTTTCGTCTCTCAAGTTTCGAAGTCTGATTTGGAACTTCAGATTTTCAGGGTTTTGGACTTCGGGGTTTCTATGGGAATTTAATTCTCACCTAGCCCCACGTGTCGGCTTCTGGGCATTAATTTTGGGTTTTTCTATATAAACTCATATTTTTATCTATCATTTTCACTTGACTTTTTGCTCTAACACTCTGATTTTTACCGAATTCTTTTTACTTTCGAGGCATCATTTTCAAGATAATTTTGTTTGGGTTATTTCTTCTTGGTTTATAATTTTTTGGGGTCTTCTTCCTTTTTTATTTTCTTTTGTTCTTCATTTTTCTTATTTGGAAATGTAACCCTCATCATCCACTATGTTTTTCTTAAGAATGTTTCCTGATTTCCATAGCTACAAAATCCAACATGTGCAGGCATCCAGTCCAGATTGCATGACAATTTCTCCCAGATCTCCACAAGTATTTGAATTTCTTTCCATGCCCTTTGGTGATTTCATAGTTCACAAATTACTTTTTCAAAACCATCAATTTCAGATTTTCGGAGCTTCTTCCTTTTTGGACTTTCTGAAGTTCCATTTTCAGAGGTTTTACCCTTTTCAGAGTTTTGGAGGTATAAGGATTTAAGAAGTCTGGGTTTTTCATTTTTAGAGAGTTTGCACTTCGAAATTAGAGTCTTTTCAGAATTTTGGACTTCGTCATTTCAGAGCTTTTATAGTATCTACTATGAAATTTCCAAAGGCCCTTCAGATTCCAAATTCTTAACTTAATGTCAACCTCCTCGTCAAAAGGTAAAAAAAGATGAAACATACATTTTTAGGAGTTGCTCCTCACTTGTGTCTTTCCTAAGACTTGAGAAATATTGGAGATACCGATCTTGGGAAGCTAGATTTTCAAGACTTCTGGGCAAGGTTGAGAGCTCCTAACAAGAAATCTTGGATGCAAGCTATATATGACAGTGAGATTTCTCTCGCTATTGGTTTTCATGCATCCATACATTATCCTGAATTCGTCTTGGCCGCAGCAGCCCATTTTGATGAAGATTCCATATCGGTGAAGAATGATGATGGAAAGATTGTAATTCGCTTAGACTCTGATTTCTTTGAAAATCTGTTTAAAATGCTAGACATTGAGGACTATGCCACAATTTCACCTGAAGCTACAATTGAAAATTGGGACAAGGAAACTGAATTGTGTGCGAAGGTCATGATGAAGAGATACCTGGCTAAGAGTGTCAGCAAGTTTCCTAAGACAATGTTCTGTTCGAATTTCATCCAGGAAGTAAACGATCTCATTGTGTTGTTGAGTAGAGTTTTAGGTCTTGCCTCTGCAAAAGAGTTTCAGGAATGGATGTTCCTGTATATCGCCACTATTAAAAAGAACAAAGAATTCATACGATGGGGATAACATATCAATAGCTCTATTTGTTTTCAATTGAGTAAAGTCTTGTCCCCCAAAAAAAATTACGTGAATTCTTTCTTGGTATATGTTGTAACTGCCATGGGGGAATTCAATGGGTTAAATACCAAAGGTGTTAGAAGTGCATCACAATTTTTTTATTTTTATCCTCAAATCACAATGGATGAGGGAAGAAGACATTTTCACAGAGTCAAAGATGCCTTCTTCACTATTTTCTTTTATCATTTTGACAAGGATTTGTATAATTGAAGGATTTATGATGAGGATTTCAAAGAAGTACGAGAGTGGGGAGCCATTTATCTTTAGTTTCCAACATTTACTTACATTAGGATTCCTGTTTTTGTAGGTGCCTCGAGAAATTTACCAAGGTGTCCTACTAATAAATGGGTTTTGTTAGATTTCGTTTGACAATTCTTGGATTATCACAAAATCCAAAACAAATGGCATAAGGCAGGAGTCCAGGTTCCCATTTCAATAAGAAGGTATACTTTTTCCAGTATTTATAAAGCAAATAATGTGGATGTAGAGATGTCTGAAGTTACCTTGTGAACCTTTCACCCCAAAACCAATTTTGACTACTGGGGTAAGTTCAGTGAAATGGGTCTATCCAGTTCTCATGTGCCTAAACTAGAGGATATTTGGATTCACTGTCGGGATAAGGTTATTATCAGGCAATGAGAATATGAAATATTGACTTTGGATGAGGTTAGAAATTTTGGTCTTACGGATATTCCAAAGGATATGGAGGATGAGGAGGAAGTGTTGGATCTAATATACAATTATAACAATGTTTCCAATAAACCATTGTCATGGATTGATTGTTATCAAGAGGAAAGTTGCAATACTAAGGAAAGGGTAGGGCCCATTTTATAAAGAACATATGATTGGTTGGCTACCTTAGGAATTTCACCCAAGGGATTGGAGCAATCCATAAGAATAGAATCCCAACCAACGATGAGTCTTCGTACACCCTCAATAGGGAAAAGGTCT
The DNA here is from genome assembly GCA_019776745.2 of Taxus chinensis. NCBI lineage: Eukaryota > Viridiplantae > Streptophyta > Pinopsida > Cupressales > Taxaceae > Taxus > Taxus chinensis. The sequence continues at coordinate 143,682,253 of CM034156.1, read as the reverse complement.
AGCCAAAAGGCCAATATAATTCCTAAGAAAATTTCATTTATTGTTAGAAGTTCCTCTCTTCCTAAGGCTCCTAATTCCAAGGTTGTGTCCTTTGTAGTACCAGTATCAAAATTTTTTGAAGTTCTTGATTCACTACTTGTATCACAAAATCTGCCACCCCATCCTTCCCTGTTATTATCATTTCCATCATTACCTTCTGCTCCAACACTCATTTCTTCTTTTTCATCCCCATCCATGGCCCAAGTATTTTCATCTCTTCCTATTATCTCAGTAGGGGAAATGATTGGGTCCCCAATTTCCACTTCACTCCCTCTGCAAATTTCATTTTCTTCCATTTCAACTTCTAGCCTCATTGTATCCACTCCTGAGGCTATTCTCACGTCAACCCCATCCATCATTACCACCTCCACTTCATTGAAAACTAATTTTACCAGTGTTATTTTGTTATATAGTGCTCCAAGTGTTGAATCATTCGCGCCACTTCCATCTGCATCTACTATACCAGAATGAATATATCGCTAAACCCTAAAAAAAAGAATAAATTGCCTCTATTAGACGTAATATATCTAAGTGTTTTGGAACCTGCTCCGAGGAGACAAGTCAAATAGACAAATATCATCTCTAGTTTATCTGTAAACCAATCAGGGGAGAGAGTCATGGAAATTGCTACTCTTGTTGAGGGAAAGACTAAAGAGACTATCACGACAGCATATTTTCAAATATCCATATTTTCACTAGGGAAGGCAACACACGAAGGTGCTAAAAAGGATGTGCAGATGGCTCTTGGGAATTTGTTGGATAAGTATGATAAGGATAAATCTTCCAAGGATGAACTGAAAGAAAATGTTGAACAACTCACTGCTTTGTTAAGGAAAGTAACACAACCCACTCTAACCACTGATCCTTCAACTACAACTGCTCTGAAAATTTCTTCTACTCTAGACGATATCTCATATCATGAGATTGAGAAGATAGGTCAGAAGGGAAGATTGGTGAATGGATGGATGGAACACATGCTTAAGGAAGCTAATATTTTGATTAAAGAAGCTATTGAATTATATAATGATTTGCAAATTGAAAGAGCCTCCATTCATAGGATGAATGAAGTATTCTCTGAAAATAATAATAATTTGAATCTAAATTTGACCACATGGGGTGAGATTAGAGATGAGGATCAAGATCTACTTCGTCAAGAAGAAGTAATTGATGATATTTCCAAGTTGTTCGAATTTCATAAGGCTATGGAATTTAGATCCCAAGTGTTATAAGATTTATTCAATAAGTTGGATGACAAATGTGTGGAGATAATGGATGTTCTAAACAATATCTCAAAAGAGTTTGATAATATCAACTGTAATTTTTTCATGAGAATATTGATGCCCTTCCAGTAGATCAAATTAAGTCAAATTTCAAGGTTTTCGTAAAGAAAGATGATGAGATAACTAGGACTTTCAGTAGTGATTTAATTGATAGGATGGTCTCATGCTAAAATTTCATAAGTTAGCTAAAGAAAGTGGTGAGTAAACTCAAAAGGATTCTGACTAAAGTGGCAAGAGAGGTTGAAACATTAGATGTGGTGATTCATTATACTTGTGGACTAGAAGAAGAGGAAGTACAAGGAATCATCAAACATTTCATTGATTACAAGTATTAGATGAGTGTATGGGAGAAAGAGTAGGAGAAAAATGAAGAAGGAAAATATGTTGCAGGATCAAGCTAAGTTAGGTGGCAATGAGAGGACGGTTCCAAGATTTGGATCAGTCCAAGTTGCAAGGTTGACTGAGTAAAACCTTTGCAACTACTTTGCTATTTTTATGGGAGCCTATTCCTTGGAACTTAATTACATTCTATTTTTAGTAGCTTGTTAGTTAAGGTTCAGCTGTAATGGCTTAACCTAAAAAACTTATAAATAGTTAAGTGCATGAAGTTATTGGAGATCATTGGAAAATTTACTCTTCAATCTTGGAAGAGTGTTTTGAATACTTTGGAGCCTTTCAATTATATTTAGGACAATATTTTTCTGTGAAATGTTTGATTTATTGTGTTAATAGTTTATCAATGTATGCTTTGTGAATGCACAATTCCTTAGTATAAGTGATTAACTCACCTTTATTACAGAGTATATTATTTTAGTTTGTGGGAGAATGATGTGATTAGCTTGAATAACAGTTGTGGAAATATTGTATTTCTTCTCTTATAAAATTACATTATCATTAACAGTCATAAAGAGAAAGAGATGTATGACATGTCCATATCATATATTGTCATGATTTGTTGATTGTGTATTCAAACAGATTTAATCTATCTATTAGTTATGCTTGGGGTCTTACAAGGAAATACATGATATTTTTTATGTTGTCATTATTTTCCCTATATAAATAGCAGAAGGAAAATTAGATTGTGATGGTTTCTTTATCCTTTCTAATTTAACCCTTTCCGGTATAAAGATCAAAAAATTATCTAATCATACTCTCTTGGTGTATCATCATATTTTCATTATTTGTTATTTCTAACTTTGAACCCCGTGAATTGAGTAGATTAGAGTCATTTTAAAGTGTTTTTATTCTTGCACATCGGTCTTGAATCAGGTGCCCCAATTTCCAAAGGAAGTCGTCCTTCTCCAGAGGTTCACCCCAAGGCATCAAGGTCCCACACTTTTGGGATGTTCCAAAATTGCACAGGATCTTTTAGCAATTTAACGGGTGCATGATCTGCATGACAACACTTACCAAACATAACAAGAAATTTCTAAGGCTCTTATTGACAACTTTTGTCTAGCCATCCATCTACGAGTGATACACATAACTAAAATACAAACTCGTGTTGATTTTCTTACATAGTGTACACTAAAAAAACCTAAAAATGTAATCTTTATCAAAAAATATGGTGTGTGGAAAACCATGCAGTCTCAAAAAAATCCTCAAAAGACATATTTCCAATATGAGTATCATCATTAGTCTTCTTACAAGCAATAGATGGAGCCATCTTTGAGAATCTATCCACAAAAATTAAGATAGTTTCATGAAGCTTTTTGTCCCAAAACAAAGTCCATACTCACATGCTCCAATGGTCTCTCAGGTACAGAAGTGGTCAATATAACTGATCCATTTCTTTTCCCTTTTTCCAACTAGAAAATCATGCATATCTTCACATAATTTCACACTTTGTATCCATCTACAGTAAATAATATATCTAACCTAATTACAAAGTTCCCTAACATTCATCCAAAATGATTTTTTGGATTAAATTATACCTCATTTATCCTTGAGATACACACAACTATGTGCCCTTAAACAAAAATCCTTCCTATATGAAGTAATTTGATCAAGACGTGTGGTCAGTTCTCAGTAGTTATTTACATGCTCTCGATGTTTATGTAAATTCTTCATCATTTGCACAGATTTATTTCATTCCCTTGCACCTATCACACTCACCTGCATCTTGATCAACAAGACACATCTTATACTCAACATATCTTCAACTATGTTGGATTTTCCACTTATATACTTCAAAACAAAGGAACAACTTTACAATAACTCCACACATTTCATATGTCTCTCATATAGCTTCCTCCGACTATTAATGAATTACAATGTTTGTTGAATTATGTACAACATGAACTCCTTGGGAAGAAGATAGTGCCCCCATTTATTCATAGCTTTAATAATTGCATAAAAAAAAATATCATACATTGAATACTTTCTCATTGCATCATTTAGTTTCTCACTAGAGTGTGCAATTGGTCTTCCCTCTTGACTCCCCATTGGAATTATAATAAACCTAAAATGGATATTTGAAATCAATAAAATACCACATTGGTTTCTTTATGACCTTCTTCTTCAACTCTTTGAATGAAAATTTTACATTTGTGATCCATAGAGACTCTCTTATGTATTTATGGATCAGCTATGTGATTTCTACATAGATCTCATTGATTATTTTAATGAATTTTTGGTATAATCTCACAAGTTTATGGAAGCTATGGGACTCTATGACACTTTTGGGTGACATCCAATCGATGATAGATCCCACCATATTCAATCCTTCATGAGATATCGTAAATCCCAAGTATACCAACTCCATCAAACTATAGTTTTCCAAGTTTACTAACAGCTTCTCTTTACACAAATGCTCTAACACTTTCTGAATTGTACTAAGTTTTCTTCCTTCATTTGGATAAAAATTATAATTTCTACCAAGTAAACAATGAAAAAATTACTCATAAATATCTCCAACACTTCATTTATTAATTATATGAATGTTCTCGGTGTAGTGGTTAACCAAAATGGCATGACCAACCACTCATGCAAACCATCTTATGTTTTGAATACATTCTTCCACTCATCTCCTTCCCTCATTATGGTTTTATGATACCCACTCATTACATAAATCTTAGTGAAGTCTTTATTCCACTTAGATACTACATTAAGTCATCCATGCATGGAAAAATTGACACTTGATCATAATCTTATTTATGGATCTAGAATTAGTGCACATTATCCATTCTCCTCTCTTCAATGCCAATAATATAGGTATTGTGCATGGGCTCAAAGACTATCTAATAAACCATTTTCAAGTAATTTTTATACATGACTCCTCATAGTTTTCTTCTCCACAAGTGTTATCCTACACATGTATTTGTTTTGCAAGATCTCCCCTAAGTATCAATTCCATTTTATCATTGATACTATATGAGGGTAGTAATACATTTGGAATATAGGGCATCATGATATTCACATAGCTACATATTATCTCTCACTTTATGTGGAATCTTCACTATTTTGTGATTGTGTACTTCTCTCCTTTCTGTGTGGGCCTTCGAATGATCTCAAAACATATATTGCCCCTTTTTGTAATGTTCAAAAACTCTTTCCTTGAAACCATCAATACTTGTGAACTTCTTTCCACATCTACACTTGAATCCTTCAATGGCTTTAACTTGCACTTTCATATATCTTTCACCTATGTACGTGTTTGCACAACCATCATGGAATGTTTATATGTCCTACTACTAAGGTCTCCCTAACAACTCATGATATGCATCCATGGGAATAATATCACATAGGATTTCATCTTCATATCATCCAATCTTGATACACAATTTGGATTTCTCATTTACAAGCAAATGACGACCCTTCAATAACCATGACACCTTATATGGGTTCAGGTACACAAGTTCCTTCAAACCAGGCTTCTTCACCATTTCCTCAAAAATGATATCATCATGTTACCACTATCAAAATGAATTTACAATACTTACCTTCAGACTTACAGTGGTTATTAATAGAGTATGCCTATGTGTGGGCATGTCTTCCTCTTTTGTGGGCTTTAATAGTACCATCATCATCACCAACACTTTACCACGTTCAATTTCTTTTGTGTTACTTGTTGGTGCACATGTTTTCACATTTGTATGTTGATAAATCTGATTTCTATCATCGTTTATTTGGTTACAACTACGTTATGTGACTTTTGGACATTATAATGGATTGTCTTATCTCTCCATAGCAAAAATAGGTTCTATTAAATCATCTACATCATAAGTGACTTATACCTTTGGATGTATATCTTCCTCCACCTTTTTGCACATGAATTTGATCATGTGATATTATTTCTTATCCTTCTTACACATCATTACATAATTTTTTACCTCTAAGTGAGAAATTTTTTGTTTCAATGTGATACTCTATTATCTACAAGACTTCTCCTTAGCTTTCATGCAAATTGGTAGGATTCCTCCACATAGCTCAATCTGACCATATTAAGTTCATACTAAATAAAAATGCAGTCCATGAACATACATTAAGATTTATTTATCATCATCCTTTGCTTTTCCAAATTTGATGTCGAGACAATAGAAATCCTTAGTGTACTTATTTATACTTAGCTCCTTTTGACACAGATTCTATAAGTGTTTGAATAGATGAGACTAGTGATCTACATGCATGAACTTAACATTCAATTTTGTTACCATTCAATCCATTTATTTAGCTTATATTTACCTCTGTGAACTCTCTCAGTTTGCATAGAATCCCACCACAAGTATGTATAGCCCTTTAATTTGGTATTCGTAAATCTATATTCTTGTTATCTTCCACACCCATGTACTCAAAGTAATTTTCAATTTCTGTGATCCAGTATATAAACATTTTTGGATCTAAGTTCCCAAAATAACAATAAACTTCTATCTGGTTTGTTTTCAATCCTTGTGATTGATTACAAAAATTGGTCTTCTTTTGCATCTATATGTTCTTACTTTTCGGATCCGCTCATCTTGTAATCATTGTTGCTCTCATCTGCATCCACAGTAGCACCCCTTTTTCCTATTTATGAGGATTTTTGCCCTATATAAATATATATGAATCTTGTTCTCTATTTGTACCATCCTTATATGTATAATATCCTTTATTAACTTATCCTTTAGCAATGAAAATTTTGGATGTGTACCCATAATAAGACTTACACTCACATTCTAACCTCAATTGACATATCATTTTATCTCTTTAATTACTTTTTAATCTCTACACACTTATTTATCATTCATTCATACGATATTAGTTATCAAAAGAAATAATATATCCTGGAGGATCTTTCCTAGAATTTGACATCGTTGTCATTTAATCCTTGTATGGGACCATATTGAACAAGACTAAGTTGTACTATGGTTTGGTCCATCTTTAACAATCCCATTCCCTTTCTTCCAACAACTCTTTTCTTAATTTGAATATCTTCTAAGTGGCGTTTCATCTCCCCAAGGTCAACCTTAATGCAATATCTAACCTTTTAAAGCCTATATAAGCAAGTAAAATGCACTTCATAACTCACCTGACATTATCAAGCACTCTCATTAAAAAAATATCAATGTTAAAACACTCAGGGATCTCCTAAATGTTATAAAATGATAGGCACATCCTTTAGAGTAACCACCATACATGTTTGAATTACTCAAATCAGGTTTAACAATCTAGCTTCCTCCATTACCAAGCATTCAAAGGTCTTAGAGCTATATCCCAATAATAGCATGTCACAACAAACATTGCCAAATGTCTTAAGAGACAAATGGAATCCATTTTAACATTTAAAACACATCACATTATAACAATAGTGTGTTGGGTACATCTCTATTTTATTTATAATTACACCTACTACTCATTGTGTCAAGAGACACAAGGGAAAGATAGGGGTTGACTAAGATTGCATAGACTAGTTGCACCAATACTAGGATAACTACATGGGGTTTGGTTCCATTTGAGAGGATGTAGTACAGTGTCTAGATTGGTTCAACAAGGATTGACTGTTAGGATCAATTCAACTTCACCCATACACAAATTTCTCCTTTTGTTATCTAATTATTTCATGAAGTTTGTTGTAAGTATCTAGGTATTTCTATTTATTACATGTCATTATAGGTGGTGTCTAAGGTTTAAGAACCCTAGCAAAAGACATGACCGAACTATATTATGCACTAGTTAGATCTGTATGGTTCCGTATAGAAGTAGTTTCCAGCTACATGGTTCTAATAACGTATTTTAACCAATATACACACCCATATCACTTGTGTACATCTCTACATAACTAAGTACTCATCTCTTCTCTTGTTTTACGCTATCATTGCATTGGTTTACCATCATTTGCCATATTAATAGCTATATTTTAGATTATATGATTAATGTGGATTAATTTATTTAGAATAATCTATCAGTAACATTCTTACACCTAGGTAAATAAGTTAAGGAAAAAAAATCTTGTCAAACTCTTATCTTATCAAAACCATTTCTAGAATGTAAACACCCTCTAAATCAAATACAAGATTTAGATACATACTAGACTTGTATACTACATAAATAAGTGAGAAAATTAAAAAATGATCATTTACCATAAGAAATTTCAAATATTTGGAATTGAGAAGAGAAAAAGAGAAGAAGAGTATTTAATTTTCTAAATCTACCCATACTATTTATCTATTGCTAATTTGAGTGGCTCGAGAAATCTTCAATCAACTATATTAATGTAACTTGTCCCTCTCTTAGTTATGAGCTCATTCTATTAGAATCTTTTAAAAAGCATTATACCCATATCTTTTAAAATATCTAGGTTCTTGCTTTTATCCTTTTCCCCTTCTAAGCTAGCCTCATTTAAAATACATGATTTGCATAAAATAAGGCTCAAGTCTTACAATGTTGAAGCTTTTTGCTGAATTACTTTTTAGAGACTCAACCCCAAGTATTTATGTTTTTTTTCGTTCTTTTTTTTAATAGTTAAATGCTTTTTGACCGGAGCTATGAACAGGGGGATTCTAGGGTCCCCTCCCTTAACAGTACTAATGTCCTCAGACACGATATTACAATTAATCCATCACAAGCACAAACCGCGACCACTAATGCCCGCACCGATGATGTAATTTTTCTGCCACTGTCATTTTTAGAGCCACTAGCCAATGCCAATGTCAATGATGCAAAGTACACCACCACTGAAAGGAACCACTGGTGATGCAACACCTGCCACCACTGATAAACCACCCAAAAGGGATTGCACCCAGCGGGGCTTGAACCTAGGTGGATCCGGACACAACCGTCTATCTCAACCGATCCACCCAAACCCCATTGGCATGTGTTTTTTGTTCTTTGCTTCAAACATTAAATATAGGTTTTTAAGGAAGAATTTATTCCATATTTTGGATAATAGGAGGATGTTGGAACCAACCCTTCCCCATGCCCCAAGGACCTAAAAAAACAGGTCTGTGCTCTTGAAAAGGAAGTGCCACTAATGTTTATATTCTTATATTTTACTTATATTTTATGTTTATCATTAAAATTAAGATAAATAAATCTATTAATCATAATATAAATTTACATAAGTTTATTTCAAACTATTTAAATTTTTATGCCAATAAGTATTTTACAATAACAATAGTAAGGAGTGGAATATGATGGTGTGACCGCATGAGGTTTTATTTTCTATGTTGAATTTGACATCCATTTGATTACAAAGTAATTTTGACCATAAATTTTACATCTACTTGATTATCACTTATAAGTTTTTTTTACTTTTAACTTTGAAAAGTCAATAAAAATTTAGTAATTACTTGGTCATACTATGAAGTTTGAGGCTCACATATATTGTAATATAATAGTAGCTATTACAACCACATGACCTTGGTCTATCATTACCTCTTACATTCAAGCACAATTGTCCTCCTAGAGATCCACACACTTTAACATATGTAATCAACTTGTGGTGAAGACCATTGGGTGTGTCTTTTAACACTCTAGCCAATTTAATCTCTACACTCATTTCCATGCCCCCATCAAGCCACTAGTGATTTTTAACCCCTTGAGAGTTTTCAAGAGAGTGGAGCCTCTTTATGCCAAAAAAAATTCAAATATCAAAAAGTAAAAAAAATCATATCAAAATTAAAAATATCAAATAAAACCCACCTCAAGACTCTCTCTAGGGGTGTTTCCAGCATCTATACTAGGGCTATGGATGCCTGGATGGCAATAGATAAATTTTGTGACAAGAATCAGATGCATTTGCATTGGGGCTATGGATGTCTGCTTGGCAGCGAAGAAATGTACGACTTATCCTTCTGTTCACCCTCCATCCACTTATTTGACTTAATCACTCCATATACATTGGCTAGTTTGTCTTCACATACTACAAATTAAGTCTTCACTTCAAGCGGTAATTAACCATTACAATCACACACACTTTGATCTTACAGAGACATAGGGCTCGCATGTTTCCAAGTATTGTTTAGAACTTGGTCACACTTCTATTTTAGTCCAACTCTTGCCTTACAACATATGGCATTAGGATCATATTTTGTTCATCACTGATGTCATTTTCCTTCCATCTATAAATTTTACATCTGCTTGATTATCACTTATAAGTTTATTTTTACTTTTTAACTTTGAAAATTCAATAAAAAATTAGTAATTACTTGGTCATACTAGGAAGTTTAAGGCCCTATTTCCTACAAAGATTTGTTTTACCATTCTATAGAAAATATAAGCATAATATAATGAAATTATTAATCAAAATGATATTTACACTCGTATATATTTTTAATGAAATCTTTAAACCCTAACAAACATAACACTCTTTTAAAAAACTTTCTCAATATATTAAACTTATTAAATTGAACATAATTAATATTTTTGAACTATTCTTATCCTTCAAAACTTTATTAAAAAATATCATAACATTTATTTCATTACTTTAACGTGTAATCTCATTTCTCTTCATAAACCTCAAGCCTTAACGATATAGTCAACAAACTATTCGTATGAATATTTAAGTAAATTTTCATACTAATATATCCATGACTTTCTTACTTACACAATCTCTTATAACTCAATATGTTTCTTTGATGAAGTAGAGGAGAAAAAGTGGGATATGTCAAACCCTAAATGCTACATTCTAATTTTTAAACATAAACACATAATTTTACACAAAATTGAATCAGAAATCGTATGTCCATTAATATTCCTTCATTAAAACAATAAACTTTACCATTTCTTTCCTCAAATGAAAGAGAGAGTTTCCATTTTCTAATCATATGTAGTTTTTCATGACATACATCAATCCTCATTTTCTTTCATACATTTAAGATTCATTGTACAATAAACAACTTGATGCAACTAGGAATTGAGGAATAGTAATCACAACTATTGTTCGTATATACTAGCAAGCATATGTGGAGTGTACAATGGAAATGCCAAAGGGCATGGGTAAAGATTTGAAAATTGAGGAAGCGATAAAGAGGGAGATGATGAGGGGTGATTAAAAATGGGTTTGAGGGAGGGGAAGGGCATTGTGGTTCACTATATTATCTCCCTGACGGCGGGGAAAATGGTGATTCTTGTAGCGGTGTTGGGCTACCACCGAGGACAAATTAGAGACGTTGACAATGCAATAAGTGGCATCGGGGCCGAGGGTGATTACACAATCCTTGTACTGGAAACGTCCCGTCAAACTCGAAGAGTTGTAGTTTTTTTCCAATCTAAGAAGTCGACCAATTTTTGGAAGCTCCACAAATTAGTAATATTGTTGTATGTGCCAAAGTCGGTGATGAATTTATGGAGTCCCAATCTGCAAGATGCTATGAGTTTGGAGTCAACCCCTCGCATGACAAGCTGTTGGTTGAATTCATGGATGCACAACCCAGTCATTCCATTATTGGGTTAGAGGAAAGAATGAGTGTTGTGTTGCCATTGGAAGTGAAATATTTTGATCAGCATGAATATTTGATTGGGTTTAAATGAATGTTTTTCAGTTTATATTTCTTTTGAGGTCAACCTTACAAAGAGCTTAGTACAAAAATAGATCTACTCTCGCGTGAATCCATGAAACCCTCACTCTATGGTCATCAAAAGATCTATGTTAAGGGATTACGAAAACAGATCCCCACTAATTTAATATCACAAATATGGAATTTTAATATATATTTTAGGGTATTATAAAACATATATAGTTTAACTTAGATCATCCACACAAATTTTAACAAAAGACATATCTAAACACCTAAAATTCTAGATCTAAAGCATTACAAACTTCACGTCAAAATTGTACGAACATACACCCAAACAAATCGAAATCAGTATATAGGCTTGTATTTCTTAAATTTTGAAGAACCAGAAACAAGAAATTATAGGCATAAGAAGTTATAATCTTGGATATACGTTTGAAATGTCATCCAAAGCAACTCCAAGAAGATAAAAACAATTTGCAGTGGAAGCCAAAGTGAGTAAAATGAGAGAGAGAAAAGGGTGCAGATTGCCTTGCAAAGAGTCCATGGATGCCAAGGATCTCATATTGGCCTTCCTTTCCCTGTAAAAGGGGTTTTTCTTCTCTTTTCATGTTGCTACTATTGTGCCAATTTTTTAGTAGACAATCATTTACTTGCAAAAGGGTTTTTTTCTTCTCATAGCCATCCCAAGGTCTATTACTTTGATCCTAGCGACAATTGTTGTGGGTGACAACTTGCTAGAGGAAACGTTGTACTACTCTACTTCAAAACTCTTTGACACTTCAAATGACAGGTGTGATTAGGGTTGTTTCCATGTCATAACTGATACTTTTCTCTCCCTCAAAATATTTATTGGACAGGTTGAAGGCTGAAACATGTATGACATGGTGACAGGTGGATTGTTAGTTTAGTTCATAGGGTTCATGCCATGGAAGACAACCACGTGGCCGTGTGAAGGAGATTGGTCATGATAGTTAAAATATATAAAAGAATCAACGATAGAGATTATTTTAATGAATGACCATAGGGTAATTCTAACAGGGACAAACGCCTTCAGTGTGATTAATAGCATCTATTCTTGTATCACTCCAACCAAATTCAAATGTGGAGAAAATATTAGAGCGAAATAACTTGGGAAATTACCGTGGTATTGGAAGGATTTGGGAGTATAAAACAATATATAAATTTAAAGGCGTATATGCATTTGTCCCATACTGTAATTTGCATTATGTAAAGTAGAAAAAAACTCTTAATTCTTACAAGATAAATGAAACAAGCTTCTCATAATCTAGGTTTGAGGTTGGTGGTTCAACATCTGCAGCTATTTCATAAGAACTGAAGGATGAAATAGCTAAATAGAACTCCTAACCTTAATGCTTGGGTTTAATCTTAATACCGTCCAGCCACATACAACTCTTAGTGAAGCTACAGTCTATATTTTTTTGTACAGAATTCAATCTCTTTTCCTTATCCTTCATTTTAAGGATCCTCCTGCAAAAAGAATTCCCCCGCAACAAATTCCATTCATATGTCTTTATCGTGTCAAAGGGGAATCATGCTTAAGCTTGGAAAGTGGTTTTCAATAGACCACTCTAAATCAACCAAAAATCGAGTGGATACCATGCTCTCCCTATTGAGCATTGTAACAGAAAAGATGAAATGGGATACATACTTGTTAGCTTTTATATCGGTTCTCCTGTACCGTGTAATGTCCAGGTCTGAAAAGATTCCTTGCATAGCAACGTTTAATAGGATTTATACACACGATATCTGCTGGATAAGCTCATAGAGTATTCGTAGGATACATATCACGGAATCTCAGAATAAAAATTAATATGTATGGTGAGTGTTTTTCAAGACAACGAGTGTTTTTACAGTACATACATTGAAGATATGAAGTATATACAAAAATCGAAACTACATTAACAGGAGCAATCCCTATGTCTAGGTAAAATACTCATTCATATTTTTCGAACAAAAATACAACACAATTTATCAGAATGAAAAATTGAGGATTCTCCAACATCAGGTAAGGAAACCATTAATGGAATGAACATCACAGGTCAAGGAGGAGACGATATTCCCAATGGTGTCATTCAAACTAATCAAAAGTTAGGGCGCTGACTGTACACTGTACACTTGATTAGGTTAATTACTAACAAATGAGTTGCCACGTGTACGGTTGGGATAAGATTGTGCTTTAATGAAAGAATAAATCCCAACTGTTAAATGTTTGTTGCATGTCAGAAGTGGGAGGCTCTGTCTCACTTCGACAAACGCCTTCGGCGTGATTATAATACCGCAAGATCTTTGTTGAAGTTACTATTATCTATAATTACACTCCTTTGTTATTTTGGATGACTCATCAAGTTCAATATCAAGGTGGCTTCCTTCTTGTCATCAAAATTTAAATTGGATATATAAAATTCTCAGAGGCTTATCATGGAAATTCAGTGTTTCGTGATTTCTCAAGTTCTGCGGAACAAAATATCAATTGTTTAGTGTTCCGTGGGTATCAAAATTAACCACTGCGGGTGTGAAGAAATTATAAGGACCCGCATTCGCAAGGAGACCAAGAATCATATAATTCCAAGATCTGTGAAACACTATCCTAGTGTTATGTTGGTTCTTTAGGTGCAGTATTGTGTGGATTTCTAAGTCCATGGGATATGGACAAGGATAAATGCCTTTGCGGGTCTCATGGTAAGAAAAAAAACTATAAACGCGAAGAATTGTGTGCGGGTGGCCAAGTGTAGAAATAGAATTCCACGGAAGTACAAGAAAATGCTTCGCTAGATATGCAAGAATTAGTGTCTCGTGGGTTTCTCAACCCGTCAGACGTTCAAATCCAAAAGTCACAGGATGAGTTCAAGATCCGCAGAGGAAAGAAACAATTAAGGCCACAATGGAAACCACGAAACATTTAAAATGTCGTGGACAAAGCAAAGCTGATTTATTGGTTGGATCTTCCTGTTGGAAGCTCCAAATTACACGACGATGGTTACATTCTATTCATCTCTATGAGGGCCAAATTGCACGATGAAGGAACATGGAGAAGAGTGTTTTTATAGGAAAATAACCATGAAAGTTCAGGGACACAAAGAGAAAATGCAGTTTCTTGTTCCAAACGTCCAACTACCTCACGTACCATGAGTAAAACTAAAAACGGTGTCCATGCCCTTGCCTATAAATCATGATGGCATGTTGTAGAAGAAATGATGGATTGTCGAGGAGATTAATGGCGATAGGATATGTGGGTGGTAAGTTGTCTCCATCCACGCCATGTCCAAGTTTGAATTTCCCTCTCTCTCTCTCTCTCTCTCTCTCTCTCATTCTAATATTCTATAAATGTAAGTGTAGAAGCACATTGTACGAGTTCCTTTATGTCGAATATGTATGTTCTTCCTTGGAGCAACGCGTTTTCTTTCCTTTAATAGACCTTTGCAACCTTGTATCTCGTGTGAGATATCTAACCTCTTCTCTGTAATAATGATGAATATATACTAAATGCAATACATCTATGGTTGTTTTCCCTTTAGACACCCTTTGTTTGTTGTAGATGCTTACCCTATTGTTTTAATCAAGTTTTATTCATTCATGTCTCTCAAAGTTCAGTTTTTCTATTAAAATATTTGCATGTACCACTATTTTACATCTTTATGGTCATATTTGAGCGATGTCTTAGTATTGGTGCATCGTCATTCTTTCATTTTTCATCCTTTTCTATTTCTCTTAACCATGGATCTTGTATGATTTAGATTTAGTTATAGATTTATTTTTTGTTTGAGTAGTTTAAGTTAGTGTGCGTTGAGCTAGGAGAGAAAGAATCGGTCTTCTCTAGAGGTTTGTCTCAAGGGGAAAATTCTCATACTTTGAAGAAAATCCAATGATCATCTTGTTAGAGTAGGTTGTTTACCTGAGTTCATGTTCACATAGGTACTATATCTACCTTCTAATTTATTTATCCTCACCCACTTATGTGTGGATATTTCTTTTATCTTATTTATATATTAGAAAGATATTATCTAGTTGTTAAATATAGTTCTTTCCTTGATCTATGGTCTCAACTAGTTCTTTTCTCAATTGATGGTTTGATCTATGGCCTTGACTAGTTCTTATATTGATCTTCCTTTCCTATATAAGCAAGGCCCCTTCTCATTGTAGTGCATAGAGTTTCATAAGATATAATATACAAGATTGTTTCTCTTTGTTTGTAAAGTTATTCTATCTAATTTATTTTAGCTTATTGAATGTGATGATATATTAGCATATGAGATCTTTGTGTCTTAGAATAAAATGTGTATCATTCCTTTTACATCTCAAGGGTGCTACCTTTGGTACCTAATAGTTATCGCACACCTGGTGAGACTAACTAAATATTTTTCTTGTCATTTCACTAAGACGTGGTGTGTATCTTGGTAATATCATGCCTTTGGATGTCATATAAAACACATCTCGCGACTCCTAAATTTTCTTTTATTGGTTTCAACAAAATAGTGTCTCCATCTCATGAAACACATTTAAACAAGACAACGGATAACACATGCAGAGCCTTTTGATTACTTGTAGTTGTCACCAAGGAGAAGAAGGAGAGGTAGATCTACACATAGATCACCATCACCTCTAAACAAATTTCTCTAATCCTCCTCCTGGTAGGCCTTTCTTGTTTTCCTCTAGGGTTCTAGGGCCCATTACATTCATGGATCATAAAAATAAATAAAGAATTTATCACGTTCAATGGAGAAAGTCTTCTATTTTTAGGTCAATATGATGATATTCCAGTTGCAACCCTAAAAAATGACCCTTTCTTCATTGGAGAGAACATTACAACTCTTATTGAACACATCAAGGATGTTATAAACATTTTTTAGTATACCATGTTACACAAGACAATGTAGCAATAAAATTATTGGTTGTTTCTTTTAAGGGAAAATCCCTACAATTGTACAAAAGATTAAGAGTTAACTCTATCTCTAAATGGGAAGAGTTAGGAGAACCTTTTTTAAATTATTTTGAAGATAAGTTGGATCATTTATCTTTGGTGGCACAACTGACAACAATAAAGAGGGCACCATATGAGCCAATGAATGATTTCAACATCACATTCTAAAAACATGGGATATAATCCCGAAAAAGGGTAAGACCTACACCTCAATATGCATTGCTCTATTATTTAAGGGCTTTAAATAGTGAAATTTTAGTCATGACTCAGTCCATGGGGGCTATAAATTTTCCATATGATTATGATATTTCCATTAAAGCTAAAAATAGTCTCATTCAGGTTGGGAAAATTTCCCCTAGACTTCCAATCCATGTATTCTCATAGGTAGGGACATCCATGCCTTACCAAACCTATAAATTATCTCTTATTCCATCCTCAAGAAACTAGATTTCCAGTCAAGCATCTACCTCTACAATCCCTTCAAGTGAGTTGCAAGAAATCATGAAATAGATGCAAAATTTTGGAAATGAGTTGGTATTCTTGAAGAGGAAACAAGCCCAAAGTTTCAGACCTTACTGACCCCCATACCAACCCAACAATCCTCCTTGTCTGCCAAACAAGTTTTCTTTCCAAGTAGCTCCTCAAAATAAAATTACCCCCCAAAACCATTTTAGTCTTATCATCCCAACGTGGATAGTTCATATAAGGATTTGATTCCAATACAAAAAAATCTTGTACAATATTGTGAGTGGTGTTTCCATTGTAATCTTCCACACAACTAAGCAACATTCCCCAACAACATTCTAAGCCAACCTTTGATGGTCCAAAATGCATATTTCCCTCAAGATGTACCCATGGAGGAAAACCCACAAGGTATTACCCAAGAAATTATACCAAGTGATGCTTCACTTATAAATTGGAAAATGGGAAAATGGAAGAGTTCTAAGGAATCAATTAGCTTTAAAGGGAAAATCAACCACCTTCTTCAAATATATCCGCAAATACTAGATCAAGAAGAAGGAAAATTGGGCCAAGTGCTCCACCCCTCACTTCACCAAGTCTTCATTCTCAACTCAGTTAACTCATAGAATTAAGGTGGATTTTAGGCATCAACAAGTAACATTTAGAATATGATATACCCATAATGCACTATAGAACCACAAAACATTGAGGACCTGCACAACATGGAAAAATTCCATGCAACAAGAAGAGTTTTCCAAGAAAATGAAATCCATGGGATGTAGAAATTACACCATCCAAAGAAATTATGAGGATAGAAACAAACAAGGAAGGAAAATGTCACTCCCTTGTTACAAAATTCCGCAGGTCATCCTTTCAACATTTTAGATAAATGAGGGGAACCAATGTAAACATATCAATTTGGGAATCCCTATCCATTCTGAATAGAGATATCTTTTACAAGCTATCATGGCTGACCTCCCCACTCTGCAGGAGTCATCCAAGGATAAGAATAAACTTGTGCTCCAACACACTTAAGAAAAAATATGATCAACTAGGTAAAATCATGAAGTCACCACCATTTTATGTATCTCTCATTATAGGTAATAATCTTATGCACAATTACATGATTGACTTAGGGGAAATAATTTTGATGATGCCCAAACAAATAATAGACTAGATTGGTATTGAATATGAGTCACTCTCTAAAGGAGTGGTGTAATTTGATGGAAGCACAATGGGAGCCATTAGAGTTGTTAGAGGTCTAAGCCTCACACTACACACATACCATAAATTATTTATTCCATAGGATGTGTTCATCATAGACCTCCCCCATTCTTTGCCTTACGTCTCTCGCGAGATTTAACTACTAAGATTGGTGGATATATATCTGTGGATTGGTATCACATAATTTTTAGAAAGAGGTATGACATAAAGGCTACCATCAGATCTGATCCTATTGCCACATTTTGTATAGAGCCTTATGTGCATAACCCCATCAATGAAAATTACACAATATTTTATCAAGAGGATCACCCAAGCATCCAAGAGACAAACACTCAAATTGAAGGCATATTAGATTTTCTACTTAACGAGTGGGGAAATGAATGCCATGGTTTTCACCCTTATAAACATATTGAATAATTTTTCTTAGCCATCTATTATTTATGTGAGAAATATTCACCTATACCTGATATTATGAAAGCAGATCCACATGACGAAGGAAGTTGGAAAATGTTCTTTGATGGATCAAGAAATAGAAAAGGTGCAGGATGAGGTGTAGTTGTATCTCCCTCAGGTATGAAGTATTATTCTACTTTTATGTTTCAATTCATTTTTTTAACAACTTAGTAGATTACGAATCCTTGATACATGGCATACAATGAGAAAGAAAGAATAAAATCAAGCAATTGCAGACTTCTGGGGATTACGAGCTAATTTTGAACCAAGTCAGAGGGATGAATGCAAGTAATAACAACCTACTTAGATCTCACAAGCAAATATTATGGGACATTCTAGAGTATTTTTTAAGCTTTAGATATTCGCACCATACCAAGGAGAGAAAATGAGTCCACATATATGTTAGCTACAGTGGGAGCAAGATTTGATGTTGCTAAAAATGTCAAAAGGAGTAAAATACAACCACATATCAAAGTAGTGGTGAGGCTTGATTTACTAGACAACAAAAAAATATGGAAAGTGTTTGCGAATGATCAAAAAATTATCAACTTCATCCAAGAAGAAGATGATTTTTCTTCAAAGAATCAGGGAAAATTGGAGAAACAATATGGGGATCAAATTGTCTAGCTCATATCAAACAAGTTACCCAAAGGAATAGTAACTCTAGAATCCATTGTCAACCCTGATGATAAACTAAGAAGAGAAAAAGAAAATTTAACAATCAAAGGTGAAGATTATGAACCTATCTCAGTTGGCCAAGAAAATTTTATTAGAATTGGCAAAGTATGTACTCTACAAGAAAAACATGCTTTTGTAGAGATTTGTCAAGAATTTGTTGATTCATTTTCTTGGAGCTATGAATAACTCAAATGTTTTGATCCTAATATAACCCAACACACCATTGAGTTATATCTAATAGCCAATCCCATTAGACAGAAACATGGGCATGTCAATCCACAAATTGAGCCTCTCACGAAGAAATAATTAAACAAGCTAATTGAGGAAAAAACCATTTTCCCAATTAAGTATTCATTATGGATTGTAAAATTTGTTCTAGTGTGGAAAAGAAATGAAGAAATAAAACTATGTGTTGATTTTAGAGATTTGAAAAAATCATCCTTAAAGGATCATTACCCATTGCCTTCTATGGAGCAAATCTTAGAAATAGTAGCAGGTTCAGAAGGGTGCTCTCTCTTAGATGGTTACTATGACTATAATTAGATCATAGTAAATGAAGAGGAACAATTCAAGAAAACATTTACCAAAAATTGGAGAACCTATGCCTACAAGAAGATTCCATTTGGATTTTCCAATGCTAGAAAAAACTCTTAAAGTGCCATGGATATGGAATTTAAAGGACTGATCAATAAAATTGATCTTGTATACTTGGATGACATCATAATGTTCTCCAAGGATGCAACTGATCATTTATCCCATCTCAAGAAAGTATTCGAGAGATGGAGGTAGTTTGGGGTTTACTTCAATCCTAATAAATGTATCTTCTTGGCACATGAAGGTAAGATTTTTGGCCAAATTGTTTCTAAGGCCTTGCAATTGATCCAAAAAGAATAAGTGACATCTTTACATTGCCATTATCTAGTCATAAGAAAGTGTTGTAAAGTTTTTTGGGAAGAATCAACTTTTATCAGGTGATTTGTTCCAAATTTTTTTAATCTTGTTAAGCTGCTGCTATCTATGCTAAAGAAAAATATGCTCTTCAAGTGGATTGTGGAAGGAAAGTATAGTTTTGAGGCAATTAAATAAGAAATTGCACATGACCCAACCCTCATCAATCCTTATTTCAATAAGGATTTCATCTTGTATGCCTTTGGAGGCACAAAAAAATATCTTCCATGCTTGTGTAATCGAACAAAGAAGGTCAAGAAAAAGCAATTGCATTCTTCAACCAAAATATTGAATATTATAGGTAAGGTATTCTCTTTATGAGAAGCATACCTTAGTTATTATAAGAAGCTTGAAGAAATTTAGACATTTAGTGTCTAGTAATAAGATTTATCTTATGGTTTCACATGTTAGTTGCAAATATTTTCTTTTGAACAAGGATGTAAATGAGAAGAGAGCTAGTTGGATAACCAAAGTGATGGAATGTAACATTTATATCAAGTAACTACACTGGGTTTAGGAAAAGGGCTATGTGAGTTTTGATTCTAGATCCACAAAATTAACACGACCACAACATGACCAAGAAGAATCTAAAAATGCTCTACATATGCATTGCTAGACCTAAAATATAGTGAAATTTCTCAAGATAGGTCAATGGCCCCAAGGATTGACCAAGGCCAAGATAAGGTATTTTAGACTTTAGCCTATCCCCTTTGTACTTATTGATAACATTTTTTTTTAGAAAAGATGTTAATGGAGTCTTTTTGAGGTGTGCTAAGGTGGATCAGATTAAGAAGGTCCTACATGAGTTTCATGGGGCCGCGGATGGAGGTCACTTTGCTCCAAGAACAAAAAAACTAAAAATAATGAAAGGGAGATATATTTTCCAAGTATTTTTAAGGACTGTTATGCATGGGTAAAAAATACAGGAAATGTACCTTTTCCACAAGCAAAGAGAGGTTAACAAATCTTCCACTCTACCCCATCTTTGTAGATCAACCATTCATGCAATAGGGATTGGATTTTATTAGAGTAATCAATCCACATTCAAGCTTATGTTAAAAGTGGATACTCATAGCCACAAATTACTTCACTAAGTGGAAAAAAGTGGTTGCTTTGAAGGAGGAAAACGAAACTAGTACCTTGGATTTTTATGAAGGTATTGTGACCAGATTTAGAAATCCTTCCACAATAATTTATGATAATGACCTAACATTCCATGGCACAAAAATCACTAATTGAGATGTTAATAATGTAATATATTTGAGAACATCTTCAAATTACTACCCACAAGGTAATGGATAGGTTGGATTAACAAATAAGAACCTTTTGAGGGTTACGAGAAGGAACTTGGAGGAGAATCAAAGAACATGAAATATGAAATTGAAATCAACCTTATGGGATGATAGGATCACTCCTAAGAGATCAATAGGCATCTCACCCATCAATATTTTCTATGGAAAATAATTAAAGTTACCAATATCTATTGAATTTCCAGCATTGGAGCTCATCAATCAACTAGAAATGTTTGAAGTTAAAGCCATGGAGATCAAATAAGAAGAGCTCATGGAGCTAGAAGAAATAAGAGATCAAATAATGAAAAACATGGAAAAATATAAAGCTCAGTTTAAAAGATACTTTTTCTAGAAAGTAGTAGCCAAAATCATTCATGAAGGACATCTTGTTCTCAAACGAGACCAAGACAGAGCCAAAACAAGAATAAATTCAAAGTTTGATGTTTTATTGAGTGGCCTCTATGTTATCTTAGGATGTAAGCCACACAATAATTTTCAATTTTCAAAACTGGATGAAGAAGATATCATGATCACGGTTAATGAGATTTATCTCAAGTATTTCTTTTAGAGTAAGGGTTTCAATTTGTACATATTAGATTAGTTATACTTCCTCTAAGTGTTGTTGAGCACATTGATTGTTGGTAGTATAGTTTCATTTCCCTAAGTTCCTTACACATGTCCTAGTATTTTAAGTTGGGGTTTTCATTCAAGAGTATTTTGAAGAGGTTTCAGTGTTCTATGGCTTCATCAATGTTAAAAAAAACCAAGTTTAGGGTAGAATATTTTACATTTTCAGACCAATTTCTATGTTTTCAGACTTGACTCCATGCCCAATGGATTTCTAAGGCAACTAATAATCTATCTGTAGGAAGATAACCATGTCGAGTCACAATTTATCCAAAATCACACTTCCTTTTATATTTTAGATGAATCATTAAGTTAAAGACTACGGTAGCTTCCTTCTTGTCATCAAAATTCAAATTGGCTAACTATAAAATCTACATAGGCTTATTATAGAAATTCAATGTTCCACGGGTTCTCAAGTTCTATGGAATAAAGCATCAACTCTTTTTTGTTATGTAGGCATCAAAATCACCCACTACAGGTGTAAAGAAATTATGAGGGTCACAAAGACATCTGCATTTACAAGGATACCAATAATCAAATAAGTTCAATAATGTGAAACAATATCCTATTGTTATGTGGGCTCTTTAGGTGCAGTATTGTGTGGATTTCTGATTCCATGGGATATGGAGAATGAGAAAGGAATTCACGGGTCTTGGCGTAAGTCAAAAATTGTGAATGTGAGGAATTTTGTGTCAGTGGTCAAGTGTATAAATATAATTTTGTGGCAGTACAAGAAAATACTTTGACATATATGTAAGAATTAGTGTCTTATGGATTTCTCAACCCACCGAATGTTCAAATATAAAATATGTGGGATGAACTCAGGATCCCCAAAGGTAAGAAATGATTAAGGCCACAACGAAAGATGTAAAACATTTAAAATGCCACAGACAAAGTGAAGCTATTTTATTGGTTGGATATTCTGGTTGAGAGCTCCAAATTGTGTGACGATGGTTGTGTTTGCTTCTTCTCTCTGAGGGCCACATTACATGATGAAGGAACGTGGGGAAGAGAGTTGTTACAGGAAAAGAATCATGAAATTTTGGGAACACAAAGAGAATGCACAATTTATTGTTTCAAATTTCCAACTACCTCACCTACTAGGAGCAAATGCAAAAATAATGTCCATGCCCTCAATTGTAAATCATGATGGCATGTTGCAAAATAAATGATGCACTATCAAGGAGATTAAAGGCGATAGGAACCGTGGATAACAAGTTCTCTTCATCCATGACATGTCCAAGTTTGAATTTCCCTCCATATCTTTCTCTCCCATTCTAATATTATATAAATATAAGTGTAGAAGCACACTTTATGGGTTCCTTTCTGCTGAATACGCATGTTATTCCTTGGAATGATGCATTTTATTTCCTTCATATCTTTGTACCCTTGTATCTCGCATGAGATTTCTAACCTTTTCTCTATAAACATGATGAATATATACTTAATACAATACATATGTGGGTGTTTTCCCTTCAGATGTCATTTATTTGATGTGGATGTTTACCCTCTTGTTTTCATCAAGTTCTATTCATTCATATCTCTCAAAGTTTTGTGTTTTTATTAAAATATTTGCATATGTGGCTATTATATGTCTTTTTGAACCATGTATTAGTATCGGCGTGTCACCTTTATTTCATTTTGCGGTTTTTTCCATTTTCTCTCGACCCTAGATCATGTATGTTTTAGCTTTAGTTTTATATTTAGTTACAGTTTGAGTAGTTTAGGTCTGTGTGCATTAAGCTAGTAGAGAAAGAACCAACCTTCTCTAGAGGTTTGTCTTAAGGAGAAAATCCCCACACTTTTAATACAATCCCATCTTATCTAAGGTATTTTATCTTCCATGATCATATCAAGGGTGATACCTTTCATCCCTAGCAGTTACAAAAAGTTTTTCAACGCTGCAAAAATATTCAAGAGGCTCTAATGGTAAAATATACAAGTTTTCAATTCTTTAACTCCAACTCCTCATGTTCATAAGGACAAACAAACAAAAGGAAGGGTTGCTTAGCTCTCAACTATTATACTTAATCACATGTGAGACATGATACTTCCCCATGTTATACATCCCCACTCAATATCAATAACCAACAAGTTTCATGGGGGATGAATCATCAGAGAGGAGACCAATCACATTCATATACATTTCCTATACACAAGCCACTAACATTGACCTTCACAATACAAAAAAAGGATCTTGAGAGAAAAGAGGCTCACCCAATCTAAGGGAGGTAAGATCCTTAACTAAGGTCCGTGAATCTTTTCCTAAGATCAATACAATAAGGACAAAATGGTTCAACTTAAGTGACAAAATATCTATAAGAATCACCATTTTCTTCACTTTATTCTTACACATACACCCATTTCTTCTCGAACCTATCAAATTTTTCCATGAGGATCAATGTTGGAACCTCGTGCACATCAAATATGGGTTACAAGTTTCCAATGGAGTGAGAACACTTCGTAATTAGCAAGAACACGAATCACAAGGAAAATCAAATACAGAAAAGACAATAGAGTGTCTGTCATACTCATAAATTAGAATGAAAGGATACATATATGAGTGTTTTGTAACTCATGTGCATGATACATGTACACAACACTATGACTTATTCAACTATGATCAAATCAATTATGACATATTCTCACTAAGTGAGATGACTAACCAACTAGGTGGAGCAAGACATCGAATGACGACAAGTCTATTCATATACACCAACACCCCCCTTCATCAAAACTGAGATAGATGCCATGGAAAGTCATAACAGAAAGATAAATCTCCTAGACAACTAAGAAATATGTGTCAATGGGGCCCAACTACTAAGATTGATAAGGTACCCATGTACAAACAACATCTTCTTAGAAGAAGAAGAAGATAAGAATTGGGTATCAACAACTAGGATTGATAAGGGTACCCATGTACAATAAGGATATCAAGTAATGGAGGGAAAACCCCTAAGGGAAAACATCCACTTACAAGAGATAAAAGAATCCCTAAACAACCTAAGAAATATGCGTCAAATGAGTCCCCGACAACCAAAGGCCTAATAAGGTACTCGTGTAAAAAAACATAATCTTTCTAGAAGAAGATAAGAGAACTAAAAATCCCCAAAGAAGATGGGTTGTTGCAGATGACATCACCCCAAGAAGAGACTGAAAGTGAAGATACTTCACCTTAGTGAAGGGTTTGATAAAAATGTCTTGCAACCATATCAGAATTCTGAAACCTCTGTGAAGTCTCCAACAAGAGTTTCGATGATGTGGTCTTTCGCATTTATACTAAAGAAGGTCCATCAGCATAAAATAATGTTTTATTCCCTTAGGAAGAACATAACTGGTGTACATAAATTCCACCCATTTTATGAAGGAATACAAAGGAAGTTGTACAAAGATCTCTAAAGATGGTCCACAAATAAAGCACGACATCAGTCTGGTAAGAAGGTACTCAAGAACATAAGGTAATGCCACTGAAGTAGAACTATCAGAGTATGGGTTATGGAACATTCACCGAAATAATGTCCATAAGAATTGAAGGCACAACAACCCTCACAATGGTAGAATGATGATCCACAAGAAGAGGTGGATAAATAATGATCTAAAAAATAGTAGAAGTGATAGATACTCCTAAATGGGGCACTCCAAAAAAAATGAGACAACGAAATCCTCTGAAGTGTAAATGTGTGAAGGGATCGGTAAGATAAATTCCATGTACTACAACATAAGTAGGCTCTGCGAAGATACATCTAATGTCTAACAGATACTCGACCCAAAAATGTTGCTTGACAAATTGAAGACAAATGTCTTAACTAGTATGAAATCATCAATACAAGAAGTAGGACGAGGTAAAGGGTGCAATTAAGGTATAAGGCTGAGAATGTGACTTCCTGTTGTATGATAGATAAAGAGGGGGCTCATCATTCTCTAAAGGGTGACTGAGAGGTGGGGATGTATCCTCATCAATACTCTCATCATCAGAACTAGAAGAAAAAACCTCGTCATCATAAATATAAACAAGCAAATATGTGTCAACAGAATATCATCACATGGAGTAGGTGTGGAGATAGATGTATCAGAAGGAACATCCACAACAATCTCTAAACAGTCCCCAAATAATGACTGAAGAATGTTCCAAATTGTGTGAGGGACACTCTATGTGCGTCACACGATGGTGAAGAGGTATGGAAATGTGTGTCAACAAAAGACCAAGAACCATGTCACAAGTGTTAAGCCAATCACTAAGTTGATATTGAATCATTTAGAACAGGTACTTTTCCATACAAGTATGGATAGAAATCTTCTGTTGAATGAGAAAACATTCCATGATCGAATGCCACAATGCATAATTATCCCTACCAAGAAGAAGTTGAGGAGGTTGAAGATGCTACATGGTGATTTCATTGTCCTTGAGAATATCATCCAATTTTGAGTCAAATAAATCATTTTCCTGATGCAGAGGATTGTACGAATATTGTGAAGAAGCGACACTGAAATCGTTAGATGCAATAGGCGATGGAAGGATCTCTAGGCTAGAATCAAAGGAATCTACAAAAATCTCGTGAAGGAAAAAACTGAAGATCTGAAGCAATATGAAAAGTGAGTGAAAGGTCAACCAAAGAGTCCTATAGAGGAGAATTGCAAGGAACTCTGACAAGAGTAATACTAAATTATGATGGAGCATCAAGAGAAATATGTATGGGTGACTCCTTGTAAAAAATAAGTACCGGTAAACTCATTGTCCTCCATGGATGTAAGATCATCGTAAGAGCCAGAACTGGATGAAGGAGATTCAAAATCTCTATGTAGGTCTAGAAATGAAATTACAAGCTCTGTGCGTGGACTTAGTGAACTCTACTTCATTTTGAAGGTTCTTCGGTATAGTAAAGAAAAATAATTCCATACATCATATCTTTCTTACTCACCCAATCATCTATGTTGAATGTGTTCAACAAGTTCAGGTGCAATCCCAAGAAGAATGGGGTAACAATTCATGCATAGTGCAATGAACGATTATCCCATTATTCCAATGTACGTAGTTTTTTTAATCTAGTTGGACTATGGAAGGATGAAATCCGAAGTCCATGACAAGAGAATCCTCAAGGAACACTAGTTTAACCCCCCTATTTGCAACACTTTATAAATAGTGTGTGGGTTACAATCGGGTGTGTTTGCATGGTGTGAAACATTTGGTCACTGAATTTATAATCAACGTAATAATGCGCAAGTGGAGACCACAATGTGTTTCACAACCTAAAGTGACACCGTAAAAAGCACAATAAATGACGAAATAGGAAGAGGAGCAAAAAACTAATGTCCTTTAAGTGAGAAAAAAATACAGAATGCAAGAAATAAACAAGAGACACAACCACCCTAGAACAATATGATAAACCCCCTGCTCTCGACGCTTTATAGTTTAGTGTATTGGATACAATCTGATGCAAGTGTGTGTGTCATGAAACAGTTGGTCACTCACCTTGAAATTAGGTTAATAACGCGCAAGAGGGGAGACCACAATCAATTTTCATGGGAACGCAACAAATCGACAACATAAATAAGCACAAGCTAAAAAACAATATAAGGGGTGAAATCAAGTTTGGTTGTGAGAAAAAGTGTCTCACTCCACAGCACAAACTCCCTTGTTGCAAGACTATGGCGGATGTGCTCACTAGTCCGCAAGTAATAACAAGGGTTATTACAATGCTCAACATGACTCGAAACGAGTCTAGATGACCTCTAAGACGTGGCGAAGGCTCACGGAAGGCAGAAAATGGATAGAAATGGCATTGCACACTCTCTAAGTTTAGTAATGCATCTAAATTTGGCTATGACTAGATAAATCTAGCTGTAAAACACCTAAAAATTACACACGCAACATTAACATCCGCTCTGAAACCATATCAGATTATTCTGTAAGGATCAATGTTGGAAGCTTATGCACATCGAAGACGGGTTGCACTTCCAATGGATATCATAACACTTCATAATTAGCAAGAGCATGAATCAAAAGGAAAATCAAGTACAGAAAATACAACAGAGTATCTGGCATGCACATATATCATAATGAAGGGGTACATATAGGAGTGTTATGTAACTCTTGTGCATTACACATATACACAACCCTATGACCTATTCAACTATGAATTGTTCTCACTAAATGAGATGACTAATTAACTAGGTGGACAAGACGTCGAATGACAACAAGTCTAGTCATATACACCAATAAAACCCACCTCACACAAAAAACCCATGAATCACATCTTACACATATCCATCTTCATTCATTCTCAAATGGGCCATCATATACAACAAACCCATGCATCAAATCTACACACATCCATCTTCATTCCTTCACCCCAACTACCACCTAAACTCTCTAAAATCATAAGTTTGGAATGGCTAAATGGTTTATGCATATAAGCCGCACTCATCACCAAAAACAATCTTGTTGAACAAGCGAAAGGGAGGTGACCACCTTCTTGAAAAATATTATACATGATCCCACATTTAGGCATTAAAATAATAATATTTTTATACAACCAAAATCCTAGTACAAAAATTACAACATAGGAAAATCCCTCCCTAAATTAAAAAAAAAATCAGCAACAAAATTTCAAATTAACATCCCCATAATCTTTCTCCCGTAAGACCCAAGGGAAAAGGGCAGAATTTTGTCAAATAAAAAACACAATGACCAAATATTTTACAAAAAAAAAACACATATTAACACCATTTAATATATGAAAAATATAATGGTTTTAAAGATTAAAGGACACACCTAAAAATCTTATGAAAATACCACACTTGCACCAAAATACTAGCTCTCTCCTCAAGCTCTCTTGAACCAAAAACCAAAATGCAAAAACTAACCCCAAACTAAGCTAGAATTATTTTCATATAAAAAATCCATAATTCTCCCTAATCAATCCCTACTTGACACATGGCACTTTCTCCCTTTTCCTTACAAATAAAATTAATACACTTATAATTCCTCTTTTCAAAACTCTTACATCTCTTATCAAGGTACTTTTAACTCTCTTCTCAAAACTCTTATAGCTCACCTTTCAAATCTGATATTGGAGGCTTTTCATAGCCCAAATAGACCTCCAATCCCCTTGAAATATCTCCTACCCTAACCTCAAGACCAACAAAAACTCCTAGAAAAGTTCTAGGACTTATCTTATTCACCCACTCCTAGAAAAGTTTGTACTTATCTTATTCACCCTCTAAAAGTATCCCCAAATCCCAAGTCCAAATTTGAACTCACGAATAGAAGTTTCAATGACTCAATCCACCCCAAAATATTTCTAAAACAATCCAACACAAAAGGAAAATCATTGGGCTAAACATAGAAAAGGGTTTTTACATGGCATGAGGACACCACATCACTTTAACACTTGGCACACACTTGTCACTTTTATTAAGTCAAATAAAAATAATATTAAATCTCAATTATATGGCTTACAATTAATCACTAGGAATTAGTTGTCCTCAAGATTTGTGAATTACATTTTTCCCACTTCTCTAAGCTA
Source organism: Taxus chinensis (assembly GCA_019776745.2). NCBI lineage: Eukaryota > Viridiplantae > Streptophyta > Pinopsida > Cupressales > Taxaceae > Taxus > Taxus chinensis. Next base: position 143,652,850 of record CM034156.1, on the reverse strand, counting down.
TATGTACCCATCATACTTGATGTAAACATAAAAAATATTCAATATACAAATTTCTTAAAATTACTAATCACAATGATAATTAAGGATAGTAAGATAATCATCAATACATATATCTTAAATCCAATGCTCACAATAATTAAATCAACATACTATGCCAGTCCATTTCATATAACATCATATCACATACACCATGTTTCCTAACAATAGTTATCTCAAATATCAACATGAACCACATTCTTGTGAATTTTAATACATCATGTTAGAGTGATTACATATCGAAAAAATAAACCACATTATATAGAGTTTTAATACATCGTATCAATGTGATCTCAAAAACCAGAGTAAACTAGATAATCAAGAATTCACATATGTGTCTATGATATTAAAAGTAATCATCAATACGATAATCAAGCATAGTGTTATGATTCCAATACAACCCAAGCACAATGTGCTGCAAAATAACATAATGTGGTGTAATCATGTACATAAGACTGAATCTAATAAGAGTAATATAAGTAAAACAAAAATTTGAACTCACAACTTTTTTCTCTTTGAGCCCTTTATGCTAGAAGGATTGGGCTGAATTGTATTTCCTTTTATTGAATAACTTGTACCTAATGCTCTTGCAGAGTTAGACAAGGATGTTTTGCAGATTCAGGTGAGAATTACATCAAGGAAAATAGAGAAATAAAAATTACAATTGGGGTCAAAGGGAAAATTATCATGGAAAAGTTGTATTTATAATGTCGAGAAGAAATTCATTATTTATTACACTAGAAAATCCAAACACAACAAAACAGGTGAGTTTTCCTTGACATGTGGAGCTTTCGCATTAGTGTGCATAAGCAATATTATGTAATAATGTTTATTCTCATCTAAATATGATTCAAACAATTTTTCTTGGTATTGGAAATCTCAAAAACATTTATTGAATAATAAGTCATCACCTTTACAATATATATCTAGGAGGGCACAAAAATAATATCCTAAATTGTGTGAGAACTAAAACCAATAGGACTAAGATATACATAACTTGTAAATTGTCCATTTTATAGTTATAAGAAACAAGATATTTCTTGTTTTAATGTCTTCAAATGTTAATATACCTAGTTTTCAAACAAACTATTTCTTAGTTTTAATAAACCAGCTCCTTGTTTTAATAAGTCTCCAAATGTTATAGTAAATAAACCATAGTGGGATTCACCTCTTCTCTTCTGTCTCTCCCTCAACTTCCACGGAAGACTTTTTCTCCCTTTATATAGACCTCCACACCAATACCCAAATTAAACGACAAATGAAATTCCAAATGAAATTCACTCCGAAAAAAATTATATTAGTTACACAACCATTATTCATTACTTATTTAAAACCTTTACCTCATGGATATTTCTTTTAAGGTAATGAGTGTAATATACAACCCTTATGCAAGTACACTCATACAATATGACATTAAACTTTTGACTGTTACTAGCTTCCATTCTAAGCACATTCATCTCACAATTCAAGAGTAAACTTGTAGATAATGAACCTTTCATTTAAGATTTAATTTTTACAATCAGTAATTTATGATTAGATTCACAAACCCTTCATTTTAAAGAGTCTAATGGCATATTATAAAAAACTAATAGTGAACCAGATACAATTTTAAGAATTTTTTCTACGTTACTAGGTACGCCTATGTAGGGCATGGGTATGGCTACGTACCATACTTGATATGTAAGACATGGAAAATATGTAGGGATACATCCAGGGTATCTTCGATAGTACCCAAGTACGGCCTAGTACGGCCCAGGATGTACATAAGTGTATTGTAGGTATCTGGATCGTACTCGCGGCATAACCACATCAAAAGTGGTGATTTTTTGGTCAACAAAGGTAAAATTGGATTTTTAACATTAGAAAAGTCTTTTAAACGATAAAACATGCTCCCAAACTCTATTTCAACAACATGTTAACCTCACATTTTCATATTTTCCACACATTTGTGTACTTGACTCTCATCTTCATATTTTCTCTAATTTTTAATTTTTTAGGGTTGATTACAAGTGCCATATACGTACCTGGGAGTACCTAGGTACTGTTGGAGATACCCCTAGCTGTAACTATGACATACCCTCAGCAAAAGTGGTGATTTTTTGGTTCAATAAATTTCAAACCAATTTTTTAACATTAAGAAAGTCCTCTAAACCCTAAAGCATGCTCCCAAACTTTATTTAAACGAAATCAGCACATCAACCTCGCATTTGCATAATTTCCTCACGTTCACATACTTGACTCTCACCTTCATATTTTCTCTAATTTTCAATTGCTTATGATTGATTACAAGTGATATATAGTTCCTAGATCTTCCAACAAGTGCCAAGGAGTTGAAGGATCTTGCAAAAAAGGTGTTTGGTGATTTGAGGTAAGTATTTTATGGTTTTTTAGTTTTTATTTACTAATTTGTAATTATTTTCATTTTTTGTTGTAGTATTGTCTTAAGCTTTATTTTTTAACTTTTAGTTTTAAACATTCTCTCAACACTTAATTATTTTTTTAATGCAATATGTAGTTAAAATGGTTGCAAGTTCTAGATCTGTGGGTAAAGGTATTATAGGTTTCCCCTTAAAATTTGATCATACTTCCCCTTTTGGAGGCATGTCACATAGATAAAACAATTTTCCGATGGAGGGGGAATTATTGATATTTTCTTGCAATGTAGTACACAATTTAAGATCTCCTACACTCAGGTGAAAGCCCATTTGTGTGGGATTGTTAGCTACAGAATCAAATGATGTGGAGGATTGGATAGAAAGTAATTGTCACATGCAAAGACCCTTCCATACATCAAATTTCAAGAGGAAGTAGATGTATCAATAGTTCTACAATCCAAACATCGTATGAAAAAAAAAAGGATCAAGTGGCAAGTCACTTGTTTTTCCTTTTGTTGATGTTGTGGCCCTGAATGAATTTTTTATCTACACCAATTGTAGCCAAAAGGGAAGAGTAATCACCTCTTTCTCGTTATATATATATATATATATATATATATATATATATATATATATATATATATATATATATATATATATATATATATATATATATATATATATATATATATATATATATATATATATATATATATATATATATATAGTTTCATTGAAAAGGGAATTCCAAAATTAAATAAGGGACATAGCTCATGAAGGTATTGGGCATTGATGACAAGATCAAAAACGGGATCTACCGCGTACTCCTCAATCCTATTGTTTGTTTAGAGTTCAAAAAAGTGTAATAATTCACTTACAAAGCTTAGAGTATATTATCATAAGCCTTACAACATCTACAATGTATTACCCTCTATGGGTAATCACATATTGATAGAGATATGGTGGTGATGGCTTCAAAATTGTGGATACTTACTATCAACTCTCTAAAAGTCTCTAAAAGTCCTTGTATTTTGGCACTGGGAAGATATTTATAGGTCTCTTTTCCCATTTAATAGGAAATTTGAATTTCCTTCTGGAATCCTCTCATGATCCTTCTCAAACTCAAATTTAAAGTATTTTGCATTAATGTTGTCCAACTATCCCCTAGTTTGGTAGTTAAGAAAGTCTATTTGGAACATGTTGGTCCGAAAATCTGTCGGGTGGGAAAATCTATGGATAGACGAGCCAACAGTGTGCAGGGCATAGCCCCTCTTTGAGTCAACAAAGCGAAACTGGTTTATCGCTATTCTACCAGTAGGAATATGTGCAAGTCTCACAATATTCCGCCTTCGGGGGTTTGGGATCTTATCCCTGTTTGGGTGTTTCCAACTATGAAAAGAAAGGAAAGAAGGGAAAGATGAAGATAGGATAGATAGATCTGAAGGGAGAAAAGAAATGAATTCCAAAGCAGAAAGATTAGAGGGTCTATGTTTTGGGATTGGTAATAAATGGAGCCAAACCTACTTGCATAAACAAACAAAGAAATACTGATGAACAAATTACAAAAAAGTAGAGGTAGATTCAACAGAATAAACATACAGATCTAACATAAGAAAGTTCTGATGCATAACACAGGTATTCAGCACAAAGTCTCAATATTGTATTAGTATTTTCTTCTGTTACAAAAAGTGCAAAGCCTTTTCTCCTTACTTCTATTTTTTTATCTAAAAAGTGTCCACCACCGAATACAACAAGTATTCAAGTATTTATAGAAGGAGGAGAAGAGAGAAGGCAAAAAGAAACCAACAACTAATTACAAAATATCTACAAAACATCTAAAAGTCAACTGTTGACTTTAGGTAACTTGGTGGATGACAACATCCCATGGTGCAACATGGATGATGTCATCATTTGTGCCAACATACTTTTAGATATTTACAAAATGAAAGCCAAGAGGAAGAAGGCTATTCGTCGTCATCTCGTGGCTGAAAGGGAGTATCTTGCTTCTGCTCAGGAGAGACAATGTGGAATTGAGCCCGGTATTCCATGAATTTACTGACCATCGGCTGAAGTTGATCCTGGGCAGGACCCTTGGTATGATCGCCGATGACCTCGCAAGTCTCCTGTTCATCTCTGAGTTTTTCGGGGAGCTTGAAATATTCATTACCTACCTCCATCAGGTACCCCACAAAATCATGGTAGGCCAGAAGGTTATTGATGGATTCAGTGTCGAAAGTGACTTCTGGCCCTAGCCCTTGCGAGACGATCTCCTTGAAGATCCGAATAGTTTCATCTGCCTTCCTCAAGGTGAATGAAGGAGTGAGCAAGCCCAGAGACATCCTTAGGACAATTTTCTCCATTTGATGCATTGCATCCAGGGCTTCCTCCTTGACCTTGTCTATCTTCTCCAGGACAAATTCCATCTGATCGACCCGGTAGTCCAAAGCAGCAAGGATTTTGCTGGGTACCCTGGGGTGATCAAAAATGCCAAATTTTACTAAATCATCGACTGAGCAGTCGAGCATCTTCTGGAATGTCTCATGTTGCAACCTAGCATGGTCCAACTCTTTGGAGATAGGTCCTGTAATCACTTGGAGTTCCTTGTTCGCCCGACCAATGTTCTGATATAACTCGGTGAACTTGACAATTACTTCCTCGCTGTCTTTGAGGATCTGGTCTCTCTAGGTGGATACTGCCATGCCTTGTTCACCAATCTTGGCATATTCATTTATCTTATCCTGGCTTAGGACCTCAGGAGTTTCAGTGGCAGTTGTAGGAGGTGCACTACCCATTTTCTGCAGGGCATGGAGAAGATGTTTGTTCTGCTCTTTTAGTAGCCTCTTCTCTTCCTTTGCTTCTTGAAGCTTCTTGCAAAGGGCATCCACCGCAGATAGGGCCTCTCCTTGAAGGCTCTCGGATGACGTTCCCATTGTGACCTGCGTCACTGTATAATCTATAGGGGATAAATCCTTTTTATCCTTTGTAGGGATCAGGATACGCAATCTCCATTACTCTTTCTCCCGATGCACTCTGAGAGAAGCGGGTTATCAGTTTTTGCTTCTTAGCCCCCTTCGTTGGGATGATGGAGAAGTCCATTGGTGCAATGGGGAATTTCCTCTTATGCTGACTCAGGTGCTGGGAGATCCATGCTGGACTTAAGGGAGTGGGACCAGAGGTGGAAGAGGGAGCAGCTACAGTGGATGAGGGGAAATGGGTCGAGACACTTGGTGGCGGCATCGAGAGAGAGGCCAAGAAAGTGCTCACGGGAGGAAGAGACACTGCAGGGGAGGTAGTCGTGGGAGTGGAAGGGAGCTGAGAGATGAGAGAAGAAATGGTGGGGGACAGCTCCGCGAGGGAAGAGAAAATGGAGGAAGAGGAAGGGGGAATAGTAGAAGATGGGGGAGAGGATATGACCAAAGGAATGGTCACTTGAGTCACATGAGGAGGGGAAGGAGGAGAGGGAGAAGGGATGGTGGGAACCTCCATGGTTGTAGCAGTGGCAACATCCTGAGTGGATGTGCCCATTGGAACACTCTCTGCCGCTTCTTTCTCTGGAGATACCAGAGTTACAACCTGTTCCTGTGCGGCGGAAGGAGGGCTCTCAGGAGCTTCTTCTTGAGCGGAGCTTGATTCTCCCTCTTTATCTTTTCCTTTGCCCTTTGGTAGATGCTTTGACCTGGTAGGTGCGTTGCCCAAAGGGGACGTGGTGAAATCTACTCCAAGGTAGATAAGGCCGTTCATTCTGCACCAATGCTCTGTTCACCGCAGTGTGTCCTTAACCCTTACCTCAATGGTCTGAGGTGCCTTTGTCCTATCAATTTTGGCAAATGGCCAGTTGTCCCCATCCGTGTCTAGATATACCTGATCAACTTCTTGATCGGTTGTTTGGAAACCTTTTGGAACAATGGCCACGCCATATTGAATAATTTCTGCTAGGGCCAGGCGGGAGTGATCCTTTCTCCTGAGTTCGACCTCATGATACAGGTCGATGTAGATGTCCTCGATCTGTGGAACGTGGATCGGATCGAGTTTTTCCTTTGGGAGGTAATTTCTTGGATCAAAGGTGGGCCTTGCCAGGAAATTGTGCTTTAGATTAAGCAGTTCCAGCTCTGCGAACATTTCCCAGGCCTTGGTGTGGGAAATGCAGGTGTACCTGCCCACTGTGAGGGGGAAAGGAGTTCCACCCTTCTTCCTTTTTAGGCACTTCTCGTGATATGTTATGAGCTGCCTGGACAGCTCTAACAAGATCAACTTAGGGCCTGCATACCTTGGTAATTTAGTGGGCTCCCCCAAGAAGTTAGCTGCCCTGAGATAGGTGAAAGTGGGGAATTGTGTAAACAACGCCCCCCACTTCTCGGTTGCCATGACTATGCTCTTGGTCGTTCGACCGTGAGTCATATTGGGCCTCAATAGGTAGATGATGCCGTAGAAAAAGGCATCGTTGATCTTGGTGAACTGTGGGATACTATTCTCCAGCTTCAACTCTGGGTAGTACTCGTATATTTTCACCTGAGGCCAAACCCCACATCGGCTCAGCGCTGGATAGTCTCTCTCTGAGGCTGCAGTGTAGACTACGTAGGAGTTCATGTAGAACCTCCCCGTTGTGGTGAGTTGTTGGAGCTGCTCAGAGATGGTGCTGCTTATGATTTCTGCCCATTCAAAATGTTGATCAGGAAAATTTTTATTCATGGTTTCCAAATACCTGAGCATCCATTTGTGGAAGTAATGGGCATCAGAAAGCCCAAATACTCTACTTAGGAAGGTGATGGTATCACTCAGTTCCTCAGAGAAGTCACTGCGGTGAATAACCTGTGGCCACCTGGTTATCACCTTCTTATTCTTTAAGTACACCTTGTTCATTAACTGCATGCACTTGTCTTCATTTTCCTCCCATGCCTTGATGCAGTCTTCTTGGCTTACAACCACAAAATGCTAGTGGTGGGGAATACCTAGCATAATCTCGAAGTGTCAGGTAGTGAGGTTGATTATGACCTCCCCCTTTTCATTCTCGACACACCTTGTGTCTTTGTTATAACAGTGGGCCACCACCATCATAAATTCATTATTCACCGCACTGACGGGGATTCCCCTGGTGAAATGCAGACCACTGCCTACTAGTTTGTCCATCCAAGGACTGCCTGTGACCCTCCTGGTTCTGGCCCAAAAATCATCCATGTCGATGTGGCCAAGTTCAGAATCTCTAATGTCTAGGTCACATTCTGCCTGGGACTCGGGCATTCTGACCCTTTGATATTTGTATTTCATCTCTTCCTCTGTGAGTTTGGCCTTACCCTTTGACTTGGTTGGCCTCTTGCTTGATGTAGACATATGCGGATCTGAGTTCAGTTGCTGATCTGCAAGAAGAAGGAGCAAAGTCCAACGTAGAAGAGCCATGTTAGCTATTAGATCTTCCATCAAAGCTCTACAGAATGAGGAGTTAGCAATTTAAAAGCCTCTGGGCACAGGGCGCAGAAAAATTGCAGGCTGCAGGGTTAAAAGTATGGCGCACTGAAGTGGAGTGTTGCAAGGAAGAAATCAGTGCCAAAGGGCGCAGGGCACAGGAAAATTTACATATAACATTGTGTTGTTGTAGAAAGATGTGCGCCTGCGCCACTATATGAGGTTTTATACTGGGTGCAAATAAGTTTGGTGTTGCATGAGAGTAAGATGCGCCAAGGGCGTAGATATGGGACATGTTGCATGAAATTTCGGTGTGCCCATGGAATAAGGGCGCAACATCAATGCGTCTATCATTAACTTTATGTGCGTCAAAGGGGCCTTTGGCGCGGCATAGGAAAGGATTGTATAACAAACATTGTTGGTGTAAGAAGGATTGCACCTGCACCGGGGTTAGGATTTACTTGGTTTTGCATGGCACAGAAAGGATGCATGCTGCAATTGGGGACAGTGCGCCCTCTTGGCGCAACTGTGTTTTTTGTAACAAGGTAGGTGATTGCACCAAGAGAAAACTGCACCCAGAACTGATAACTATTAGGTTTTCTCTCCTTCCTGATGGGTTTATGGTTTTTTAGGCCTCCTTCTACATGGATTTAGACGGTGAAGGGGGCATAGCAAAGAGATCTGGGTTCATTTTTTGAGACAGAGCCCTCCAGGCCAGTAGATCTGGAAGGAGGGTGGAAATGGCTGAGGAGGGAAAAATGCAAAACGGGCTGGAGGGGTTTATGGTTTCTTCAGATTCATTTTATTACATCCCACAAACAACCAAACCAAAACAAAAACACAAGAGAGCAAGGACCACTTACCCGGAATATATATAGGATGAGAGAAACGAGGTGGGGTCCACGAACGCGACACGAGGATGACAGAAGCACTGACAGGTGCAGAGAAATAAAGTTTTCACATGTTTTCAATTGTGAAAATGACAGGGCGGATGCGCCTATATATAGCCAAAAGTGTAATAAATGTGCCACCCACTTTTTCTAAAGGGCACACTAAAATACGTGTCGACATGAAAAACTTTGTGCCCTTTGGCGCGGGTATACGCCTGTCAACAAGGAAATATCTGCGCCCTTGCACAAATTTAGGACTGTCAACACGGGATTTTGAGCGCCTTGGCACACCAATTAAGGGTGCAACATTTTTACTGTTGACAAGATGACGTATGCATCTGGGCACAGGTAGGAAAGGTGCATCACAAAGAGGCACAACAATTGTTGTGTTAACACTCCAAAGGGTGCGCCAAAGGAATAAAAGGGGGCACAAATAAGCTTTGTGTTGCATGGACAAAATTTGTGCCCAGCCTAAAAAGGACCAAAATGACTAAGTTCGAGAAACTGGATTTTCTGGAAAGGAATTTTACACCATTCCGAACGCTGAGGGACCTCTACGAGGAAACAGAACAAAATTTTGGTAAGGTTACCTGCAAAATTGCCCTTGTACAAAGTGTGCATATTTTTTATGTGTTCCTGTCCCCCTCCCCCATTTTTTGTATTCCATAAACTATTTTACAAATCCCTTCAGTAGAAACTTAGTTAATACCATGTATGAGGTCCCACTAATTTTTCATATTTTTCAAGGAATATATAGTTTTTTTACTAATTTTTAAAGTGAACACATCTCAAAAATGAAATATTTATGTGTACATCCCCCTAATTTTGATAAAAATAGTGAAAAAAAAATTAATGCATGTAGAATGGAGTTTAGATATAACTATTTTTTTAAATTTGGATGAAAAAATCATGAATTATGTATAAAAAGTATACATGTGTTTTGGCAAGAAAATAAGGCGCTAGTAAAAGAAAATGAGGAGAGTCTTAAATTAATCATATTTTAGAAAGGTGTAGACAATCACAAATGTAAAATAGACCTTGGTGTTGTAGTCAAGTTTTTTTAGAATATTGTCTTATAACATAAGAGAAATCGGGGTGTACACTTGAGATTGTTAGGTTTTTCTATAAAACACGAATTTATTCATGGATTACATAGTCCAAACCTTATGCTTAGTCCTAGACAAATCCAATACTATGGAGTGGAAATTTCCATCCCAAAAAAGAGAAAATGCAAGCATGTTATAATGTGAGCGCCTTCATCTTTACAATGTTGTATATGTGCGTTGGAAGCTATATATTTACAAAAATAATTGTTATAATTTTTTCATCTATTAACTTTATATTTTATTATACTTTAAATTTATATTTAGTAAATATAATAAATTAGGGTCACTCTTCACCTTATAAAACTAGTGTCACAGCTCCATAAGTCATGGTTTGGAAGATAGTTTTCATATTCTAATATGGTCAGTATATAGGTATTTTTCAAGATTTCAACATTCAACCTAAATATTTTAGGGTTTAAATTCTACAATAGATATCTAGTTTGTGAAATAATATAGTCATTGTTTAGGTTTTAGGGCCTTCTTGATTTTTTATTGACATTTGTAGGAATTTTAGATGTGTCAAAACTATATTTTATAAACTTCACAACTACCAAAGGTAGAAACAGTTGCTTGAACATATGGACTCATAAAATTCCTTATAACACATAAAAAATCAAAACACATACAAGTTTTTATCAATTTAAAAATCCTTGACAACATCTACAAGTATTATTCCCACTATTGGCACTATTACAAAAATCATAAAGCTATTACAACGGTGTTTCTCCAAGACTCTTGACAAGTTTCACTTATTCAACACAACTTAGTTTGTCTCTCTACTCTTTAGCACTCAAGCCCCTCAAATATGGACTTGACTCACTTTAAGTTTTCTTAGGTTCTATATACCTATGTGTTGGAAGTGAATGGGACATTTCTCTTCATGAGTTTTTATCACACTCTGCTTACATGTTTTGTCAAAAAATCTTGTCTAGAGTTGTAATTAGCCCTAGATGAAATAAAAAATCACATCAAAAATTTCCAATTAGTTTCACATGGCTCAATTTGAACAATATTTATTCTCTTATTTAACCTTCAATAGAAATGAAAAAAGAAACTAAGGTTATTATATATGTGTAAAAGTCTCCTTACAAGATATCTCCATCATCATGTATAGTCTTGTGCAAGACCATGTTTGGGTTGAATTGAGTGAAATCACTATTAGCTAGGAGTATACAAGTAGACCATCATAAAATTCACTAGATTAGTGTAAAGAGTGGAATGAGATATATATAACCGTGCTCCTAAGAGGATAAATTCAAATAGGAAGAAACTCATACTTCTTACCAAGTTATCATGATCTGATTGCAATTTTCTCATAACCCCTACTTGAATTCAGTCCATCATTTGATGAGAGGAAGATGAATCAGAGGTATCCTCATCTAAATATAGGTTGAAGGTATGTGGAGAATCATCACGAAAAATGGGGTCAAATTAAACCCCAAATAACATCATATTTTCAAAATTAGGTTAATGAAGATCAAATTGGCCCAAAATGCATCATTGATTGAACCACTTAAGATATTATTTCTTCTGGAATGTTTTAATTTCTTCAAGACATTGTTTGTTTCTTCATTCCATTTCTATCATACATTGAACATCTTCCTTATTATCAGTAACTATTGTACATTATTTACATGGCATCATAATTTAGTTATTGATGCGCCCACTTCTTATTGATTGGAAAATATAAACTCCTCAATTTACTTCAACTTTTCATGATCACAGGTCCAATATCTTATGTTCCTATTCGTAACCGATTCTTTCTTATCTTCTTCTGAAGAGAAAGTTCCCATGAGGCCTACATGAGAAATACTTACTTTTAATGTGGATGTTGATGTTTAATCCTCCTGGAAAAAAAACAACACCAAAAGAGAATCATTATGGGTAGAGAAGGGGAAATCTAAAGATGAAGATTTCTAATCCCAGCTCACTATGGTGACCCAAATGTGAAATGGAAAGATCCAAAAACTAAAGTATAAAAAATATGTGCAAAAATATGTGCAAGTGTTCAATGTGTAAGCAAATGTAGCATTTTGGCACGAATTGGTGATTGAATTATACAAACAACAAGTGTGGCCAAGTGTGTGTGTGTGTGTGTGTGTGTGTGTGTGTGTGTGTGTGTGTGTGTGTGTGTGTGTGTGTGTGTGTGTGTGTGTGTAATGTGGTTACCTGTGGAAAATGGCATCGGCCATGGTAGAAATCAAACCTGAAACCATTGTGCTTGGGTGATGGCATCGAGCTTGAGGGAAACCTAAGGTCATGAGGTTGAAAAGAAATGGAGAAGAAATACAAAGAATAAATTGGGGAAATGAGGAATGCCCAATGTGACTAAAATAAGAGATAAGAGTATGAAAGAGTGTAAGAAAGTGGACATGGTGAGACAAACATACATAATGGGTATAATGTGTGAAGAAAAGGAGGAAATGAAACAAGGATAAGAGAACTATGGTATAATAGCAACATCTCTAAAATATTTTTGTCTAACCCACATGACCAAGTTTGATCACACCCTAATCTTGGCAAGCCATTTCAAGAACCTACTTAGGAGGAAATTCATTGACGGCCCCTACATGAGAGAAATGGTTAGAAACCATCAAAAATTGGGTGTATCCTAACTTATGTAGTTCCACAACCCCTCTTAGAATATCATTGAAGATGTGCTAGACAAAGAGGTGAGATAATAGGAATGGTAGTATCTATTCCAACATTGAGGCCATGTCAAGTGAGGTATGCCCCATAATTGGGAGTTAGGAGGTAATTCTGAAGGGAATAAGAGGAGTAAAGGGACTATAGGTTATGGAGGTTGGGGAAAAACATGAGAGACAATTTATCAAGTAGGAGAGAGTAGAGAGAAGTAGGGAATAACACCATGAGCAGCAATTGTATAGACATGGATGATCATATATTTCATCCTACATACATAGAGTATGATGTAATATTGTTAATGAATCATATGGGTTTTATGTTTTTTAGAACATATCATAGTAGATTCAAGTAACTAGATCAAAGGTAGAGACGATAGGGGCTTGTTCTAGAGCCACATCCTTAGTATGGTTCATACGTGTTACAATTCGGGAACCATTTGCTTTAAGCATTAAATAACCTCTAGTCAAGGAAGAAGATCTATGAGTCATGGATGACGTGTTTGTTAGATATATATTGTATCAATGATGTATAAAATTATTAATTTTGTTATATATATGACATGATATTGTTTCTTATTGATGGCATACATATATGACACACTTTTATGATTTCATTTTCTTATTTGTGCACAAATGTATGAACATGTATGGATAATAAAAATGAATAAATAAAAGGTTTATAATGAGGATAATAAAGTAGGTAAGATGTGTAAGATAAAGGTTTGATTGATAGACCCAAGTGAAAGATGAGAGAAAATTTACCAAAGTATTTGAGGTAGGAATCAATGGCCATATAAACCCAAATGGGAGTTGATAGATAAATTAGAAAAACATCCAAAGTAGGAAGTAATGGCCATAAAAACCTAAGTAGGAAGGGATATATGAATGTCAAAAGTATCCTAGATTTGAAGAAATGGTTGTAGAAACCCAAGCGGGGGGAAGAAACCAAAGAGGGAGAGATAAACCCAAGTGGGATACATAATAGAGAGATATGAGGTGTGTCAAGTAAATTGAGTGAATCAATGACAACATGGAAAATATTGACATGTGTCATTTATGATGTTGGATACTTGAAGTATAATTTGATGTTGAGTTTAAATCATGAAGTCCTCTAAGTTATCCTAAATGATTTGGATACATCCTTGAACATTAGATCATATATTGAAAAGAGAGTCTTAAATTTTTTCAAAGATCTTAGTGAGAACGTCATGGTGTATATCATAATGGAGGGATGAGGGGGGAAGAAAAAGTAAGGTATGATAGAGATGATGGCATAAAGGGTTTTTTTGGTGATGGAGGATATGCCCCTCAATTTGTTCACAAGGAAAGGTTTCTTAGATTTAGTGCTTGTGATAGATAACCTAAAAAAATATCATTTATATGTAAGGAAAAATTGTAATGAGAGAAATAGATTGGTGTAGACTTTTGTTGATCTCTCCTAGCCTCCAATTTGATTTTCTTTATATGTTGTCGGTGGGTACTACAATCTTAAATATCATTCCCAAGATCTTCATGACATGTGTAACATGGTTTATATATAGGAATATAGGGGAAATAATGGAGAGAAGAGATAGAGGTGATCTCACTGATGGAATAGATTTAGAAACATTTGGAGAAATAGAAGAGGGAGGAGAAGGTAAAGATGTCACAATTGGTGTCACGGGAGTAGAGGATCTAATCAAGGGATTATGTTTTGGCTTAAGCATTAGGTTGCTAATCAAAGTAGTATGGTTATAGAACCCAAGAAAACATAAAGTGACTCAAGTCCACCATTTGAGGGACGAGAGTGACAAAGAGTAGAGAGACAAGTTGAGTCGCGTTGAACAAGTGAAACTTATCAAGGGTCCTAGTAAAAAACCATTGCAGTAACTTTATGATTTTAGTTGATTTTTATAACAGTCCCAATAGTGGGAATAGTATTTGTAGATTTCATCAAATATTTTTAAATCGATAAAAACTTGTATCTATTTTGATTTGTTATGTGTTATAAGGAATTTCACGAGTACATATATTCAAGCAACTATTGCTACCTTTGGGAATTGTGAGGTTTATAAGAATATAATTTTAACACATCTAAAACTAGTACAAATGTCAATAACCAATCCAAAAGGCCACAAAACCTAAACAACGACTATATTATTTCCCAAAATAGATATCGATTGTAGAATTTAAACACTAGTTAATTTAGGGTGAATTTTGAAATCCTGAAAAAAAAAATACATATGTATTAATCAAATTAAAATATAAAATATTATCTTCTAAACTATGACTTATTGAGTTGTGAGACTAGTTCCATAAGGTATAGAGTGACCCTAATTGCTAAGATGATTATGAGCACGTTATAACACACTCGTGTTATACTGTGTACGTGTTTTACACTTAGTATTTACTAAACCTAGTAATTCAAAATACAAATGCAATTTTCTAAAACGCACTTGTATTTTGCTTCAAATCACAAATCTGACCACTTTTTGGCCGCCCATCTCCATGCACTTACCCTATACCATTCTTATGTGCCCTGGCTGCTTTTCCGACCTACTCATTTTCATGTGCACACCACCTTACTTAGCCAAGACTTCAAAATTCATGTAGTTCTTTGATTGTCCCACAATGCTCCTGCATGAAACACCCTAGGAAAAAAAAATTGATCTCTGTCTCATGAGTTAGACTCCAAAGTATGACCTATCTGACCAATATCCTTCATACGTATGCATGTTGCATATTCTTCTATGCACTTCTTCCACTTCAGAAGATATTCCATGTATTCTTTTCCACACATATTCTTTGTCACCCTTGAGTCCAATATGGTCTTAATTTCCTCAACTTTCCTTTCTAATATTTGTCTTTTCTAGTCTAAAATGTCATCCTCTTTTTGTGCATATTATTCAAATCCTATCGCATACTAATCTTATTCCTTCTTCCTATTAGTGTCTCCTTCATTGAACTCATACATGTCTACACCGTTAAATATTAGGGAGATATGTAATTCTTCTGATAACTCTACCATGTATGCATTCGGCTCTATCTTCTGCAACACTCTGCATGGTCCAATATTCTTAAACTTCAACTTATTGTAAGTTCCTTTAGGGAATATTTCCTTTTGAAAATGTTTCATTAATGATCCCTTTCTTCAAATTCCTTGGGTATCTTCCTTTTGTCTACAAATTCCTTGTAACCTTGATTACTTTTCTCTAATTTCTCACACACTTCCTCATGTAGTATACACATATATTTTACATACTCATGTGCTTCTACACTCTGGTTTTTTATTAGCTCATGTAACTCTGTGAATCCTCAAAGACTAGTCTCATAAACAATTTGAAAGGGGATCTTTCCTATGCTTTTATTAAAAAAATTGTTATAGGAAAAATTAGCATATGTTGACATCATGTTCTATTAGCTTGGCTTGTCTTGTACCAAGTTGCACAATAAATTGCCTAAACTTTTGTTCACCACTTCTGTCTACCCATCAGTTTATGGATGGTATGCTGAGCTATAAGTTAACCTTGTTCCCAATTTATTCCACAAATTCCTCCAAAAATGACCTAGGAACTTGGCATACTTATCAGACATTATGCTCATTGGTAATCCATGTAATCACACCACTTCTATGAGAAATAGATGTGTGATTCCCTTCGCATCACTCGTCTTCTTGCATGCAATGAAATGTGCCATTTTTGAAAATCTACAGACTCCCACAAAAATGGAATCATTTCCTCTTTATGGTTCTTGGAAATCCCAACACAAAATCCATATTAATGTCTTCCCATGGCCTCCTAGGTATGGGTAAAGGCTAATATAACCTATGTTTTATTTGTGCCCCTTGATCAACTAGAAAACCTTGCATCGTTGCAAATATTTGTGTATATTTGTTCCCATATTTAGAAAATAGTATCGCCACTTCAACTGTGCCAAATTTTTTTCACCTCCAAAGTGAACTCCTAAAACTCCACTATGTTTTTCCCTGACTAAGTTCTCACGCATTGATCCTTGCGATATACACAACTATGCTCCTCGAAACAACATTCCTTCTTGAATAAAATAATATGTTCAAGGCATCATATTCATGCATGTTGGTTCTTTCCATGCCTCCCATGCTTCCTTTAAATCCTTGTCTTGCGCGTATAACTCCTTCATGCTCTCAAATCTCATGATTTCATTGTGCATTTTTGTCAACAATAGCACTCTTTGACTCGATGTGTATGCAACCTTGTTGGACTTCCCACCTCTGAGTCTCAACATAAATGAATAAATTTATAGGAATTCCACCCACTTCATGTTCATTTGACTCAATTTTTCTTTACTATTGATAAATTACAATGCTTGATGATCAATGTAAAAAATAATCTCATCTGAAAACAAGTAATGCCTCCACTTCTTTAATGCATGTATTATTACGTAGAACTCTTGATCATAGGTTGAAAATATTTTCCTCAAATCATTTAACTTTTCATAGAAATAGGATATAAGTATCCCTTCTTGGCTTAGCATGTTGTCAATAGTTATTCCATTGGGTCACAATCCATTTGGAATAACTTCTTAAAACTTGGCAACACTAACACTGGTTGTGTTGTAATCTTTTGTTTTAACTCATAGAAGTTGAGATCTACTTCTTTTTTCCACACAAACTCCTTGCAATCTCCCTTCATTGTCTCCATGATCATTGCACATATGCCATTGAAGTTTCTTACAAATTTCCTGTAGAAAATTGCTAAGCCATGAAAGCTACGTGCCTCTGTTACATTTCTTGGTGATAATCACTCAAGTATTACTCGTACCCTTTCTGGATCCATTCAAAATCCTTCTTGGGATATCATGAAGTCCAAGTGGACTAACTCCTTATGCATAAGAGTACACTTCCTTATGTTCACCAACAAATTTTATTCTTGTAAGCGCCTCATCAACTTGCGCGGGTGTTCAAGATGTTCCTCCTTTGACATGTTAAACACCAATATATCATTTAGATATACAATTACAAACTTTCCAAGAAATGACTAGCACATCATTCATCAGTTTATGAAGGCACTCAAGGCATTAGTTAACCCAAATGGTATAACCAAACACTCATACAAACCTTCCTTTGTTTTGAACATGGTTTTCCACTCACCTCCTTCTCATATGTGGATTTTTTGATAACCACTTTTCAGGTCAATCTTCAAAAAATACCACGCACCACTAAGGAAATCTATTAGGTCATCCATCCTAGGTAATGGAAATCAATAGTTAATGGTGTTAATTTTGATAGCTCTAGAGTCAACACACATGTGTCAATCTCCTCCTTTCTTAGGTGTCAGCACTCTAGGTCTTGTACATGGACTAAAAATTTCACGCATTAATCTTTTATCAAGAAACTTATGTACTCGTCTACACACCTCTTTGCTCTCTTATGGGGTCATTCTATATGGATCCTTGTTTCGAAAACTAGCTCCTAGCATCAATTCTATTTGGTGACTAATATTGCACAGTGGTGGAAATTCTTAGAGAAATTCCACCATTATAATATTTTTCAACTCATTTAACACTTCACGCACTTCTGCGAGTACTTATTCCTTTTCTTTGTAATCTCCATGCACTTCTTTTGGTACCATCACGTAACACACCTTCTCTTTCTCAACTCCTCATAATAATTATTTACCTAATACAAGCAAAACTCTCGTACAAACTTAGTTACATACTTCTCCTTTCTCCTCATCTTTTAGTGGTGACAAGCTAAAATTGCACCCATCTTTCTTGATGTGAATGATATTCATGTGTCCATCATGGACAACCTTTCTATCATAGTGCCAAGGCCTTCCTAATAGTATATGAAACATATCCATTGGCAGCACGTCACACAACACTTCGTCAGAATAATTCCCAATCTACTTCACAAGAATTTTCTCGTTTACTAGAACCTTGTGTCCCTTTTGTAGCCATGAAAATTTGTAAGGATTGGGAACAATCCTTTTCATTCCCAACATTTCCACCATTTCACAAGAAACAAGATTGTTCATGATCCCACTGTCGACAATCAATTTACAACATTTTCCTTCAGACTTACAAATGGTCCTAAACACATTCTTTATTTGTGCAGGTTCATCTTCCCTTTGCATTGTCTTGAGCAATACCTTTCTTATCATAAAGGATTCTTTGTGCTCTAGTATCTCAAAATGTTATGTAGATCCCACTAACTCTATTTCATCTTACGCTACATGTATGCCCACTTTTGTGTGCCTACTCGTGACCTCGCCTTGTGTATTTGGGCACTCAAATGCACTATGTCCAACAGATCCAAACATGAAACATGTTTCGAAAAATCATCTTCCCTTCCTTGGCTAAATCTCTCACGCCCTCTTGAAGAGTACGATGCTTCATCTCGTGCACTATTTTGTGATGACGTATGTGCACTATTACGCTCATCTTCATGTGGTCTATTATATCCTCGGTCACTTCCTCCTCTACCATGTACATTGTGGCTTCCTCTTTTTCTTGCTCTCTGAATTTTACACGCCAAATTTTCCTCCACCTTCAAGGCTAGTTGATAAGATACCTCCACTGTCTGAATTCGTAAATGACTCAACTCCTCCTAAATTCCAAATCTCAATCCATTTATATATCATGCAACCTTCTCCTGTTCGAATTCCACGTGTCCAAATCTTATCATGATCTGATGAAACTCCTCAGTGTAATCTTTAATCGACCTTTCTTTCTATCTCAAATTTTACAACTTCTTAAATAAGTTCATTTTGTAATCGAATGGTAAGATTACTCCTCATTTTGGTGACCATGTGATCCCAACATAGTATTTTGTCCTTAACGCTTATTCACCACTCATTTTACACATCTTTCCACCACAATGCTACATGTTCCTTTAACTTGGTTTGCACCACTCTGACATAATATGGGTCGAATATTTCCTTAAACTCAAAATATTGCCCTATGTTTTTTAACTAGTCCACAAATTATTTTGGATCCAATCTTCCAGAAAACAAAAGAACATTCATTCTCGGTCCACAACCCATTTTTGAAATTACTTGAAGTAATTGCACTTCTCCCACACCTATGGCTCCAGCCTCTTCCTTTGCACTCAAGAAACTTATGCGTTGCGTGTACCTCTTCTTACCGCTTCACCTTTATCATCACTTTACATGTCTGGTGCCACAAATATTAGTCACCTATCTTCTTCAACAACTTCAAGTCTTATCCTCACGCCCCCTAGTTCTATTATCACTTGCTCTAGTGTTCCCATGATAGTTGCATTAATTGCATTGGTTCCACCCATTTTGGTGGCTCTTCTTGGCAACATCTTTTCTCCTTCTCGACTAGTTGACTCACGGTTGGTTTTCCACTTGTCCTCCCTTTACATGAAAGTAGCCTGCTCTGATACCAATTTGATGGTGATATCGAAAAAAGGGCTCTATCAAGTACTTCCCGAGCCTAACATTTGGTCATAGTTCAACACAACAGAATAATTCACTTATCGAATATATTATCATAAGTTTTATGACATCTACAATATCTTACCCTCTATGGGTAATCAAAAATTGACACGGTTCTAAGGGTGATGGCTTCAAAAAATTTGATACTTACTATCATCTCTCCAAAATTCTCTCCCAAAAATATTCAAAAAGTCTCCAAAAGTCCCTATATTCTGGCACTGGGAAGATATTTATAGGCCTCTTTTCCCACTTGATAGAAAATTTGAATTTCCTTATAGAATCCTCTCATGATCTCGCTCAGACTCACATTTGAACTTTTGTGCATTAATGGTGCCAACTAGCCCATGGTATGGTAGTTGAGAGAGTCTATCTAGAACTATATGTCACTATTAAGCTAACATCCTTAATGAACCTACCACCTTGTCATTTTTTTTCCTCAAGTAATCCCTCTGAGTTCATTTTGTTTTCCTTGTTGAAAGATTCATGTTCCCCTTGTTTCATCTAATGCTTCAAAACCTTGGGTTAAGATCTTTGCACGTTGTTGTGTAACTTTGTCACACCCTTCTTCAAAACTTTTATGTATTGTCGTGTATTATTCTTCCTCGCCTTGGATGTTTTGTTGACCTATTCATTTTCTTGTGCATGCCACCTTACTTAACCAAAACTTCAAAATTCATGTATTTATCTGATTATCCTGGGATGCTCCTACATCAAGAATGTTACGTATGCATGTGGTGTCCATTTTAATGTTGCTAGATCACCATACTATTGGGATTTAATATGGTAAGATGTATTAATGAAGTCCCTAAAGGGTACACTTGCTCGTGGTATGAAAAGGTGTGCACCACCTTATTGTCAAAATAAATAAAAAATTTGAAGAGGCATTGTTTCCTATCAAGAATTGATGGCTCAAAATAGGGGTTTCCATCATTTTCGAATAATGGAAAGATACGACAAATAGGTCATTGATCAATTTGGTTGGATTGTGCCCTAAAGGGGCGATGTTTTTTAGGGCAATTGATTGTGAGGGGAAAGTGAAGGATGTCCAATTCATTGTCGGTGTCCTCATCGATTCTATTGAGGTGGTGGGGCATAAAAACATTGTCCAAGTTGTAACAAGTAATGCAAAACATTGTAGAGTTGCAAGTTTGTTGGTTGAGGTAAGGTATGGGCACATATTTTGGACACCTTACATTGTTCGTTCCCTCAACTTGATGTTACAAAAATTACTTGGATCAAACAAGTCTATGAGGAGGCAAGTGAGATCCAGATGTTTGTCACCAACTACCACATGTCATAAGCCATCTTCTGCAGATTCTAGACACTGCAGCTATTAAAGGTAACATTATTTTTTTTAAATTTTAAATTTTAAATTTTCATTTTAATAAATTCATTAAATTATTCCATAAATTTTTTAAGTTATAGAATTTTGATTTTTGAATGTTTTACTTGTCTTAATGTAATTTGTTTTAATTTCCTATTATGTTATTAAGACTCGATTTTCCTTACGCATACTCATCTTGAGATTGCTTGTGAAGGTGCGAGCGATATTGAGTGACATGGTTATCAACGACCTTTGGGGTGTATGGAGGCAAGAATATAGTGATACGGCCAGAAATACAAACATTTTTATCCTTGATGACACATGGTAGGATCGTGTGGAGTACTTGCTCAGTTTTACCAAGCCCATCATGAGTATGTTGAGATTTGTTGATATGGGTTATCCATATATGGGTGAGATTTATGAGGGAATCAAATCAATGATTGATTCAATTAAGACCATCATAAATGCTAAAGAGAAAGATCCTACAAAGACTTTCTTCAAGGAAGTGCAATCTCATCTCATTAAAAGGTGGAACAAAATATTTGTGCTTTTTCCTTGACTTCAAATACTACAACACAAAGATCCTTTCTTTTCCCAAGAGGGGCCCACCATACATGGATGTTAAAGTTGGTGAGGGGTATAAGGTAGAATTTGTTGGACTCTTTTCATATTCAGAAGTAGAAGACTTGCTTATAGCAAAGTTTGTGAATTCCATGTTCTCCGGGGATTACTCCATTAGCACTCTTTGTGACAAATATAATATGGACGCTTATTTGTGTTGGTACCTCTATGGGAAAGTATACCCTTACCTCATGCCACTAGCAATAAATGTTTTTTCACAATTAAGATTTTAATTTTTTTAATTTCCTAACTCTTTCTTTAAGTTTTTAAGTTTTAACTTTTTATAAATTTAGTATTTTAATTTTGCATTGACTTTACGGCTTGCCTCAATAGGTTACGAGCTCTTCTTTAGTTGAGAGGAATTAAGGTACATACTCCTTTATCCACTTAATTAACTGCAACAAGTTGGGATTAAAAAAGGTGGAGTTAGTCTTTGTACATTCTAACTTGCACCTTTTATCACACAATAAGGATGAGTACAAGCAAATGCCAAAAAAAATTTGGGATATAGACCCAAAGGCTCCAAACTTGGACGCTTCCATTGCCCAACTTTCATTGCTTGACTCAGACCTAGAGCATACTTCGCATGACCTACATGGTGGAGCTAGGGAGAGCAACGACATTGATACCTTTTGTTCTACTCCTGATGATTGTGGTTCTAACGAACCAAGTGATGGTGATGATGCTCTCGTTGAAGACACTGGTGATTTGTCTTGATTTTTGTGTATACATTGTAACATTTGAATAATGTACTTGTTCTAAGTTCAAACAATGAATATGATGAGAAAATACATTGAATTATAACTAGCAATCACGTGCAAGCGGTGCAATGGAGACATCGAAGGGGATATATTGAAGAAGTTAAAGGTGAAGAAGTGAAACATTGCAAGAGGAAGTGGGTTGGTGAAGAAGGGGGTGAGGGAGAAGTATAATGGTGGGGAAAATGATGTTGGTTTAAGTTTTTATTTCGACGAATTAGCAATTTTTTATGAATGATAATAAAGCTTAAAGTCTCCATGGTTATAACCTTCTTTGCCACTTGTGAAGCATGTACAATAAAGGATGATTAATCATTTATTGATATTGGTTATTGGGAAAGTTAGTAGTTTGAAAGAAGAATGTGTCAGGGAGCACAAAGTGTCATTATGAAAAGGTGAACTATATTTATGTAAAAATACAAATGGTGAAGACTCCAAACCAAACAAATGGACGAGATGGAAGATTGTCGTATGTAAATGAACCATAAATCTATCATCATATAAAGCCTACCATCAGCTCGAAGAAGTCAAAAAGGAGATCATTATGGAGGAAGAGGGCCAAACAAGCTAGTCGTGGAGAACCACCTAAGTGTTTAGCTAACAATTTTTAAGAGGGACAAACAAGACCTAACGTGAGTTGTTGGAACACTGATGAGAAGCTCACCTCAGGATGGAGGTCACAAGATTTAAATGATCAACTTTGTGTTGCCCGAGTATAATAGAGTCCTCCAAGCTAAGTGATCTCATAAGCTAACATGGCTAGCCTAAGTTCATAGTGAGCAGTAAACTCCAATCCAAGCCAGAGATGTGAAAAAACATCAATTTTGAGCATAACATGGAGCCCAATCATGGCCAACAAGTTCCCAAAAAATACAAACCCAAACCAAATCTTACAACAACTAAAAGGGACAACTATGTTTGGAGGAGAAAACACCATGGGCGAGATGAGAAAAAAGATCGTGTGAAAGATATAAAACTGAGAAAGAGGAATATTAGACGTGATTGATGTTTACCACTAAGCACATGCCCAATCCCTTGATGAATGAGATCATGCAAGACTCATATCTTAGTGGAAGACATGTAGACTACGTGGGTGAATATCAACACATGAACACATGCTATTATGGACTACTAATCGATGGTCCTCATGGAGCTAGGTTTCAATGACACCGAAATAAAACCTCTACTCTTTGTTGTTGTGATGTGTGTTAACCACAACCACCTTCACTCCTAGTTGTAAATATCTTTTGGCATAACTCTTTGACATTTTGAATTAGTTGAGTTGGGCATCAACAACACTGGCACATAATCTCTGTCATGTATTTCCCTGGCATGTGTCATCTGCAACCACCTTAAGTGTCATCTATAAACTTATTTCGGTGTAACTATTGAAATTTTGAAATAACATAGTTTATATTGCTTTCTTTTTAAAACCCATTGGCTGATTTTGACCTTATGGACATAATATATTATTTTATAAATGATTAAATAAAGAATTACCTAAATCGTGCCAATGTGAAATATACGAGGCAAAATGGAGACCCCATATGGTCTTTTATTGGATCCTCTCCCAGAACATCCTCTGAAGAGGCATATGTACTCAATTACTTCTCAAACTTACAACTCTGCGCAATCTAAAATTCTTAGAAAATCTATCAGACATGGTGCCTCTAACCCTAACTCTTCCACTATGTCCATGCCATTTTCATTGTCACCCTTCCTCCACCTCTCCTTTAAATACTTGTCAAAACTTTAGTTACCACTAAAGATTTCTTTGAGCTTGTCACATATAATGTTTCAAAAGTGAAAATTTGGAGGAAACAGTGTCATTTTTTAAAGAATTCAGAATAAGTTATTTGAAGCTAAAATTTTACAGGGTGAACTTTTTTTAAAATATGATGCCGCAAAAATTGCTTTTATTTGATGGAGGTGGTCAATTCTTATTTTATGACGGTTATTACAGATAACATTCAATTTTGGATGTTGGTTTTCTTGCTATATATTGATAATGTCCTTGTATGTACTAATACCATGTTTAAGGTACTACTGCTAGTTATTTTTCCTTCTCATTAACAGATGTAGGCATATTTAATGTTATCTTGGTATTCAAGCTTGACATGAGTGATAGGTCACTCTTCCACCTCATAGGCTTATGTAAACAACTTGCACAATCCATGTCAGATGATGGGCATACCAGCTCTAACTAGACAAGAACATGGATGAAAAAGATGAAGCCATACATCAATGACCTCCAAAACAGAATCACTATCACCCATTACGGGCATGTGTCATTTGTAACCACTTTCAATTTAAAAGAGGTAATCAAACTTATTTGAGGTCGATATGTGCATAAGGCCAGCTATATCAATAGTTCTTTGCAAGTGAAATAGTCAACGAACATGTGAGATTTTAAATGGGTCCCGTGAGCGAAGGAAAGGACCACAAGAATGGTCTCATATGGATCAAGTCCATATACCATGATCACCATTGTATGTGCAATACCAACTACGTATGGGAAAATACCCTAGCCTAGGGGTTTGATACATCAAATAAGGACTTGTTCTTCCTTCTTGTGCAAGTGGATTAGAAAATGTCAGAGTTGTGATGCTTAGGAAATGATGCCTTTAGCAAAGGGCTCACTGCCAACTTCAAAAATGATTGCCTCAATGGCGACACCTTGTGGTTTGATAAAATGACAATCTAATGTGTGGAGGAGCCTACGATCCATCATTGTGTGTACTTTGTTGTGTCTGCTCATGATTGCATGTGCCATGTGGATGAATGTGATACACATGTACATCAACGTCCAAAATAATCTATGTTGTTACAATTTGTCATTGTTTTCCTACCTTGTTCCACTTTGGAGCATGCTTATAGAAGTAATGATCAGGGTTTTAATTAGCATTGCACAAGTGTTAAGTCCCACTCATTTCTTGAAAACCTAACTCCCAAATATTCTCAAGTTCAAATTGTTAGTTCTGAAAGAACAAGACCCCCATGTTGGAGGCTTGTAGTCAAGATACATGACAGGGGAATCAAGTTTGAAGGATGGAGGAATAAAAAAAGTATTTGCATTGCAAACTGAACATAAGCAAACCATCAAGCAATGACAAAGGCATATCAGACCTACAAGTGAGTTTAAAGGGGCAAAACAATTTCAACAAAGAAGGATCTTGTGTGTAATGAACCAGTCGATGGTTGTGCATCGAAAAAATTTGAGATGAGCTAACCATGTTGATGTTATGTCATTCTAACTATGTGCATGTATACTTTGCTTAATACTTAATCAAATGAAGCAAGAACTACCACCTAAAATAGTTCTACAATTTAGCTAAAACAAAGCATAAACACCATTATGATAAGAATTAAACAAGGGTTAGATGCTAGCATTCATAAATACAAACTTTGAAACCAAAAATGTTAAATATCTAAACTCCTCTATTCTCTAACAACAAATAAATGAATGGACCTAAGTAAGCTCTATGGCTATCAAAATAGTTGTCCTTAATGTTCCAAGAACCTAGGAATGGGGGCTAATCAAAGTTGGGCTACAAGACCCTTTTGACACCTCCTATATGACCCAAGCACTTTAAGAAAGAGGCTTAACTCTTCAAGATGATGAACTCTCAAAAGGGCAAGGTGCAAGCTCTTAGTCTCTTTGTTATATGCTTTGCATTTGCTCTCTTAGGAGTTTAGGTGTAAGTAAAAAGATAGGTGGAGAGCTCTTTATATAGCTCAAAGGATAAATGATTCAACACATTCTCATGAATGTGGGATAAAAGTAAAACATGATTAAGAATAGATAAGGTTGCTTTATTAAAAGTAATCTTACTTTAAAAGGGTTTAATACATGTTTAGCAAGTCATGGGAGTTGGGGGTATTTTAATTAATCAAATGTGATTAATTAATAGGTAGGTGTAAGCTTATAGCAGCCAATTAGAAGAATATTAGTGTGATTTAGGCTATTATAAGGGGATTAAATTAATTAAATATTGATTTATTGGTTAAATAGAAGGAAAGCTAATTAATTAATAATAATTAATTAGTCTAGGTAGAAGGGGCGATTTATTAACGGAAGGTCGTTAATTAGGGTATGTTGGATAGGCAACTTAATTAATTAGCTTAGTGTAATTAATTAATGATGATATGAGGGAAAATGAGCGCTTTTGACAATACGTCATTGATTTGTGAGAAAGGGCATAATTAGCGCAATTTAAGTATTTAAATTGCTTGGGCGTGATTATAGGTGTCTACATTTGCCCCTCTTTGAGGTGGCGTAAGTGATGTCACTTCAAAGATAGTAGACACAAGAGATTTTGAAGGGATAGAAGAAAAATTAGTAGAAGGGAGAGATGCCCCCTCATGTGTCGATGGGGTGATGGAAGAAGCCAATCGACAATCAAAAAAGGTGAGATATAGGCAGAAAAAGGGGGACAAGGCAGGATGCCTCGATGAGAGGGAGAATTAGGGGTGAAAGGGAAGTGGTGTAGAAGAAATATGGATGAGGGGAGAGAAGAGCTTAACCTCTAGCCGCTTATTTGTTTAGAACAAATTTGATGTCATTATATTGCCATAAGAACTACATCATCGGTCCTTATGAAAAATATAAGCATACGACAAAGGTAGAATGACATGAAAAGCCATACTACGAACAATTTTTCATTGCTAAAAGTACCAACTCCATGCAACATACAATAATGCAATGCAATACGAGAAGGAAACAAGCTCATATAATAGGGAAAACAAGTACAAACGCACATATCCAACCCAACAACGGTCAAGACAGTTGTACAAATTTTTTGTTATTAGTGCTGAAAAGATCCACAAGTTCGTGATTGACGACAAGGGTTAAAAATGATGCCCTAAGCAAAGATACATGCAAGGGGAAATGAAAATGGACACGGGGTCCATGAAAAGTGTTTGTGCGCAACGAAACAGCACTAGGCAACCAAAAGTGCCCCAGAGTACAGACGAAGCAAGCAGTTAGCTTTTGTGAATGGTTGTGAATCCAGTGATCCACGAGTCATATTAATCAGAGAATATGTGAGACAAACCAACAGGATATGGAAAAAATACCATGCGCAAGACACAAGTTTCAACCGTAAGAAGCAAATTACCATTTTGTAGGGTGTTTTACTTTTTAGGAATTTTTTGAAAAAATTTGCCTTATTTTTGGATTTTTTTGATATAGTAAATGTTTGTATTATTTTTGAAAGTTTTATGAAACTATGTACAGGAATATAAGGAAGCGTGGATGCCCCTAGCGATAGATGGGATGTGCAAGGGCATAAGGCCACGTACGTACCAGAAAGGTGAAGATGTAAAAATTCCCCAACAATTAGGTGGGAGTATTCAAAGGTAAACTCTTCACAGGTAGAAATGGGACCCAAGGCCATTATGGATAGGTTCAACATGATGGTGAACGTAAACCCATGAAGTGCTGGGAAGAGGAAAGGATTCCCCTAGCGTAAGTTGGCCTAAAAGCACATGATAGAAAGGAAGGAAAACATTATTTTTGTGGAAGGGGACAAAGGTTTCCACAAACATGGAAAACAAGTAATCTTACACATGGATGTTCTGAATGAAGTACAAGAATGATGTGAATGATATGAATGTAGCTTAGAAGCCTCGCAATGAAGAAGTGATTAACCAAAGGTATAAATCGTGAGATGAGATATAGACTAGAGTAAGAGTCTGAACAAGGTCCGAAAAAGACACTTGGTAACATACTAATCTTGTTTACTCATAGAGATCCAGTGTGTGCACATGGATTTTATTACCTCTTGAAGTGAAGATTTAATAGACAACAAGTGAAGAGACCCTAGCTAATGTGTAGGAATGATTTATTTTGATAAGTGATTTTGTGAACTGAGGGTGAAAGGATAGCCGTACATTGCTCCGCTGCCAGCCAAGTGTCCATAGCCCCGACGGAGATGTATTTGATTCTAATCACAACATTACTCTACTGCCAGTCAAGCGTCCATAGCCCCGATAGAGATTATTGGAAATACCCTAAGAGAGTTATATATTAATTTTCTTTTGCTTTGTAGCTTTTAGCTTTTGAGTTTTGATTGATTTTGAATCTTTTGCTTTCTGAAAACTTATTTCAGCTCTCTTGTTTGACAAGGGGTTAAGAACCATTGATCGCTTGATGGAAGGAGATGGAAGTGATTGTGATGACGACACTGGATAGTGTCAACAAATACGTCCAAAATTTCTTCGCAACAAGTTTATTAGATGTTTGAATGTGATAGGATCTCCATGAGGTCAGTCATTCTTTAATTTACCAAGATGATAAAAGACCAGGGGCAAACAGATACCATAGAGATAAATGTCGCAAAATGCGTGCGAATAAGCTAACAAAAATATCACCGAAGGAATGAAAATGGTAGGAAGACTTGCAAAAGAATAGCAAGGAAGGGGAAGAAAGAAATATCCATGTATACGCAACACCGGATTGCAATGTTTGATCTTTGTACTTTTGATTTTTATTTTATTTATTTTTTGTATTTTTATATTTTGCATTGTTTTTTATTTTTAGATTTTTGATATTTTTTTGTTTTTTTGAACTGTTGTTACTAACAAAGTCACTCTGTGTGATAGGATCCAACAACGATGTTTGCAACTTCCTTGATAAGGGAGACTAAGCGTGTTTGTTTATCAAGAGTCATGTTTTCCCCAATCTCGATGATCGTGGTGAGTTCACACTCAACAAAGGACTGTGATTTATCCTGAAACATGGATTTTGTATACGGGAGCTTGAGTTCCCTATCTAGAGGTTTATGCACTTTGCACCATACTTGATGGTTATGTTTATGTGCGTTCTTGAATCGCGCTTGATTTACAACTTTGAGATTGTTCCAGTTGTTGGGGGATTTTGAGCTCTTGGAAGTTTTGACCTGAGCTTGATAATGAACCTGTTTGGGTTTCTTATAAGCTAACACTTGAATTTTATGACCTTGAGAAGGAGAAGAATGCGAACATTTACGATTGATGATAAGAACGATAGAAATGGTAGTGGGCTTGCCACAACCATTGATAGAAGAAATATGTGATAGATGAAAAGGATACGGTCTAAGAATAGAAGAGGATGGGCTACCAGGAGGTGAGCCATGGATAGAAGGTGAAAGGCTACTAGGATGTGGCCCAAGAATAGAATACGAAGGGCTACTAGGATGTGGTCCAAGAATAGAAGAAGAAGGGCTACTAGGACGTGACCCATAGATGTAAGATGATGGACTACCAGGATGTGGCCCAAGAATAGAAGATGATGGACTACTCGGGGGTGATCCATACATAGAAGATAAGGGGCTAGTTGAACGTGCCCCAATAATCAAAAATAGTGGGCTACTCAAAAATGTCCCACAAATAAAAGAGGGAGGGCTACTAGAAGGTGACCTACAACTAAATGAAGATAAAGGGCTACTTGGCGTTGACCCCACCAGAGATTTTGATTGAGGAATTATGATAGACGAAGAGTTATTGGGTGATGAGAAGATAGGCCATGGATCTATGCAAGACCAAGGAGTTTTATCACATATTGAAGAATGTGAAGATGGAAGAATAAGAGGAGGATCAAGTTGCATAATCTGAGGCTCTTCCTTCATTTCTTGATTAAAGGAATCAACCTTTTCCTCACAATATGCAGACACATCAAAGTCTAAAGAGAATCCTTTTTTGTAATCTACTAAAGCAATATCTTCATATGCCACTGTAAATGCCCTGATTGTTTCTTCATTCTGAAAGAGATCAATCGGTATGAGTTTTTGATTGATTCCTAAAGGTTTATTGGAAGAAATAGGTTCACTTGGTGTGGAAGACTTAGAATATGTTTGATGATTATTGATAGAAGAAGATGATGTGGGGGACGAAGAATATGTGTAGCTAGATGTCTCAGGACTAGAAGAAGGTGGTGTGGACCTACCTATACAATGGTATGTCGTATGTAAAATAGTATGATTAAGTCCAAAATCTATAGATTGTGACACATGGGTCAATTCAAATGTTTGTCTCGAAGGACTTTGAGTCACACAAATCTTCACAGAAGGAAGATTCTGTGGGGGTGATTGATGAAGAAAGTCCTGCAAAGAAGGGAAGGACTGTGATTCAAGCATCGCATTAGATGAATGATGAAAAGGGTCCTGCAAAGAAAGAGAGGACCGCGATTCAAGAATTGTATCATACTTCTGATTGGAGGGATTTGGAGTCGCGTGTATCTTCAAAGGAAGAAGATGTCATTGGGGTGACTAATAAAAGGGGTCCTGTGAAGAAAGGGAGGACCGCAACATAAGAGTTGCATTAGATGATTGATGAAGAGGATCCTGCAAAGAAAGGGAGGACCATGACTTAGGAGTCGAATTAAATGAATCTTAATAGTAGTTTGGATCTGAATCCTCAGAGGAAATATTTGGATTGGAATCCTCATAAGAAGAGGAAATGTTTGGATTAGAATTAGAAGAAGAGTGGGGGGAGCTCGAATAATAATTTGGATCAAACGTGTCCAAATCATACCACCGACTATGAGATGAAGGTGGAGAACGAGTTACCCGTATGGGCTCTCTAACACGAAGAACCAAACGAGGTTTAGTTGTCATGGAAATATTTTGTTTTGAATTGTTAAACCTAGGTTCCATATTTTTTAAGTATGGGGAACCACGCAATAGTCAGTCATTTTTGGCGTTGTTTTAAGCACAAATGTCTAGATTTATATAGTGTGATGAAACTCCTTCAAAGGGAAGAAAGTGACATGTTGATTTGGGTAGCATAAGGACAATCAATTAGACATTTCGTAAGTATTAATATGCGTGCGTGATTTTCTGAAGAATGTCTAAGGAAAATAGACATCATGATGACGTAATATCGATGAGATTGAGAAGGATTGTCCTAGAAAATAAGTTTTCTGAATGAATAATCACAAGGAACAATCATGCAAGTGTGAAACCCAAAGCCAATCAACAAGAAAATAGACCATATGAAAATGTGATGCAAAGATGATCAACAAGATGTTTTCACTTATGCCAAGTTCAAGGAAATGAACAAAACGTAAGTAAAAACAAGAAGTCAATGCGATCTCCCAATCAAGATATACGATGAGCGAGCTCAAACTTGATTAAGACCTATATCTCAAAAAGTGTCAATTACAATTCGCGAATGACACAACAATATCACCTAGATATGTTAACCCACTTTGCGAGAAAGTGAAGTATTGATATTGAGGTGTTATTGATATAACACGCACAAATAGTAACACCTAGCACTCTTTGAAATCGAGGTAATAATAGAACCTAACTAAAAAGCTCAAAGTATAGCTATGAATAGTTTAAAATGTGTGCAACGTAACCATACAATATAGGTATTTATGTCGAGTTTACAAGAAACAAGACGTAAATATCAAAATTGTAGCGATACAATACACACAAGCTAACTCTTCTAAGGAAGTCTGCGGTGATGAACCACACCTAACTACAATGTCGACCTTGACATGGGTATCAAGATCCCAATGGCTACCAATGACGTGAAAACGCCTCCGCACACTTTAGACGTTTAACTAACCCAGCCGTAAGCATGGATGGGCGTAAACGGACATAAAAGTGAGAGAAACAGTCGATTGGTAACACAAAGGTAGTCACCCTTCTTTTAATCAACAAAGTGTCAAAAGAATGTGAAGGAAGTAAATCAAAAAAAGATAAAAAATGTTAGCCTCACTTTGGCAGAGTTTCGCCTTGCCCTAAGGCAAGTAAAAACTAGGCAAAAGTAATACGTCACACCTTTCTCAAAAAGAAGGTTCACAACTCAACACTGTTTTAAAATGGTCAAAGTGGGCTCGTGGCCAAAGTATATTCTCCTAAGTGATTCTCTCGCCCTAGGTGTTACAAAGTTGCCACGTGCGAGCGCGATTTACCCAAAAAGTCGCACTGACTAGTTTGGGAGTATCTCGGCTTTACTTTACCCCCTTCAAGAACAGTAGGCAATTAGTGCGTCTACGTGTACTATTATTGGGGTCGCCACAACGGACAACTTGTAACACTATCTCACAAAGGAATCACTAGTCAAGTAGGTAGTGCGGAGCACTTCCCGTTTCGTCCACAAGGTTCCCTCTTGCGTGACTACTTTGGGGTTCCTAGAACCACCCCCATTGTTGTAGCTTAAGGCGTTATGTCAAAGGGGTTATGTTTCAGTTGAACGGAGAGAGACGTACCTTTTTTCGAAACCTGTAATACAATGTTTTGAATATGTTGTTCTTTTTATCTTGTTTAATTAGATGTGGTTTGTTTGAACACCTTTTGGCAACCTGTATAACAACTGTATTAGTAGTTTTTTATTTTGTTTTAGTTTTTCCTTTCTTTGACAAGCGTTAGTAGTTCTCCAAGAAAATCACATTATTTAAAAAAGGATTAAGAGTTGTTTTTGATTCTCAAGATCATCCAAGGATGTAAGAAAAGAGCATACACAACAAATAATCTAACTAAAAAGTAAAGAAAAAATTTTCAATCAATGAACCATACAAAAATCTTGATAAATGTTCATTCCCTTCAACCAAAAGTGAAAGATGAAGTTTCAATTTACCAAATGTTATAAAATGAAGACTAAAGTTACTTTTGATTCTCAAGATCACCCTAAGGTGTAAGAGAAAAGCATACACAAACTTTATCCCAACTATATAGAAATGGAAAACTTCAAATCAAATGACCATTGAAAAATACTTTGTAAAAGATTTATTCCCTTCAGCAAAATGAATAATTAAGTTTCTAAGTTTAATCCCAATGTTAACAAGATAGAGATCAAAGTTGTTTTTGATTCTCAATATCACAAAAAGGTGCAAGTGAAGAGCATACACACGCTTTGGTCTAAATCGAGTAAGCATGGAAATACAACATTCATCAAAATATTAGACACATTAAACAATGACAATTTTTAAAATAACAGAAAAACTTACAATTTATGTAAGTATAAATCCTGAATTTATGTTTTCATTGCATATTTAACTTCAATACCTTTTCAACGCAAAAAAAATGGAGTCATTTCGAATTCGGGAGCAAAAGTTATGGCCTTCGGAAGATAGGTTACACATATGCTCTTATGCTCATGGGTATGCACTTGACATGTACTTAAAAAATGTCAAAAAAGTCCCTTAATCTATAAAATAGGTAAATTTTTCCAACCAAGATTCAATTTTGACAACCCATCACATTAATATATGAATAGAAGACTCAACGCTATCAAACATTAACATACATGCTCAAGAATTTAAGATTTTCAAGAAATTGACAAAACTAGCATGTAAAATGATGAAAAAGTAAGCTCTAAAAATGAAAACATGATGAAATCTTGAAATTTTCTCACCAAGATTAAATTTTGACAGTAACCCACCATATTAATATGTAAATAGAAGACTAAGCACTATCAAACACAAACCTACATGTTCAAGAATTGAAAATTTTCAAGAAATTGACAAAACTAGCATATAAAATGTTGAAAAAGTAAGCTCTAAAAATGAAAACATGATGAAATCTTGAAATTTTCTCACCAAGATTAAATTTTGACAGGAACCCACCACATTAATATATAAATAGAAGACTCAGCACTATCAAACACTAACCTACATACTCAAGAATTTAAAATTTTCAAGAAATTGACAAAACTAGCATGTAGAATGTTTAAAAAATAAGCTCTAAAAATGAAAACATGGATAAATCTTGAAATTTTTCCATCAATTCCAATTTTGACAGTACTTCACCTCCTTCATACCTACAAGGAATACCCAACACATGCAAACTCAACAAAACAAGTTAAAAAACAAGTTAGATCAACATGTATAAAAGAGGGTTAGTAACCAAAAATAAAACTTAACTACAAAAACTTGAAATTAAGTGCAAAAGACAATGGAGTAAGTCCCACCGGGCGTGCCAAATGTGTGCATGTATACTTTGTTTAATGCTTAATCAAATGAAGCAAGAACTACCACCTAAAATAGTTCTACAATTTAACTAAAACAAAACATAAACACCATCATGATAAGAATTAAACAAGGGTTAGATACTAGCATTCATAAATACAAACTTTGAAACCAACAATGTTAAATATTTAAACTTCTTTATTCTCTAACAAATAAATGAATGGACCTAAGTAAGCTCCATGTCTATCAAAATAGTTGTTCTTAATGTTCCAAGAACCTAAGAATGGGGGCTAATCAAAGTTAGGCTACAAGACCCTTTTGACACCTCCTATATGACCCAAGCACTTTAAGAAAGAGACTTAACTCTTCAAGATGAACTCTCAAAAGGGCAAGGTACAAGCTCTTAGTCTCTTTGCTATATGTTTTACATTTGCTCTCTTAAGAGTTTAGATGTAAGTAAAAAGGTAGGTGGAGAACTTTTTATATAGCCCAAAGGATAAAGAATTCAACACATTTTCATGAATGTAGGATAAAGGTAAAACATGATTAAGAATGGATAAGATTGTTTTATTAAATGTAACCTTACTTTAGAAGGGTTTAATACATGTTTAGCAAGTCATGGGAGTTGGGAGTATTTTAATTAATCAAAGGTGATTAATTAATAGGTAGGTGTAAGCTTATAGAAGTCAATTAGAAGAATATTAGTGTGATTTAGGCTATTATAAGGAGATTAAATAATTAAATATTGATTTATTGGTTAAATAAAAGGGAAAGTAATAATTAATTAGTCTAGGTAGAAGGGGCAATTTATTAACAGAAGGTCGTTAATTATGGTATGTTGGATAAGCAACTTAATTAATTAACTTAGTATAATTAATTAATGATGAAATGAAAAAAAATGAGCGTTTTTGACGATACGTCGTTGATTTGCAAGAAAGGGCATAATTAATGCAATTTAAGTATTTAAATTACTTGGGCGTAATTATAGGTGTCTACACTAACAACCTCCCATCCTAGTGAACTCACAAGTGCTTAGTTAAAAATAAATTCCACTTATTCACCCAAAAGTTTTCCCTAGTTAGATATAGACATCAATGCAAAGTTTTTTTTCCAAAAGGACTGTCAAAGTTTACAGGCCAATTCCTATTTAAGTAAAACCTCTCTATACAATAAAATTTTCCCCAATCCCAACACCAAATAGGCTTATTAAGCCTTTTACAATAAATTCCCAAATGATAAAATTTGTTAAAACTTCCCACTTGATATATGCAATCGAATTTTTATCGCAAGTCACCACCTTTGCAAAATGTCCCTCTTTTCAAAAGCTCCAAACTCCTTAAAATATGCTCCCTAAAAAAGTCTGAAAGACTTGAAGCTTGTGAAAGTTTTTTATTGTTATTACCTTGTAGGCAAACACTTGGAGTTTGAAGTGTGATTTGCACATCATACCAAGCCTACTAAAAGGTAAGTTGCATTTATTGAGTGGTTAGTGCCTGACTTAGCATTTACACATTGAATCTCATTAACTTGTGGGATAATAGGACTCTCTTGAAACATTATGGTAGGATAAGAAGTGAAGTATGTACGTAAAGCCACAATGAAAAACTAAATTGAACAATCCAAACACGTCGATAATGGTAGAAGGAAGATTTGCAAGAACCCGAATTTATGGCACTCAATGATATAACAAACTCTAATTATTTCGAACAAGAACAAGTATCAAAGGGATCGCCTTGAGCAAAAATAACGAGTTGGTAATGGAGGACTCTTCTAATGTTGTAGCGGATGACGAGATTTTGATCACAACAACAAAAGCTCACAAGGCAAGTGTGTAGTATGCAAGAAGTCTTACCAGGTAACTATCCATGGTGAGGGAAACTTATAGATCTATTTTGACTTAACGTAAAACTATTGGCGGTACAACATTGCAAACAGATAGAGTTGCATTGGAGAGAAACTGAGCTCGTGAATGGTAAAAGTGATGGTCTAAGTTGCCTAGGATGTAAAGGCAATGGGAAGTGAATGAAACAAATGAGATCAATGCGGAAAATTTTTGAAGGAACTCAACCCAAACTACGAAAGAAATGCAGGGTTGAGTACAGGGTGTTGCGGATGAGATAGCCAATAAAAAGGATGCAACAACTTGGTCACCTTTCAAGCATTCAATTTGTCAAAGGTTGTTAGACGACTGCTAGCATGTATAATATGTGGTTTGAAATTTTAAGCCCGACTGACACTAATTTTGTGCGAGTGGACAACCATGCGGAGGTTATCGACGTAGAGCAACCTAAACAAACTACTTATACTCTTTTTTTTTTAAATGACCTCTTATTGACACACGTATACTACCTAATGTTATTACCATTTTTGATAAGAAATGAATGACAAACTATTACTTAGAGACATCAATTAAACCACGCAATCTAAGGTGCTTACACTTATAACTTTTGACAATGTTGACAAAATATAAAATTATACCGCATAACTCAAATACTGAATCTCAATTAAGATGGTCCATATTATCCAACAAGTGCACAATAAAAACTCGTGTGAATGCAAAACTAAAAATTTGAATGGTGGAGCCAAGAGTGATAGGAACATGGACAAGTAGCAAAGATTTTACAGACTTTACGAATGATTGATGTGCACAAAACAACAGCCGGGATCAATTCATTCAACGACCTACGAGATCAATTCCTGCTATTCATTTCATGTGTCAGCCGCAACAGGTTTCCATCCAGTTTGGAAGACGTCTTTGGCATTAATATGCTTTGTGGCTATTTCACTTATTTAATAATTTGTTTATTATATGCATGTATAAGGCTGAACATTATATATGGATTGAGATGCTTTACATTAAGGTTTAGATGCAACCAAAACCAATTAGAAAAATCTACAAAGCCAAAGATTCCATCTGTGAAAACATCAAAACAACAAAGCTTGGCAGAGAGGAAACAGATCCCTTATAGCTCAGAAAATTACAAGGCAAGAAAAATGAATAACTGATCATTTTTTTTCCAAAATCTCCTTGCTGGATTCATTTCCTCTTTCTTTGCTTGTATTTTACCCACATATTGAAAATAGCCTTCTCAATTACATATAAAGCGTTCCAGTGTAGAAAAAATTACCACTCTTCTATCTCATCTATATCCATTTCCTCTACAATCTCACTTGACCTACTATTCACACAAGTATAATCATCATTGATATCTAATGTCGACAAAATGTTACCATCAGAAAAGAGATCATCCAGCTCAATTGAATCAATTTCAGGTGCTTCCACTTCTTCACAATCCCACTGTTGATTATCACATTCTTCATTATAGTCTCTTAAAGATTCCCGCTGCATGCGGAAGGATAGTTGTCCCAAGATTTGCAAGAATGGTTTAAATTCAGTAGCGACAACAGATAGACTGCAAGTCTTCAAATAGCCACCAGAAGCCAATCTCTCCGAAAATATTTCCATCTGCACACAAAAAAACAAAATTACTAAATGCTTTTATCCATGCTCATGGTTGAAATCTTTGTACATTCCAAATTAGTCTTTTTCCACTTTCTGATATATTTTTAATTTAAACTGTAACTACAAATGCATGCCGAAAACTGCCTTCTTAAATATAAACTTATTCGTCACCCCATCCTAGTTTTCCAGCTAAACAAAATTGAAGAGCTTTAATAGTGGAGCTTCTCATAGAATAGCATGGAACCAATTTCACTCTGATTTAATCAAATCCAAAACTTCTACCACTCCAAAAATCATTAAAAGTTATTTTCTAAACAACAAAGTGATGCAATTCGAAGTATGAGATAGGAAAGGTCATAGAAAGAAAAGCAAGATCTGGACTTCAGCAACATAGACCTTTGACAGTCGAACCATTCAGTTATGGTTTGGAAACTTAAATCTTTATTCCATTTCTTTGCCATTTAGACGAGTACAGGACAGGAAAAAAGGGCAAGATCTAGACTTTGGGAATAGGGACCTTTGACAGTCATTATTTAAAGGTCTTGAAACTTAAATTTACATTTCATTTTTTTACCATTTAAATTTTAGATGATTATCCATGAATAGTTTTATTGGAATTCTATGCAACCACCATCCTTCTCTTTGTACTAACAAATTCATAATTCATTTCTTTACCAGTTAGTTGACCATCCCAGAATAACTTCATTAGAATTCTATTCAATCACCATCCTTCTCTTTGTACTTCGAAAGGGGACTACTTTCTTAGTAAGTTAGCATGAAACTCAACAACTTACCTTCTTTTTGTGTGAGCACCGCTCAACCTGCCAAAGTGTTGGGCCTCGGATAGATTGCCATCTGGCCAATGGCTCACATAGAAAAGAAATGCATTGTCAAAGTCGTTAAACAAGAGCACTTAAACTTCTCTTGTATGAATACTCAACACTTTAAAACAGTACCTTGGGGGTGCAGGGTGAGAATTTCCGAACAAAACTCCACGAGTCATGACAGATCCAGATATTGATTCAACAATAAATGCCGAATCAACTTCATCCCATTCTAGTAGCGCTTGAGTCCTCCGGTAATGACTGCTACGAGCACCAAGAAGGCAGTCAGAGTCGCTCAAATAAGATAATGCCATCCAAGCATCATCTATCGCCTCCTCGTTTATAAAATCTAATACTGCAACCAAAGAAAACAGAAGTGTTCATGTGATAGACTGCTAATTGTTAATTAAAGAATTTTGTTTAGAACTCTGTTAGTACAGCTTGAAGGAATATGTGTAGCATAATGCTCTAATTATTAAACAAATTGACCTTAAAAACTACTCCAAGCTTCAATGAATAATGCCACTGAGTTATACATGCATATGCACGGGCATACTAAATGGCTGAGCACCTTTTAAACTTCAACCTTTTAAATTCCATCACTTGTTTTTTTAAATATAGATATAAATGAAACTAAGCATCAAATTAAAGGATTAACAGAATTTGGCATTGAAAATTGAGAAAAAAACGCACAAAGAAAAATTATTACTAAGACTACATGTATTGTTAAACAAAATACCGAAATTTAAAGCACAGCATATCTTACATTCATAAATATCTGAAGGTATTTTTTTCCTATGGAAAAAACCGAATAAAGGGTGAAGCCCATGTGAGAGAATCAAGCTCAATGCTGCCATGTAGCTCTACCAATTTTAAACAGGCGCTATAGACTTACAGGCCCCCCTCTCCAGCTGCCACGGAAAATCTTCCTCCTATACAAAAGCCCCTCAAATATTTGTCTAGAACTTTCTAATTTGGCCTTTACTGAACGAATATCATTTATTGGTAGCAACTGTAGCTTAAATATTGGAGCAACAACCTCCTCCATGCAACCATTGCCAAATCGCTAAGATCACATTATCTCATTTGGCCTTCGAAATGATGCGTGACAGCAGTGATGCAAGAAGAAGAAGCTGCTTACTACAGACGAACCCCTTCCTAGGGTGCAGAACAGAAGCTACAAAAAGCAAGCTGCTACTGATAAAAAATTAGGTGGACATGCCTGTCAAACAAGTTTGTTTGAACAGATGTATTGCACTTAAGAAGCCTTTATAGGCAGAACACCAAATAGTGCTTGCTACAAAAGAAAATTATAGTCCTTCTAAGACAATATCCGAACAAACAGAATATACAACCTCTGAAAAATCATCCAACTTGAAAACAGACCATGCTAGGATAAGGATGATACTGACCTGGAGATAAGGCGTCGAGTGGCAACCATGCCTTCGACTAGGAAATAATACAAGCTTCCTTGGACAAATACAGCAGTCATCAAAAGCATTCCCCCATGTGTTGAATTTGTAAAAATGGTACTCGATAAAAAAGGAGGACGCACCTGTGGTGAATCCAGTAGCAAATTGCAATCCTAGAAGAAAAGCTTATATGTGTTCCAATTCTTTATACAATTATTGAAAACTACAAAGGCTTAGAGCTTATATGTCCAATAATATAGATTACAGCAATTCATGCTGCACGTGGATGAAACAAGCCAGCAATTCAAGTCTGCTATGATAGAGCTATAAGGATTCAACAGCATCTTTCAAAGGAGATTGAGTATAGTCATCACAATAGTTCAAAAAATCGCTATCAGCGATTAATCAGCAAGCCAAATTTTGACTCGAAAATCGGGAATTGGCAATTTATCGGCATTCATCGACAACTTGATCGCTACTTTTAAAAACATTTAAATTCATAAAATAAATTTAAATTAAATGTAAATGATGTGAGAAGTGACTCTATAGAATGCCATAGGGCCATATGCATATTTTCGATTAAGTTTTCACTGTAATACGATTTTAAATATATTAATTCGTAATATATTATGTGATGCCCGTAAAAACGACATTCTAGGAACACGTTAAAACCTAACACTTATCCCGAAAATTGCGACTAAATTTTTTTTTTTGTTATAGTTAAAAGGTTATAGGGGTGTTAACCCCTAGGGTACATTAAATTAATTTACACCAACAATCTCAATTTTACAATTGATAGACCAGGTCTAGTTAAATGATTAAATATTTTAATTTACTTTATCTCTAAGGTCGATTAATTAAAAGTCATTTAGTAAGGTGCCCTAATTTAATTTACTTAGTTAAGTGTTTTCTCGTCTTTAGTTAATGTTCAATCCCAAAATGGTTAACCTCATGTTTAATTATTTTAGTTTCATTATCCTAATAGCTTAAAGTCTTTTTTATTAATTTCTTAAAACATACTAAGAACTAATAAAGACTTTGCACCCCAAGGCAATTAAATGGCCCCATCCACCCATCTACACATACCTTAAAATTTATTTAAAACCTTTATGAATACATTACTACCAAACAAAAGTAGGTTGATCCTCCACCCTTAGATCAATTCAATTGTGGCCAATAGATCCTAGGGTTCTAAACTAGCCCTAAAATTCCTTATGAATTCTTATTAAAACCTTTCCTTTATTCTACTCGCCTCATTTGGTCTTTTTTTCTCTTGTTTCATTTGCAGGTTGGGGCAAGGGAAGCCATGGGAATAAGGGAATAAGAACTATGGAGGAGTCTACAAAAAAATCAAGCTTAGATTAGTTTATATTGTAGATTTATCATTGTAATTTCTCCCATTCAAGGATTGAAAGGATTTCCTTTACCAATCTGGTTTTATTTCAAAACTATTTGTATTTGGGGTTCTCCATTTGGGGCAAACCCTACTCCCATTTATAAATACAAGTTTGAGTACTTTAAATCCACCATTTGAAGATTTTATTGCTTAAAACTATGAGATTTAGCCATTGTTTGTTTGCTGGTAGTTTCCTTGGTAAATTTACAAGCTTAAAATTTTCATTAGGCCAAGTTAAAGTTTGTACAAGCGCGGATCTAGGAATTTCCATTGTTAGTGACAGAACCGCCGCCCAAAGCAGGTCGACAGTTCTGGGACCGCCGCCTTAACTGGGTGACAAACCATGAACCGCTACCTTACAGAGCGGTGGTTCTGAGACTGCCGCTTTGCCTAAGCGACGGTTATGAGACCGTCGCTCTACATAGGGCGGTGGTCCTGTTCCTTAGGAACAGAACCTCAAAATCCAAGATTTCCCAAAAGACAAAAGTTACTAAAGTGTCCTAAAATTCATTCTGAACTTGAGTTTATGTGCCTAAAATTTCCAGTTGTAAGATTTAGTTTCATTTATTCATTCTTAGTTACAATTACTCATTTTAAAGCATTTTCTATTTTAATAGTAACTACAAGATCATTCACCTTTTTGTTCAACAAATTTTCTTTCAATTCCAAGAGTAAAAAGGATCTAAATCTACTTCTAATATTGTTATTTTTCCTTACTACAAAATGCAACATTTCAATATAACAATATACTTCAAATTTGTTGTCTCTTTCCATTTCCACTACAACTTATATGTTCAAAATATCTATAACAACTTTGTTTTACATTCAAGTTTACTATGCATATTTTTTAACATCTTACAACTTCTATATTTCTTCTTTCACATGTTCAATAAAACAACTACAACAATGAAAGTAAACTTTCTTTCTCACAATACAACTTTCAACTAAATTTTTGCACATGATTTCCATTTTGATTCATTTCTATACATAATACAATTTTAAAGAGAAAGGAAATTTTACAACTCTTCAATGAGCTTCCTTCAAATAATATTACAACTTACAATACAACATTTCCTTTAAAGCAAAACACAATATTACAAATCTTCCACCTAGAGTGGGAATAACAATAAGGTTTCTCACAAGAAGGAATTTCTTAAGGACTCCAACAAAAGCTCCAAGCTTCACATCACCAACAAGAGAACTCCTTCATGATTTGCTTGATCCACAACAAAAATGGGGGAAGAGGCAACACTCTCCACCCAACCAAAATATCCAGTGAGGAGGAGAATCCATCCTCTTCATTGGCCTCCGAGCCCCAACCACATTGCAATGAAAGGTGGATCCAACACATGGCAATAAACAAGCTTCCACATCACAAAACCAAGTATTTCACAACCATTCCAAAGCACATTCAACTCAAACTACAAACACAAGAAGGAAAACCAACAAAATATACAAGGCTTCAAATATGAAAAGCCAAAGGAGCAAGAACCTATGGGGAGGTCACTTATGCCTCCCAATGGGAAATGGGTGCCCACCTTAAAACCTCCAAACCCCTACACACTCTTATGCCTCCCTCAAGTACCTCTTATGCCTCCCACATACTCTTATGTCTCCCTCATTCTCTTATGCCTCCCTCATAAAATAAACAAGTAAGAAATGCAAGCATTCCTTGTTCAAGGTGGGGCACCCAACCCAAACTCCCTCCAAAACATGAAATAAACTCTTATGCCTCCCTACATGAATTCTCCCCATAGTCCCCTCCTACACCACACTTAGGCAATCTACCCAAGCACCCAACAAGCATATCAAAACATTCAAAACAAACACATATACACAAAATAAAAGAAGAACATTAAGCAAGAGTATAGCTCCTACCTTTCCATGGTAGAGATTGTTCCAAGAGTCAATCTCCAAGCTCCTTCAAACCCAAGCAATCACCAACAAGCTCCAACAAATACCACAAGCACTCCAAAATCCTCTAACTCCAAAAATGCAAGAGCACAAAAGAATGAAGTAACCCCCAAACAAGCAAAAGAACTTGAATAAATAGAAAAGGGAGAGAGGAGGGTGAGGTGGCTCCATGTAGGATGTCACATCACTCATCCTCAACTCCACCTCACAAGTCAAACCTCAACCCCAATGCACAATAAATTGGTGGGTGAGAGGAATGACACATTACTTACACACACAATCTAAGCCCACACCCCTTAAGGACAAACTTTAAAACCCATGTAAGAAAAGTGTAATAAATGTTACTTTTGACTTATAAAACACATTAATGGGGTCTATTTTTGGCCCCCTAATCCATAGGTAGGGTTGGCATAACAATTTAAGAGGTGTGGGACAAGTTTAACTTGTCCCACAAGCCTTCAAAATTGGCCCTTAAGGCCAAATTCGAATTTCCATGAAGGGGGTAGAGTGTACAACACTCAAGATCCCAAGCACTCAACTTCAACACAAAACCCAAGATCCATCTAGTCTAATAAATGAATTCCTTTGTCCCATCTCTAATTAGTTTAGAACATGATTAAATTAACTTAAATAAGACACTTAAACCCATTAAAGATAAAAGGGAAAAAAAATACACCAACATCCAAATAATTAAAACAAGGAAATTACATCACTAAAATCACATACTAAAATTAAATGAAGGAACTTAAATAAAAGAACACACAAACCCCTTGGTCACAATTAGGGGTAATCCCCCCCATGGGAACCCCCTAACAACAATTCAAACACACACAAAATGCATGTTGTCATGGTGACCCTTGTTGAATTCACCTAGCATTCCAATGTGGTTGGTCTCCAATCCCCCCGTTGTTTGTTGCGAGTATATTTACCTACAAAACACATAATACCTCCTTCGGCCTCATGGCCACATCAAAACATCCAAGATAAAATATGCAATATAATTCCACAATCATCTACATATGCATCAAATCATCATCTAGGCAATTACGATATCATTTACAATTTCTAACAACATCTCGATTCTACATTTCATCAATATCAATAGGATCACAAAATTAGTTCAATTATCAAGGTCTACTCAATGTGACGAAAATATCACATGTCAAAAATATATATAACCATGTCAACAACATATCATCATCAATATAAAAATGTCTCTAAAAATCCACACACATCATACTAA
Source organism: Taxus chinensis (assembly GCA_019776745.2). Classification (NCBI taxonomy): domain Eukaryota; kingdom Viridiplantae; phylum Streptophyta; class Pinopsida; order Cupressales; family Taxaceae; genus Taxus; species Taxus chinensis. Next base: position 143,608,129 of record CM034156.1, on the reverse strand, counting down.
GAATCGAAAACCAACAATAGTCCCAATATCTCTAACATCTATATCATGCTAAGTCAGAATAATACAACTGTCCATAAGTAGAGTCAATAGTATCGAAATCAACAGTAAATAGGTGTCGAAGGGAAGTGAGCACTACATATAACGGTAATATATTAAAAATTCAAATGTATGCAAAAGGAATTAATTTGTAAATTCGTTTATAACTTTAACTTTATACACAGGTGACAATATATTATTTAAAATCTTAAAAATAAAATAAAAAGAAATATAATGTAATAGTATACATCTCTATTTCAAATTTACAATATACATTATAATATTATATATGATTTTATAGGGTTTTAATATTTTAAGAAAATCTGAAATAAAATTTTAAATATACAACTTACATTATATAGATTCTAGAATTTACAGTATACGATTTACAAGGATTTATAGTACCTTGGGCCATAAACTGGCTTGGGCACAAAATAGCACAAAACCTAGGGCCACGAACTGGCTAGTAGTGGAAAGTTGAAACCGCCACGAAATGATGGAAAACATGTCGCAGAACAAAAGACGAATTACAAGAGAAAATACGAGTCACTCAAGGCAAAAATACGAGTCACTCAAGGCAAAAAAAAACAAGTCATTTTGGTCGCGTTTTGCATTTAACCCCTAAGTCATACGATTTCCAGGCGAGATTCAACGATTTTTCAGAGCATTTATCGCCGGAAAAATCGCCTCTGCACAAATCACAATTTTTTGAAAGTTTTATCGTTTAGCTCAAGGTAAACGATAAATCGCGATTATCGCCCAATTTATCGCGAGTTTTAAAACAGAGGTCATCACTATTGTGTGAGCAATATCATGGCTGATTTCAACCATGTGGAAGAGTATACGAATTCAGTCAAATCCATTGAGTGTTGGACAATTTCAAAGATGCTACTTCCTAAAATTATATAATGTTTAGAGGTACAACAACCACACATGTTTTTGTACTTTTTGGCCAATACATAGAAGGATGAGTAAGAAACAAAAAGGATTGGTAATATCATCGAGCAATAATATCATAGGACAAATTAGTCTGATATAGAGTTATCTGAAAATCAGCTGATGTTAAATTCATATTGATGATATCACTATCAGAGCCTCTTTCGAAATATTTAAACTGATAACAAATAATCACGTCCAGCAGCAATTCTTACACCAAACTTCTTTAGTAATTTTGGGCAACTAGACACCATATTACCAAAGCAAATGTGTGGCTTAAAGATTTTAAAAATTATCTAATCAAAACTGGGAGATTATAATAAAAAATTAAATATGAAATCAAACCATCAAATTTGAATGGAAACCAGTTTACACTTAAAACCCAGTTTACCCTTAGATATAAGATTTTTCACTTACCATTTTCATGTAAGAAAGCAGAAAATGTCCCAGCTTCTGCATGTGCCTGAGAAAGAACAACTTCAGGCATATCCATCTTTAATGGATATCTCACAAAATTCTCCTTGATAACAACAGAAGATTGCCCTGTAAAATACAAACGTTCAAAGCAACCTATTACTTTACAATAAATCTGCACATACTGTGTAGAAGCATCAGACTAAACATTATCTACACAGAGTTGAGGAAATCCTTTCACTTCTAGAACTCATCATCAGACTTAATGTTTAATCCACGAACTAGAAGCTAATAAAATAAAACTATTAATGAAATAAACTACTTTTATGCCTAAATTAAATACAATATGAATATCAAACTAAAAACACACCGAGCATGTTTGTGAAGAACATTTTCAATATGTTTTTACAGTAGTACATCTAGTTCCCTTAAACCTACTAATCATTGTGAATTAACGTGCCACATTTTCAATATGTCATCACAGCACTGCATCTAATAGCCTACACGGTAGATCTACTAAGCATTGTGAATTAACTAGCCATCAACAAAAGATTAATCTAACTTTTGAAATACTCTTTATTAAAGGATATCTACGAAGAATCAATAGTATGAGTCAATTTGCAGGGTCTTTTATCTCAAACTAATCCTGCTGTTTAAAAACTCTAAATTGTCGGAGAACACATGAACATTTCACATTTGTTGGATATATATTATAAACGAATTAATGGACATCATAAAACTCCTCCAAATTTATTGGAAGAAATTTAACCATTGTCGGTCAAAGCCACTAAGGTCCAGTGTTGAACCAGGTAGCAGTTCAGGAGGAAATTCAGTAAATTTACAAAAATCAATTTTTAAAATATTTTCTGCATTTCTTTATTTTGCATTTGTGGTGTATGGCAGAGCTGAATTTTACCTCGTAATTTTAGCCAAATGCCCCTGAAGGGTGGCGGAGCTACCTTTTGAGGCATTCAAAAAATTGTTCATTTCCTAAGCTTTCCAATGTGAGTCGCAGTTTCAAATTCCGAGCAACAGTCAGGGAGATGACCCCAACAAGCGGCACTACCAAAATGACCCCCATATCAACATCATCAACTCATATCCAGCTATGTGTCCTTATCCAACAGTTTGTTTGTACTTCCGAGGAAGGATACATGTCATCCCCCATGTGGGGTGGCTCTTTGGTTCTCAACGAGAAACCTTCATTTACTATTTTTATAGCTATAAATAGATAACTTGGGGTGAAGAGCGCAGAGTTCAAGTCATACATCTCTCCATAGAGATTTCCCTCTTTGTAAGCTCTGATTTTTCAATAAAATCTATTATTTTTGTAATTTCAGTTTCTATCAATTTCAATTCCATTTCCATAACACATTAAGCTCCATAAATAGTGTGTTATTCACCGAATTGTATCCATATTCCGGATCAGTGGTATCAGAGTAGGTTGTTCCTTTCTTGTGCCCCAACAAACGAGATCAGACTATACAAAGCACGGCATTGAGACATGTGACCCATTATATTATCTTCTTTGTCAGTTTAAACAATCGTAGATGGCAAAAGAGAACAGGAGGTCCTTCCGAATTATTGCTTGATGAAGCCCTCAAAAAACATAGGAAGATGAAGGAACAGTTTGCTAACACCCTATCACAAGTCGTGCCTGAGTTACCCACAGCATCAAGCAAGCCCTTCAGGAGTCCAACACCCTTCAAGGTACAGTTAAATATTGACATTTCTGTTTTTAAGGGAAAAATTGATGCTGATGAATTAGATAAATGGCATCCTTAAACATAAGGTTTCTATACTTGAACAACCAACTCAAGAATGGCAGCATATCTTCCAACAGCTATCTTTGGATCCCCAGGGAGCCACTATGCCACGGTGCCACAAGAAAAGGAAAAGATAGTCATTCAGTTTAACCAAGTTAAGGATGGAACAGCTTTTGATGGGGTAATACATATGGATGGAGCTTCTAGGGGCAATCCTGGCAGAGCAGCTATGGGAGTAATTGGATGTTACAGAGATGGAGACGTTCAGTTTCTACTTGCTGAAAACCTAGGCATCTCTACAAATAACATGACTGAAATTAAAGCTATCCCTAGAGGAATACAGGAGGGTATTAAAGAAGGATGGGAAAAGATCAAAGTCCAATCGGATTCCAGAATCATGATGAACTTATTGAGGGATTCTTCTAATGGTAATCCTCCACAGTGGAGAATTGCCAAGGAAGTGTGTGAAATTTGAAAACTTCAGCAAAAGGTTCAGATGATTCAGTTCACACACATTCCTAGAAAGAGTAATAAGGTTGCTGATGTATTGGCCAATTGGGCACTTGACAACGAGGACATCATCTGCTACAGGTTACCTCCCCTATGGTGGTCAACAAAGATACAAGAAGAAATCAGGAAAATCATAAACCTAGATTCTTCTCAATGATTATTCTTATTGTTCTTTTTGTTTATAGTGCTAGATATATGGCTAATAGCTTCCATGCTTGGCATGATAGAGAATGTATCCCAATATTTTTATCAATATAATGGATGACTATTTTTATTTTATTTTTAAAAAGAATTAGATAAATGGTATGACCAATTGGAATCATATATTTCTGTGAATAATTTTTCAGCCAATGAGAAGATAATATTTGCACTCTTGAAAGCATCCTCTCATGTCAAAAAATTGATGCTATCATTTGACCATTAGGATGCCCCACATAAAACCCGGGCAGAATTTGTAGGGGCCATTAGAAAGGAGTATTATCCAGTAAAGAATTATAATGACCAGTTCAAAAAATTGCATCTGTTGCATCAAGGTTGAGACCCAAGATTACACCAACAAATTTCATGTCGTATTGGAAAAAGTCGGTACACATGATGGTCAAAAGCTTAGACTTCTCAATACTGCAATGGTTTTCAGTACTACATCTAGGAAGACACGGTTTTCAAACGTCAAGACACTACGAGAAGCCTACAGGCATGCAGTCAAGATTGAGGAAAAATTCAAACATAAAGGAAAGAAAGAATTTTCTTTTAGTGACAAGTCACATCTAATTAATGGTAAGGCTGACACAAAGTCTGAAAAGTAGAAACAAGGCAAAGATGCAGCACAGCAAGGTAAAGATGCACCGCCGCATGACAGGAAGCAGCTATTAAGGAAGAAGCCACAGAAAGACACTTGACAGTGGTGCAAAAACCAAGACCATGTGGCAGAACACAAGCAAATGCCGGGCTAGGAAGATTTTTAACATACTCGCAGGAGCCAGACACAATGCAAGCCTCTACCTCATTGGCTACAATTTCATGTCTGCAAAGAAAGGGGAAGAAAATCCTAGATGAAGATCTATACTCCGCTATTGCCACTGCACGATCACCATCTTCACCATAGGAGGACGAGGAGCAGGTCTTCCACTCACAGATGTAGGTGAGAGCAAAGGCTCTGCAGTTCATCATTGACAATGGCAATCAAAAAAACTTGATTGTTGTTGATGCAGCCAAGGTGCTGAATCTTCCAACAACACCTCACCTGTATCCCTATTCCATTGGGTGGGTGAATTAGGGTAGAGACATCTGCATCATTTGACAATACTGCCAACCATATTCCATCGAACAATTCATGAATGAGATGGTTTGTGACATGGTACCCTTGGATGCATGCATCATCCTTCTCAGAAAGACCCTATATGTAAAAGCGCCACAATGCCTATGAGGCTAGCCCTCAGACGGTCATCATCACTCTAGAAGACAAGCTCTACAAGATACTAGAAGTGGCCCCTACCAAGTCAGTATCTTAAATGAATACGAGGCAATGTCTCTGAATGATTGCCCAGACCTAGATATTTATGCTACTCATGATCAAATCTGAGGATCTAGAGACCACAACAGCTAAACATGCCACCACAACAAATCAGAGAGCACGAGATAAGTAAATGGGCCGAATGCTAACAGGATACAAAGATGTTTTAACCTCTCCAATAGGTGTGTCCCTCTACACTATCAGGGGAAACATCCAATTGATTTGGTCCCTGACACTCCACTACCAAATGGACCATTGTAAACATGTTCAATGCTAGAGAATGATGAGCTCAAGTGACAGATCTAGGAGTTGAAGGGCCAAAATCATGCAAGCCTCTACCTCATGGGCTACATCTTCATGTGTGCAAAGAGAAGGGAAACAAATCATGGATGCAGATCCGTACTCCACCTTTGCCATTGCATGAGTGCCATCTTCACCATGGGAGGATGTGGAGCACCCCTTCCACTTACAGATGTGGGAGAGAGAAAAAGCTCTGTAGTTCATTGTTGACGATCACAGTCAAAAAAACTTAATTGTTGCCAATGCAGTCAAGATGCTGAATCTTCCAGCAACACCTCACTCGTATCCCTGTTTTGTTGGGTGGGTGAATTCAGCCGTCTTACCTTGTGGGAGACCGATTATATTCACCCAAAAAAATTATGGGACATGAAAACTCTACATTGACTACCGGCCCTAAACAAGATCACCATTAAGAACTAGTATCCATTCCCACAAATTGATGACTTCCTAGACCAGCTTAGAGGATTCAAGTTCTTCACAAAGATCAATCTCTAGTCAAGGTACCACCAAGTGTCCCTTCAGGCAAGAAAAAACTAGTAGACTCTTCAAATCTAAGAAGGGCTTGTTCAAGTGGCCAGTCATGCCGTTTGGTTTGACCAATGTGCCAACGACGTTCGTGTGAATGATGAATGACATTTTATGACCTTTCACAGATCCTTTGGTGGTTATCTACACGGATGACATCCTCATCTACAATACGTCATGGGATGAGCACTTGCAACATGTCCAATACGTACTTGATACCTTATGTTGGCACTAGCTCTACGCAAATATCGATAAGTGATCATTTCGTGTGACAAGATCCAATCCCTGGGCTACATCAAAGGATAGTGTACATACAAACCCAAAAATGATCCAAGTCATTAGAGACTACCCAACCCCAAAGACTCCAAGAACTTAGGATTTTCTTGGGACTGTGCAGCTTCTACTGCATGTCTATTAATCCAAATTGGATCATGAATTTAGCAAGAAATCTTATTAGTCCACTAATCTCAAGAAAACAAACCTAGGTAGCCGATACGGCTAGAAACAGGCTTGGGAGCGGGAGCGGGAGCGGGAGCGGGAGCGGGAACAGAGCTGCGGAAATGGCCGGGTGCAGCCTGTGTCGTATCCGGCCGTTTCCGCAGCTCTACCGCCGCTCCCTGCCCACTCCCACTTAAAAAAACACGATTTTTCATTTTTTTTAATGATTTCTTTGTTTTAAAAGCACCACTCCTTTAAAAAACGAAATATTTTTCTAATCTAAACCCTAAAAGCTAACTCTAAACAATAAAACAAAAGAACAACACAAAAACAAAACATAAAGCAAAGAAACTTACCTTTGGCTCTCCAAAATTGCATTGTGCTTGTCTAGGGTTTGAGGAGCTATTGCTAAGCTTGTAGGAGTGTGAGGAGCTGTAAAGGAGGAAGATTTGTGAAGGATTTGTGGTTTACAAAGTGAAGGTAAGTTTTTTTTTAATTTCTAACCTTGTTTTTTTTTGTTATTTAATCTTGCACACATTACATTTTGATTTTTTTGCTTATGTTCATCTTTTTTTGCTCTTTCTATTTAACTTTTTAATTTTCATTGTTCAATCACAATGCAATTGCATGCCATTGTTTTCTTTGCTTTTTTTTTTTGGAACCTTGTAGGTATTTCTACAATGGCAACAAGAAGTTCTACTTCTTCTGGGCAATCTTTGGCCAAGGACTTTGACCCAAATTCACCGTTATGGAGGCACGTAACAATAGTTCAACAACTTGCAGGTGGTGGTTGTTTTGAATGGAAATGCAATGATTGTGATGGACTATTCAAAGGCTCTTACAGTAGGGTGAAAAGCCACTTGTGTGCCATAACGGGTAATGGCATAAGAGTATGCAAGGGGAAGAATAATGTTGGGGTGCCAAAAGCAAAAGTTTTGGCATATATCAAAGAGCAGGAAGATGCAGAGGCAAATGTGGCTATGAGAGTGGGTCATCCATTGGCTAAAAGAGGAGGTTCATCCCGTTCAACGAGGTCTCCAGTTGCTCCATCACCTAGTGGATCCCCAATTGTGGCCATGCCACATCCATTTGTGGCTCTTATCTCCACGGATGAGGATGTTTCCCTTGCACGAAACAAAAGCAAGACAAAAGGGTCATTGGAAAAGGCCTTTCAAAATGAGACCAGGGCAATTGCAGATGAACACATTGCAAGGTGTGTATATGCTAATGGGCTTTCTTTTAATGTTGTGAGATCACCTTATTGGCATGAGATGGTGAAAGCCATCAATGAGGCACCAAAAGGGTATAAATCACCAGGATATGAGAAGATCCGCACCACCCTTTTGGATAAACAAAAAAAAATGTGGAAACCTCCTTGCAACCAATTAGGGACTCATGGACCAAAACAGGTGTGTCCATTGTTTCTGATGGATGGAAAGATGCAAGAAACCGCGCCTTTAATCAATGTGATTGCAGTATGCCCTAAGGGGGCAATGTTTTTAAAAGCGGTTGATTGTGAGGGGCAAGTGAAGGATGCCCAATTTATAGCCAACATTCTCTTTGAGTCCATTGAGGCAGTGGGGCCTGAAAATGTTGTCCAAGTCATAACGACCAACACCAAAAATTGCAAAGCTGCGGGGATGCTAGTTGAGGCACGGTATGGGCATATTTTTTGGACACCATGTGTTGTGCATTCATTGAATTTAATGCTAAAGAAAATGGCAAACAAAATAGAGTGGATCCAACAAGTGTATGAAGAAGCTGAAGAGATCCAAATGTTTGTCACCAACCACCACATGTCACAGGGCATTTTTAGATCATTCTCGCAGTTGGAGCTACTGAAGGTAAGGAAAAACTTTCTTTCTTTCTTTTTAATTTAAAATTTAAATATAAGTTTTTAACTTTTTTAGTATTCTTTTAGCTTTCAATTTTATTTTTAATTTTTGTTCCTCATTCTTATTAGGTTGCTGAGACTCGGTTTGCATCACACACAATCGTCTTGAGACGACTAGTGAAGGTGCGAGAGGCACTCATGAGGATGGTAACATCCAATCTTTGGTCTATATGGAGGCAATCAAACACTCAACGGGCTCAAAAAGTGAAGACCCTGATCTTAGAGGACCCTTGGTGGGATAGAGTGAATTATTTGTTGAGTTTTAGGGTGCCCATTATGAGCATGATCCGGTTTACTGACACGGATCAGCCATGTCTAGGAGAGATATATGACGGCATCGACTCAATGATTGAGAAGATAAAAGCCGTCATAAATGCAAAAGAACAAGATCCCGAGGAAATATTTTTCAAACAAGTGAAGTCAATCCTCATTGAGCGGTGGAACAAAATGACCACCCCATTACATCTACTGGCTTTTGCATTGACTCCTAGATTTTATAGCACAGAGATCCTTTCCTTGCCAGGGAGGGTAGCACCATACAGGGATGCGGAAGTCAGTGAGGGATATATGGCGGCATTGGCTAGGCTCTTCCCTGATCCTGAGGCCCAAGACCAGGTTATGGTAGAGTTTGGCAATTTCATAGCAGAAATGGGTCATAGCCTTCTCGCTCTTCGGAGCAAATACAAGATGGATGCTCATATGTGGTGGTACCTCCATGGTACTTCATCGGTTTACTTGCAACCTCTTGCAATCAAGGTCTTGGCACAGGTAACTTTTAAATTTTTTTATTCTCTTTTAAGTTTCTTTTAGTTTTTTTTAAATGTAAGTTTGAGTGTTTAAGTTTGAAGTTGAACTTTGCATTGACTTTGAAGTTTGGGTTGCCTTAATAGGTTGCAAGTTCATCTTCCTCTGAGCGCAACTGGAGTACATATAGTTTCATTCACTCACAGAAACACAACATGTTGAGGGCTAAAAGGGCTGAAGATTTGGTATACATACATTCCAACTTGCGCCTTTTATCCCACAAGCAGTCGGAGTACAAGGAAGGGTCAACAAGACATTGGGACATTGATCCAGAGATAGTTGACTTGGATGCTTCCATTTCCCACCATGGAGCATATGATGATGAGGGGAGTTCTATGGCATTGGCACCACGAGACCTACATGCACAAGGGGGTGCAACTGGCAGTGGCCCTAGTGCGAGTGGTTCGAGCCCATGTGGTTCTAATGAACCACATAATGATGATGATGTAGCTAGTTTTGATCCTCTTGATGAAGAGGAATATGATGAATATTGACAATGAAAGATAGTTTGAACTTTGAATATTGATCTATGATTGAATTTAATATATCATGAGATTCATGACATTCACATTGTGTTCGATTTAAGTATTTTAAATTTTAATTAAACTTTTAAGCTTTTAAGTTTCTAAGTTTTATCGGTATCCTAGCTTGTTTGTTGTGGTTATTCACTTATTTAGCTTATAATTTGTCTTTTATCTTGTCTTTCATATGCATAATATATGGTTAATAATTAAATTCCTATTTAAAAGGCTGAAATTTAGATAATTTTTTATTTTTATATAGTTTTTGTACTGTCATATCCTACGCCGTATCCAGGGTCAAAAAAAAATTGCCGTTTCCGCGTATCGGATACCCCGCTCCCGCTCCCGCTCCCGTATCCAAAACGTTTCGGCAACTTAGAAACAAGCACTTAACTTGAACAACACTTCCTTACAATCATTTCCCATATGGTTCAGAAAGCACAAGTTCTTCAGAATTGAATTCAGGTTTGACGAGATCCTGACACCTTGAATGAAAAGATCAGCAGGTTCTCGTTCAGAAACAAGCTCTATAGAAGGTTGCAGAACTGCCAGTAAAAACTGGTGGCAGTTGTGCAACTGCCGGTAGTTGCATATGGTGGTTGTGCAACAACCTAGGCAGTTATGCAACTGCCGGTTTACATATGCATGAGTTTTTTCAAGCGGCCCCATCAGTTTCGCCCTGGGTAAAGTAGTAGTTTTGCACGAAGCCAATAAACAGGCAGAATAATGGTTACAAACGTTATCTCTTCCCATTCTAAGTCTTTCCTCTTCTAGTTCAAGCTTCCCATGTGATAAACAAGCATAAATAGGCCCTTGGGATGTTATGCATTCGATTGTGTTTCCGAGCTATTCTTCTTGGTTGTTAGTGTTTGGGGATGTTGAAGTGTGTGTTGCAGCAAGTTGTAGAGCACTACATGGGAATTGGGAAAGTTGCCATTGTAAAGAATGCCCAGAAAGGCTTCTTGAAGGCGCTATACATGTAATTGCATAAGGAGATACTGGAAAGAGAAGTAAATCCCTCTCCCTTCTAGAGTTTTTCCCACATTGGGTTTCTCCGGGATAATCTTGTCTCTAGCATCTTTAATTTTTCTGTCATTTTGCAATAGCTTAGTTGTTCTATGTGTTGCTTTTAATTCCCTTTACAGTATTGGTATCCAAAGCTATTCTAGGCACAACTAATGACTGTTTTGACAAATACATAAGTAGAACATAAAGCTACCAATCAAGTCATGATAGTAAATGGATAGAATATTCGTGTTGATGAATTAGTTACAGAATATCTATGCTAATTACGGTTTTGTTTCATTGTTGTCTGTGATTTGTGTGGTTTGCCAGTTTTGCAGATATATGCCCATTACCAAAGCAGCAATTGCTAGTGAAATAGGTGTCTTGTTGCCTTTACAGCAAGAGATATCCACAAAGGAGTGGAGTAGAGAAGTAAAAAGCAAGTCTTGCAAAGGTGAGAGAATACCTCAAGATGAAGAAAGATTTGGTTAGTTGGAAGAGGATGTTACCAACATCTCTCTAACCATGGTAAAGCTTGATCGGCTGGAGAAGATTATGGAGTTTCTCATGGGAAAGCTGGGCACTCCTACGGATACAGAGATGTCAAAGGCAGGTGAAGAGCTGAAAACTCGAGACCATGGGAAGGAGAAGGCCCATACCAACCAAGGTCAACCTCCATTCTAAATGGAGGCTAAGATTGAAATTCAACCTTATGAAGGTGAAGTGAACGCACCATTGTTTGTTGAAGAATCAATAATAACACAATCTATTTTTTTATAGTGGTTTGGCTTGGTTCAGAATGTATGGGAGGAAAAAGACGTGCACGTGTATTTCCTTGAAACAAAGGTGAGCCAAAAGATATTTGCTTTTCAATTACCATCAAACCAAGCATTGCAAAGGCGGGGACCATAAATGGCTTAACAAGAATATCTAGGATATGGTTTTGGGAAGATTTTAAGGTGGCAGTTTACCATATTGCATGACACGGGACCTTCACCCTTTCATTTGGATTGCCTTACACCAACTATTGAAATATACGACATTGTAATATTGGTGGTACGTATAAGTGCCATTGATTTTGTGATCAAAGCAAATATGGCTTAAGGACCTATAATGTCCCCTTTCCTACGACATAGGCCTAGGGGGTAACTCGAGTCTAAACCTTGGTCATACCCAAGGGGTTATGGACGTTGTGAGCTATTCGGTATGAATATCTAGTCCAGTTATAATTTTCCGTTGATAGGAATATAAAGTGCTTTCGAAGGGACTAGATGTTATGCTTTATCGTTGGAAGGGGCCACTTAACCCCTAGTGTTCTAATTTTGCATTGGGGGTCACCTTTTGGACCATGGCAACTTGAAAGGGAAAAAGTTACTTTAAGTTACTTTATTAATTTGGTCTTCCCTAGGGGAAAGTGCGACTTGGGCTTTTTAGGGTTCCTTGGCATGGGAAAAGTTATAAAAGGAGTGGAAGGGTGAAAAGAAGAGCATTCATTCATACACTCATATTTCCTTTCATGTGCAACTGCTGTTTGCAATTATCCAACTTGTGGAGTAAGATCCCACGGGAACCCTAGCTTCGGTGGTGAGAGATCCATCCCTAGCTAGTAGGGCACTCTTCGGTGGTGAGAGATCCACCCTAGTTTGTCATTTTTGGAGCTGAAATCAGGGCTGTTCTTTAGAGATATTTTTAGAGGGTTTCAGTGAAGGGTTTTGGAGGATTTTGGGCATTTTTGGAGGAGAGATTTTTGGGTTTTTCAGGGCAGATCTACGGCAACCTTTTTGGCAAGGTCTAGCATCAGTTTGAAGGCATTTGCAAGGGTTTCCAGCCATCTCCTAGGTGGCGCGACTTGTTTTGAAGATTGCAGGTTTGTTTTGGAAAGTTTCCACTTCCTCAAATCATTGGAATATCATCTCCTATATTTATAGATAATATTTCCAAGGTTTCATAATTTTTGCATCTATATTCCGGAAGATGTTAATTTTAGAAGTTTTCAGCTGTTTAGGGTACGTTGTAATTTTTTGGTAGCATTCTATTATTCGAAAAATTCCAAAAACAATTCTATAACATTTGTTATTGTATTAGCAAGCTCCATTTAAAATTTCAAGAGATTTGAGCAAGTATTTTTGGAGTTATCCATTATTTTCTGTTTGCTGCCCTAGATTTAATTTTCTGCAAAAATCAGATTTCTGTTTGGCTGCAATTTGTCTGTATTTTGCATATTTTAAAATGGTATCCTACATGGGATATTCCAGGACCAATGAACAATGTGAATGGTAAGAAATTGATTGAATTGCGTCCATTTGGGGATCGATGATGCCTGAGCAATGAACAAATTATGAGTGAATTCAACAGCATATTAATGTGCCTTATGAGGTATTAAAATTCATAAGCGACATATGCAATCATATAAAGAATTTCAATGAAGAAATTTCCTCCTAATCTACAAAAAATTCCATTATGTTCAGGTGAGAGTTACAATAGAATTCCACCGTCGTCACAGTGTTCTCAAATTGATTGCTTATTTTTCTTAAACATTAAAAATTCTAATCCTAAGCTTCAAAACTCAGTTGTCTTTAAGTTTTTGTCTTCAATGCATGCCATTGTTAGAGCTTTGACCATAACAATGTTTATGTTAGTGTTTGACACAATACCTACAAGAAAATGTTTACATGTATAATATGTCAATATTTGCTTTTTATTATCTCAGCAATGATATTTTGGCTTCGAATTATTTCATGAGAGAAATTGGCAACAATGTTAGAACTCATTTCTAGATTGTTTGACATTTCGGCTTTGAATTATTTCATGAGAGAAATTGGCAACAAAGTTCAAATTTCTTTCTAGATTTGTTTTTATATCATATGAAGGACTTGAGATAAAAAAATGTAAAGTACTTATTCCTTTCTGATTATAGGATAAAAGAATCCAAACTATCTTCTTGAGATTGTCTTTTCTTCATATTGTATGGATAGAAACACAAGGCCTGCATTCAAAGACTAAATATGAATTCCATATACAAGATAGCTTATTGGATTATCTTTTTCCAATGGAACTGATTACAAATTTGCAGGTGATAATGATCCTGTGTGTATATGAGATATCATTAAAGCTTGACCAAAGATGTTGATTTTCATGAGCAAACAATAATTTTTGACTTCAAAGATAAAATGGAAACTTGTTTGCAAGTGTTTATCATGGACAAACAACATGCTTTTGGAATGCATTTCTGGATAAAATAGACTACTTGTTTATACATGAAAGCTAATTCCAATAGGTTTGGTGCTTATGTGATGATATGTGTACAATTTTGATCTGCTTCTAGAGATACCCTTAGTCTTATTTATATTTATGATGTCAAACTTTTGTTTGTACTCCCTGCATGTTCAAGTCGAAAGTCTACCTTTCGTTTCTACTCCCTGCATGTTCAAGTAGACATTAAAAGATGAAAAGCAAGGTTACTCTTCTGTAAGAGCATAGAAATCACCTAGGGATGGTTTCTATTAATTGAATACTTCCAAACAGGTTCTGTAATGTATGTTCTCAAATGTTGAATGTAGAGGACAACAAAGAATGGCCATTGAATGTGCACATCCTAATTCAATGAATGTTTGACACCCTACATCACATCATCTACAAACACATTAAATACCAAGGTTAACAAATATTTTCTTATCCACATCATCAAAATCAAACACCCTAGGCATGATCACAGTTTTGATATAGGATTTAAAGTCCTTTAGGTCAGGTAGGTGCCGACGGTCTTGAACAACACAATGAGTGTGCACAACATGAAAATGTGCCTTTTTTTTCTTTTTTCTTTTTTAAAAAGGAAAATCTTTATATTATGGAGAAATCAAAAGATACATATTCTATTGTGTCGGAGATAAAAACCATTAGTCCAACCCTGGGTATTAGACACAGAAGCATGTTTATGCATAACAATCATTAATACAAATCTAACTCAATAATTTGTCTAAGGTCTTGTTGAAGCTTAGCAAACCACCATAGCGGCGGAGGACCAAAGCAAGCTATATTCCTATTGTCAAGGGCCCAATTGGCTAATGCATTTGCCACTCTGTTGAGCTCTCTTGGAATATGGTGGAAGGTGACTTCCTGAAACTTGTCTTTCAAACACTAGATTTTGTCCCTCTCTCCGCACAGTTTCCAATTGCCACCCTCATATTATGCATAGGTAGAAAGCAATCTCAGTATAATCAGAGAGTCAGATTCAACCTGAATTCTCTATCATCCAAGTTTTAGAGCTTCTTGTAGGCCCCGTGATATAGCTCGTATTTCAGCTAAATTATTTGTGCCATACCCAAGATTTTCTAAAAAGGAAAAAGCCACAAATCCATCACAGAGTCTTCTAATTCCACACATACTAGCTATCCATGGATTGCCCCTAGAAGCACCATCTGTGTTCAGCTTACCAATTCTAGGAGTTGGAGACCACTTTTTCGGTCTAATTTTTCTTCCTTAGTTTAGAGACAACCATTGTAGCGCTTGAAGGGCATATCACAATTGCCACCCTCATATTATGCATAGGTAGAAAGCAATCTCACTAAAATCAGAGAGTCAAATTCAACCTAATTTCTCTGTCATCCAAGTTTTAGAGCTATTTGTAGGCCCCGTGATATAGCTCGTATTTCAGCTAAATTATTTGTGGCATACCCAAGATTTTCTAAAAAGAAAAAAGCCACATATCCATCAAAGAGTCTTCTAATTCCACACATATTAGCTTTCCATGGATTGCCCCTAGAAGCACCATCTTTGTTCAGCTTACCAATTTTGGGAGGTGGAAACCACTTACTTCCGGTCTAATTTTTCTTCCTTAGTTTAGAGACAGCCGTTGTAACGCTTTAAGAGCATATTTAAAGCTTTTTTAGGAGATTTAGCCATTATGGAGATAGAGAGTGAGGCAAAAAAATTTGGTGCTTCATAGATTCAGCTACATTCAGCCTGATCTAGTCCCAAACTCAAGAGATGCCCCTACTCTCCTTCTAAAATAATCTCCTATTTCTTTCTTTCCAATTGTTCCCAAACAATAGAGGAATTTTGCTCCATAGAGCTTGCGCCAGATTATGACTATCTTTAGTGTATTTAGCCCTCTCTAAAGAGTTGCTCAATAGCTTGCAAATCAGTCCAAGGAAATCCAAACAGCTTAACCAACTGCTGCCATAAACTGCTCACAAATGGACATTGAAAAAAAAGATGAGCAATAGTTTCTTCATAGCCCAAGCACATTATGCACCTGAAAGGGCCACAAAACCCTTTTTCAACAGCCTATCACCTGTAAGAATTCTTCTCTTCAATAACAACCAAACAAAGAAACCGACTTTGGGCTATATGGCTTCCTGCCAGAGGTGAGTGATAATATCCCTTAAGAGGTGGGGAGTAACTCTACAAAGAGAAACATAACCAGTTAAAATTGTATATACGCATGTGGCGTCATTCCCCCATGCTATTGAGTCCATCGTTATTGAGGATGAAAGCTATCTTGTCTAAAGAATATTCACAGTTGCCCGTTGTTGCTGTGGTCCTAGCTGAATAGGCCATTCGTGAGGAGGAATCCAACTTTTTCCCACCTCCCAATGGTGTCTGGTAGGTTGACAATAATGAGCAACCTTTACCCAACCCTTTGCATGAAGATTTTCCATAACTTGATCAAGGTCAAGATATTCGGCAATAAGCGGTAGATGACCATCCCATGAGTCAGCCCAAGAATTAGCACTTTGACTATTATTAACTATCCAGAAGCATTGTCTCTTAATGATAGCTTCTCCTACTCTCAAGACTGAAAGGATAGGAGATCCGGATATAAGGCCCCCCCAACCCCCATATCTAGATAGGGGAGGTGGCCCCTCTAGATACATGCGCCCCCTCTCTCCCAACTATATTCCTCCTCTCTTAATGATAGCTTCTCCTACTCTCGAGACAAGGATAGGAGATCGGGATATATGGCCCCCCAACCCCCATAACTAGTTAGGGGAGGCGGCCCCTCTAGATATATGCGCCCCCTCTCTCCCAACTATATGGGGGGGGTCCCCCCCACCTATGTATATATATATATATGAGATCGTTGAGAAATGGCCCCCTCCCCCTAGATACCGAGAGGGACCTTAATCCCAATCCATCAATCTACATCTACATCTACATCTACTATTAGATAGATGATAGATTGATATTAGTCGACGGGCGTTCCCGGACATTGATGCCTATAGAAATTAGATTCTCTACATGGCTCTCCTTCATCCCCTGAGATTCCAAGTCTTGGGCCCTGTTATATATAGCTTTGAGCGCCAAGCCAATATTGATTATCTATTCCATAGATCACCCATCCAGCCGTAGACACCGCCTAGGAATAGAGAATATTCACCCCGGCATTCAGGACTATAGTCTATTATCCCCTATCCTATAGATCAAGATAAGATTTCCATGGGGCCCCTCTATATAGATATAGGTCGTCCCAACCCTTATCCATATATGGGGCCTCACCTCCACATATGTATATATATAGTTGGGCAACGACCATATCTAGAATTTGCTCGACTAGTAGGGATAGAGATAGCTCTGCATCCACCCTCATGCCTATCAAGATTTGATATCTATGATATAAATCATTTGCCCGGGGACCATGACTATCTACAATCTGGGGGGACCGAATGCTCGACCTAGCCTAGTCCTTTCTATATATAGATGAGATGGAGATTCCTTGCATTACAAGATATAAACTCTCGACCCCTACCTTGGCCCCCCTCCCCCTTCATATTGAGAATGAGAATTCTCACAAGAAATTTCCATATATAGATATCTGGGGGGGGAGGGGGTTGCTTATCTATCTCTATACTGAATGCCATGATCAGACAAAGCCCCCCATCTATATTGTCCTTCATTAAATGTGTAGCATTCAGAATTGAAAATTGTAACGACAGTCCCTATTTTCCCTATCTATTTATTGGCCCGGCATGGGGGAATGGAGAAAGAGCAAGAGCAATATGCCTTCACTCCATTAGACTCTACTCAATTGAGCCACCCCCACCCCATATGTCTTATCTATCCGGCCGAGGGCCGTAGCTTCCATATATGGATAGTCCTTTTAGATAGTGGTGAGACGAATCAATGATGCATAGCCATATTTATAGAGGTCCCCAACCCAGAATTCTAAGATTCCATCCAATCCCCCCCCCCCATATAATAGAAATATATAGAAAAGGGCGTATATCTAGTTTAACCCAATGAGTTGGGACCGTTCAGTTATATTACATATATAGGGCCAACCCCACCCGCCTCTATTCTCCAACAGATAATAGACCCTCCACATATATTCCATAGGGAGGTTCAAGCGAATGATCTTCTCGGGAGGATTATTCTCAACATATTTAGCTCTGATATTAACAACCCACAACTCGTTAGGAGCAGCCCGAAGTCTCCAATAACTTTTAGTTGCTAAGGCCTTGTTATGCTTAATAGTGGAGTGAAAGCCTAAGCCTCCTTTTGATTTAGGTTGACATAAGGTATCCCATTTGACTAAGACCATTTATGTTTCTCCTGGGTCCCACTCCAAACAAATTTTTGGCATATAGAATCCAATTGTTTCATAATTTTCACCGGAATATTTAAAACAGATGACACATAAATTGGTAAAGCTTGGAGAACAAATTTAACCAAAGTCATTCTATTGCCTATTAATAGCCACTTGTTCATCCATTTTTGTAATTTACTATTGCCTTTGTTAAGTAACCACTACCAGTCTTTGTTTTACTTTGCTACTAAAGGAATGCCCAAATATTACAGTGGCAAAGTGCCCTTTCCTAATTTCAAAATATCCAGAACTGACTTTCGTGCCTCAAAGAACAATGAAAAAAGATGTTAGATTTATTCTCATTAATCAATTGCCTTGTGGCTCTAGTGAATAGTTGAAGACTCTTATTCAAACGAGTTACTTCTGAACAATAGTCTTGCCAAGAAGCGTAGAATCATCCACAAATTGTAGATGTGAAAGAGGATTAACTCCAATAGTCAGTTTAATTCCTCCGATCCTCTTATCCTGACAAACTTTGGTCAACAATCTTCCTAGACATTCAGCCAAGATAATAAAAAGGAAGGGAGAAAGGGGATCCCCCTGTCTAATCACTCTAAAACCAAAAAAAATCCTTGAAGGGCTATCATTAACCGAAACAAAATATGAGACTAAGGACAAGTAAGCCTAAACCTATGCTATCCACTTTGAAGAGAAACCAAACTTCGCCAACACCTGACACAAAGCTCTCTAATTCACTCGATCATAGGCTTTGGAAAAATCAAGCATGATGAACATTGAGGGAGATTTCTAGTCATCCATTGAATGAAAAGCTTCCTATGCAAGAACTATCTCATCATGGATTTGCCTACCTTGGACTTATCCCCATTGCTTTGGGGATATCAGTTTATGCAAGAGAGGCTTCAACTAGTGTGCCATAAGTTTTTTTATGATCTTATACAACACATTACATAAGGCAATAGGTTGAAATCCCGCTATATCTTCCACCTTTGTAGCTTTAGGAATCAAAGAAATAAAGGTTTTGTTTATTTATTTTAATATAGTTTTAGCGCATTGCACTTCTTCTACAACCTATAGAAGCTCTATTTTCAGAATGTCCCAAAAAGTTTGATAGAATTCAATAGGGAACCTATTGTCACCTAGAAGATGCACCCTGATAGAGAATGGTGTTGTACTCTCTCTCTTGTTGACAAAATTGGAACACCTCAACGTTGTGGGTAATTTGTCTGAGGTGAACCTCCAAAGAGGGATGTTTCCCTTGTGAATCACCTAAAAAATGAAAACTTTGACAAGGAAAAGGAAAAAGGAATGTTGGAAATGGAAATAGGGGTGATACACCGATAATTTTAACGTGTGCATGTACCTCTGCACATAAAGAAAATCAAAGCTCCACACACCTGCACAACTCTAAGCTATTTTGCATAATAAATTCTAGGGTATTAGGAGAAAAGGACAGTGGTAGAGGGAGTAAATTCCACATTAAGGCAATACAACATCCTATCAAACACAATCGAATAATCTGAAAACAACAATATGAGAGGGTAAAAATGGAGCTTTTTATTCAGAGGTGCAAGTACAAGGCTAGAATTGTCCACTAGGCAAATCGGCCCAAGTGGTGTGTCCTCATTTTACAATTAAAAATCTGCCTATAAAGACTGTTGCGTCCTAAGAATAGACTGTTGTTCTGCATGCTTTATTTTTTATTTATTTATTTATTCTCCAACCCCCTCGGCGCATGGGACAGCAGCATGCTAATTTTATTAATTTATTTCCTTCGTGCCCTGGCGCCAACCACCAAAATAGATTTTTGCATGCTTTAATTTTAATTAAAAAAAATCTTTACCCATCCTTGGCGCCACATATAGGACAGCAGTTGATTTATTTATATAAAAGTCCTTTTATCTTTGCCACCAATTTCTATTTTTGGAATAGCAGCATTGCCTAATTTTATCCCTTCACTCTTTCACGCTTTGGCGCATAGGGCAAGACTCTAAAAATATAACAGCAGTTCGCGTTTTCTAATTATTTCATTCATGCACCTTTATCCCAACTCCTAAAAATAGATAACTGGAACTCCTATTTTAATTTCTTCCATGCACAATCATTGCTTGTCTTTCCTTTGGCGCATGGGGCTGTTATTTTTATCCAAATTCATTCTATGTTTGGCACCAAAGACAATCTGGAAATTGTTGCATGCATTATTTTTTAATCCTTTGTATCCCTTTAATTTCTTCCAACTGGCGCTAAAGTATAGAACAATAGCATCTTGCTTTTATTTATCTTATTCAATGCACATCCGTGCATATTTCATCCATCCTTTGGCGCAACATCCTTGGTGCATGAATTATGGTAACATTTTGGCGACATCACGGGATTGTTTTCCAGCTAAACAAGGAGATCAGTAGCCTCTTGCATCCACTGGGCTATGGAGTCACATACCTCTATCCACAACTTGTATCCTCTAAATCAAAACAACTGAAATACCCTCTCCAACAAAAGGAAAACATGTGCATGCAAACACTTCTTGAAAAGACAACTAACCATGAAAACTAAAAAAACAATATGCATGCAAGCACTTATTATGCAATAGAACAAACCTAAACTACCCCTAATCTAAACAAAGAGAAATGAAAGCTAGACAAAATCACATACTGGTAAGGAAGAAATAACTTCCTTTTCTCAGAAAGTGTGGCCATGAGATCAGTTTTGGCAACTAGATCACACGGTATATAAAAGTGAAAACATGGTTTGCACCATTGATTTACTCAAAAATATCAGTCCAAGAGGAAGAATACACACCACTGTAGGATTTGTACTTTGTCTTTGTAGATGGTGGGGTTGACATATGACAATTTGAAGCTCTTTCATATCCTCTGGATTAAGCACAACTGATGACAACTACTTATGTAGCTCTAAGCTAGATAAAGACCTGATTGGACATGGTATTCTCATAGTTGATAAACTGATTTTTTCTTATCTGCCCATCTTCTTTGTGTGTAAGATCATCATTTGGAGTACTTGAGGCACTTCCCTGATCATATTAGATGCGTGTAAACTGATCTGAAACGTTTTTCTACTTCATCTTTTGCAAAACAACCTCATATTTGGCTCTTTTTTTCAAAGCTCGAACGAAGATGTAATAATAAGAGAGTCTTTATTGAAAAAGATAGATGATGGAGTTTGGAATACTTTACAATTTCAATTGGCTCTTAGCCTCTTCCTCGTCATCAAAAATCTTCCAAGTTTGATAGAACCATCATACTTTTTATTGTTTCATGCTTGAGGAAAACTCCTTTTGAATTTGAACTTATGTGTTGATTTCCTCTTCAACTTTTTATTGAATTATTTCCTTCACTAGAAGATGATATAGGCTCAAGATTGTTGATCTGATCCTTAAAAACATTCATATGTTCCTTCAAAACATTATCTTTACGTTGTATCTCAAGAGATTTGAGAAAACTTTGTCTAACATTTGCTTGTTGGTCATATTCCCTCGTGCTGCTCTGTAACTTCAACCACTTTCGTGCACTCCTTATCTATTGTAGGCTTAACCAACCGTGGAATTCTGTTTGTCCTCAAATTGTAAGCTCCATTTTGTTGGATTTTTCCTGAGAACTTCTTCACTTGGCTCTTTGGGTGGCTGCTCTTCAAAACTGAGTTTGCTAATTAGCTTCATTCCAGAATGGATTTGGGAATATAAGGGGGGGGGGGGGTTGGGTCCCTAACTGATTTTGCAATGGTTGAAATGATTGGAGAGGTGTAAGATCTTGCGGAAGAGAAGACTTTACAGAAAGCTAGGAATTTGGCACTTGGGCTTCGGTTGAAGTGGCTGGGAAGTAAGAGGGTTGCATGATGATAGTGAAGAATTACCCCATTGATAGGGTTTCACAACACTATATTGGTAAGCTTCCATCTCTTCATTCCACTCTGATATTTTTGGTATCTATTCAGACATAAAATGTAACTTCTCGTGAGGGCTATACAAGTTTGACATAGGTCTGAACCATGGGTAGGGTACCCTGATTCCAAGCTTGGCTGCCTTAATGGAACTTGTTGCCCTCATTTGTACCATTTTTATCTCCAAGTGGTGTACCTGCATTTGAAAATCATCATTAGGCATGGAATTGTTTCCATAATCTGCATATTCCTGCTCCTAAAAAACACCATGATTAGCGGAATAACCATATGGATTAGTAAGGTGTGAATCATGAACATATTCATTATGATAGGGCTTATAATACTGATTTGGAGGACAATTTTAGGGGAAAAGAGGTGGAGGGGAGTAATAATGCTCTTGGGATTGGGAATTCCAAGGAGGAATTGCAGTCATGATAGCACAACCTCATAAAAATACGGAAGGATGGAGGAAATGGTATGTTGCGTGAGAAAATGGGTTTTTGGACCAATGGAGTCGCCAAATGTTGAATATTTGTGTCTGAAACACTGATAATTGCTAAGAACAACATCAACTTCTTTAGCAATTTTTTTTACTGCCCCACCAGGCATACCAGAAACTGTTGTCACCCAGAAGTTGCACCCTGATAGAGAATGGTGTATGTACTCTCTCTCATGTTGACAAAATTGGAACACCTCAAGGATGTGGGTAACCTATGTCTAAGGTGAACCTCCAGAGAGGGGTGGTTCCCTTGTGAATCACCTAAAAAACAAAAAACTTGACAAAGAAAAGGGAAGAGGAATGTGGAAAATGGGAAATACGGGTGATACATCGATAATTTAACACATGCATGTAACTCGGCATACAAAGAAATCAAAGATCCACACACCTGCACAACTCCAAGCTATTTTGCATAATAAATTCAAGTGTTTAGGAGAAAAGGACAGCAGTAGAGGGAGTAAATTCCACACGAAGGCAATACAACATCCTATCAAACACAATGAATAATCTGAAAACAACAATATGAGAGGGCAAAAATAGAGCTTTTTATTCAGAGGTGCAAGTACAAGGCTAGAATTGTCAGAGCAAATCAGCCCAAGTGGTGTGTCCTCATTTTACAATTAAAAATCTGCCTATAAAGACTACTGTGTCCATAATACCCTGTTGTCTGCATGCTTTAATTTTTTATTTAATCTCTCTAACCCCTTTGGCGCATGGGCCAATAGCATGCTTCTTTTGTTAATTTATTTCCTTCATGCCTTGGCACCAACCGACAAAATAGACCGTTGCATGCTTTAATTTTAATTAAAAAAAATCTTTACCCATCCTTGGCGCCACACATAGGACAGCAGTTGATTTGTTTAATAAAAGTCCTTTTATCTTTGGCGCCACTTCTATTTTTGGAATAACAGCATTGTCTAATTTTATCCCTTCACTCTTTCACGTTCGGTGCATGGGCAAGACTCTAAAAATAGAACAGCAGTTCGCTTTTCTAATTATTCATTCATGCACCTTTATCCCAACTCCTCAAAAAATAACTGGAACTCCTATTTTAATTTCTTCCATGCGCAATCCTATTGTTCTTCCTTTGGCGCATGGGGCTACTACTTTTATCCAAATTCATTCTATGCTTGGCGACAAAGACAAGCTGGACTACTGCATGCATTATTTGTAATCCTTTCTATTTTAATTTCTTCCATGGCGCTAAGTATAGAACAGCAGCATCTTGCTTATTTATCTTAAGCATGCACATCCAATTTCATCCATCCTTTGGACGCAAATCCTTGGTGCATGAATTATGGTAACAAAACCCATCAAGACCTGGTATTGTTCATGTGCTTTTAAAAGGATGATTTCCACCAAAGTCATTTTTGGTTGTAACAATGTTTTAGTGCACATGCCAACAAAAAAACTTGTGAACAATATGGTTTGGTGACATATGTACCGACCAATTCTTGTAACTTTAAAGGCATAATTGTGTTTCATCCTTTCTTGAGTCTAGACATTATTTCAATTCTTTTACATTTAAGTAATTTTTCTATTAAATAAGTCATGCACAATAAAGAATATTCAATTTGGATCAAGTTCACTATCAGAAATTTATCAAAAGCTTTGTCAATTGGATCAGAATTAAAAGTAAACCCTTGCCATGCGCTATAACAACCCAACCACCACTACACTTATAGTCGGTAGTCGGTAGTCGGCCGGGGGGTATCATATCACGTATTCAACCACCCCCGGGGCAGGGGAGGGTGTGCTCGTGAGATGAGTAGCACATATAGAGAAGATATAGAGAGATATAGAGAGAGAAATAGAGCAACATAATTATAAGTTATAACCATAAGAAGCTCTAACTCATAAAAAAAATTAATAGATATTCCAAAATAAAAGAGCAGAATCGTGGAATGACATTAAAGAAAATTCCAGGTAATGCAAGTAATAAAGTAATTCAATTGTTTTGAGTGATGCTTTGATGAAAGATGGATTGCTTTTTATTTTTCATGTTTTGAGAGGCGTGTTTAGATTGATAAGTCTAGATCTTTCTTTTGCTGGTCCAGTTATTAATGTTGCTTTCAAGTTTAGGAAAATCTAGTTGGAGCTACCAATATAAAAGAACAGGTGCATACATGGTGGACACCCAGTTTCTGATTTTATAAAATGTTTCAAAGATGAGGTGGCTCAAGTTACTTTTAAAGCAAAGGAATGAGGATGCTTTTGGTAACATCTTCCAGTCTTCCAGATGAAAAAGCAATTACTGTCCAAACTGAGGGAAGTACAATCCTCTTTAATAGCTTATGGACTTACAACTGATAATCATCTCTAGAAGCAGGTTCTGCCAGCCAATTACATGGCATACATGCTAAGAAAGTTGTATTGGAGATAAAAATCCCAAATAACCTGAGTTAAGGACTGTCCATGATACAAACTTTTTCATCAATCTACTATCAGGAGATGATATGTTAATTGTGTTATACGTCTTCTTTAATCTTTTGTTAATGATTTTGATACAAAGTATCTAATTAAGTAGGTTGCTCAGGATTATTAAGTGAATGGCATCTGCCTAGAGGTTAATGATACATTGGACACAAAAAACCGAGATCACCTGTATTAAGGAGAGAAACAATGCAGGTTTTTTACATCAAAATATATCATTACGAGATGGAGGATTAATTGTTTTATGCCTCTTGTTTGACCTTCTGTTGACGTATTTGATACGGTATCAGATTATGTATGTTGCTCACCACTGTTGCTGTGCATTATTATCTGAGCTAGAAATCGAATGATGTGCCTTTAAGCTAGTTGTTGCGCCATATCTTGTAGGTTGTTAACCCAGTTTTAACTGAAATTTTGGTGGATAACACCTAATTGTAGGAATATAATTATATAATATGCTATGAAAGCAAGGAACCAAAGAGAAGCAAATGAACATGATAAACACATATAATACTGCAACATAAATAAAACTTTATGGAAACCATAAGTAATTTACACGAAGGGAGCAATATTTCAGAAGAGATGTTAAGCTATAACACTGTTTGTTTACATTTGGATGACAATATTCCTTTATAGCTATGTTTGGCAAGAAATGGGCAGTTCGAAAAAAAATGAAGTGATTCAGCTTGGACTTTGAAAAGGCGGGTGAAAAGTGTTTCCCAAAAAAGTTGAGTGGATCTGTCACGACATGAAACTTATAAACATTAAATAAAAACTTTTTCCAAAAGTTTCAGAATTTTCTACATTTTTGTGTTTCGCAATTTCGGGTCCCTTTGGATGGTTTTCGGGGGTCAAAAAATTTCGTCCAAAATGCATACTGAGGTAACAATTTTGGTGGTTGTAGAGCATGACCAAAGCTTTCAGATGCATTAAAAGGTTTTGAATTTTGATCAACAGTGAAGGAGCACCCCCGACAAGGAGACGTTCTAGTTTGCAAGCATTTTTCAAAATATTGTCCCAAACTGCCACATGGATCAATTATCTCTCAAGATCATATGCTAAGATGCCTCTTACTCTATTTTCTATCACGTAACTTTTTTCATGAATCAAATATTTTGCATCTCATCATATTACCAGTTTTGGATTTTCATTTTAGCAGCTGATTTGCTTTGGGAAGTCGAGAGTTGCAAGTTAAATCCTTCTTGGGAACATAACTTGTACCGAAAAAGTGTGGGATGCTCAAGCTCAATAACACATCATCAATAATTTTTCACAGGTTTCTGGCGAGTTTAAGGTGTGTAATTGTTGGAATCTGAAAGTTCATACTGATTATCTTGATTTCATGGGGAGAGAATATATGCCCCCCCTCTCTATATCTTCTATTTGGGGGGGCGGTTCTATATAGTAGGCTGTCGGAGGGAGAAAGGAAGGAATGAGATAAGTTCTCTGGGAGGAATTCTCTACCCCAGATATAGATAGGCCCAAAGGGGGGGCGGGGAGGGGGCGGGGAAGGGGCGATCGGGTTCATCCAGCCCTCCGGCCAAACCCCTACCCTATCTGGTAAGGAGCCCCCTCACCCCCGGAGGGCCTACCAGCAAAGGAGAGGCCTGTTACCTTCTCCCCCCCACCACGGGAGGGGCGGGGGGGGGGAAGTGCTGGGGGGAACCCCTCGGCTAGACTACACTAAGATCTATCTTAGAGATTTCAGGCTTACATAGTCCATAATTAATGAAAAACAATGTTCTGGAAAGCCTGTGACAGAATTTAACAGAACTCAAAGTTTCAGATAACGCTGATCCATCATTAGGACGAGTGATATTAGAATTCAGAATTAGAGTTCCTCATATAGTTATTATAAGTTTATAAGCATGAAATGTTGAGTAGGCCTCACCCACAAAGAACAATTATTATAAACTACTCATTACATAACTGACTACATACATTGATTAGCTATCAAAAAATAGCTGATACATTAATTAGACGTTCCCTCTTTCCCTGTTGGTTCGGTACTCTCCTAAGTTTGTGGACAATGGGTTTCCACGAATAACTTAAGCTTAATCCATCATCCCTGTTCAAATTCTTAACTTTAAGGGAAGAGTTTGGAGCTCTGATCTTGGGAAGATGAAAAATTGTCTTCCATGAGAGCACCTCCGAGCTTTCCTTGCCTACGCCTTAGTAGTATTATGGATTCCTCTTAGTTCTTTTAGTCTTGTTTGTGGTTCCTCATTTTTTATGCTAGATTGTTTCTTTTGTATGGTGTGTTGTGCCATGTCCTGCGCTAGGTCTTTCTTACTTTCCTCTTACATTGTTTTGGACCACAAAGGCATTTGGGGAGAAGGGACAAGGCTCTATACAGACTTTAGACTTTATGCTTATGAGCTTTACGCATGGGAATTGCTACAGTAACTTCAACGGAGGGGGTTAAAACACTTGATGCAGGCAATGGTAAACCTGTCAAATATGTTTGGTAGAAACAACCAGCATGCTATTCCTCACACAACCATCTAACATAATAAAAAATTGAATGCCGGCACATGTGCATTGCCCAACCACTAATTTTACATCCACATACAATGTCACACTTTGTACATGTTTATCACGGTTTATTCCCTGCTTACAGTTAATGCTAAGATCTGGGAAATATGGTGACAAATTGAAAAGGGGAAACAATTTCCAGGCAATTTGTGTGTCAGGTTATCACATTGTCATAAATATAGTTATATGTATGCTAGACTACATCCTCCATGGTACACTAGAGTTTTCATCTCTTTTCTGAAAATTTGTGTATAACTAATAATCCTAAAGATATCCTGCACTGTGGCTTTAGTTTTGGTCCTTCAGTCACAGGCACAGGCTACGCAGATTTTTGTATGTACAATTAAATTTCTTCAGGCAACAACTAATATGCATTTCTTTCCTTAGCAACAAAATATACATACATACAGTGTATGTGTGTGTGTGTGTAGCAATAGTCGACATTTTTTCTCACAAACAGCAGTAGATTTCAAAGGAATACCTTGATCAGTGAATGGCTTATACCTGAATCTGCAATCTCATCTGTTTCTCTCTTGTTATGTAAAACTTTCCCAAGAGCATGAAATAGAGAAAGAATTCCATCACGTCCCATCCTTGATTTTACCTTATCTGTAAATTTTAGTGAGTTTAGAGATGTAGATGATTGAACAACTTTCTTCTGAGACTGTTTTCTGGATTTTGAATTAGGAAGTGCCAAACATTCAGAGCCTCCAGGATCCCAAGTCCCCGATGCCTTGCTAAGGCAGATGTACTGTAAAGAATTAATCGCATGTCTAATATCACCTCCACTACTTTCAGATATGTTACTTAGCCAATCCGGAGGAGGAGAGAGATATTCAGCTTTCCATATTTTTGCAAGGGTCTTCGTGATTGCTTTAGCTGTAAGAGGGTTGAAAGCAATCTGCATGAAATGCTTAATTAGCTTTGTTCTTAAACTCGAACAACTGCTGCAGATTGAAATAAATGTTGAAACAGAGCACCGGAAACATTATTACCTTTGTAGCTCCACCTCGCTCAAGAGCTAACTCCAATTCCAGAATCATCCGGCTGGGTCCTTCTCTGTCTCCATCTTCAGTGAACTCAGTAACTAACAAAATTGTTGGGAATTGGGCAGACAATGCAAGAGTTTGAAGGCACCGACAGAGTTTTTGGCAGGCTTCTCTACCACTTGGGACGGGCAAATCATCTATCAGAATTACGGTAGCATTCTCATATCTTCCAGCTCTTTTTGATGAGCCTATATATACTGGAAATTTTTGTATAGCTCTTACAAATGCTTCAAACTCATCAAGCTTTGAAATATATGATGTTCCTAGTAAAGCATCACCATCATCTTTCTTCAGGCAGAAACCCAATAATAAACATAGTAAAATAAATAAACTAAGATAAAAGAACAAATCAAATGATTACAAATATGTTATAATATTACCTTTTACATTGTAGAGAGTCAACAGGAAAATGAGAAAAGATATCAGAATTTGTTCATACCGGAATTTACATGATGTACATATTCTTTCCAGAGAGTAGGTGCTGGTGTCTCCCACTCATAAATTTCTATCTTCAAGAGATCTATAAGCAAATGAACAGTTTCCTGCATACGATTCAAGAGGATAATTTCAGCATTAACAGAAATAAGGATCCTCTAAACCTCACAAAATACCCAACAGGCCAGAATATTAAAGATCGAAAAAAGTTAAATAAAAAATAATAATCTTGACGAAAATAGTGCTATCCAAAATGAAATCCTCTGAATCCAGTAGTAAACCACTTCCGACATAGATGGCAATCAATTATTTGTCTCCAACTTTCCCTGGCATTGACATCTAGTCATGGATTAACCTTTCCTTTGGACCTCTTGCTGCTAAATAATTTGCCGGAATGGAACATTACTAGTTGGATGAATAAGCAAAGGTAAAGTAAAAGCAGGACTGCATCATGCACAATTCCCCAAATTATTTAATTTACTTTTCTTTTTAAATATTTAAAATTTGAATATGTGATTTCTCATGTTGTACTTGGCATGACTTGAGATCTAGCAAATGGAATGCTTACACCAAACCAGACTAGAATTGTAACTCTTGTTGAATCCATGAAATCTGCAATCACTAAACTAAAAAATATAGAAAGTGTCTAGTCTGTACAATATTTCATAAATGCTTAGCAATAATTTTCCATATGCATATCAAATAGCAGTGAGGCATGATATGAAATAATTTTTCATAAGCAATAAACTGACCAGTATTTACATGTTAGTAGCAAGGAGAAATCTGAAAAAATAAATATATCTATGCAAAATGAAAGTTTTAAAGCCCAATTATCTAATTTGAGATTTCATGAGCTTAAAAACAAATCACAAGGTTTAACAGGTTTTCTGAAGGTAATTTACAGATACATGAATCACGTGCACCAAAAGGACTACCAAAAATTATTACTTTTGAACCTGTGATCTGTGAGGAATGGCATTAAAGAACCTTAAGAAGTGCAAGAAAAGATGTTAAGTAAAATATGAAGGAGAACTAAACAAAATTAAGTTGTTTCCTAGGTAGCCGGTACATGGGTACAGTTCGGGCACGGGTACGGGGATCCGGTACGTCGGTACAGCAATTTTTCTGGGGGTCCAAGTACGGCACTTGGGTACGGCAGTACAATATACATATAAAATATTAAAAATATTTTGAAAAGTAACAAGATAAGCAAAATTCCAGCCTTACACATGCATAGATTAAACAAATCTGAAATATACATAGGTGAAATAGCGACAAAAGTTAAAACATATTGATAATTCATTGTTCGAACTTATAACCAGTACATTGTTCAAATCAAAATGTTACAATGTATTATCATTATCTGACATTGTAAACACAAAAATGAAGATACATCAACATTCTAATTAGTAATAGTCTAATGGCTCTACATCTTCTCCAATGTCTTCAACGAGAGCATCACTACCATCACGTGGTTCATTAGAACCACAAGCACCAGGAGTACAACCAGAATTATCAGCAATGCCACTCCCGCTAGCCCCACTTTGCAGCTCACGCAAAGTACTATCTAGGTCCGGGTCTAGCAATGAAAGTTGGGCAATGGGAACATCCAAGTTTGGAGTCTCTGGGTCTATATCCCAACACTTTGTTGGCCCTTTCCTGTACTCATCCTTCTTATGTGATAGAAGGCGCAGGTTAGAATGCACAAAGACCAAATCCTCCGCCTTTTTTGCTCCCAACTTGTTGCGGTTAACTGAGTGGATAAATGAATATGTACCCGAATTCTTCTTAGCTGAAGAAGAACTCGCAACCTATTGAGGCAAGCCGCAAAGTCAATGCAAAATTAAAATTTTAAACTTATAAATATAAAAGTAAAAAAGAAAGAGTTGAGAAATTAAAAAAATTAAAATCTTACTTGTGATAAAACTTTTATTGCAAGTGGCATGATGTAGGGGTATGCTTGTCCATGGAGGTGCCACCACGAATAAGCATCCATCCTGTATTTGTCACGAAGGAGCGCTAATGGAGTGATCCCTAGAGGATATGAAATTCACAAACTCGCCTCTAACCATGTCTTCTACTTCTGGATCTGGGAAGATTCTAGAAAATGCCGCCTTATACCCCTCACTAACTTCAACATCCCTATATGGTGGGACCCTCCTAGGCAAAGAAAGGATCTATGCACTATAGTATTTTGGAGTCAAGGCAAAAGCAAGAAGATGCAATGGAGTAGTCATTTTGTTCCACCTTTCAATGAGATGTGAGTGCACTTCCTTGAAGAAGGTCTCTATAGGATCTTGCTCTTTGGCATTTATGATGGTCTTAATTGACTCAATCATTGAGTCAATTCCATCATAAATCTCACCCATGCATGGATGATCCATATCAACAAATCTCAACATACTCACGATGGGCTCAGTAAAACTAAGCAAGTAATCCACACGATCCCACCATGTTTCATCCAGGATCAACAATTTCACATTTCTAGTCCTTTCACTGTTTGCTTGCCTCCATATACTCCAAAGGTCACTGATAACCATGCCATTCAATGCCTCTCGCACCTTCACAAGCCGTCTCAAGACGAGCGTGTGCGAGGCAAATCGAGTCTCAGCAACCTAATAAGAAATTAAGACAAGTAAATTTAAAACATTCAAAATTCTACAAATTACAAACTTATAAAATTAATTTAATGAATTTTAAAAACTAATAATTATTTTTAAAAATAAAAAAGAATGTTATGGGCTACCTTCAATAGCTGCAATGTTGAAAATTTACGAAAGATGGCTTGGGACATGTGGTGGTTGCTGACAAACATTTGAATCTCACTTGCCTCCTCATATACTTGTTTGATCCAAGCAATTTTTGTGCCCAATTTTTGTAATATTAAGTTGAGGGAATGAACCGCACAAGGTGTCCAGAATATGTGTCCATACCGTGCCTCAACCAACAACCCTGCAGCTCTACAATTTTTTGCATTGTCCGTTACAACTTGGACAACATTTTGAGGCCCCGCCGCCTCAATAGATTCTATAAGGATGTTGGCAATGAATTGGGTATCCTTCACTTGCCCCTCACAATCAATAGCCCTGAGAAACATTGCCCCTTTAGGACACACGGCAACTACATTGATCAATGGCCTATTTGTTGTATCTTTCCATCCGTCAAAAACGATGGACACTCCTGTTTCGAGCCATTGATTCTTGATGGGTAACAATGAGTCTTCAACTTTTTTTCTTTCTTTTGACAATAAGGTGGTGCGCACCTTTTCATACCCTAGGCTAATGTACCCTTTAGGGGCTTCATTAATACATCTCACCATATCTTGCCAGTATGGTGATCTAACAACATTAAATGGGACACCACATCCATAAATAAAGTGTCCAACACTTTGGTTAGCTATGTCCCTACTTTCATTCTGGAATGCCCTTTCCAATGGGCCTACATCTTTTGTTCTTTTGCGAGAAAGAGGTGAATCCTCTTCCCCTCCAATTGCAATAGGTGTAGACAAAAATGGGTGATCTGGGGCCACAACATCAACAGAAGGAGAAACAGGTGGCTTACTAATGGTATGTGATCTTCCTTTTCTTGCCATAGGATGATTGGATTTTAATGTCATTGTTGCATCTGCTTCCTCTTGCTCTTTGATGTATGCAAGGGTCTTTGCACGTGGCAACCCCTTTCCAACCCTCCACATGTTCTAATTCCGTGGCCAATAGCCCCACACAAATGGGCTTTCACCCGACTGTAGGAGCTCTTAAATTGCATATTATATTGTGAGAAAACCCAAACAAAACCCCCTCCACCTAGTAATTGTTCTAGTTGTTTGACATAGCTCCAAAGGGGAGAGGATGGATCACTTTTGTTAAGGAGACCTTTACTACTTTGACCCCCAGAACTAGAACTTGCAGCCATTTTAAGTTTTTAACTACACAATGCATTTAAAAAAATGAAAACAAATTTAGTCTCGAGAAAATGTTAGAAGTTTAAAATTTAAATTTAAATGAAATCAAATGTAGAAAAATGAAGCTTAAAAGTTAAAACAATAACAAAAAACAAACCAAAAAAACAACTAAAAAATAATAAAATATTAAATACAACTAACAAACTAAAACACTCTAAAAAAATCACAAAATACTTACCTCAATACACCCAACACCAATAATGCAAGCTCCTTGAACTCCTTGTCACTTGTTGCAAGCTCCTTCAACTATATGGCACTTGAAATCAACCCTAAACAATTGAAAATAGTGGAAAAATTGAAGGTGAGAGTCAAATATGCAAATAAGAGGCAAGAATGCAAATGTGAAGTAAATGACTTGTTGTTATAGAGTTTGGGCGCACAAATTAGGGTTGAAAAGAATATTTTAATGTTTATAAAGTCGGTTTGACCTTTTTTTTGACCAAAAAACAAAAAAAAATTAAAACACATGTCAAAAAACGACGGGTTCGGCGCGGGTATGGACAGGGTTCTCCCTGCAGGGCCCGGGTACGGCCGGGTACGTCTGTGGACGTACCCGGGCCCTGCAGGGAGAACCCTGTCCATACCCGCGCCGAACCGGACCTGAACCTGCAGCCCTTAGGGGTCGTACCGGCTACCTAGGTTGTTTATCTAAAAGTAAAAAAAACTAACAAAGAAGGTCATGCACACAAATAAGGACTAAACAGGAAAGTGCATACTGATGTTGGCATACAATTTCACTTCATAAGTGCTTTTAATTGGAAGTCATCTGACCAACTTTTAATTTTTCCATCTTAAAAGAACAATTGTCTTTCAAACCAATTGTACAAATTATACTTCTAAAGCACATATCCTTTTAACTTTTAATTCTTACTTGAATGTGTTTTGTCGAAAACCAAGAAAGCATTCAAATTTGGGCTCACATATTGCTAGGAAGGACATATTATTCCCCTTATAAATGCACAATTAAACGGCTAAAGTTATAAAGGTAAATGAAACATGTAAAGAGACCAATCTCATCATAAGGTGAAACATGCATAAGAACATAGTTTTAAAAATACAACTCGGCAGCCCAAAATTTTGACTGAGACTCAAGACCCTACACAAAATTAGGCAAATTTAATAAAATATATAAATTTATAGAATAAACTTAAATAACATGCATCCAATAGTGAGATCCAAAACATCGGACAAAAACAATTTAGCGCGCTTGATTTCAGAACTCTACTCTAGATGCAAAATATTGTTAAAAAGCTCAGATAACCGGAAACGTCTAGGGCGGGGCCATACACTCGTTGGGACATATCAAGTACGCCTACAGGGATTGGTACACCCCAAAAATATTCTGTGTATGCTGCCAAATCCCGAATACAGCCTGTACCCGGCCCATACCGATGGTGCTGGAGTTCTTTTAGATTTTATGTTTTTTACTTTTAATTTCTTTTTTTTTAAAAGCCAAAATAAAAGGAATGAGAAACAATTAGAGTTCAAGGAAAAAATATTCGAGGCTTTGCCTGCAAACTTTCTCTTTGACATATATAAAGGATCGCGATTCTAAACGTTACTGAATTAAAAAACAAAACCTTACTTGAATTGCATGATATTTTGTTCACTCGTTGCATAGGCAACGATAAGCCATAAATCTACAATGAAATATGTGCATTGAATAATATGTCAAATAAATAATTAGATTGCATGACATGAGCAGTGAGGTGTAAAAGGAATTGGGTAAGAGCACCTGAGAAGTATAGTTATGCCATTCTAAATTATAAATGGAAAAACATTTCTAACGATATCCTAGGACCTAACTTCTTTGCATAAGACATAATCATACTCTATAACATTATCGATTTTAATTTAGTGAACAAAAAAGCATGGCCAAACTCAAGCTTTGTAACGAGAGTTAAAGGGAAAATCTTGCTATGATTATAGCTTTAAACAAATGGGTATTGTGCATTTTTCATATATATTTATGTATTTTATATATATATATATTGTATGGACGTTTTCATGCCATTTCATACCCAAGGGTTTTTTAAAATTTGGCATTTCTGCATTTCGAACCCGTACCCGTACCCATTTCCTAGCAACCTAGTCAAAAAGCATAAGAAATGAAATTAGAGAACACAAAGGTAGATTTTCTATTAATTTGACTTTAAAAAGTACAATGTACACCATAATATCACAGGAGCCCAAAAATTGTCGATAAATCCTAGATCCAACAATGTTACCTAAGACTCTGGGACGGCATGATGCAAGGACGGAGTTTTCGAGACAGCAAAAAAATCCCAAAATTTTGGGACGGCGGGGGGACGGCTATTAAAATAATATATAAAATTATAAATACTAAAAATATACAGACAAATATTAGAAATTTGTGACAAATAAATATTATTTTATGACAAATGCAATCCAAAATATACATATAACTATTAGAAATATTAAGTATGTTGTAACAATCCACCATGTGCATTTGAGCTCAAAAAATTTTGTATTCATATATCACTCTGTTGTCATGTGTTTTTACGAGGGCAAAATTCAAGTTGAAAACATGACGACTTTACCATAGTGCCAAAAATTTTGCTTGTAAGCACTCCTCCGGATCAATTCCCCCCTCTGTGTCAAGCCTATCCCAATCCTCCAAGTACTCGTGTGCATTGTGATAATCTTGCCCAAGTGTTTGAAATGGGAAAACAAGTTCATGCAAGTCCTTCTGATGCAGTACTTCTCAAGGTAGATTCTTTAGTTGGCCTAGGAAGGCTATTTCTAGCCTTTCCAAGACAAATGTGCATCCTTTGGGACAGATGTAAAGCTCATAACCATCTGGGAGTGGTACCAAGGAGCTAAGAACATATTGCACGTGATTTAGGAAGATTTTGGAAAGTTTCGGAGGTTTAGGGACAATTTCAGTGAAAGCAGATTTTTGAAGGTGAAAGAGCTTGCAGTTCAAAAAAACACCTTAGCTTCGGAAGATGATTCCAAGAGCTCCGAAAAGATTTAGAGGTCAAACAAGATACCATTGGAAAGCTGATTCAATGCTCTAAATGATGGTGCTTTCAAATTTTTCACAAGACCAAAGTGCTTCTTTCCATAGTCTATTTTTGGAAGTACACCCTGCGGTCCCGAGAAAAAAGGCTATTTTTTAGGGAGTTACAAACAGAATTAGATCATGGGACCCATCCCATTCTTCTCAAAAGGTTGTCTGGAGTAAAAATCATATAAGGAAGTGCCCAAAAGGTCCTCCGGGAGCTCCAAAAACTCCGTCTTCAAGATTCTCCTCAAGGTAAGCTTTCGGGATTTGGTAATTTCAACAGGTGGACACGTATCACCATGAAGCTGAAGTGCACTTTTTTGCACCAACTGTCTCGTCCCTTTGGAACAGATGGGACAAAAATCTCCACCCCATGCTTGTTATGCCCCTTGGACCTTCACATGACCCTGGGAAGCCTCCACAATCCCTTTTTCCTAGTTTCTAGCCCCCCACCTCGTGCAACCACATCTTGACGCTTGTCATCATAGGGTTGAGGTGCATTTTTCCGTCCCATATGTCCCGTCCCCTTAGGACAATTGGGACAAAAATCTCCACTCCATGTTTGTCTTAGCCTATGATTCCCCACATGACCCTGAGCTAGCTCCGCAGTGCATTTTTAAGCCCCTTCCACTCCCCCCTCGTCAAATCACAACTTGCCACTTGTCAGCATGAGGCTAAGGCGTATTTTTCTGCCCCATTTGTCTTGTTCCCTTGGGATAGTTGGGACAAAAATCTCCACTCCATGCCAAGATGCTCAAAAGCCAAATAATTGACTAGGTCCTTAACTGTCATGTGCTTCCTCCTTCCATCTCCCACTCCCTAAATGCATTCACTCATGCTCACCATCACTCACAACTCAAAAGCAAAACTTAAAAACAAAAAGCAACTTCCTTGGCAGCCATTAAAGCATCTTTTGAAGCTGGTTATGACATTCAAACACAAAAAACCCTCTTTTGTGCCCTAATCTCCCAAATCAAGTTTTGCTCATAACTCATGTTCTCGAACTCTGATTGCCATGAGATTTTGACCATGGATTCCTTGTGTGAACGCCTTTGAGAAGAGTATTTGCATGCCCTCATTCATACCCTCATTCATTTTTTATAGCCACATGAAGTTTCCAGCAAAAAAATCACCTTTTCTCAAATCTACACCAATCTGGCGATCGGAATCTCTTGAAAATTGGAGCAAAGCCTTGAAATGAATTATGTAAACTTCTACAAGTGGTTTCGTTTGAATCCGACACCAGGAAGAACACTTTCTATTTTTAGTAATCCCCTGTGGGAGCACCTACTAAAATTAGTAAGC
Source organism: Taxus chinensis (assembly GCA_019776745.2). Classification (NCBI taxonomy): domain Eukaryota; kingdom Viridiplantae; phylum Streptophyta; class Pinopsida; order Cupressales; family Taxaceae; genus Taxus; species Taxus chinensis. Next base: position 143,570,782 of record CM034156.1, on the reverse strand, counting down.
CCGAGAAAAGTGTGCATTCACACTCCTCATTTCATTTCCCCATGATCGAAACACTCGAAAATTGGCAAGATTGACAAAAATGGCCAAAATGGGACAATAATGGTGAATATTCTAAAAATAGTAAATGGGTGAAATGAGCTAAAAGTGGTCACATTTCAATCCTTCAGGCGTCCTACAATGGTCTCAACACTCACGGGAGCTCCTCTCTCTGTTTTCAAGTCAATTCCCGCATTCCCTGATGCGATGAGCAAAGAGTGTCAAAATGAGAAAAAAGGCCAATTTTGTACCAAAGGCTATTTCAGTTCATTCCACATTGAGTGCATGATCAAAAGGTGGATGACATGGGTTTTGGTTTCATTCTTCTTCCCTTACTCCAAAATCAAAAGTATTAAGTCTCATACTTCACTCATCATCAGTGCTCTCGCGGTGGCAGAATCAAGATCAAGACGGGGTGAACAAAGTGCATCCAATCTCTCCCATGTGAATGGTTGATCATAAAGATGTTACAGTGTCTCAAGGATCAAAAGGATTTTCTCAATAAGGGGAGTCATCTTCCAGTGTTCTCAATGGTCTACTTCTCAGGTGCTCATCACTCCTCTTCTCAGTGTGTTCAAGCAACGTGGCAAAGGAGCAACGTGGCAAAGGTTCATTGTTTCAAGAGTTTTCAAAATAGGCAAAGTGTTCAAAGGGACTTCATTGGATCTCTTCATCAACAGAGTATAATAGTGTTGCAGAAGGACATCATGGAGCAATTTTTCATCCTCAACTTCTTCGGAACAGATCTTCGTCAATAGCAAAGGCATCTTGATCCATGCTTTGGAGCATTCCTTCTCTTCTCTCCTCGTTCTTTCTCTTCTCTACCTCCTTTCTAATTCCTCGTTATAAACAATAGTGACTTTTTGTCTTATTCATTGGAGTGATTATGAAATACTTGTGCAATGTAAAAGTCTCTTTTGCAATTATAAAAAGGGGACTTATTTTGGATTTCCTAAGGTTATGTGAAAAGTCACTTGTGATGGGAATATGAAAAGTCATGTGGGGGGTAGATGAAGAGATGGATCATAAAGCTATAAAAGGAGATGACCTCCTCATCATAGAAGGATGGTTAATCTTGTTTACTAGCTCCCATACTCTCTCTAGAGACAAGTGATCAATTTTTCTCCATTTTTTTTGCTTATGTTTTCCTCCATCTCTCTTATTGTACAACATTACAAATATGTCAATAAACAAAAGAGTTTTGGCTTTTCTGGATGAGTGAATAAGTGAAATTTTTTGTTCATGGTTTCATCTTGTCTTGATATAACTAGCAAGGTTGTTATTCTTTCTTGATTGTGTGTGTTGATACCTCTGATTAATCCTAGCAAGAATATGAACTTTTCCTACTTGCAATATTAATCCCCCTCCTAATTTTTCACTCCCACATTCCCACCTTCCTAGAAAATTTCTCCCTTGCCCGAAATTGCAAGCATTTGCCGCACATGCAATGGAGTGTGTTGTTAGATCCCTGATCTCTAGCACAACATATTTACTTTTCATTTCACATACAATAACGGAGCTGCCCGTTCAAGCAGAGCGACCTAGTCCCAGAGCGTTGGTGAAAATCCACTAATTTGTCATATCGACAAATTATTTCGCCAGCACCCTCTTAATTCTTAATGTCTTTGTAATACAATATAGTCGGGTTATGCTTAACCGGCAAACATTTTTAAAGAGAAAACATCATAGAAATTAATTAAAAATATATATATTTTAAAATAATATTTCAAAAATAGAAGTCCCTAAAACGTCCCGAGGACATCTTGACGTTCCTGGCGTCCTCAAAAAAAGGGGGACATCCCCTGATATTCAAGGACGTCCCAAAAATGTCTCCCTTTTTCCCGCACATTCGAAAACGTGAGGGGGCTGTTCCCCCTGTCTCCAAGACGTTCGAGATGTCTGGTTTTCAAGGGGGGCACATCCCTGCGTAATTGATGACAAAAAGGTGGGCTCTATCAGATACTCCCTGAGCCTATCGTTTACAAAGTTAACTCAACGAAACAATGTTCTAACACGACTCAAATTTTATTAATTTGAAAAACCTTACGGCATCTACAATCAATTTTCCCTATGGGTTAGTACAAAACTAATGACGGACTCCCAGACACATAGAATTGTAGGGGTGATGGCCTTCACTTCTTGAGCTACTGCTCTAAAGTCCCAAAAGCTCTTAAAACATTTCACTAACCCAAAATTTATAGGTCTCTTTTCCCGCTTATTAGGAGTGTAAACAAGGAAAATTGACGGAAAAATAAAAGAAAAAAGAAACAAACAAATTTACCTTCTCTATAATCTCTTACAAACCTCAAGTAAGATCGTAGAAGCTCTTGGACTTGTTTGATCTTGTTGATATTTGAATTGTGGGTGCTCTTTGATATTACTCTCCAAAGGGATTTGCAGATGCTATGAGCAGATTTCACAAGGATGTGGATGTCAAATTGGCAGAAGCTGGATGCAATTTGATCAAAGCTCCAGAGATGGATTTACAAAGGAAATGGCCTGCTTTTATAGCTGAGGGAAAGGCCATGAAAGGTGGATGAAAAATTGACTAAGCTCCAGGTTAGTAATGGTAATTGCTTGGGAATAGACATTTGGAATGGAAAAAGTTACATCCGGCGATTGAATTGCACATACAACTCTATTGCCCCCTCCTTTCTAGGAATCTAGAAGTGGAGTTCAAGTTGAGTTGAATTAATTAGTATTTAGTTGTGAGAAAATAATTAACCATTTATTTAATTAAATGTATAAGTATATTCTAAGATACTGATACGGCACCCCCAGGGTGCTCGAAACGTTTCTAGAGCGGCGCGAGAGTGGGAGCGGCCAGGGAAAGGGAAAGAACCTATGGAAATGTTCAAGTACGGCCTGTTAGAATGCACACGCTAGCATACCAAAGGCTGCGCTAGCACAGTTAGAGGCTTTTTAGGAAGATTTGAGTGGTTTAGGAGTGAAGAGATAAATGTTAATTGATGTTTTTCAAGTGATTATTAGGAGAGACCACTAGCTTTGGATGTGCGAGAGCGCCATGGGCGGTTGCAGGATTTTCAGAGGACACTCTTGTGACGATAGGAGAGGGGATTAGTTGCATTACTAGAGGCTACAGGGTTAGCCTACATTGTAGAGCTACCTCACATCATACTGGACCACAGCTTACTGACTGCACTAGCAAAGCGATGGCACAATGAGAGCCAAACATTCCGTTTGTTGACTAGGGAGATGATAGTCACGTTAGAGGATGTGTATCGAATGCTCCGGGTACTGATACAGGGGAGTTTGGTTGAGTATGACAGGAATGTGGCCCGTATATGAGGACTATCTGGGATTTGTTTTTGCAAGAGGAGATACCCAGAGCGGGGATTACAGTGCACTTGTACCGTTGTTTAGACAATAGGAGAGTAGCTCGGCTAACAGTATACTTGATGGCTCTTCTAAGCGACTACTTGTTGCTTGTTAAGATGGATATACACTTCCAACTCGAATTGATTGGAGTTGTGGCAAGACTAATGCAGGGAGAGATTTTTGCATGAGAGTGTATCGTTGCACATTTGTACAAGGATTTCCATTCATTTGATAGCATATAGGGGTATGAGGAGTTTGAGTCCTGCTACCTTATTACAAATATGATCATGGGATGACATTGTCATCAGACGACCATTAGGACTGATGAGAGATAGACGGTCGGACGAGCCATCATGCAAGGGTTAGGAAACTATTAGAGAAGGCCATAGAGGCCATATGGAGGATATCGCCTTCTATAGGCGAGCTTTTGATGATTTATAGCTACTGATGGTGACTTGGAGGCCATACCAATTATATCAATGGCGTTCAGATGTGTTTAAGCTGATCACAGCTGAGGTGGAACACTTTATTATAAGCATTCGCAACCACATCATGGAGGTGTACAGGGTAGACATGGTACACCGCCAACTTTTCAAAATGGTTTGCATTTTTTTTGTATCTTTGAAATAATTTCATTTATTTTTTTGGATTTATTGAGACATATTTGGTGTTATACAGGGGATACTAGGTGGAGAGCGGTGGTATGCACGCTTTGTGTGAGAGACATTCGACTTTGGTCGTCGGATTAGAGTGTTAATAGCTAGACATAGCTTTTTCGGAGTTATACCACATGCATGGGATGCTTGAGCACAGGAAGTGGATGCAGATACGACTACTGACTACGCTGCATGGTATGCAATGATAAGAGATTTCAGTTTCGAATGTATTCTACCTCTAGCAAAGTGAATGCTAGATGGGAAGAGGATTTTGAGATTATGATTTGATTGTGCTCAACCTCTAGCAACATTAATGCTAGAAAGCAAGAGGGTGTAAAAAAGGAGTCGAATCGTATGTGATGTGCTCAACCTCTAGCAACATTAATGCTAGAAAGCAAGAGGGTGTAAAAAAGGAGTCGAATCGTATGTGATGTGCTCAACCCTTAACAAGAAAAAATTAATAAGGAAGAGGCTTTAGCAATGATAGGATTAAGACTAGAGTGTCAATAACGTGAATGTTGAGAAAAAAGATGATGAGGATGTCTAAAATTTAACAAAGGGATTGTCAAATTAGAGACGCAAAATAAACGAACGTGTATAGTTAAACAATGATGGCGTCGAACTAAAGGATGTGAGAAGAGGATGAAAAGATCAAATCTTAATGAAAGATGAGATGTGAAGGACTTGATCGTGAGAAGGTAGGATATGTCAATGTCAAGACGTAAGTCATGAAGTGAAAATGCTTGAGCAAGGACGTGGATATCCACAACTCAAGGCTTGATTGTGAAAGGGAGAGTGATATCTCTATGTAAACTTTGATATTTGTATTCTTGAATAATGCTCTTGGACATTGTTGTATCATTCATGATTGGTTCTCATGAATTATAGAGAGTAGTTTCAGGCATGTGCACATCGCCATTATATTTCAAGCAGGGGATTCTCTCACATTGGTGCGTTGATATCTAGATAGTTGAAGTGTATTTGATATCACTAGTGTGGAGAGATAGAAGATTTGAGGGGTCGATTGGAGGATCACCTTCATCAAAGTCTAGGATGACGTTTTGACTGCTATTTGTCAACACCTGTGTAAATCAAAAACGTTGGCGGTCAATTCAAGTTCTTGGTGGCATTCACAATTTGCATGGAATTCTCCACAGCTGCGTTTACATTGAAGAATTGGTTCGGTTTGCATCATGGGTAATGGTCTGCATACTAGCACTTATCGCATGCAATATTCCATACGCAAATCACGTGTTGTTGACTCGCAAGCTTGGCACCCCTTTGGATCCCCAGGCCCGGATCTACATTGGCGTTTTGGTCACTATCTCAGTGGTAAAATACCTTTGACTCAGAGTTGGTGCAACATTCTCGAGTTGCATTGACAACTATCAACTTCACATCGGATTCACAGAAACCACAATACTTGTAAGCTCTATTTTAAGTCAATAACTTGCGGATTTTAAATGTTCTCTAACATTTAGTGCAGTATTAAATCTAAATTGCTCGAGTGTGTTGGCACATAAGTTATTAAATTTAGTTTGAGAATAATTAGTATATTAGAGTCTAAAAGAAGTTTTGTTTAGACTTATATAGATCATCTCTTTATACACTATATGTGTTTAATAATAGGTTGTCTAAGTATTGTCATTTTTTTATGCGTAATTAAAGACCGTCATTGTTATTTGTCGTCTTGTCTAGTATCAAAATATAGTGTCACTTGTCATCATATATCGTCATTGTTGTACATCAAGAGTCCTTGGCAAAAGTATGTCTGTGAAAGTCCAAAAATGACAATAGGGTTATTGTCTCATCATTTTCATTTTGTGGAGTAAAAATTTGTAAAAATAAAAAAAATTGCCTTATAAATGCATTTTCGATGGAATCCGACGTTCAAGACAGATGAGCCTCAAAATCCAAATTTGTTGAGTTAGCATTATCAAACTGGAGGACGGAGGCATCGGAGGTTGGAGGTCGATCAACAACCTCTCGTCAGTCACCAACGACAGGGCCGCTTCAGCTATGGTGACATATTTGTAGTGTGAATTTTTGTTTTTCAATTGTGCTTCAGTTCAACTTTTCAGTGTGGTGTGTATTGTGGATGTTGGAAAAAGAATTGTATTGGAGAGTAGATGACCACAGAGATCCTCTAACTGTCATACTTCGTTGGAAGATGATCAGTCAATGAACACACTCATTGGCAATGTTGATCATGTGCAGCACGATCCAAGACACCAAGATCCGGTCAATAATATGCAATTTGATATGATTTGCTTTTCAGTGTTCCTGGTTTGATGAATAATGGAAATTTCACATTGTGGGGGGGAACATGACACCAATGTTCCATTTCCATTCCGTGCCCAAAACAACTAAAGTCAAAGTCAGCTTCCAGTGGCAGTGGCAGTTTCCTTTGATGTTCAAGATCGAGAGGCAGTGATCAACAACAGTGGCTACAATTAAGAACATTGCGATTCTTATAGGAAGTAATGTGAAATCTCTTTCGTGTATGTGTTCTATTATGCAGTTTTGTAATAAGTGAGTTGTGATTCTTGTATACTTCCCTAATGTACAAGCATAGTGGTGAACAAAAGCACCAGAGTAAGTCAATTCATGGATCTTGAAAGAGTTTGTGGGAGATCCAAAAAACCACACGAGGTGAACAGTCGATCGGTTATTATCACATCCAAGTTTGTGGTAAGCCTGTTTAAAACCATGGCAGGAGAGAGCCTTTCTTTTGATCAAGATCATATTGTAGGACATGTTTCACAGGGGTGATCATATTGCAGTTGAGCGTGTATGTTTTCCTACCATGTTCGCTCTAGGGGGGGAATGTTAGGAATTATCATATGTTTGTTCAATCTACCTAATCTTGGTTTGAGTCATTTTAGGATGGTTGAGTTTGTTACCAACCTCCTTCGTGTAATAGGATCTTGACATCATATATATTTGCAAATCTACCATATGTATAATATACTGAATAATTACTCCGTGAAAATATTATGATCCAACTTCATGCCTGTTTCCATGCACCTACTTCTGACTTCCCCTTGCGCATTTGGACACCCAAACGCACGATGCCCAACAGTTCCACACTTGAAACATGTTCCGAAGAATCCTCTTCTTCTTCCTCGGTTAAATTTTCCGCGCCCTCTTGAAGACCATGACGCTCCATCATCCCACACACTACTTTGGGCATGTGTTTGTGCATTGTTGAGCTCATCCTCTTGCAATTTACTATAGCCTCGGTTGCGTTCTCCTCTTCCTTGCACATTGCAGTTTCCTCTTTTGGCTGCACTTCGATTCTTGTGCACCATCTTTTCCTCCACCTTCAAGGCTAGTTGATAAGCTTCATCCACTATATATATGCACAACATGTTAAGTTCTTCCTAAATTCCAAACCTCAAGCCATTGATATATCGCGCGACCTTCTCTTGGTCAACTTCCGTATGTCCAAAGCTTATCATGATCTTGTGAAACTCTTATGTGTAATCCTTACCGACATTTATTTTTGCATCATGTTTTGCAATCTTTTGAATAAACTCATTTGGTAATCGGATGGCAAGAACTTGCTTCTCATTTTGGCGATCATGCGATCCCAGCGCACCTTATCCTTGCCTCGTCTTTGTTTTTCATATTGATCCTTCCACCACAACGTTACATGTTCTTTTAGCTTAGTTTGCACCATTCTAACGTATTGCGGGTCGACGTATTCCTCCATACTTGTGATCCAATCCACAAACTCTTCTGGGTCTATCCTTCTAGAGAACACCGAAACATCCATCTTAAGTCCACAACCCATCCTTGAAATATCTTGCAGTAATGGCGCTTCTCCTGCGCTTATGGCTTCTGCTTCTTGTCCATCTTCGGCGACTCCTTCATTTTGTGCGCCTCCAATTATTGTTACGCCTTCATCCTCACTCTGCACATCTTGCACCACAAATCCTCTTCGCTTATCTTCTTCAACCTCAAGCCTTGTCCTCACACCCCTTAGTTTTGTCATTACTTGTTTTAGTGCTCCCATAATAGTTGTGTTGGTTGCATTTGCTAGTCCTATGTTATCGGCTCTTCTTGGTGCCGTCTCTGCTCCTCTGACTAGTTGCCTCACAGTCAACGTTCTACCAGTCCTCCACCTCCTAACCTATCTCCAAGTTGTGTAGTTGTGCTCTGATACCAGTTGACTATGCTCTGATACCAGTTGACGGCGAGAAGGGGGGCTCTACCAGGTACTCCTCGAGCCTTATGTTTACAGAGTTAACTCGGCAAAACAGTGTTCTAACACGACTCATATTTTATTAATTTGAAAATCCTTACAACATCTACAATCAATTTCCCACTATGGGTTAGTACAAAACTAGTGACAGACTCTCAAACTCATAGAACTATAGGGTGATGGCCTTCACTTCTTGCATTCGTGCTCTAAAGTCCTAAAAGCTCTTAAAACAAGGCATTGATCTGGAATTTATAGGTCTCTTTTCCCGGCCATTAGAAGATTTGAATTTCCTTATAGAATTCTCTCTAGAATCCCTCTCAAACTCGAATTTGAATTGTTGTGCATTAATGGCGGCCAACCAATCCTGCTCTGGTAGGTGAGAAAATCTATTAGGAAGCTCCATGTCACTGATGCGCTAGCGGCTTCATTCCTGCCACTTGTCAATTTTTTGTCCTTGATTCTATTCCTTCATGTGTATTCTAATTTCCATGCGCATAGGCTTCCAAAAGTATGCACTCAAAATTTTCGCACATAGCTATGTAACTTTGCCACGTCGTTGCTTCGAATCTGCCAAACTCATGCGCCCTTCCTCCTTATTTCAATGCACATTACTTTCCTCAGTTCTTGTGTGCATTACCATACTTAGCCAAACCCTCAAAATACATGCAGTTCTCTTATTCTCCCACAATGTTTCTGCATCAATAACACTGAGATCCAATGATGATCACTTCGCAACATCTGAAAATTTATTCAAATATCCTTCAAATCCATAACAGGGGAAAATTTGAAAGAAAAATCTACCAACCAGTAAGTTTTTCACAAACACACAAGTACATGAGTTTTTCAAGGAAAAATTCGGTTAGTACTCGCCTATTGAGTTCTTGGCCAATTACTTACCGAGTCACTTTGGCTCGCAAGTGTGACGAGTACCCTACGAGTTTTAAAACTATGCATGAGAAAAATCAAGTCTAATCGCCAACATAAATGTCATGTCCCATGAACACTAAATGATAATACAATGTTTGTAGGAATATATTTATGTCCCAGGGGTATCCCCTTGTAAATGTAGTGCAAAATACCATAATGCATTGTTATACCAAATTTTGGTTACTTCAAACCTTAATGAAAAACTGACTCCTACCCAATCAAAACTGACATGAAAATAAGGAAAACAAGAAATAAACCCAGATTATTTGTTGGTTTTCCTCTGCAATAGAGAGGAGGCACACTCATATGATATAGTTTTTCCCACTATAACTAAAAGTTGTGAGACAAAATTCGATAAGGCCAAAGCAGAAAAGGTATCTGGAAGGCTAAAGGCTGTTCACAGAGGCAACCCAGCAGTCAATTACTAGGCTTTCGATCATGATGGACCATTTGTAAAATCCAGGGTCGTAGGAATACCGAATTTGACCTTGAAAATGGAGCGAACCTCTTGTAAGACATAAATTTATTAGCAAGAATATTAAAAATCTAGGACTATTTCCCAGATACAACAAAATGTGTTTGTACCGATATAGAAAAAATCACCGAGGACAACAAGCTAGCCAAAAGGATAGGATCCATGCAAAATTGAAATCTTCAAGCTCTTTCATCATTATAATTCAAATAAAGAAAATTATATAAATTCATGACCAAAAGTTAACCATTAATCTGAGAAAATAAAGACCATCAATCCAAACATACAACAAACTTTGAATTCAAAGATTAATACATACAGTTTTCCCAACTCCAGTTTGTCCTGTAAGCAAAAGAACATGACTTCCAGAAGATTCCTGAACATTAAAACATCCAAAACTATCAGTGCTAGTGTCATCCAACAATAGAGCTACAAATATTGATAAAATGGAAAGATGAATTTCATTAGGACCAGCTTCATAAGTATTAAAAGCAAGGACAACAGAAAGCTTAAATATTATGTAATTAATAAAGGTTTCTCAGTACAAAATTCACTTGAAACAAGCTGACTTAAAAAACCATTTCAGTATGACTGCTACCAAAGTTTCTAATCTCATAAATTTTATCAAAAATCGCCTCATTTTTAACACTGTTCTCCAACTAAAATTTTAAAATACATTAGATATTCATTCTATATGTTCAACAATCATCTAACCACATATCCAGTCCCATCAGTTGATAAATTGAATTATGTACATGAATATCTTCTATCATCTATTGCATAAAAACTTGAATAGCCACTATACATTTAGCCATGAAAAACTTGTGAAGTTTTCACAGAAAAATCTAGGCCATGCCAAAGAATTTTAAATTGCCACATGTCTTGCAAAAGAAATTTGTGTAGCTAAATTTTTCTTTTTCTTTTTTTTAGTTCATAAATTCTGCAGTGTATATGAAAACTACTGACCAGGAACAAACTAGACAGGAGGCATACACTGTGTTGTCAAACAAGGGGTTACTGATAAAGATGTCAATTGATACATAGTTATCTATGTCTCGGGGATGTGGGGACAAGGTGAAGTAGGGTTTCTGAGAAGGTGAAAAATTTCTCAAATTTTGGGGATTGCCGGGCGACAGTTATTAAAATAATATATAATATCGATATTTAAATATTTTAACTTTATTCAATAAAAGTTAGGGATTTAAATTGTATTTAATGTGTTTTAGGTACTTTCAAGATTATAATTCAATGTTTTTGGTAAATATTACAGCTTTTTTAAAGTAAAAACATCAGAAAACGTTGTTTTAAATATAAAAATAGGGGACGTCCCCTCCAAGTCCCCGAGTCCCCAAAACGTTCGAGACGTCGCCAAAATCTAGGGGACACATCCCTGCATAATACTTATTGATATCACAATGCATTAACCGTCAATATTAATACTGAAAATTACAATCATAGTCATTAACCGCTTAAAATCTGAATAGTGAATTGTAAAAGTAAATCCTGGCTAACGAACAATAAGCATGTGCTGACAATATAAAACATTTCCTTGTCCTTCAATTTTTTTAAGAGCTTCTCAATCAATGCTTTGAAAACATATTTACCATTCAACAAATACAGTTCAATCAAGTAGATAAATCGAGGTTAAATGATTAACAGAAAATTATCACAGCAAAATGCCATAATCTATACAATGCTGATGTCTTATACTATAATACAAGTTGAGTCAACTCCCCTCCTAGCTGTTTTAATCTGCATATCAGGTAATGACATGTCTGCAATACAACTGGTATGGAACTGCAAAATATATAATCCAGACAGAGCCCAAGTACAGTTGGAAATATACATGCCACATCCCACTTTAAAAAACAAAAAAGACCAACATTAAATAGTCATGATAAGTTCTAAAATATAAGTTTATATCATTCACAGTTTCCTCAGTTCAATCAACAAGATGCAGGATTTGGCCTTGCACAAAGTTTGGAAACTCTCAATACAAGATCCCTTCTTTCACAGTAAAACCATCCATTCCATGCCTAACTGTATCGTTCCCCCTTTCATAAATTTAAGGTTGATGGAGAAAATTTTCACAATCAAGGGAGACCTGGATAGGAGGCATCTTTCAGGATCCTGTTGGTGTCTCTGTAATACCCTACAAAGATCACATCGGGGTCCAAACCTAAGTCACATGGTTTGAGTTCGAGACGATAAAGTTTGGTTCAAGTTCACCAATGGGTAAAGTTTGAAAAAAAAAACCATTAGGTTCAAAAGACAAAATAGATAAAATGTAAATAAATATAATAATAGAAATAAATATTTAAAATACAAATTCGATTAAAGTGAAATAAACAAATTAAAAATAACAATTAAACATCAAAAAGAGAAAACAAATTAAAATATATATATAACATTTAAAAAGCATCATGACCTACCTTAACCTGCAACTTCCATTGGCTCCTCCTCAACTCCCATAATCGTTGACTACTCTACATATCCTTGCCTTAGTCAGCTCATCCACAACACAGGTAGCAAAACACACAAGTCACATCAATCCTCCACCCAGTAGCACCCAAGTCTGTTCACATCCACCTGGTAGCACCCAAGTCTATTCACATACACCCGGCTCTGGTAAGGTTATCCTCACCACTTGGGTCTCCACGTTCAAGCTATTTTCGTCACTTGAGTCTCCACCTGAAGCTTAATCTTGCCTTGTGCCCTCGTCTACATCATTTCATTGTGTTTTGCAAAGGAAAGGAGGCTTTGCCGTAATTTTTGCCGACCATGTCCGAACTTTTGTGCTTGGTCAAAAAATCAGCGAATTTAAATTTTCCTGCCAAAACATCTACGACTTAAGTCTAAACCAATAACAAACGCCAAGGTTTAGACTTATTAAAAGGGAATTAAGCTTGCACAAGCTTTTCAGATTACTCATTTGAATGTCGATGGGAATTCACAAATTATTATTGTCATGGCATGGAAATCGACACATCTAGGACAACAATAGAGCAGACTAAAATCATCCCACTCCATGAATTTGACGGCTACAAACAGTCCTCAGAAGGCTAAGAGCCAGACCAAAAGTTGTCATTTAGAGAGAAGATAAAGGAATTGCCCATGTTACTAGGGGGAATATGGTTACCCTACACCACATTGTGCCAAAATGGTCATTATGAAGATGTTTTCCCAAAAAATATTGCCTTATGGGTATCAATCTATGTATTCATTCCAACCATGAAATGTGTAGATCTACATTGTCTTAAGATGATTACAATGGGCAGTTTGATAGGTCAAGAGGAGAAATTAATCTTGCCATTTCATTGATCTTTAAGTTTGTATTGAGTAGGTGTGAAACAGGGATAAAGGTGCCAAAAAAGAAACATGGTCGAAGGCTAAATAGGCCCGAATGTCCTGTTTGTTTGTGCTAAGGAGCTATTGAAGAGAGGTGAAGGATCAAGTTAAAGAAAGGGTCAAGGGTCTAATGGAATTTCCTTATTGAAACTTGTAGGTCATACTCTCAGCATGTTGAAATGTTCTATTGAATGAAGGGTATGAAGTCAGGTATTGATAGTTTGAGTCCAGCCACCTTCGAAGGACGAATGTGATCAGTTATTGTTATGTTTAAAGCCATGTATTAGACTGTGCTTGACGGCCACAGAATTGCCTCGACTATCGCTAGAGCTAAAGGATGTAAAGTGTCGTGCGATTCTATCTCAATAGCACTTAACTGACTTGAATGCGAACGGTTGCAATTGTGTATAGGCTTCTGAATCAACGTTTCCTTTCGCCTTCCTTCCATCCTTGGGCAGAGCAATTATAAATACCAGTTCATTTATTCATCCTAAGCAAGTGATTTGAGTGAATTTAAGTGTGAGCAAAGGAGGAATTTGGAATTGTTCTTGTTTTGTTCATAAAGAGTTGAGTTCTTTCTTGTGGAGGATTGTAAGCAAGTAATGCAAGTAGAAGGAGCTGGAACCCTTCTTGAAGGTCACAGTTTGACAGTAAACTTGTATTGTATCGGAGATTTACATAGTGAAGGGAAGCAATTACTTACCCAGCTGGAGTTTTTCCCCATTGGGTTTCTCCAGGATAAAATTGTTGTCTCCTTGTCTTGCATCTTTTATTTTCAGTATTGTGTGAATAATTCTTGCATAATAAACTGGATATTAAGAGCTTATTCAAATTGTTCATTCATTATCACAACATAAGATATGTGTGGTGTGTGTGTGTGGGAGGGGCATCCTCCCCACATTTCCGACAAAGGGAAAAACCTTGGGGACGTCCAAGAATATTAGGGGACATCCCGAGGACGCCCCCTTTGTTTTTAGGATGATAGGGATGTCCTCAGGATGTCTGGTTTCTTTAGAAACTGACTTTTTTAATTGTATTCTTGTAGTGTAAGATTGTTTTTGGAAGCCACTCATCTCTATTTGAAAAAAAAAAAAACCTATATGTATATTTCTATATGAAGAGAAAGATTGTGTAGATGATAAGAGCAGTAAGACAGATCAAAACATTTACCACTTAACCATAACCCAATTGTATTGTATTACAAAGGCATAATAGGAATCAAGAGTGATGTATGAATATAAAAAAATTCAAGCAAACATGTACATGGTGGGTTGCCATAGGCTGCTATTCATTAAAAAAAAGTGTATATTTATAATTTTATATATTATTTTAACCGCCAACCCTTGCCTCCCTAAAATCTTGGAAAAATTTTGCCATGTCGTCATCCCCCTCTTGTAGTCCCATAGTCTTAGGTAACACTAGTGTTTAGTGTTTTTTAGGGTAACAAGAAATGGAAATGGAAATTGGTCCGAAACACAAAAACATTGATTTTCAAAAAACACTTGGATACGAAATGGCATGGAAACATTTGTACAATAATATTATTAAAATATATAAATATAAAAAATGCACGGTACTCATTTTTGGTCCATAAAAGATATAGTACTTAAAAAATATAGTATTCATAGAAGTTAAATACACTCAACATGCTTATATAGCATTTATGAAGTTTGTTTAGCATGTTTCAGGTATGCTTTTTTAGAGTTTTGACATTTTTCAAGTGTTTTTAAACTTTTTGTGCCGCCGGAAATGGGATAGAAATGTACCAGATACGTACAAGAAACAATACGGACACATGATGAATAGGCATTTCAAGTGCATTTGGCAATGGAAACAGGGAGCCCTGAGGTGTTTCCTTGCAATGTAGGCCTTTTTATGCGTCCTGATGTTTTCCTCTCTCATAACCAAAGGCAAACACCATAAAATGGAATACTACCTTGCTAAGTATGTGATTAGCATGCAACCTGTCAAAATTATCACTTACAAAGCATTAGGTCAATAGATACATGGCCACAGGCCAATTAAACACCTTAATTTGGACTGAAAAAATCCTCAATGAAGGAAACCAATAGCAAGCTTGATGATGATTGTGTTATTTCCAAGACTGTGAACTATGGGAGATATTCTTGTATGGGGTCAAGATGTTATCCCTGGTTCTATCTCTTTAATAACCTTCTTACGGAGATTATTAAAGGCAAGAGGGTCACCAACACCCATCCTCTTTCTATGTCTATACCCGTAATTTCTTTCTTTAATTTTATCTCAAAAAGGCAGCAAAGGGGTATTAATTTCAATAATAAAGTTGATACTTTTGAGAGGACGAATGGCAAATGGATGGTAGTTACAACCATGATTTCCCCCTCAGCTTCTAGCAGATATGTGATTTCTCCCTTATTTATCACTGTTTTTTTCAGTTGCTCCGTTTTTTATCACTGGGTGTAGAATGGAGAGCTGCAAATATGATCTGTGTAATGTGTCTGTTGTTTTGAGGCCTAATTCAGGCCTCTCTAATTGAGATAATGAAATGGATAGAAGGGTTACTGCAATTAGTTTCCACACAAGTATATTGTGATACAACTTAGATTATGAAATCACTAACAATTTAACTGGAGATGAACTCGAAAAAGTTCTACGAAAGATGGCCTAAGAAATCACATTTAGAACAAGTATTTTTACTGTTAAAGGTCCAATTAAAAATCGAAATGATGAGATCCAGAAACTGATGGTTTAAAAATGTGTCATTGCAAGTTGTCAATATGCAAACTATTTATAAAATTTATTTGAAAAAGATATGAGAAACATTCAATTGTGAAACCATTGCCAGTCTCTACTTACTCAAGATAAATGTCTCAATACAACAAAGAAGAGTCTGCAAAAACAAAAAATTAATATAGTTGGATAAAAAGACCTCAATTGATGTTTATGTCTATCAAACATTGATGTTCTGGTCTCATTGGACAGAAATTCAAACTTCGGAGTGTTATTAACTGACGATACTCTTCAACTAGTGAAGAATTCATAAACAGCAACACTCATCAAACTACAAAAGAAAATAATGGTACCCATCAACAAATATCAAAGAAACCTCAATTGAACCCCATTGGCATCCTCACGACCACAAAAGTGTTCAACTCCGACATCAAATTTCAAAATATCTTAATCTCAATTACAGCAGATACACATGGAATATGAATTGACAGTACTCAAGTCAACGTAATTCAAGTATTGATTTACAAAAAATATTGGGATGTATCAATCCTATCATTACTTGGAAAACTTATTAAATTTGTATCGGCCATAACATTCACGTGTTCTTTGAGGCCAAATGCTTTCCAACATGAAAATCCCTGCTATATATATATTACTGTCATTAGGGCTTTCTATGTAGGGACACATTCTTATGTACGTGTCCCTTGGCCATATATTTATATTTGTACCCCTATTTATCCTATTCACTACTTTACTAGTTTTTTTCTATATTATATATGTTTCTAAATATTTGATTCCTTACACATTTCTTTGCATGTACTTCTTTGGTATGTAACAAATGAAGAGGAGACAAATGACTATGGATCGAAGTTTTTCATATACCAAATGAAGAGGAGACCGGTGACTATGGATGGAAAGCTGAGAAGGGGAATGGAAGGAAAGAAACGGTAGAATCTTCATGCAAATCAGTAAAGACAGCTCTTCTAATTGGGAGAAGACCAAAATCAACATATCGGAAAGCCTGAAGCATGAGATATCTTTGCCTCAAGATCTTTCCCCAGAGTGGGTAAACATTTGTAATCAGCTAAACATTGATCCTAAGGATGTTTCTTGCCCTAGGTTGCAGAATAAGAAGAAAGCTCTTAGGGACGGTCATTGGAAGAATCCTCCTCCAGGATATGATAGGTTGAATACGGATAGGGCTTCCAGAGGAAATCCTGAATAAGCGACTACCGGAGGCATTGGAAGGGATGTTGAGTGTGGGGTGCAATTCTTTTTTGTTGAGAATCTTGGCTCTACTACCAACAATCTTGTTGAGGTGAAAGCTATCTACAAAGGAATGCAAGAGGCGTTGAAAATTGGTTGGCATAAGCTCCAGGTTGAGTCAGATTCCCAAATCATTATCTACCTACTTTCTGATAATAGATTGGAATCCCCTCCCAATTGGTGTATTGCCAAAGAGGTGTGGAAGATAAAACAATTAAGGGGAAATATTCAAGAGGTCAAATTCAATCACATTCCTCGCAAAAGAAATAAACTTGCTAATAGACTGGCTAACTAGGCTCTAGACAACATGGACCTATTTTGCTATGGCACGCCCCCTCCATGGTGGTCCAACAAGCTTCAAGAGGATATCAGATATATTCTTAATCTTGATTCTCTATCATCATTATTTCCTTTGCTTTTTTGTTGTATAATGCTCAAGCTTGGACCAATAGCTTTCAGGCTTGGCACAACCGAATATGTAATTTTGAGTTTTACATAATATAAAGTTTTGTTGTTGCAAAAAAAAAATGTCAAATGCCAACTAGACGAGCTCAAGCAATATGAGATGCATGACTATCAACTGTCTGCTAGTCAGGGTTGGTTGTCTACCAATGAGATGGAGTGATAAAAGTTGGAAGATGATAGTACTAAAGGCAAAAACAATATTTTTGTGATGGCCACCATTGTTAATGAAACCACCAAACTTCTTGTTAGAGTTGGTGGACACCTTGTTGGTAGTATTGACTCCTACCACTCCCTTACATTGGAAGCTTGGTAGAAGCTAAAGTGCCATCGGCAACTTTGGAGCCCTAAGACTAGAAAAGTACCAACAACAGCTCAGAGGATCTCAAAGAATCAAATTGTCAGCTATCTTGCTTTGCAATGCTCAGAATTCGACCTTAAAACCCCCTTACCAAAAATAAGTGTCCAAAGGTAAGCAATTTGAAGCTTCTTTTCTTGCTTCCTCTTTGAATCTAGGCAACAAATTTCCACGAAACCTTACCTCAAGCAATGCATCTTATAAGTCACTGAAAGATTCATGTGAATAATGAAATGGTCTACATGACTCGTTTTCAAATGTACCGTGGTGATCCAATCCCTATTGGAGAGAATCATAATGAGAGAAGTGAGGAAATATTTTTAGATTGAAGGATTTGTCGATCAAATCGTGGGCGAATGCCGTAATCACCCTCAAGGAATGTGGAGAAGAACAAGAAACTGATCCGCCTACTAGAGAAGAGACGGGTGCCGCCCCTTACTCAAATCCTTGTTTTTGCAACGATTGCGCTTGTGCCACCATCCCATGCAGGAGAAAACCTCATAGGGGAGAACTCCTGTATTAAAAGGAGTATACTTGAGCAGCTTGTTCCCCAAGCGTGACAAAATATAGAGAAATTTGTATTATTCCATATTATTGAGGTGGCTTCTATAAGTAGAACTGCAATTGTGGAGGACAACAGGAGCAGAGGCTGGAAGACAACAACCTCTCTCTTCAGATGGTGATTGAAAAATTAAAGAGTTTACAGGAGGACAATACTACTCTGAAAAACTTGGTCAAAGAATTGTTGGAAGCCAAGGTTTATTATGAAAAACTGCTGAAAGAAATGGGGTGTTTTGTTAGGGCCAACGAGGTCATACTCCATGAACTGTACCCAATATTTTATAATCAATGAAGGAGCTCACAGTGTGGATAAGGGCTTAGACAGAAGATCGTCAACTCCATGGACTTCTTGTTAAGCATCTTTGTGTTGCTTGAAAGATCTCTTCCTGATGAGCTTTTGAGGTTCGGATGGAGGCAGTTTTATTCTATGGTTGGAGGTCTGCTGGTAATTCTGGTGCTATTGGTAATCTACCTTGGAAGATGATATGTTATTGGATGGCAGAGATGTTTGTATACATAGCCTCTATGTGTAGACATCTTCAAGAGAGTTGGAATTCTGGAGTAAATTACTCGATTAGGACTACATTTCTATTTACTGTCCAGTTTTTATGGTAGTAGTGGTAATGGTTGGACGGTAATGCTATAGCTTTAGCTATCTGAAGGATAGTTTTATTTTTGTTTATAGGACTCCTGTTATTTCCTATTTAATTGTTTAAGGAGACGGATAGATGATAGTTTTTAAAGTTTGTTTACTTGTTTATTATTTTAAAAAAATTTACAGCTTTGAGCTTCTTAATATTTTATAGATATAAAAGACAACTGCTACTGTGCCAATATTTTTGAGGAGCTCATATGGTTTCCTGTTTTTTAGTACGCACACACACATGTATGCATGCATCATTGCATGCATATAGCAATAATTCAATTGATAAAACCTACCCATATTTGCACACAAAAATTGAGCAATCGTTAAGGGAGACTGTATGTATACAGCTTTTCAAAGTGGTGCAAAATCAAAGAAGCCTAAAGATTTCTAAAAATCTGGTAGTTGACATTAGAAGCTTGGTTGCCGTAGTTTTACAGCAGCTAGCCTATAGGCTCATCACAGGGGTCCTTGACTTCCTTAAGGATTTTTCCTTAAGTCAATATCCAAAGCACAAACTCAGGATGGAGTAGGAGAGAGAACTAGATATAAATGTTCCGTCGTCAAGGATCCTCATTGTTTTGGCTGTACCAACTATATGCCATTATCGACTCAAAATACAGATGACAAAGGCACAACACTCGTAGCAATTGTGATAGCTACAGAAGTGGCCATCTGGGAAAGACAGAATCAGCATCTTTGGGAAATACTGAGTAGGAGGTATAACCCAGGAAAAGACAGAACTGTCATCCCTGGGAAAGACTGAGTAGGAGGTATAACCGGGAAAGTCTGAGAAGCAGGTATAGCCTGGGAAATAGACACTACCTAGTATTTCTCCCATTGTTGAGCAACTTCAGATAATATATAAGGTGATGTTTGAAGCTTAATTTGATAAAAATGCACATAAAATGGCTTCAAATTAGTGTAGAAATGAAATTCACTTAAAAGTCTTACTCAATGAAAGCTCCAGCCTCCATTTTCCTCTGGTGAGTTATATGGCAATTTGTAATGTCCTCAATTCCGAGCAGATGGCCTATGAGGCTTTTCATCCGTCTTAGCCTTGATCATGCCCAAGGGGCTGGTGACGTTGATGGTTATTGGGTATGGTTTGCACCTTCATTTCACTTATAGGTTATGTTTCGACGTTCGACATATACTTTGAGGTGACTTAAGTGAAATAAGGTTGTGTGATGCTCCCCTATGGTACTTTATTATTCTATTTCTTTGTTTGGGGTAATTTAAGTGTACTTTTGGGCATAGTGGTGATACAGTAACTTAAGTTATTTTATTATTATGTGGAATTTTCCCCAAGGAGGTCGAATAGGATTCTTTTGGGTCCTTAGTTGCAATGAAAAGTTATAAAAGGAAGCGCTTGGAGGAGAAAGGAGCATTCATTCATACACTCACTCTTTTATGATATTGTCATTGAAGTCATTACTGGTTGCATGCTTTTTGCTTGTGAAGTAAGATCCCTCAGGAAACCTAGCTTCGGTGGTGAGAAATTCACTCCTAGCTAGCAGAGCACTCTTCGGTGGTGAGAGATCCTCCCTAGTTTGCTAATTTGGAGCTTCATTCAAATCAGATTTTCAAATCAAAGTTATCAGAGAATTTCAAGGGTTTGCTCTGAGTCGGAAAGAGATTATTTGGTCCATACTTCAGCCATCTCCACATCAGATTATTTCAAACGGTTGAGGCAAGCTTGGCGAATTCCTAGGAGGAGTTTCATTCAGTTTGGGCTTTATTTATTTTCAGATCTACTTACTTAGGGTTTTGCAGCAGTGTTTTCTAGGGTTTCTGGTTGGAGTTTTTCAGTTTTCTAGGTTGGATTTGATTTGTTATAATTTAAATATATTGTTGTCCGAATATAAGAATTTGTAAAGATCATTTCAGCTCCTTGTGAATTTTTGGAATTTTCAGGCAGTTTCAGCAGTTAAAATAAATAAATAAAATCAGATTTGAGAGATAAAAAATATTTCTCTCTTGTTTACTATTCTACATATTTTTCTAAGTTATTTGAAACTTTTGGGTAGTGTTAGAAATTGTTATTTTGGAAAATACAATTTTTTCTTTGTTTCTGCATATTGTTGTCCTAAAAATCAGAAAAAACAGAATTTCAGTTCGATATATTTTGTAAATTTCAAGTGGTATCCCACAAGGGATATTTCACAATTCATGACCTTCAAAAACAGTAGTCTTAGTGGGAATTTTTTCCGCTTCAGCATTTGAAAAGAATCCCATTTTAAAGGTAACTAAGTTATATCCAACAAAGAAAAATCAATATTTCATTCAGACCATAGTTACCAAGAGATGGGTATGGGTATGGATATGGGGATGAGGAGACGGGCAGGTATGGGTAAACAGCTTTCAGGATAATAAGGGACGGAGAATAAATATTTATGCAATATGCATATACTGTATAACATTGTTTATATATATATACACATACATATATATGTATATCTGTAGATTTTAGGGAAAACAATATTATACAGCCTAACATTGACTTTTAAAGTAAAGTCTTAGATATCGATAAAAGCCAAGTAATTATATTGCTATTTATCTTTGATATCTCATTATATGTAGGGTTGATATCTCATTATATGTAGGGTCAAGAGTACAAAGTTTATTTAAAAACAAAAAACACTGAAATGCAAGTCTCCAAGACAAGTACCAGTCTCTGAGGCGAGTCTCTCATGGTAGGAGATGAGTCTCAGTGCAACATCAAATAAGACCAACATTTAGTCTGGCTGCTTAGGTTCACATTCATTTGTTTAACTCCATTCTCATTATCACTGTACGGTATAAGAAATTATAAACTTGTAACAAAACACAGTAAAATAGATTTGCCATGGAAAATAATAAAGTTTCTAGGCACCTACGAACTAAAGCTTGTGATGTTGATTCTGGGCATGCCATTCTAAGTTACCAGTCAATAGAAATCTAAAGCATCTTGCATCATTTACACATACTCATTTATGCTTATCTACAATTTGCTCACTGAACAATGAAAAAATACTGAATTACTACCATTGAACTATTCAGCTGCCCTTCCATCCAAGCTTTCACATCAGCTACCTGTCAATATAGCAAAAACAATGCTCTAAGATAAATCTCATACTCATTTCAGGTCATAATACATTAATAGCACTGTTGACAACATCCACAAAAGCTGCCGTATATTAAAATGGGGATCTACAGAATTAAGTTCCATTTATAATCTATTATTATTTCTTAGATATAGAAAAAGCTAACTAGGCAAAGAGAAGTTTGGTTACAATCCTGCTATGTTACAAAGCAAGAAAAAAAAATTCAAGACACTACCACTGACAATCGCAATAAACCCACCCCAAAATACGGAACCCCAATTAACAAACTATTGTGGTTTAAGAAAAAGCCTACGTTATTTACAGACCAACTAGACATAAAAAAATCTGCTGCCCTTAGGAGCTTGTGGTGTAAATTACAAGAATAATAACTGTTGAAAGAAAGCACACTGGGTGCCCAAAGATAGGAATTACCATATTCGATAATCGCATCCATAAACAGCATATGATGTACAGAAATAAAAAAATAAAAAATAAAACAGAGAGAATAAATAACTTAAAAGATAAAATATAAGAAGTTTGGACCTTTTTCTTATTGACAGCAAGATCTATCAGCGCTCTTGGTTTGTATTTGTCAGCCCACAACACTGTTTCAGCTTTCTGAGCAGAGGTTGGTATTTGATTTCTGTCATCTACAGAACAAGCATCCAAATGAACAACAATAACCATCTTACTGATCACATGATTAGAAATAATCTTTCACAATCAGTAATCCTATGGTACATCATTTTATCTCTATTTTTACAGTCGCATATAAACGGCATGAAAACATGTTATAATATGCAGAGAGAGAAAGAATAAAGAGAAGGCAGATTGCACACTATGGAGATAGTGTGTCCGTCATTATATTATGAATGAAGTAGTTACAAAACGGTTGATATAGTTACAACCGGTTACAACCATCTTATAGTTAAATAACTAATGACATCCTTATAAATAAGGCTTACATTCTAATACCCCCTCTTAAGGCTTATCCTACATAAGGCAAAAACAAATATTTTAACAAAGCTAGAACCAAAAAATATGCAATCTTCAGAGGTTTTCACTTTGAAAGCGATGCCATGACTAGGTAGGGCTCCATCAAGCTGCTTCGTAAAGGTGTAGCTCCCAAGCTGAATTCCCGAGTTCCCGGATTCCACCTCCCTGAACTCCCGAATCACATATCTCCTAAATTATTGGACAACCATCCATACTAAGCCATCCACAAGCTCCATCAAGTTGTCTCATGACCCTCATGAAGGTATAGTTCCCAAGATCCATAGTCTCTTGAACTATCTGAGCAACCATCCATACCGAGCTTCATCTACCCTGTATCCTTTCTTGCTTTCAAAGTTTAGAGCATCTTTATATTGTGTATTCGTCATTGTCCTCACTACCTTCTACATTTGGTGGGTCTTCAACCATGGCTATATTGGTTGTATTTGATATCCTTTTACCCCTGAGCACATCATTGGCTCGAACACGACATCCCACGAATTTTTATTCATAAGTTGCATTTGTATTTTCACATTCCATGCATGACACTTTAGACCAGAAGATTTTTCTACTTGAATTTCCATAAAATAAAATAAACACTAATACGTATGAGTAAATAGAGAATAAAATACCAATTTCAAGTATTCCCTTTGCTGCCGTTGTGTGTTTGACTATAGTGGCTGATTGTAATGGCCTTCAAATGTTTGTGAATCGTGACTCTATTCGCGTCTTGTTTGTGGCTAATATTTGTGCTTGAAGATACCGTTATTTTCCTAAAAACGTTCCATTCCGCGACTGTAAATTCGTGGCCCGTAACTTTGTATGCAATCATGGTTATATCTATATATGTATGCAAAAATGCCCTTCGACCCTTTTTCGCTCACGACTGCAAGGGAAATGTTTCGAAAATGCCCTAGAAAAAAATGCAACTATTTACTTCATTTACGATTCTGCCCTCGATTTCTAACGGAAAGCACAATTGTATATTCGTAACTTTGCCCCCAATTTCTAACTATGTAATTTCTGAAATTCATCAATAAAAAACGCGATTTTCCTTCAGTCTTCGTTTTTTCCTTGCACCATTGTTTTCTCTGTCTTTCAATTTTTGAAAATCCTTACAAAAAGGTGAACTCAAAAATCCAAATGAAAATCTTCACGAAAAAATGTCTTAATTTCTTCAGCAAGCCCTAACGGGACTGTCACGAAAAATGGCTTTCTTCCCCCCTCTCTCTTTGCTTTCCCCACACTCTAATACCAATGTTAAAATATGCGGAGAGAGAAAGAATAAAGAGAAGGCAGATTGCACACTATGGAGATAGTGTGTCCATCACTATATTATGAATGAAGTAGTTACAAAACGGCTGATATAGTTACAACCGGTTACAACCATCTTATAGTTAAATAACTAATGACATCTTTATAAATAAGCCTTACATTCTAATAAAACAAAGCTGTTAAAGAACCATGAAACACAGATAACTACATGAAACATATGAAGAATATGGAAGATATCCTGCTACGCACCAAGATTGATATGGGTGTATAGCACATTCTTAAAAGCCACAAAAATACCTCAGATTTAATATTGTATATGAAGTGCATGGGTTTTTATGTGTCATATTTCGGTATTGATATACAAATTACATATATATATATATATATATATATATATAACAAGAAATAATATAAAATGAACAATCAGCACAGTTTGGTATTGGTTGCTCATGTTAGGAAATAATAGTATAATGGCTACTTTCAAATAAAAAATTACAGCATCATATTTCTCTCTTCAATTTGTGTTTTGTATATTGGGTTCTTGCACGATTCTTTTAGCTCACACATTCTAGTAATTGGTTTCTGAGACATGTCATCATATCCCTAAAATTTTACATTCCCCGTGCTCCTTTATGTCCCAATCTCTAAGCAATGCCATAGAAATAATGCCACAAATCATTATCGTTTTTCTTGCATCCAAATAACTGTGCAGTTAGCATTACAGCTGGGACCTACCTAGCACTTCTATTCAGGATTGAATCCGAATTCAATCCCGTTTTATACTCCGACTCCAAAAAGAGAATTTAGTTGCCATTCCCAGCCATTAGTCCTGTTTTGACAAGGTAGGTACTATTTGCAGATATATCATATCATACCAAAGAGGGCATTACCATGGCATCACTCAAAACAGAATTCCTAATGATGTGGCCCAACGTGCATCTATCTATAGTAATTGACCTAGAGGGGGCCGCCGACTATAGATAATCGCCCTGCGTCGACGGTTCTTCATTGGAGTCCCTCCCCTAGCTATATATATTAAGTCCTTGGAGGAGTTCCTCGACCACAACCCTCTTTTGAGTTTCTATCAGTGTATTAGGTGTTTTGGGTAGGCTTATATCCTGCGTGAATCCAACGATTGTGTCTCAGATTTAAACAGAGAAAAGCTCCTTTGGTGTTTGCTCTCCCAACGATGTAGTGGAATTGTGGGTATGGCAGGTAATACTCCAAGAGCAAGCATACTTGCTCCTCTAGAAATTAAAAAATGGAAGAGTGGGAAGGCAAGCAAAAATTCAAGCAAGACTGCCCAGAAAATGTGAAGAATCTAGAGAAAAGGGGTAAAATCCCGGTAGAAGATGATAACGAAGTGGAGTTGGAAGGTATGGATTTGGAGGCATTAGCAGATCATAGCACAACCAGAGGCCACAACAATGTGTACACAAAGGCGGCTATTATAAATAAGAATGCTACAGTTATCTCAATCAGAACCACCAAATCCTTGAGAAGTAAAATTGAATCCCAACAGACCACACATGAAAAACTAGGGTGAGGTGAAGGTATATCTCACCTCCTAGTTCAAAGAAGTCAATGCCCCTCTCAAGGACAATTTGGGGACAGCAGTTTGTTAGGATTTTCATCAGCTTTCAGGGGCCTCTCCTAGCTAGGCTGCCATTGCTAATTCTTTACTTTGTGTTATGTCTACTTGTTTCTCTACCAACCCCGCACCCCCTCCCTCTTATCTCCTCAAACGCAAGTTTCTCCAATTTTGCTAAAAGAGGAGGGCAGCAAGCTTAGGCATTGTTTAGGGTGAAAAGACTATAGGGTGGTGTAGCCTTTCTGTTAAAGTTTTTCTGTCAAACTTACAAGTTTGGAAGAGTTGCTTATTGCCCTAAAGGGCATTGTGAAGGACCACAAACTAAAATGGTTCAGGAAAAAAATGATCATGAATTTTGGTTTGGTGAGGGCCAAGGAGGCCAAAATTTTATCTTTGGAAAACTGGGTAACCACTCTTCAGCACAAAAAGGCCAACTGCCAAAGTCTGCATTATCTGAGGAAGGACTATGGTATGGGGCCACCAATCCATCCCTGACAGATCATGTGGCATAACGCAGCCTCTGGAAGTGCCACTTGACATTGTGCAACTTGGTGTGGAGTATACTCAAGGCCGGTTGGGTTTATGCGGTCCTTTTCAAGAGCTGGACCGCACAGCATGCCTGTGAGGTGTTGCAAGGTTATGCAAGTGCCCAAAATTTCTGCAAGACACAATGAGCGCTACGCAAGGCTGTGAGAAACTGATGATATGCATGAAAGATCTCCATACTGAGGAGGTTATGTTGCAGAGGGGTGAGGGTTGGATCCAGAGCATCAAACTTTATTATAAGATTTATTGAATGGAGAAGCTACCAAGTATCTAAGTTGTTGCATTCGAATTTGTGTTCAAATTCTTGGAGGCCAAAAATTGTAAGAAATTTGTTACCACAAAAATTAACCATAAAATTCATGAGTAAATTTGACTACAAGAAGTATTATACTTGTATTCTAGATTAAATATTCAAAAAAGAAACAATGAACTTAAATGAATTCTAATGAATTTCAACAAATTTTTTAGTCATACTTATTGCTTGGTATTCGCCGATCGAATTCCTTGCATCAAATTCATCAAATGTGGTTAGGCATCTTACCTTCTTAAGAACTGAACCCATGGGTGGGAAAACAAGCAAGACAATGTGCCTTCCCTGAATATGTGGATACAGATTTCATCGTTGGTTTGCTGAATTTCTAATTGGACTCCAGAAGATGAGTGGACAACAGAAGAAGAGATAGACGTGTTCACAAGTGGAACCTAGTGTAGGACAGTAGTAGTCTCCAAAATATCTTCACCATGGGTTGTAGAATGGGGATGATCTTGTAGAAGTGGTAGTGAAGGAGAGTCATCAATTTTATTGACAATTGTAGGAAGTCAAGATAATATACTTGATTTAAAGGCAAAGCCAAGTTGCTAGGTGGAATCATTGCAAAGATGTTGAATGGTTGTACCTATGGTTGATTTTGCAGGAGCCAAATTTGATTTTTGGATCAATCAAAAACTTATTTTTTTCTAGAAGAATGTAACTAATCAAATTACTTATGCAACCTAACCCAATTTATGTAAAAACAATTACTTACATATGCCACAATCTATGATTGAGGCACCGCCTCGCATGTAGATGATTTTTCTCTAGAAGGGAACCGTTACCATATTTTTCCATGCAACAATGAACAAGGGTATTTTTAAGAAGTTGGCTATTTTTGGCGAAAAGTCTATCTTTAGCGTTTTGCTATTTTTAGCATTCGCTAAAAATAAAGTGTGCTAAATGGAAAATTGTGTGAGTTGTGAAAATTGCTATTTTTAGCATTCACTAAAAATAGCGAGTGGCCAAAGATAGCAGCTGCATGTGAAAGATCCCCAAATGGATCTCTTTACATCCCAATGAGTTTTAAATCAAACAAAACAGCAAATACAGATTTTTCGTATGTTATGGCACTTTCCCTAATACAGATCTGAAAAATGCGGCTATTTTGGTATATTAAATTCCTTACAACA
This sequence comes from Taxus chinensis, assembly GCA_019776745.2. NCBI lineage: Eukaryota > Viridiplantae > Streptophyta > Pinopsida > Cupressales > Taxaceae > Taxus > Taxus chinensis. The sequence goes on along the minus strand of CM034156.1, from coordinate 143,542,864 downwards.
GCAATCAAACCAACATGTTTTCCTCCTAAACTGACCTTTGCGTATTGGCAGCGTAATATGCATATAAAATCTGACTTTTCGGAGTTAATATTAGGCTGGAATTTATATCAGAAATCTGCAGATGATAGAGGACTGAAACAGCACTTTAAACCTTCCCAAAATTTACAGAAAACGCTTTATTTGATCCACACAAATTAATGCAACATACAGCAATAAGTTCAGACCTGAAATGTCTTCAAAATACCTCCAAATGGCCAAAAGATGGGTCGCTCCATTAGATCAAAATGGCACAGCCCAATTACAATCTTTATTCTTCACACCCCGGTACAAGATCTATCAACTACTGACTGAAAAGACTGAAATGGCACAGCCCAATAGAATTTCCTGTGTGGAAATCCCTCACATTCTCTAAGAGGGTTTTCGTCCTCCAGAGGCAATATACTAAGGGTTTTCGTCCTTAGAATACTTTAATACAAGCACCTGGCTTAAGATCAAATTCAGAAATGATAAGTGATTACAATGGTGCTCTAACCCAGCCACCCCTCTCCTTTTTATAGGAAAAATATTACAAAATGACCTTTTCATCTTCCAATGAAAGAAGAGTGCCAAAATACCCTAACAATAGGCCCAAACCAGGTCGCACTTTTCTAGGGATGACTCCTAATGTTTATCTTGGCCTCTCATGCCAAGTCGCACTTTCCTAGGGAAGAGTAATAACTTTTATCCTTTCTAAACTCTATTTCCCTCTTTTATCCAAGGCGCATTTTTACCTAGGGATAAAACAAAATTAGGATGGGTCTCTTTTCTACTTTCCCTAGAAAGGGCACAATCATAATATTAGACCCAATATACCCATTTCGAGATTATTAATTTATTATTAAGTCAAATAAATTAATACAAGTGCTTTATTAATTTTTTTTCCACTTCGTAATAACTTATTGTGACTTAAGTCACCCTTATATTTTTCCTTTGGCCGTCGGGTTGACGAAATGGGCCAAAGGTCTTCGATTGGGAAAAGGGGACATTACAGCATGCATAGGGAATTGGCGCCAAAACAAGAGGGAAAAGAGTTGCTAAAAATAGTGAAACGACAGTTTGTTTTGGCACCAGAAATAGGAGGAAACAAGCATGAGTTTCATGCTAAAATTAGCAAAACAGCTGGGTCTATTTTTAATCATAAAAACAGCAGTTAGCAGTGGATGTTATGCTAAAAATAAGAGATAAAGCATGCCTAAACTTCCATGCAGCCTTAGCCAAAATGGAAAAGCATAAAACACAAAAGCCAAAAAGTTAAAAGCAAAAGCAGTCCACGCAGCAGTCAAAGGGGGCAATTTTTGCTATTTTTAGCTACACTTGCATGTCTTAAATCCACGCAGCACTAAGGGGTACAATTAGCTGTTTTTAGATACCTTTTCATGCTAAAAGCATGCTCAGATTTCCACGCAATAGGGGGCAGAGTTGTGCTTGTTTTAATTAACTTTTGCATGCCTCCAACCACTCTACATGCACAGTTTTCCATGCAGGTCAGGGGCAGAGTTAGCTGTTAATTCAACACTTTTTGCATGATATTTTCAACGCAGCAGGGGCTATTTTCAACGCAGCAGGGGTAAAACTGTCTTTTAATAATCAGTTGAAAGCACTTGCATGCTTCCAAAGGGCTTAAGGGGTGAATAAAGTGTCATTTTTATCCTTGCATGCACATTTTTGGTGCTAGGACAGGGGCAGCAGTCTTTAAAGGTTTATTTTTTATGAAGAAAAAACATACACACTTCTCCAGTTGTTCTACTATGGTAGTCTTAGCTTGTACTTGCATCTCTGAATAGAAAAGCTCTATTTTTACCTTCTCCTATCGCTGGTTTTCTAAGTATTCATCGTGTTTATCAAGGTATTATATTGCTTTGTTATGGAATTTCTTCCCTACACTGGTGTCCCTTACCCAAACCTTTGAATTAAATTTTGCAAATTAGCCTAGAGTTGTGCATGTGTGTGGATCTCTATATTCTCTGTATGGAGTAGTACATGTGTGTGTCAAATCATTGGTGTATTGCCTCAATTTTATATTTCCCGCAATCCTTCTCCCTTTTCCTTGTCATTTTTATTAGTTTTAGGTGATTCACAAGGGAACCAACCCGCTCTGGAGGTTCACCTCAGTCATAGGTTACCCACAGCCTTGAAGTGCTCCAATTTTGTCAATAGGAGAGAGAGTACACACCATTCTCTATTAGGGTGCACTTCTAGGTGATAACAGGAACATCAGCGAAACAGAAAATACTGCTAATGCCTTGGAAACAAACCAGGCCCATATGGACTAGAGGAAACAATACCAAGAAAATATATCAATAATGCATGGGCTGCAAACTTGGCTTGCAAACTATAGCATTATCATTCTAGTCTAGGAGAATTATTTGTTTTTTATTAAGTAAAAACAGAAAGGGGCAACAGTTGCCCAGCTAAAAAACACGCATTAAAACAAAAAACCAGCTCCAGATCCACAAAATCTAGGGGAAATTCATGAGCCAAACTTAACTATTGCATCATAAAATATCACAACTGCGTGCACTATTTATAATAAGCATGTCAGTAGATACCACACGGCAGTTTATAGAAACATAGAATCTATATAACTGCTATCTAGATTCAGAGGAGAAGAAGATAATATGTAAATCAGATGAATCATGATGTTTAGGCATAGCCCAACGCTCTCCCAACCCCCAACCCCTCAGAAGAAGATACTCCGATCACGCCCTTGCTAGTGGAAACCTGCTGCCTCTACATCATCACCACATCTATCACAAAACAGACCAGTTCCCCACAGATGCATTCATTGAAGTTGGGCTCAGTATCACCAAAGACTTGCACATATGGTAGCTGCAATACTTAGTAGCCACAGTATATAATCCAAGAAGTACCATAGCATCAAAATAGGCACACTGCCTACCCCAGATTACTCTTCATTGGAAGTGTCAATAGCAACTGCTGTCTCCTCAGCTGCCTCAGCTGTACCTATCTGTTTTTTTTTGCCTAGGAGCATTGTTATTCACCAAAAATATGTTCAAAATAAAAATGCTGAGAAGATATTTCAATATCAGCAAGAGTCTAGATATAGTCGAGGTAAGAGGTAGGAACCCTCAAGAAGGTTAGATCTAGGGCCTTTATCACAAGAAGCCAAAAGATGTTAGTCGTTAGATTTAGTAAGTGTTAAAAATGGAAATTCTTGAGGTGACTAGATATAAAGGCCACAATTGCTAGGCTCTGATACCAATTGATATGAACAAGAAAACACATCTAATAGAGGGTCTGAAACAGAAACCCTCAAGAAGACTAGATATTGATATAGGGCCTTGTTGCAAAAAGCCTACTGGAGTTAGATCTAGGAAGGGTAAAATAGAAACCATCGAGGTGACTAGATCTATAGGCCTTGATCACTACACCTGATCATCACAACTATACATGTCATATACACACACGTTTGTATCATGTATATATAAAGATTATGAAGGATTTACAAGGAAGCTTCTCAAGAAAGGAAACTCCTAAGAGAAGCGAGATGTATATAGAGATATGTACAACAATTAAGATTATACACTAGCTCATGTAACAATCTCTAATAAATACGCTAACCTATTTCACTATGTTTCATCATTTTTCAAGTTACTCAATCCAATACTAATTCCACTTTCTTGATAAAAATCAAGCAACATATTAAAAAACTACAACCTGGAGTCTTCTAGGAAGTTCATGATAGCCAAAGAGCTATAGTTTTGGAACATTCTAGGCAACAACATCCACCCTTGGTAGCTAATCTTCAACAGAGACCTATGCAACATCTTTTGCAACTAATAAGCATCACCATGTACATGACTACATGACCATGAATGACATCCTTACTGCAATTAGTAACTATAAATGTAGAAAACGAAATTCGCAGATGTTACATGTTGCAACATATCCAGATGTGCAAGAGAGCAAAAGATTCCTTACATTAGGAAGTGTTAAATGGAATTCTTTGCTCATTGAAATTAAAATATTCTTCATTAAAAAACTCATGGTAAAAAAAAATACACAGTATGAGCACTTATATAGATGTATTAACCCACATTGAGATTCTATAGAGAGAAAAATCAGGGAAAAACAAGGAGGCCCAAGGTCTGGCCCAAAGTCGGAATATTTCTTAGGTTGACAGTCAAGTTAAAACTTTTAGTTCATTCAACGCTACACAAAAGAGATATATATTAGTGTTTCCGAATGCTATTTATTAGTCGAATCCTTGAAAATTACCCTACTTTTTTCTTCATTCTCAATTACACAACACATGGAAGATAGTCTTAAAATGGACAGAATTTGCAACTCTTGTGGAACTTTTAATTTGTGAAACGCGTGACAATTTTTCCCTTTTGATTTCTCAGTGCAATTTCTTCTTAGTAGATATGGGAAGACTCTAGGATATTATAAAAGGTAAAAGGTTGTTTCTAGATTAGAACCAGGCCTAATGCCAATTTGGGGCATAGAACCCCACCCCCCCCCCCCACAGAGTGGAATCCTACAAGGGGATTTCTTCGCATTTACCTTGTATACTGTTAAATGTTTGTGTCCCTGGGTTTAGACCTCATAACCAAGCTCAGAAGTAAACTGGACCTGCACCTTACTACCTAGTTACTAGATACTTGGGCATGGAAACCAGTGTGTCATTTCACGAAGAAAAAAAGTGTACAAGTGAAAGGGTGGAGCAGTGTGTCTACATACGCATAAATATATACATACATAAAAGCAAAGGTTGCCAAAAACCCCAAAACCTTGCAACTTATTAGAAGCTTCCGCTCTCTTCAATTGCTGCATAAAAATGAAAATTTTGCGCGCTGTTTTTATCTGTTAGATGCTTTTAGGAGGTTGTGGGTGGGGCCAATAGTCTCTTTCGATCTTGGACAAACACAAGGTAGGCATTTTTTTACAAGGTTTTCTAATGGTGTCCAAATGACCCCAAAGAAGATGTGTCCCAAAAATCGAGGAATGTCTACAAGAAAAAGAAAGAAAGATTAAAATTATATTAATGTCCATGAATTAACCAAAATGGGTTAATGAAACATAGAAAGTATAATCAGTTATAAAAGAGAAGTACTGTACTAAAAACACCCTAAAGGTTATGAAAAGTAACAAAGCACGAGAGAAAGGAGAACAAATCAAGAGGTTGTTAAGCACCGCGCTGTACAACATAGACAAAAGTGTAAATACCTCTGTGAGAAAAGGTTCCCTCAAAGAAACAAGGAGTTGATAAAGATCGCGCCAGGGATCCTGAAAGGAGACTTAACACTTTCACGTGTGGAGTATGGCTCAGACCATAAGAACCATCAATCTTGTCATCTATCACCGCTAAAGGGCCCAAGCAGGATCTAAGATTGCTCACGGGGTCATGTCCAGAGCTGAAAGGCCAAAATAGACATTCTTAGGAGGAAGTTGAGCACTCCAATAAAACCTCTCTTAACATCCAAGGCAGTTGAACATCTGGTAGCCAAGAAAAAACCAGCAATGTTGATCTGTCTCTGTTACCTGAGCTACAGATGAGAGGAAGGTACTCAACACTGAAACAAAGTAGATCCACTCTACCTACAATAAGATTAAGGGGTTGGGGCACTTAAGTGATAAGACACAGATAGGAATGTCGTCTCACTTATTTGTCTCCCTCTACACATGAATCGGTTGTATCTATCAAGGGGCACTTGATGCTTCCAGTTGATGTGGCGCACTCGAGGAGCAAAGTAATCAGCCTAATAGCTGGAGGCGCTAGAAGGAGGAAGTAATCAGCCTAATAGCTGGAGGGGTCCCTTAAAAGGATCTACGTCTAAGACAACAACCTCCCGGAGAACAAAGGCCAGAAACCTTTGTTTAGGGTACCAAAAAGTGGATAAAGAACCACTCAAGGTTTCTATACAGTAAATGGTATCTCCCTCATATCTCAGAGTAAATGGGACACCTAAAAAATAAGGTGCTCCTCAGTCTCAACCTCCTACATGGGGTTAGATGGAAGTTCTTGTCACCCAATGATATATGGCAGTTGGTCTCCAAGGATGACAAGTGGAAGCACAGCCTTAGCTGACCAAAGGGATGCCTCAAGTCATCTAACCAATGATGTTGGAGAAAGCCAGGTTGAATGATGATGCCATATACAATCCGTAATTTGGGGTTGAGCACGTGTAGAAGACAAGTCCAAGTGGCCTAAATGTATTCTGGTTAAGTATCCTCTCTCACAACTCTTATGGATGAAATTCTTCATGTGGAAGTGGTGAGAATGGGCATCCAAAGGATACCTTGACAGGGGAAGACGAGAAAAAGAGATATCAATTGATTGACAGAGCAGAATGGTCTCAATATACCAACAAGTTCGTCATCCAGTGGGGCCCAAAAAAGGAAATCTTTTCCAAGAAAGAAAGTGCCAAGAAGGATATCCCTGTCAGTCCAAGCCTAAATCACCCAAAGATCTGCTTCTGTAGATATTGAAAGTGAGCCTAAATATATGCATACGGTGAAGACACCTAGCGGAAAATTCTGCTTGGACAATACATTAAGGAACTATCTATTTGCAACAAATCGTGTGCTGAAGCATGAGAGTAACCCTGTCTATACAAATCCCAATTCAAAGACGTATGGGGAGTACCGTAGTTATACCCAAACGCATCTCCCATTCTAAGACGTGTCTATCTCTCAGGCACATTTCAAAGGCCAAGATACACATATCCCCTTTACTGTGGCATTATGTCAAATAAACAGCCTTAAGGGTGCATTTTGTAAGATTGTATTATCAGTCCAATATCCACAAAAAACTGCACAAATGACATGTGGGACATTTTGACAGTCTGTGGTAATTGCATTTTTCTGAACTCAAAATTCATTCGATTAGCCAATTCTTCTATTATATATAATATTCTTCTTATCCAAGGAAAAAAACGGCAATTGTATTTAGAAACTTTTTCTTAGTCCTTCGATTTACAACTCCTCCAACAGAATCAATCAATGTCCTTAACATAACATATCGGTAATTTCCACTCAAATTTGTTATTCCTGTGCCCTCTGCATCTCTTCTCCTTTGCCTCGGGCTTCACCTTTATACTATCATGTCCATTATGAATCATGTTGAGGTCAATGTGCCTTCTACATATTTAACCCTTTACTAATACATTTTGTTTAATCTTTGATTGCTCTAAATGGTGTGTGATGTTAGTGTTTTCTCCTTCAAACCTTCTAGATCTTCAATATATGACTACATTGTTATCTTCAAAATAAACATATTTGATCACTTTATCCTTTTCTGTAGAAGCAGAATTGAGGCTTCAGCACACTATTATGTATCCACCATCAAAATAACCCTACACAAAATAAGTAACAAGACTAAGCTAAAGAAATAAGAAATAGATACAAGAGATAACAATCGATGGAAACAAAACAAATTGTGAAAGATATAATAATCAAAGCACCTAATCTCCACAGTATAAATCCTTTAGTAATGAAGAAGCTAATATCAGAAGCTGTATGGTTTAAATGAGATAGATCATACTTGCGACTGTGGACCGCTGCTGAGGAGGTAAAGCTTCAGAAAATGTCTCGGGAAGAAGGGCAGTCCAGTCCTACATGAAAAACATGCACGCGGGTTTAAACCTCTATCTTTCATAAGGTCCATTGTCTGTGATCTCTTCTTTTCCACTAATACAATGATATACTTGCATGTCTAACACTAGAACATTTGTCTGCAGCGAGAAGCATTTGCCTCACAACATCCTTTTACAGTTGCATCAATCTTATGCAAAGTAACTATAGAACTTTTAGTTTGTTTTGGAGAAAATATGTATTATTATAGAAAATTCAAGCTAGACCCACAAATTTTCTTATAAAAAAAAAGTAATACTGCCACAAGCCAACATAAACGTCAACACAATTTCACATATTCAAAGCATTGCAGTGATTATTTTCTGCCTTTCCAGCAGACCACCGCACATTTCAAAAATAACAAGTGAAACTATGTCAACCCAGATGTCATTTCAACTTTTATTTCCTGACCAAAGAATTTAAGAAACCTGAAAGGCCCATAAAACCTCCTATGGAACATTTTCTTACTTATTTCATGTCATTTTTCAGAATTTTTCTTAATCATTTCAGTGGAATAGCAATGGACAACCATTTTTAACATACCACTCGCTCAACAATTCAGAAAGTAGTAAAAACTTAATTTGGAAGAAAACAAATTCATACTTAATCAATCATAAGAGTATAGAAAACACTTAAATTAGAAGGAAAATACCAAATTGAGTTTAGAAACCTTAAATAAGCCTCCTAAATTCTGATGTATGATTTTTCACATGTCTAATTTGGCACATACAAATAACATTCTATTTTTCTAATGTTCGGACAAGTTTCAAACACATTTCTTTCACACAGTTTGCAATTGAACACTTGTATGCACCCGCTTGCACACTCCTCTATTGCAAATATTAATTTGCATCCAAAAGCACAGAAAATTGCAGTCCATATTAAATGGACTAAACCCTCACCTGATACAATGATAGGATCCTAATTGACCTTAATATGTTTCTCAATAAACCAAATACTGTCCAAGTTGATTGTTAATACTGTAAAGTTGCAATGATCCAACTGGTAAATGGTATAAAAGTGAGCAAAATAACAAAAAACAATGCAATCTCCCTATTAATGGGGGCCGGAAAGGATTAAAATCTGATATTAGATGGCAATTTCCGCCTGATGGATGGGTAAAATTGAATCTGATGGGGCCTCGAAAGTTAATCCTGGCCCTGTTGGAAGCGGATGTTTAATCCGCGACTCACTTGGCCAACCGGTTCTTATGATGGCTTTGGATTGCGACCATACTACTAACAATATTGCAGAAGGAACTGCTCTTTTGCAAGGGCTCAGGGAGATTGCTTCTTACCACTGGAGAAAGTTATGGATTGAAGGTGATTCTCGAATAATCATAGATGCTCTCATATCTCGCTCTACAAAGGCTTGGAAGTTAAATCTGATAATGCAAGAGGTCCTCCAAAAGCTAAATGGATACGAGCAAATCCGTTTTTCTCACGTACTAAGGGATGAGAACTCCCCCGCTGATCATCTTGCTAATATTGGGATCGGATTGTTAGAGAAGGAAGGGATTTTTTTAAAGGTGTGGAAGGATAACTTTCCAATGACTATACAAAAAGCCTTGATTAATGATATCAATCATTAATCCACATTTCAATGTCCTTTGAGCCTTCTGCACGACACAGCCATCTCTCGCACGTGCGTTGGGATTTGAAGTTAGGGGTGGATTTAATGGAATATGTGCGAAACGAGTGGCATTTCTTTCTTCTGCCCTATATGAACCAATGCATTCTTGCCATTTGGCATCCTGCTCTGTGGAAAATAAGGGGAAAGCTCTAAGTTTTCCATCCTCTGCAATGGAAAGAAGCGGAATTCATGGGAAGCACCCTTCCATCTCTACCTGAGCCTGTCACAAGTCCCGCAGGGGTGCTCGTCGTTCTCCTTTTCGCAAGGTCACAGTTGAGGCTTCCTTCGAAGATTGCTTGGAAGATAAAATCCAAAACCCTACAATGCATGATCCATAGGGATCCAAAATGACTCTACTTCATCAAATCACTCAACATGAAGAAGGAAAAATAAATACACGGAGGTTCTGTCTCTTATAGTACCACCAAGAGGGTGGCGGGTCCTGCTTCTGCATGTAGGTAGCGGTCGGCTCTTTCAGACAGAAAATAAAAATATGAAACGAATAACCTAGAATTTGAAAGGTTGTTTGTGTCTTTTCTCCTCCATGACCTTTCCCATTCTCCAGTGCATGGATGGACATGAGAAAGGCTATAAATACATGTTTATAGAAGAGAATAAGATCATCGAAGCATGAAAGCAAGTGAGAAAGAAGTTCTTAGTGCTAGAATAGTGTTTTGTAGAAGAAAGGAGTGTTGAGGTAGAGAAAACATGTAATTGGGAGAAAGTGTGAGATATTATCTAATTATCTTTCATACTTATTGAAATTTTTGAACTTATTGTTTTGAATTGGCCAATAAAATTGGGAAAAAAGTGCAATTTCTCTTCCTGACTGGTTTTTCCTCCTCTGGAGGTTTCCAGGATAAAAATTGTTGGTGTTTATGAGTTTATATTCTTTCCTTTCCTGCAATTGTGGATTCTAAGCATAAGAAAAATTCATTCACTAGATATCTCTATCATTTTCTAATAGAAAGTAGAACAACAACATTAATTTGTGATTCTATGGATAATTCCAAAGTTGAAGAGTTTACAGATCATTTTGGTATCAGAGCTAACAAGTATCCAGGACTGTGGTATTCTGTTCTTGGATTTGTAAGACAGTGATGAGATCTAAAGGCGAAGAAGCTTTACCTTGCGATCCAGAAATTTCTACAAAGAAGTGGAAACAGATAATTTGGGGATGAATGGAGGAAGAGAACTTTGTCCTTAGAATCGATATGTTGGAGACCATGATGGATAGGATGTTTAGAAGGAAAGAAGAACTTGCAAATTTGAAAAAGACAACTTCTATCAAGCAAGACTCCATGGACTCAGTGGTTTGAGGCTTAGCTGAAAATTTTGGCATAGGAAGGAGCCACCATGAGGAAGATTATGGGGAAGAGCATGAAGAAGAGACTTCAAATGCAAGAGAAAAGGTAAAATCTGATCATACTCCTTTTAAAGTTGAGACTTCTAATTTAGAAGTTGTTTGAGATTAAAAGCTTTGAAGGACAAGTAGATGCAGAGTTGCTTGATAAATGGTTAAAATAGTTAGAAGTCTACTTTAGCGTCCATAATGTCACTGAGGCACAGAGGATCACCTTTGCACATCTCAAAATGGAGGGACACGCTCTGGTTTGGTGGGAAACCCATCTAACCACTTGTGAAAAGAAGAAGCATCCTATTGTGAAATCTTGGAAAGAATTTAAAGAATTACTTAGAGCTAACTTCTATCCTATTGGCCACAAGATTGACCAAATGATTAAATGGCAGTATTTTAGACAAGGCAGTGGTCAAAGTGTGCAGGACTATACTACGGAGTTTCGGAGGCAGGCCATGTTGCTAAACATGGACTTGGAGGATGAGGATATTTTGACTAAGTACTTGGGAGGACTTCACACTCACCTTCGAAGAAAAGTCATCTCCACAAAGCCCAAATATCTCAACAAGGTGTGTGTGCAGGAATACTACATAGATGATGAAAAGAAGCAAGGAGAAGCAGAGCCAAGGGAAAAGAAGTCGACAAATCAGCAGAAAAAAGAGTATGGGAAAACAAGTAACAAGGGTAAGTGGAAAGGGAAAGGTAAACAAAATGCCACTACTTTAAATACTTGTAAAGATCCCAAGAATTTTTGCAATAACTGTGATATCAATGGTCATACTGACGCTACATGTTGGAAGTTGCATCCAGAGTTACATCCGAAGAACCGAACCAAGGACTCAAAGAAGTCCATGATAGTTGTAAAAACAGAAGGGGAGGTGGAAATCGAAGATGACTCTGATGTAGATGAAAGGCTTGGATGCATGGCCACCAACATGGATAACCAGGAAGAGGAGATGAGTAGACTATTCCAGATCAAGAGAACTAAGGTAAATGCTTTGGTTGATACCAGTTCTCAGTCTAACTTGATTTCTGAAGTAGTTGTAAAGAAGCTTGGTCTTGAGACTTACGAGCATCCACACCCTTATCCTTTGGGTTGGGTGAAGAAGGGTGTTGAAATTCAGGTAACAAGAAGATGTAAGGTCAAGTTTGGGATAAATTCCCAGTATATTGATGTTTTGGAAGCTAGCATTATTCCACTTGATGCTTTTGATGTTGTATTCAGGATTCCTTACTTTTATATTAGGGATGCTATATTTATGAGAAGGGAAAACTGGTACAGATGGGTCAAGGATGGGATCAACTACAACATTTGAGCACACCAATGTAAGACATGGGTTACTATGGTGAGTGCTAACCAAGCAAAATGACTTATTCAGACAAATCATAATCAGTTTTGTTTACTTTTGTTAAAGGATAAACAAGATGGGGTAGAAGTTTCAGAGATTTCTAACCAGGGAAAGCATGATTTGGATAGTATTATTCAGTCTTTTCAGGAAGTATTTCAGGCTCCCAGTGGGTTACCACCAAAATGGGAAGTAGAGCATGAGATTTAGCTATTGCCAGAGTCCCCTCTACCGAACATCGATTGTATAGGAAATCCTTGCTTGAGAGTACTGAAGTAAAGAAATAACTCCAGGAACTACTAGAACAAGGGGTGATACGTCCAAGCACCTCACCATGCGGTTCATCTATTGTGATGGTGCCAAAGAAGGATGGTTCTTGGAGAATGTGCATCGACTACCGTGCTTTGAACAAGATCACCATAAAGAACAGATATCCACTTCCCCACATAGATGATCTCTTGGACCAGCTTCAACATGCCAAATTATTCATGAAGTTGGATCTCAAGTCAGGTTATCACCAAGTCAGAATGAAGGAGGAGGATATATGGAAGACTACCTTCAAGACAAAACAAGATTTGTATGAATGGTTAGTACTTCCTTTTGGGTTATGCAATGCACCCGCTACATTTATGAGATTGATGAATGATGTATTACGGGATTTCATAGTTTCATGTGTCATTGTATATCTAGAATGATATCTTGATTTTTAGTGCCACATGGGAAGAACATCTAACTCATTTACAACAAGTCTTGCAAGTTCTCAGGGAGAAACAACTACTTTGTAATATGAAGAAATGTGAATTTTCCAAATAGTCACTTGTCTATCTTGGGCACGTGGTTGGAGGAGGAGAGCTACGAGTGGATCCAAAGAAGGTTGAAGCCATCACTAATTGGCCAACACCAACAAGAGCCACAAAGACTAGGAGTTTTGTGGGAGCAGTACAGTACATGCGGAAGTTCATTCCGGGCTTCTCTGCAATTACAGCACCTCTACACACAGTGGCCACAAAGAGTAAGGGTTTTGACTAGGGTAAGGAACAAGACAAATCCTTTGAGTTATTGAAATACAATATTAGTCATGCTCCATCACTTTCTCTTCCTAGTTTGCAGCAGCCTTTTGAAGTAGAGACAGATGCTAGTGATTACACTATGGGCACAGTGTTTCTTCAAGGAGGAAAACCTGTATGCTATCATTATAAAACTTTCACTTCAGTAGTTAAAGGATATTCAGTATATGATAAGGAAATGTATGCACTAGTTCAAGAAATTAAAAAATGGAAGCATTATTTGTTGGGTAAAGAAACTATTGTGCACACTGACCACAAACCTCTCCAGTATTTGCAAGCACAATCTAAATTACAGCAGGAAATGCACTACAAATGGATGGGGTTCCTTCAACAATTCCATCTGGTGATCAAATACAAGAAGGGTAGTAAAAATTTTATGGTAAACATGTTGTCTAGGCTTCCCACATAGGAGAAATTCTCTTGTTTGACCACTATCTCTCAAATCGAGCCCTTCACGAAGGAAGCTTACAGAGAGGCATATGCCCAGGACAGAGACTTTGGGGTGACATTTCAGTAGTTACAATCCCAAGGGACTGAAAGGACATGGATTGAAGATTGTTATCTCAAGGATGAGCTGCTCTACCGATGGGGGAAGCTTTGTGTGCCTAAAGAAGAAAGAATTCTATTGATGAGGGAAGCACATACCTCAAAAGTAGTAGGACATTTCGGTGTTGGTAAGACCCTAGCCCACTTGCAAAGGTACATGTATTGGCCCAATATGCAAGAAGAAGTATCAAAATTTATATGTGGATGTAAACTTTGTTGTACTAGCAAGCCTAAGACTAGGAAGGAGGGTTTGTATATGCCTCTGCCAGTACCTACTTATCCATGGGACGACATTTCTATGGATTTTGTAGGAGGATTTCCCTATGTCTAAACATGACCATGACTATCTATATGTTGTTGATATATTCAGTAAGATGTGTATTCTTATGGCATGTAAAAAGATAGTAAAAGCACATGAGGTAACAAATCTTTTCTTTGCTAATGTATGGGTGCATTTTGGTTTTCCAAAGTCTATTATTTCTGACAAGGGATTCCAGGTTCTTGGGGAAGTTTTTGACTACTTTGTGGGACAAGATGGATACCAGGTTACAGAGGAGCACAAATTTCCATCCACAAATAGATGGATAGACAGAGGTGGTTTAATACTAAGACTTTGGTAGAGTTGATCAGAGGGTATAACATACAAATATCCAAGGACTTGGGATGAGTCCTTAGCCTACATTAAACATTCCTATAACCGGGAAGTATACACATCCACTATGAAGTCACCGTTTGAAGCATGCTTGGGATATCTACCTACAAATCCTCTGGACATAGTAGTTGGGCAGTAATGATGAGGAGGAGACATGAGACACAAAGGTGACTAGAGAAAACAAATTTATTGAGAGGATCCATATACAAAATCCATCTCAAAGTTCAAAGAACAGCTAGAGAAATCTCAAGCCAAGTACAAAGCTAGGCATGATTAGCATAGGAAGGAACATAAGCTTCATTTTGGAGATAGAGTTTGGATTTACTTGAGCAAGGAGAGACTACAAGGTCAAAAATGGAAGATGAATCCATTATGATATGGGCCCTTCACCATATTGGAGCAGGTTGGAGAAAATGCCTTTCAATTTGATTTACCATCATTTATGACGATGTACTACTATAGTAAACTGTGAGAACTTGCACCTATATGAGCCATCCATGCTAGATAAATATGAAGGACTACAGTTGCTACCTTCCATTGAGGATTGTGTCTTGGACTCACGAGGTGAATTGGAGGAGGATGTAGTGCTACAACAAAATGTCAGAGAGACTTGGAGAGGCCCCCAGGAGTCTTGGAAGATTGGACTAAAAGGAAAGACACCAATTTGCAGTTTTGGTGGTACTCGAAGAAGAGTAAGTGAGGGAATTATTTCCTCATCTACTCCCCCACTAAGATTTTATGGGACCAAAAGCCTCCTAAGTAGGTGGAGTATGTGATCCATAGGGATCCAAAATGACTCTACTTCATCAGATCAGTCAACATGAAAAAGGAAAAATGAAACACGGAGGTTTTGTATTTTTAGTAATAGGACCGTCACTCTGTGCAGAGCAGTGGTTATAGAACCACCGCCTAACCAGGGTAGTGGTCCTGGGACTGCCGGTCTGCATTGGGCGGTGGTCCTGGCTCTTTCAGACAGAAAACAAAAATATGAAACGAACAACCCAAAATTTGGAAGGTTGTCTGTGTCTCTTCTCCTCCATGACCTTTCCCATTCTCCAGTGCACGGGAGGACATGAGAAAGGATATAAATACATGTTTGTAGAAGAGAATAGGATCATCGAAGCATGAAAGCAAGTGAGCAAGAAGTTCTTAGTGTTGGAATTGTGTTTTGTAGAAGAAAGGAGTGTTGAGATAGAGAAAACAAGTAATTGGGAGGAAGTGTGAGATATTATCTACTTCTCTTTCATACTTATTGTAAATTTTGTACTTATTGTTTTGAATTGGCCAATAAAAGTGGGAAGAAAGAGAAATTTCCCTTCTCGACTAGTTTTTCCTCCTCTAGAGGTTTCCAGGATAAAACTTGTTGGTGTTTATGAACTTAAATTATTTCCTTTCCTGCTATTTTTGGATTCTAAGCATAAGCATAATTCATTCACTAGCTATCTCTGTCATTTTCTAATAGAAAGTAGAATATCAATGTTTATTTTTTGATTATGTGGATAATTCCAAAGTTGGTTGATTGCTAAGGACATGGATGGGATCGAGGAGCAAGAAATTCAAACTCACCTGCATGGGTTAATGGTTGATCCTAAATAGTCAGTTGGGCGGCATAACATCTTCGACGTGGCTCATAGATCAGTGGAGCCAACATTCTATCCAATGCATCAAGCCAATTCTCTCTTCATATGGATCATGTTGAGCTGGAGCAGGTGGGTGACAAGACGGGCAGAAGCTACATTTCATTCGAATGCCATCCTCAAGGCGCTGCAAGCTTTGGATGTTGGTCAGAAGGTAATTGCAAACCATTTGGGTCTTAAGCTTCTTCCTGAAACTTGTGTCAATTTTCCATGTGAAGACTCTACCAACGAGTCTGACCAGGCAATGTCTGTCGACTCGGACGTGGTGTTTCTCGGACGGAACAATGGAGAAGGTGTTGGGGATGGCAGTCTGCCATAGATTTTCTTAATAATATAGACTTATATGTATTTCCGATATGTATACAGCTAGGCTGTTTTTTGTTGTGATAGGTAGGCTAATTGGGCAATTTCTCATTGCCATATCTTGCCACCTTCAACATGATAATGTGTTTATACTATGATCGCCAAGATGAGCTATGCCATCTATGGCAACTACATTGTAACTTTTTTGCAGGCTAGGGCCCTTTCCCTAGGTAATATAAGCAAAAAAAAACAAAAAACAATGCAATTTGAAGAGTAAGAATAGCCAACCCAAATGTATGAATTATTACAGAAAGCTGAAGTTGCAAGAACACAAAAAATTGCCAGAAACATGGCAGTTTTCTCCGCATCATTTACAACGGCAAAATAGTGATAAACAATTTCATTGTAAACAAATCACACAAGAACTCGTACAATGCAAGAGGATTCAGGGCAAGATCAGCAACCATCACCATGGGCAAACTCACATTGGTGTTTCCAAAAGGCTTTGAATCATATTTTCACGGACTGAAAACATCAAATCTTTAATTCTTCAAATGCTTTTACAATCAAAGATCTAAAAAGGCAATTCTGGAAAAGAAAAGAAAAAAATTACCGAATAAGAATACATTATAGGCCCTCAAAACATGTCATGATAAAATAAAAAGTTTTATACAATTTACTTCAAATTCCAACAGAATAGGAAAACTGCATGAATATGAAAGAATTGATACCTCATTTCCGAAAAGGCTTTCTTTTCGTAACTTAATGGTAGAACGAGAAGAGCTCTTGTCATTCTTAAGTTTCTTGCGTTCACCATGGGCTCCCAATTTCGATTCACATAAGGTAAATTTTGACAAGTGTGCATTATGATTGTACTCTTCTTCGTCTGAGTCAGAAATTACAACCAATTGATGGGACCTCTTCCCCATCATTCAAGTCCATAGGATTTGAAATGCTTACATGTAATGATTTGCCACCAGCAATACATCAGATGACAGCAATTATACCACAAAGCAGATCAAACAACTGCAAACTTTAGAGTTTATTCACCTCATATCAGATGTTATTTTAATGGACCATGTAAAGGACCATACTGTCAGTTCACAACCTGTAGACCTTCTGATCCTAAGCCTGCATGTAACAACGTACATTTGTTTAGAATTTCCCATTCTGTATAAATGTATAAACTAACACTGAATATCATACATGCATACTCAGAAACATGAAAGAGGAAATCAAACAAGCAGCATTTGTTTGCATTCCTTACAAAAAAGGTCATTTAGAAACATAAAAAGCTTATGCATATTTAATCAATAGGATAAGTGTCTACAGATTATCAGTGACCTATAGTTATTTACGCTAAGAAAGCAAAACCAAGAAAAGGACAGATTTTATCCCATAGGCCTGCTGTGAGATCCAGAGGAAAATAGGGTATTACTAATTTATATTAATGGGATGCAATTTCTAGTGCGAGAATCAGTTAGGCTTGTAAGCTGTATATAATTTGTTACTTGTATTGTGTTTATTTGAAGATTATCAACCAGCAATTTCCAATGTCCAACACCCCACACTTCAGATTGACAGGATCTTTCAAGTCCATTTAGTAGCAACAATTCAGGCTGTAATATTTATTTATGGGCTTCCAAACCTTTTGTGAAAAATTAACTTCTATACACATGACAGACTTAAAACAAGATAATTTTTGTTTACATTGGCTACCTAGAATTCGTTGAACCAGACCCAACCTTAAGGTGGTTGAGGTTAATACTAATTTGGTTAGTTGTCCCACCAATTTCCATGTTTCCTTCAGACATGGAATTTATTCATATATTATCAGTTTGTCAGCTATATGACTGGTTCCAAGAAAACCTTGTGACTTTACTTGCTCACTGTATATTTTCCATGAATGAATTAATCGTCTCCATTTACATTATTAAAAAAAGGTCATCAGATGTATCACATGAATCATCCAAAAGTTCCAGATAATAGAACAATTTATCCTGCAACTGCTGCATCCATTGCATGGCACCACCAGTAAGATGTACATGCAAGAGTATTTCTCCAAAAGTTGACCAAATTCTGAGAATAAAAAAGAATAAAACTAATGGCAACAACTTTTGATAAACAACTGTGTAGAAAGATTTTGAATCGAAACTTCAAATCATACCATGTGATCCATCATACGGATGAACAATAATCAAGATGATCGATCACATGGTGTGATTTGAAACATTGAGTAAAAACTAGTTTGCCAGGAAACTTAAACAGTCCGAAACACGGAAACACTGATTTTCAAACAACCCTTAGATATGAAGCGGCAAGGAAACTCCCATAAAATATATTATAAATATAAATAAATATATATATGCAAAACACACATTCTTAGTCCACAAAAGATAAAGGACTTTAAAAATGTGGTATTCATTAATGAGAGTGTGCTTTAGCCATTGTATGTAGTGCATGTATAAAGGTTTAAGTTAGTTTCTTCTAGAAGTTTAGGGTTTAGTTAATGTTTTTTTTTTAAATCGCTTTTTAAAGTATGTGACTGCCGGAAGCAGTACGGAAATACTCGAGCACATGCCACCATTGCCAGCACATACCTGTTACCATGTTTTTCAATGCAAGAACAAACAAGGGTATTTTTAAGTTGGCTATTTTGGGCAAAAAAAGTCTATTTTTAGCATTTTGATATTTTTGGCATTCGCCAAAAATAAAGTGTTCTATATGGAAATTGGGTGGATGGTAAGAAGTGTTATTTTTAGCATTCACTAAAAATAGCGAGTTTCCAATATAGAGTGCAATTGCATGCACAAAAGGCATCTCTAAAAATAGCGAAAGGTATGCTAAAAATAGCATGAAAGGATAATGGAAAAGAGCTGCTAAAATTAGTGCTAAAACAGTGAGTTTTATGCTAAAAATAAGAAATGAAGTGGATGTCAAAACAGTGAACTTGTGGATAGAAATAGTCAAAGATAAAAGCTGCTAAAAATAGCAGGTTAGAAGGGCAGTTTGTGTTGTTTTAACCACACACATCATTCTCAGTTTTCCACGCAGTCAAAGGGATGCTATTATTAGGGAGTTAAGTGCTGGATTAAATTCAATGCATGTTTGACCAAAAGTATACGTGGGAGGATAAAAGGTAAAAAGGTAAAGTCAGAAAAAGACAAAATTGAAAAGTCAGCAAAAGGACAAAAGAAAAAGCAAACAGCGGGTCTAAAAGCCACGCAGCAGCCTTAAAAGGCATTTTTAATTGTTTTAACACTCAGCAGGATGCTAATTTTCAATGCAGCAGGGCTTGAAGGATAATTATTTAATTATTTTAGACACACTTGCATGCTTCCAAAGAGTGAAGGGTGGAATTAAATCATTTCTTTTTTTATTCTTGCATGCAGCAGAGGTCTGAAACAGATGGCAGCAACCTTTAAAGGCTTATTTTTGTAAAAGAACGGATAGACACTCTTCCAGTTGTTTTGCTCTGGCAATCCTAGCTTGTACTTGCATCTCTGAATAGAAAAGCTTCATTTTTGCCATCTCATATCGCTGGTTTTCTGAGTATTCATTGTGATTGTTAGGGTATTGTATTGCTTTGTGTTGGAATTTCTTCCCTATACTGTTGTCCCTTACCTAAACCTTTGAATTAATTTTGCAGATTAGCCTAGAGTTGTGCAAGTGTGTGGATCTCTATTTTTTTGTATGCAGTAGCACATGTGTGTGTCAAATCATTGGTGTATCACCTCAATTTTACATTTTCCGCATTCCTTCTCCCTTTTCCTTGTCACTTTTATTAGTTTTTAGGTGATTCACAGGGGAATCAGCCCACTTTCGAGGTTCACCTCAGTCTTAGGTTACCCACAACCTTGAGGTGTTCCAATTTTGTCAACAAAAGAGAGTACACACCATTCTCTATCAGGGTGCACTTCTGGGTGACAACAATACCCAAGACTGTGTAACATTTTCAGAGTTTTTCCATACCATTTATGTACTAGAAACATCCAGACACAGGTACAGTGAGCCCAAAGGCATTTCCCTACAATTTATAGATTAAAAAACTTTATACACAATTGTTTCCCAGAAGTTGTTACCATTATTTTATGGAACGTGGAAGCATCAAGTCATTAATGTTAGAATACGTTTCACAAGGAAGAAATAAAGAGAAGGCGGATTGCACACATTTGCGATTTTGTGTTTGTCTATTTATTATAAATGAAGTAGTTACAAACGGTTGATGTAGTTACAATCGGTTCCAACCAACTTAGAGTTAGACACCTTATAAATGAGTCTTATATTCTCATACCCCCTCTTAAGGCTTATTCTACATAAAGTAAAAACAATCTAACATAACTAGAACAAAATAGAACTACGCAGTCTTCAGACACTTCACTTTGAAAGCAATGCTATGATAAGGTAGGGCTCCATCAAGTTGCTTCGTGGCCTTCGTAAAGGTGTAGCTCCCGAACTGAATTCCCGAGTTCCCGGATTCCATCTCCCCGATCTCCCGAATCACAAATCTCTTGAATTATTGGGCAACCATCCATACCAAACTCCATCTACCATGTATCCTTTCTTGCCTTCAAAGATTAAAGCATCTTTATATTGCATATTCGCCACTGTCCTCACTACCTTCTGTATCTGGTGGGTCTTCAACCATGGCTATATTGGTTGTATTTGATATGACTTTACCCTTGAGCACATCATTGGCTTGAACACGACAATCTCATGTTGTGTGAACTCTTTTCTTACAATAATGACATTCAATCTCCTGGTTTTCTTTATCTGATCTTCTATGAGAGTTTCTAGTTCTGGAATAGAATGCACTTTCTTGAATGACCTTCTGCATCTTCTATAGTTCGTTTTTCTTCAGCTAAAAGAGTTGTAATCATATCATCTAGAGATTGGGATTGAATTTGACTAAGGGTAAAAACTACATTGTTGTATTTTGAAGACAGACTATTTAATAGGATAGCTTTGGCATCCTCATCCTCAATCGCAACTTTGACTTCTGTTAGTTGTTTGATCAAAGACCTCATTATTGATGTGGCTCGACATAGAGACTCCATCCATTTTGAACCTATATAACTGAAGTTTTAGGGAAAATTTGGCATTAACTGCTTTCGCTCCAAATAATTTATTTAGAGTATCCCTAATTTCATTAGATGATTTGTCTAAGTCTACATGATGAAGTTCAAAGTCGGAGAGAGCAAGGCCAATAATAGCTTTCACTCTATCATCTCTGCGTTGCCATTCTAACAATTTCGATGCATCGGTAGGTGGTCTCTTTCCCGTTTACAATGCCCCACAAATTTTTATTCATAAGTTGCATTTGTATTTTCACTCTCCATGTATGAAAAATTAGACCAAAATATTTTTCTACGGGAATCTCCATTAAAATAAAATAAATACAACTGTGTATTTTCCTAAATGAATAAAATAAAATACTAGGTTTCGCTGCAAGTGTGACGTGCCCTAGCGCAGGGATTGTATTTAGATCTCTGGTAATTTCTGAGACTATTTTATGCCCTTGACTCCTTAAAATCGCGACTACACGTTTTCTGGAGAAAAAACGTGACCCTCCTTTGAAAAAATGTGGTTGTTCCTTTGACTGGTTTGTGTATTTTCGTGCTAAAAAAACACGACCGTCTTCCAGCAGAAATGACGGTTTTTCTAATTCGCAACTCTGGAAATGACAGTTTTCTCCTTGCCCTAACAGTGTGCCTTTGATTTTCGACTGTGTTGCAAATCTTCAGGTACAACGACTTGTTTATTTCAACCCTCAAAAATCTTCTTCTGATTTCTTTCGAAAACCAAAACGAAAATGTCTTCCTTCTTCAGCGCGCCCTAATGGGACTGATCTTCTTCCCTTCTCTCTTTCATCGCTTGGTCTCGCTCTGATACCACTGTTAGAATACGTTTCACAAGGAAGAAATAAAGAGAAGGCGGATTGCACACATTTGAGATTGTGTGTCCATCTATTTATTATAAATGAAGTAGTTACAAAACGGTTGATATAGTTACAACCGGTTACAACCAACTTAGAGTTAGACACCTTATAAATGAGCCTTATATTCTCATACTTAAGAGAATAAAATTGATTAATCTTTCATCAGAAAGAGTAAAGATAGTTTATTCCACCAATTGTACTTCATAATGCCTATCAAAACAACTTTCTTTGCTGCCACAATGATTGTAATTCCTAAATTGCTTTTTGATCTTATTACTAGTCCACAACACTCAAACTCGGCCCTTATAAGGGGAACATTCAGCATTTAATAAACTGTCTCCAAAAGCAAAGTATAAATCAGGGATTGCCTTCCAATATTTGCCGCTTGGGAATTCACCTTCTCACCTGCAGTGGTCTGTTCAAATAAAGCATATGATTCATGGTCTCTCCCACCATGCCCATAGACTTACCAATGTCAAAAGTACAAATAATGAATGCCAAAAATAGAGATTTGATTTTCTTATTTTATCATCATTTTTTCTTTAAAAATATCGTTTGTGCCACCAAAGAAATACATGGAGCATCAATGATAGGATCAATCTGCTTCTTTCCACTGAATTTTCGGTTATTCATTTTAATTCCTTTTCCTTCAACTAGTTTTTTAGCATCAGCACTTCACCTATTCAATAATTACTCCCAAAGAAAAGCTATTGCACCCTGACAGAAACTCGTGGATACTCAGAGTCAAGTTAATAAGTACCATGACTGAATGTTCTGTTTACTTCCTTGCAGTCATTTTCCTCTTCAATAAGTCACAGAATTTCACAATGGCCTGTTATAACTTGTTGCTAGAGAAATTTCCAAGCAGCTTCAGATTGTTATTAAAGTCACTGCATCATAGAAGTGATAGATATAACTTATGAATGAAGATGGCACTAAAGGCACCAAGAATAAATCTGCCATTCATAGCAAGATTATGGGCCACTCCCTTTGAAAAAAATCCTTCTTTCCCAATAGAACCTATGAGAAAAAAAAAATGTTAGTAATCAAGTAACCAAGGAGAAAATATAAAAGAGCATGAACTAACTAGAATACTTTTGCTTGTATGCAACATGAACCTCCCTAGAAGATGATTAGGTGCAAGCATAAGGTCATTACATATGTCTAGAGAGCTGGCTGGAACACTTTGCAAGTTACGTCTGCTCCATATTCATCCAAATGCCCAAAACGCACTATCAATTTCAAATTTTCATCACACTTTTCTGACCTAACATGTAGTACTTGCTGTGCTTGTGGGGACTAGTTCAAGTTGGTCAGGATGAAAAGATTGGCGATGTGTTATACTTCAATGAATGAAAAGTCATTTTAAAGTTCATACACATTTAGCTGATATATATTATATAAACTAATAAAGCATCGCACATTTAGGAATTTGAAAAGTGGTGGTAGAAGCTGAAGGGTGGATTACAAGTTTCTTCGAGGATCAATTCCCAAGAACTAAATAGCAAGTCTTAATTCAACATACAGAACAGTCATATCCTCACGGGTGCCAATGACAGAAAACTTATAATTTGTGTTGGGTTTATGATCCAAATGAGTTTATTTGTTGCTCCCCTCTCCCCTTGGGTCAGGTGGGGAGAGCCCTTATCGAGACGTCTCGATCACTAGTCTAGTCTAGTTCATCTCGATCCCCAAAGAGACACCCCCTTAATGACATGATAGTAATTAATGTTTAGCATTAATTACCAAGTAATGAGTGGTTATACAAGTTAGAAGTTAGTTGGGTCCCATGTAACTTCTCATTAAGTTTATTTAAAGCTTTAGAAGCAATGTAAAATATTAACACAGATATTATCATATTGTAAGCTTCTCTGAGTTACAAAAAAAATGTAGCGGTTTTGTCTTCCATATTCTTGCCAATGCAAATAGCTATCAGTGGTATCAAAGCCATGCAAAAGCATCTTGAGGAAGAAGAAACTTGTAATGTCCCCATTTTCAGAATTAATTAATTCCAGATACCTGAAGTCTATTTTTAGTATTTTCCGTAGGCTAAGGGGAAATTAAAAGAGGAAAATAAATTAAGTGGTCCAAGAGTA
Organism: Taxus chinensis; assembly: GCA_019776745.2. Taxonomy (NCBI): domain Eukaryota; kingdom Viridiplantae; phylum Streptophyta; class Pinopsida; order Cupressales; family Taxaceae; genus Taxus; species Taxus chinensis. The sequence continues at coordinate 143,518,655 of CM034156.1, read as the reverse complement.
TTTTTATATTTTATTTGGAAAAAAGACACTTTAAAAATATTTAAAAAGCAAAAATAGAATAAAATAATAATAGAATGATTAACTTCTATTTTTAGGCAATAGGCACCGAAGTTAGAATAATAATTAAATAAAGCATACTATAATGGGGACGCCAAGGATAGAGTGGGCTGCATGAGAAATCAGATCCTATTTTTAAGGATAAAGTGAGGGTAAAGCTTTTTTATATAACATATTCCTATTATTAGGATGGGATGCCAGCTTGAAGAGAATAAAGTTATTATTTTATTTGTTTATGGAGCATGCATGTGTTTCCAAAAGCCCCTACTTTGGAGAATGATTGGAAGTTATAAAGGTACATTTGGGGTTTATTGTTCATGCATCTTGGAAATATATCAACTACATCTTTGTTTGCAAGTAGCTTCTGCTTTTGCATCAGCAATAGGGGGCGAAATCCCTCATTTGCACACGGGTTTGAGGACAGAATCCCTCACATCTCAGCTTGGCAACACCTTTTAGGGGTTGCAGTGGCCATTCAAGGTATAGGTGTTCATCCATTCAGCTCCAAAATACTTGTATTCAGACACTCTGGTATTCTTTGTGTAACTGGTTCAAAATCAATAAATAAAAGTCTGTTTTGGCACATTGTAGTTTGTTGTTTTTTGTTTTAAAAATTAGATTATCACTGCGGTCATAAAAGTTAATTTTGTACACTGCTGCTCTAAGGTTTTGACAGAAATATCCAGATTTATTTAAAGTATTTATCAGGGATACTTCAAAACTATGGAGGAGCCCTGAGCCATAGTTATCATAAAAAAATTGCCATATAGAATTTTTTTTGGTAAATTTTAAAAAGAAAAAAACTTTTTCTATTTTCCTGAATTATGTTATTACTTGTCTAAGTGTTGCCTAAGGCATTCAAAAGTGATCAAAAGCATTACACCTCTGTCTAGGGCGTTGGAAAATAAACAACAAGCAATAAAAATTATCTAGGGCATGTAAAAACTGGGCTTGGTCTCAGTAAAAGCAGTGGAAGCTCAAAAGGAGACATTGGGCACTGAGAAATCCATTGTTGAAGCATTTAAAAGTCACATGGAATGTGATTAATGCCTTAGACGCTATCTGTTTCGTCGAAAGCTGTATTTGACTTGCTGGAGTATTGGAATAATGCATAAAGCTCCATTTGCTGCCAGAAGTGCTTAAAATACTTGCCAGAGCATAATTGAATGCCTTAAGCATTGGAGGAGTCAGGGAAGTGTCTGAATTTTCCAAAAGAGTGATTATCTGACCAAGAGCATTGAAACTCTTGCCTGGCCGAGTCAATTACTGTTGGGCACTTCACATTGTCCTAAAATTCATTAAAATTTGTTGTTTTTGTTGAAAAAGGAAATGCTGGACATTCATATATAATGCTGTTGTGCCAAAATGCTCCAAAAACACGTGCTGAGCATTGGAATCTTCCTGCATGGCATTTAGGCTGTTGTACAAGGCATTCGGGCTGCATTGAAACTGCATTTATCAAATGTGTTGCCAGTTGGAAGAGTTGGAAGAGTTGGAAGAGTTGGTTTATTAAATAATTTCTTGTTTGGGCATCCCCCATATTTTTTTTGGTGAGAATGTACTAAAATGGCAAAACAAAATGGTTTAATGTACAACGGGTGCATTTTCAGTGGAATCTGACACCCTGTAGTTGCCCGATTGTTGAAAATGGATAGTTTGTGCCTGAACACCATGAATGATTTTGCGCAAGTGACGCTCAGGGACAACCACCTCTGAGTTCAATCCTCCACCGTCTAGGGGTTACCCCAAACATGTGGTTGCACCGCGGTTGCATTTCAACTACTCGCAATCTCATTGTCTGGAGAATGCTCTAATGTAAGAAAAGACGCAAGGGGCATCTATCCCCTGCACCTGAAACATACACCCAGTAACACGCATAGTTGTCCTCACCTTTGAGTACCCACCAAGAGGGTTTGCCCTACCCGACTGGGCTTACCCATGAATGTGACAGTGTTTTTTGTCGCTTGTGTTGTCAAAGCCCACAAGGTTGCACTTCAAGGTCTATTGGTCCCTCAAGATCCAACAGGCTAACAAAGCTAAAGACCCACCCATCTTGAAAGAGATGCTAATTTGAAGATAGAGTTTTGTTCTAATGGTGATTTTGGAGGTGTTGTTTTCTGTCAAATTTTGGTTTTTTTGAGTTATTTGATATTACTAATGAGGAGCAGACCAAGTTGTTTGGACTTGTTTTTCACTGCAAGGACAACTCACCTCTCGCCTTATGGGGGGAGATTGTATTGGCCTTCGATCAATCATATGTGATTGTACAAGTTGACAGGGGTGTTGCTAACAATAATTCTGTTGTACAAAATAAGGGCAGCATCGTTGGGGCATGCGGATAGATGTGCCATATATAGTACTGAAGTCGCTTGGCGGGGATTTATGTGGTTCTCTTATGTGGATCGATGTAGTTGAGCAAACCTTGATTGTGCTTATACTGCAGTACAATTACAAAATGGTCAGAGGAAATGAGCATGCCAACAAAATGTCCATCACTCATGTCACAACTCATGGGATCGTGGGCTTTTGTATGAAGTGGCATTGATTGATCAGTGCCATGATGTACAGTGTGCCAATTTGCAGGTGCAGCAGAGACTATTGGATGACTTCACAGTCATATGCTCCAAATCATCTTCTAGACCACTTTGAAGCAAGGAAGGGTTTGTTGGGTTTATGATCCAAATAAATTTATTTGTTAGTACTATAGTTTATATTTGAAATAAATGTATGGGGCATGCATTTGTATAAGCCCCCCTTGATGTCATGTTAGTAATAATAATTAATATTTAGCATCAATTACCAAGTTAAGAGCTCAAGTAATAAGTGGTTATACAAGTTACAAATTAAATGGGTCTCGTGTAACTTCCCATAAAACTTATTTAAGGCTTTGGAAACATTGTATGTAGACACCCCAAACTCACTCACTCGTTCCCAGTATTATCCAAGTACATCTTGTTGTTCACCCTCTTATGATTGATCGATTAAATTGATTAATCATGCACATTACACCCCTTTGGATTAACTAAATTAATCTTTAGTACACCTTTAGCTAGCCTGATTATCATTTATTAAATAAATGATTAATTAATTAGTTTGCACATTATAGCTAATTAAATTAGTTATCTAATTAGGAAACTACACCTATTTTCCTAGTAAACTGCCACTTGTACTCCACTTCACTAGTCCAATCAACTCAGGTTCTAGAATTCTAGAAAGGTGGGGGCAATTAAATTGCACACACAACCACCTTTCCGGATGCAACTTCTACCTGTATGAGATCAACCTCCGGAGAAAGTCGGCTTCCTCTACCTATCATACTAATGCTAACACTACTCCTAATCTAAGCTACAGATCTACAAGGGAAAAGGGAAAGGAGGAATGCATGAAAGGAAAACTAAGCTAAAAGAGTGGTGATAGCACCAAATAAAGGGGATCTCTCCCTGAGTCTTAAGATAACAAGAAAGACTCGTGATAGGAATTCTAATGTATGAGCAGGAAGCTCACATGAGTATGGTGAAGGATTGCCCCATGGATAGGGATTCTTAAAACCAGCTTGTTCAGTCTACAATTTTTCGACCATCACTATAATCTTCCTCCAAATCTCCTCCAAGGTTTGGGGTCGTGACTAAAATTCATCATCAAAAATGAATCTATCTCCCTCACAAGCATACCCCTGTACCTGCAAAACACCATGATCAATAGGATATACATGTGGATCAGCATATGTATATCCATAATGATAAAGCTCATGGATGTGATCTTGAGGACGACTTTAGATGAATGGAGTAGGATAATATTGTTGTATGTGAGAATCGTAGTTGGGAAATGAAGCCATGCTTATACAACTTCATTAAAGCAATGGAAATGGAAGAATGGAAATAATCTGCAAGTAACAGATGGATTTTTCAATCAGTGGAGTAGCCAAATGTTGGATATATGTGTCTTAAGCACTGAAATCCAAGAACAACATCAAATCCTCATAGACTCGTATTGTTTTATCCCACCTGGCGTGCCAGAAACTATGGTCAGCTAAAGTCGCTCCCTTGCTGAAGCTAGACTCAGCACCTCAGTGAAACATGGGATGATCTCTCAATGTGGGACTTGACTATATGAGATCAACCTCCAAAGAATGTTGGCTTCCTCTACCTATCTTACTAATGCTAACACTACTCCTAATTTAAGCTACGGATCAGCAAGAGAAAAGGGGAAGGAGGAATGCATGAAAGAAAAACTAAGCTAAAAGAATGGTAGTAGCACCAAAGAAAGGGGATCTCTCTCCCTGAGTCTTAAGAAAACAAGAAAGACTCATGCAGGGCTGAGAGGGTAGATACCAACTGCAGTACAGTTGTACAACTTCCTCAACTTGTATACCTGCATACATGACACAATGAAATGGAAGCCATGCAGATATAGTCCATACACAACATGAAATGAAAACAACAAAGAGGAAAGAAGACAATAATCTAAGCCAAAGGGCATACACAAGCCGCATCCAACATCATATTATTGATTATAAATATGCACAGTCTATTATAATCACTTGGAAGGCTTTGGATACATTAAAAAAGCTCCTATCAGAGGCTTGCAGCTCAGAATACTTGGCTACACAAAAGGTTAGCATAACCCTACATTCGGGAGGGAGAGTTTCCAATGAGCTCTGAGCTACAATATATAGAAAAAAGGAGAAGGGGAAGAGGGAAAACTGCCATCAAAAGAGCCACCCACTTCTCCAACCACCAAGGACCACTTCGCATTTAAGTGTGCAAACCCAACAGGGGCGTCAAAGATTTTTGCAAAACCCAGATCTGAAAACGCCCATGGATTCATTTTTTACATTGTTTGCACATAAATGTCCTTTAATGCAACCACAAAATGCTTTTAACATTTAATACTCTTCAAGACCTTTATAACAATATAAATTTTGTCTTATTATGTGAATTGGATCAAAAGTTATGAGCATTTAAAGATCTGCTTGTCGCCCTTCATAGTTTTCTTCCTAGCAGTTTTGATTGTTGACAAGCATTTTAGGTCAAAGACGAATGAGTACGGATCTGAAACTTGGAAGATACCATCATGGGGATTTTAAGATCCTACGGAAACTTTGGAGAGGCTAGGAAGCCTAATATAGTTATGACAGTCCAAAAATTGCCCACGGCTGAGACAGCACCCAATCCTAAATTCTGTCATGATTTTGTGGCCCAAGACGACATTGAATGGCTCCCAAATTTGGTAGAAAACTTTCTCAGCATCTTAAGATCGTGGGTAAAGAAGTAGGGGCCGTGAAAGTGACTGGAAGTGCATGATTTTCATGACAGTCCTCGCTGCCATGTTTTTGCATATAGCTGAAGAGACGATGTTTCCACTTTCCTTGCTTGAAAAATGCCCAAGATGATTGAGTTAGGAGCTGAAGCTTGGAAGATATCATCTTGGAGGTCTTAAGATCCTACAGAAACTTGGAAGGGCTTTGTAGAGGCTAGGGAGAGCAATATTTTTATGACAGTCCTAAAACCGGTTTGTTTATGCTTGTGAAACCTCCTTGCAACTTGCAAATATCATCCTTTCCAAGAGTGAGTCATCATGACTATGGAGGCACCATTCTTTGATATTCAAACATTTGAAACACCAAATATGACTCAAGAAGGATCAACATGGCCCCCCTTTTTCAGCTCCAAACCATTTCTACCATTAGCTCCGGACCATTTCTACTACCAGCTCCGAACCATTTCTACTATCAGCTCCAAACCATTTCTACCATTAGCTTTGGACTTGTTGACAGCTAATGACGGAAACAATGGAGACTGAAAAGGTCAACATTCTTGGCGACCTATGAAATTTGCTTAAGTAAAAGACAGTCCTAGAACTGGTTTGTTTATGCTTGTGAAACCTCCTTGCAATTTGTAAATATCATCATTTCCAAGAGTGAGTCGTCATGACTTTGGAGGCACCATTCTTTGATATTCAAACTTTTGAAATACCAAATATGACTCAAGCGGGATCAACATGGCCCCTCTTTTTCAGCTCCAAACCATTTCTACCATTAGCTCCGGACTTGTTGATAGCTAATGACGGAAACAATGGTGACTGAAAAGGTCAACATTCTTGGCAACCTCTGCAATTTGCTTAAGTAAAAGACCAGATGCCTTATGGAGTCCATTGGGCATGGAGTCATGAAAATTATCACCAAATCTGATCTGAACATGATACACATTGTTGTACCTTCCTCAAACAACCTCAAACTGAAAATCCCTCCTCAAAGGAACAACAATACTTGTGCAAGAGCACTTAGGGGACTGAAACTTCTACAACTACCAACTGTAAATGTGCATAACTGCACTTATATTGCAAAAAACAAACCTAAACTACTCCTAATCTAGCCAAGAGAAAAACAAGCTAAATAAAATCAGATACCTGCTAGGAAAAATAACTTCCCTTCCTTATGAAATGCGGCCATGAGATCAGCTTTGCAATTAGCATAAGTGGTGGAAGTGAAAACATAGTCCGTATCTCCCTTTCGCTCAAACTATTAGCCTGAAAAAGAACAAACACCTCCTCTAGGTGCTTTGTGTTTGGTTTGGAGAGGTGTATTGGTTGACCTTTTGCACTTTGAAAATCTTCTTCATGTTCTGAAGTGAACACAATTGGTGGCAACTCTGCTCTAGGAGTTAATCCAGCTAGGTATCTGATTGGACGAACACTTCTCAAAGATGATCTCTTGCATTCTCCATGTAGACAGCCATTTTCATCTTGTTTCTTCTCACTTGGGGTGTTTGAGCACTGTTCTAATTTATCTTCTTCTACACTCTAACCCAAAAACACCTCTATTTCAACACTAGGAGTTACATTCTCTTCTTCAACCTCATACAAGAAATTGACATGACTAAACTCATCCTCCACATCCTCATGAAGCTCTATTTGATCAACTGTAGTGCCTAGAGATGATTTGGTTGATTCAAAACTCCAAGCTCTCACAAAGGAAGCAAGCTATAAACATGCAGGACAATAAGGATCATTGCATTCAATTAAAACATTTTTTTTTACCTTGGAGCTCCTCCTCGACTTTATTCAGATATAGTTTAATTCTACCTATGAAACCTCCTTGTAACTTGTAAATATCATCCTTGCCAAGTGTGAGTCGCCATGACTTTGGAGGCACCATCCTTTGATATTCAAACCTTTGAAACGTCAAATATGACGTAAGAAGGATCAACATGGCCCCCCTTTTCAGCTCCAGACCATTTCTACCATTAGCTCTGAACTTGTTGACAGCTAATGATAGAAACAATGGTGACTAAAAAGGTCAACAGGATGGTCTTATCCAATCTGAACTAATTGCGACCATTTCTACTACCAACTCCGGACCATTTATACTATCAACTCTGGACCATTTCTACCATCAGCTCCAGAACATTCCTACTACCAGCTCTAGACCATTTCTACTACCAAATCCGGACCATTTCTACCATTAGCTCCAAACTTATTGACAGCTAACGACAAAAACAATGGTAATTAAAAATTTCAACAAGATGGTCTTATCCAATCTGAACTTTACGGACCATTTCTACCATTAGCTCCGGACCACTTCTAATACCAACTCTGAACCATTTTTACTACCAGCTCCAGACCATTTCTACTACTAGCTCTGGACCATTTCTACTACCAGCTCCGGACCATTTCTACCATTAGCTCCGAACCATTTCTACCATTAACTGTAATATCCCTTTTGGGGACAAAACTCAATAATGATGCCAAAACAGCCCCACAATGGGTCAACCCAACTGCTGTAATAAATCTCTAAAAATACCTCCAAAAAAATACTACTGAAATTAACTAGAAATCTAATTATACCCGCTGGAAATTTCTGAGTGAAATCCCCTCTCAATCCCTTGGGGTTTTTCGTCCGCAAGAGATAAATTGACAAGGGTTTTCGTCCTTGGAATTTCTTACAAAATCTTGAGGCTCTTTGCAATGATAATTTGATAATAAAATTCTGGATATCCCCTAAGCAAGTCCATGAGAGAACCAAAAGAAGTATGGAAAAAGAGAAGCAATTATGATAATATCAAAATTCAGAGGGGTGTTAAGAAGGCCAATTTTCTTAAGATTATGGTCAATATGTCTATTGGTTTCAATTGTAGGCCTGCTGCTCATAATTCTTCAATGTATCCTCCCAGCCTTTTGGGAAATCAGATTTGCATGAACAGAGGTAAGAATTATTCAATATGAAGTGGACCCAAGTTCCTATCTTTGATGGCACTAATGGTATATCTGTTAGATTGTGGTTGAAGAAATTTGAAATATATTTGTTATGTAATCCGGTGTGTCAGGACGATGCCCCCATGCTCATCTCTAGATATATGGATGGAATATCACACTAATGGTGGCATCATCTGTTGAAGACCCAAGGGGATGAATCTGTTGCCTTCTTTGAGAATTTTGCACAAAAAATTCTACAAAGATTTGATGTGCAAGTTGATCAAGGAAACAAAATCATGGAGTCTATCAAATCAGATCTACACTTGGAGAGAAATCCACCCATTGTGTATTCCAAAAACGAAGCTCCAAAAGGTATGATTTCCATTGAGCAACAATAAGGGTGTTAGTGAAACTTTGCTTATTGGAGAAACTATTCCCATGCAGGAAAAGAAATTCATACATGCAAGCAAAGAAGATGTAATGGAAACTCTAAAATGGTGTGAGGAATGGAATAACAAGGCTAGAGCTGCTAAATTGATAGTCGCTCAAGCAAGACAACACCTACAAGAATTCAGGGAAAAGATGTGGGCAAATGATGCAAGGAAGTCTATACCCACAAAAGAAAACTCAATGAAGCAGCTGGCACATGAGGAGGACCCTCACATTGACACTTGTGTGGAATTCCAGGCTGCTGCAATTTCCAAACCAGCAACTTTTGATCAGCTTTCAGATACCTTCAACGGTCACTTAGGCAGCAATGATAGGGGCAACTCAACATATGTCTATCTTGAGCACACAGAGAACATTGATGGCATTGAAAGGTATGAAAAGCATAATAATGTGTCTTATTTATTACTGCCCATTCCAATTTATTCTCATCATGAGACGCATGATATTGTAGAAGATGAAGTTTTCATTTTGGAGTTTGTTAAACCATTGCTCCAAGTACATGTATGTGAGCATCTTGTGGAAGATATATGGGGGCAAGTCTTAGCCCATTTGACAAGTACAGGTGTCAGGCTTGCAAATCATTTCAACATGTTTTGTCTCTTGTGCATGACACTTCAACAAAACAAGATCAAAATTGTTTGAGGGCAAGCAATTTTTGGGAAGGGAGGACTGTAATGTCCCCTTTTCCCAATTGACGACCTTTGGCCTATTTTGTCAACCCGACGGCCAAGGAAAAATATAAGGGTGACTTAAGTAACAATAAATTATTATAAAGTGCTATAAAAAATAAAATAAAAAAATTAAAGCACTCGTATTAATTTATTTGGCTTAATAAAAATAAATCATAATCCCTATGATCAATACGAGGGACAAATATCATTGTAAAGGGATTTATTGTATTTTATTCTTCCTAGAGGGGATAATGGCGACTTGGGCCAAAAGTGAATAATGACATTTAGGAAGGATAAAAATATAATTAATTAATGTATTTCCCCTAGGAAAATGCGGCTTGCATTAGAGGGAAAAAGTGGTTGAGAAAAGCATTTAATATGGAAAATATTAAATGCTTTGCATAGGGAAAATCATGTGAGCTAATTGGCTGGTTTGGAGGTTGGTTGTTGGCCCTTTTCCTTTAAAAGGGAAGTTGACTTGCCTCTTCCATCATCCAGAAATATTTTATGACATATTCTCTTGCATGAAGCTTCAGCTTTTGCATTTAAAATTCCAAGGACAAAACCCCTTGTGGACGAAAACCCCAAGAGTTGAGAGAGTTTTTCACTCAAGAATTCCCATTGATTGTAATCAGATTTTTAAGCATTTGCAGCAATGTTTTCGAAGTATTTTGGAGAATAAAATTGCAGCAGTTTTTAATCTATTGGGTCGGCTTGCCTTGGAGTTGTTTGGGCATTATTTTGGAGGTATTTTCATCTGAAAATCATTGTCAAATATCTCCCAAATTTTATGAATCAAAGTGTCGTAGTTTCATAATTTTCTGAGTGGTTTTTAGAGTGTTCCCAGGCAGTTTATTAATCAAATTTCAGATCTCATTTCAGAGTTATTTTGGCTGCAATAAATTTGGATTTTTATATATTCCGGCTTCTAAAAATTGTGGCAATCAATTGTGATAAAGTAATTGATTTTTGAGTGTCATTTGCATGAGTTTCACTTCCAAACCCTAGTCGCACTTCCTAGAATAAATTCATATTTGCCCTAGTTTGCTTGCCATGGTTTCCAAAATTCATATTTTATTATTTGCAAGTCATAAAAAATCAGATTTGGGCAAAAGATCTATTGGGAATATTTCATTAACTCCGGACTTGTTGACAGCTAATGACAGAAACAATGATAACTGAAAAGGTCAACAGGATGGTCTTATCCAATCTGAACTAATTACAACTAGATCCCATCCCTGCCACTACTTACTAGTCAAGGTGGCTCCCTCTCATATCACGTATGGAATATTAGATTGATCTTGGGCCAATCACTCCTTTAAGTCAAGTGACTAACCCTTGCCCCAGTCTTAAAAACATGTTATATAGCCTTAAGATGGGTGAAAGTGAGTCCATGACAAACTACCTAATAATATATAAGGAGGCTAGTGACCAACTTTGCAATTGATACAGCATCTAAAACATCTATTTTTTTCAAGAATTGATGGGTCTTATGTTGCAAAATCAAAATATAAATAAAAAGGAGGTGGATGTACAGGCCTCGAGTAATGCTTTCTTGCATGGGTTCAGATGATAAATGCACTAAGGCTAACTCAAATTTTGCATTCAAATGATATAATGACAAAAGATTTGATTGGGTCACTAAAGCCTACCATCTAATCATGGTATTCTTATTGTTATTTGAACACTTTGTGCAACTCCGTAAAAATCTACATCACATGCAATGCCAAACAACACACTACGCATCTCAACGAATAATATTGCTCCATTCACTCCTAATGGGCAAAGACCTAATATAACTCAAGGAGTTCCCCTTACAAGGCGGAGAGTCAGGGACAATGCCCCGTGGGCTAGATTTTGATCGTCAAACTTGGAGTTGTTGAGCATATCTTACACATCACCTCGCCGACACACCATTCGAACAACCTCAAAGCAACATCTGAAGTCCACACAATACCTGTAAACATACTACGCAACTCAAACTCCATGCAAGACCTAGTGCCCGTATGGAGACTTTGCGCCATGTCACACAATGTCAGGTGTCACTTTACGAGCTTGTGCCATGCATGCGTACCTGTCAACATAAAATGCATCTAAAAGTCAAATCATCACACCTTCAAGAAGGTAAATGGTCATCCATTGCAAAAGTTGAACCGTTACATAAATATCTACTTTGTAACTGCTTTATTGTAATGATAGATTATAGGTCATTTGGCCCCAAGCGCATAAACATCAAACAATCCTTTGCTCAAATTCCATTCTAGGAAAATTAGTTAAGAGTAACCCCCCTTCAAATCACGAGAATCCTCATTCTCGGCCTTGCTACACATTGTACACATATGTACCATATCCTATTCTTTTTCAACCTAGGCCTCGTGGTGTAGATCAACGTCAACTAGAGTTTAGATTTCAAGCTAATAAGTCTCATTAGAGACACAAAAAATAGTTACAAGGTGATTTTCATAGTAGAGAAAGGAAATGGTTAGTTGAATTCAATGCATATGAAGAAAATCAAAAGATTGTTGGTGTTCGCATGTTCGCACTAGGATAGAAGTGGCTTTTTCCTAAATAGCTTGGTTGTGTCTATGTTGACACTGGGGAGAGTTAAGCTTGATTTAGGGAGTTGTTTTTTTATATTGGAGTGACAACTAATTGTGCATATACAAAGTGGTTGGGTACATACATTTAGTTGATGCTCTTGTTTTCTAGGTTGCTCACAACAATCAAGTGGTTGGAGTGAAACAGTCTTTCCAAGCTACTTAACCTAGACACTCCCTATTGTAAATACGCCACACATGACGGATTGTAAATATTGCAGACCATTTAATCCAATTTATGTGTGTATCACTTTTTTCACTATGGTAATGGCATGCTGAAGAGATCCTGTGGTGTGAGTTTTCATTACTCCGACATGGTATCAGAGCAGCCTTCGTGTTGCCAATGCCCAATTGAATTTTTTTTTATTTTTTGAAATCCATATTTTAGCCCATTCTGTCCAGGTTTTATGGATCCTTCCACTGCTGCTGGATTTTTTTTGGTTCCATTTATATGGCCATACAGCAGATTGTCTAAAGTCTTTTGCTTTAAAAAAAAATTATGGCCTTCTGGCACTACAGAAAATCTGCTTTCTTTTGAAGTATTTCCAAGATGGCACGCTTCCACACTCCAGCCATTCTCCACTCAATGACAGCACAGTTTTTCATTGACGTTTGGAGCTGCGCCACCAGCACTTCGACAGATTAGTCTCAAGAGCTGTTGAGAGCATCTTCTCTTGACTAAACTTTCTAAACGGTATTAAAATAAAAGGCTTTACATAATTAGTTATCAGTTACACTCTAACTAATAATCAGTTGTAGCCATCAACCACATTGTAACTATCGTTTGCATAATAAAATGACGATCACACACATCTCCAATGTGTGCAATCCGTCTTCTCTTTAATTCTCCCTTGTGCATGTCTTCAAACATCAGTATCAGAGCGAGACAAGCAAGGAAAGAGAAAAGGGAAGAAGATCAGTCCCATTAGGGCAGAGTTGTCAGAAACCAGTTGCAGTCGTGAAGATACAGTCCACGAGTCATTAAGTGAATATATAGTCGGGTTTCACAGTTCTCGATTATTATTAGGTTTTTCTGTCAAGGGCAAATACAAGGACGTTTTCATAATACAATCATGAGTTTTTAGCACATTTTCAGAATACAGGCGTGATCTTTTGAGCATGCTATAGCCACGAAATAGACACGAAACCAAGCAGAAAACAGTCATGATTATATCAGGACAAAGTTGAAGACACGTCGACATTGCTGCCATTAACAAAGAACAAGCAAAATAGTCACGAATCGCAAAATAAATACAGTCGTAGAAGAGCATTGAACCAGTTGTAGGGCAGAAAAACATGACTCACGAATTCAAAAAGGTAAAAATACAGTCACACATTCGTGAATCAAATCGAGGGCACAACAAAGTTTCAGATGTTTGTTCTATCTGTTAGGGCACGGAACAGTGCATATCACAGTTGCAGCAAAGGGAACACTTGGAACTGGTACTTTATTCTCTATTCACTCATCTCAATAAATACACAGTAGTATTTATTTTATTTTATGGAAATTCCAGTCAAAAAATATTTTGGTCAAAAGTTCCATACATGGTAAGTGAAAATACAAATGCAACTTATGAATAAAAATTTGTGGGGCATAGTAAATGGGAAAGAAAAAGCATCCACCAATGCAGCTAAATTGTTAGATTGGCAGAGCAGAGATGATAGAGCAAAAGCTATTATTGGCCTTGCTCTCTCTAATTCTGAGCTCCATCATGTAGACCTAGACAAATCATCCAAGGAAATTTGGGATGCACTAAACAAATTATTTGGAGCGAAAGCAGTTAATGCCAGATTTTCCCTAAAACTTCAGTTATATAGGTTCAAAATGGATGAAGGAGTCTCTATCTCAAGCCACATCAATAATCTGAGGTCCCTGATCAGACAACTAGCAGAAATCAAAGTTGCAATAGAGGATGGGGATGCCAAAGCTGTCCTATTAAACAGTTTGTCTTCAAAATACAGCAGTGTAGTTTTTTCAAATTCAATTTCAATCTCTAGATGATATGATTTCAACTCTTCTAGACAACCTCAATGCGCCAACACACACCATCCGCACAACCTCAATGCAGCATCTGAAGTCCATGCAGCACCCACAAACATACTGCGTAACTCAGACTTCGTGCAAGACCCAACACCCCATGGAAACTTTTCGCCATCTCGCATAATGGATTTCACAATTTGCGCCATGCATGCATACCTATCAGCATACAACGCATCTAAAAGTCAAATCATGACACCTTCAAGAAGGTGAAAGGTCATCCATTGCAAAAGTTGAACCGTTTTGTAATCATCTACTTTGTAGCTTCTTTATTGTAATAATATATTATAGATCATTTGGCCCCAAGCGCATAATAAGCATCGAACAATCATTTGCTCAAATTCCATTCTAGGAAAATCAGTTAAGAGTCTCCCCCTTTATGATCATGGGAATCCTCATTCTCAACCTTGCTACACATATGTATCATATATCCTATTCTTTCTCAACCGAGGCCTCCTGGTGTAGATCAACATCAACTAGAGATTAGATTTCAAGCTAATATCTCTCATTAGAGACAAGAAAAATAGTTACAAGGCAATTTCCATAGCAGTGGAAGGAAATTGTTAGTTGAATTCAATACATATGGAGAAAATCAAAAGGTTGTTGGTGTTGGCATGTTCACACTAGGATAGAAGTGGCTTTTTCCTTACTCCTTTGGTTGTGATGTTCACAATCGAGAGAGTTAAGCTTGATTTAGGAAGTTGTTTTTATATTGTTGGAGTGACAGCTAATTGTGCACGTACAAATTGGTTGAGTGCACATATTTAGTTGATTCTCATATTTCCTAGGTTAACCACAACAAACAAGTGGTTGGAGTGAAACAACCTTTCTAGGCTATTTAACCTGGACACTCCCTATATTAAATACACCATACATGAAGGATTGTATATATTACAGAGACCATTTGATCCAATTTTTGTGTGTATCACTTTTTTCACTATGGTAATGGCATGCTAAAGAGATCCTCTGGTGAGAGTTTTCATTACTCCGACATGGTATCAAAGCAGCCTTCATGTTGCCAATGCCCAGTTGATAATTTTTGAATTTTATTTAGAAAACCACTCGCCCAACGAAGGAGGGCGAGGTCTAAAGTGCCTCACCCAGGGCAGGTGAGTGCCCCCCAGCCCCTCACCCTCCAGATACTGCCCATTCCATACAGGTTGTGCAGATCCTTCCACTGCTGCTGGAACTTTTTTGATTCCGTTTATATTGTTGTACAGCAAATTGTTTTTTAAAGTCTTTTGCATAAAAAAATTGATGGCCTTCTGGCACTACGGAAAATCTGCTCTCTTTTGAAGTATTTCTAGAATGGCATGCTTCCACACTCCGATTGTTCTCCACTCAGTGATTGCACAGTTTTTTATTGACATTTGGACCTGCACCACCAGCACTTCGACAGTTTAGGCTCGTGAGTTGTTGAGAGTATTTTCTCTCAACTAAACTTTCTAAATGAATCTGTTTTTCTTCTCCAATGCCTGCTGAGATCTGCATGTCAATGGCACTTGGATAACCATCCATTTACAACATTGTCGACAATCATCGGCCATCCTCCAACTTGGCCACCCCCATGTGATTGGCAGAATATGATTATTGAATGAAACATTGAAAATTTGCATTGTTATTCAATCACTCACTACACTAAGCCCACATCCTCCAAATGGCCCTTATCCAATCCCGTCAGTCTCCACGAGGCACGGTTATATTGCAAGTCATGTCCGTCGACATTGGTGCTATTGAAATTGGCAATGTATAATTGTAATTAAAACCTTGCCAGTGGCCATTGTTATTCTCCCAACCAAATGGATTCCTCAATTGGTTTTGAGCTCCTCCACTCACCACATCTTCCATTAACATCTCACAGCTATAACATTTGACATTGAGCAGTGTATGATTTACTCGCTGCTCTCCGGACGGATCTACCAGTCCCACAGACTTCTACAATGCAATCGATGATAGTCCACCTCCTCTAGTCATTTCCGGGTCTTCTCTGGCAGCTTCGTTGCTCAAACACCTCTTCTCCACCCAGTTATTGCACATGCTCCTTTTGGTTGTATGATTATAATTGAAGCATCAGAATTGTGCATTGTTCTTCACGTTGGTAGTCTTGGGCAATCCACCTCTAGATTGCCTGCCACACCACGTGATTGGATCCATCACCATCATCCGCCCACTACCATCATGGCCTACACTCCACCGGTTCTACCATCCAACTGGCCCCTTGACACACTCAATTTCACCATTGTCATTTGACTGCCGACTATTCAACCGACCAGCACACGGACCTTTCTTTTCACCAAAGTTTGTTGTTTGCACGGTGATCAGACCGCAAAGGATCCAACCACTGTCGCCTTGCCTTCCAAAAACATTTGTGCCTAAGCCTACATTTGCAGCTGTCAGCACCACCTTCCACTCCAGTTTCCAACCCAGCACTAGGTGATTAAAGCAGTTGCACTTTGGGCGATGGAGCTCTGCCTATCGATCAGCCTAATAGAAATCGTCCCCTTGTTACACCTTGACTCCTATTCTCTCTACCGGCATTGCTAACTCCTTGGCCGACCCATCACTTAAAAGGTTCATTTATTTGATTTTTAAAACTATTTTAAACCTCAGATAAATATTTTCTCAACCATATCTCAAGTGATATAAATGGCGCAAGGGTCATAATTTTGGCAAAGTCCTTCACCCAAGAGGTCTTGAGTTCAAACCTTGGCAGGTCATTTTAAAGGAGGGGCTATTTTTAAGGTAGGACTAATTTTTATTAAAGAATTTGTTTTATTTATAAAAGGGAAGGAATTTTTTTAAGTTTGGACAGATTTGTAAAAAACGGGCTAAAACTTTGTAAAGTGGGAATTAATTTTTTCCTCACAAAGGGGTATTTTTTGACCATTTCAAAGGCCAAGTACGTTCAATATTGTGTTTGGCATCAGCGAATTGCTCCTCAACCCTGCAGAGGGCTGTCGTCCACAAACGCCCGCTCCCTTGTTCAATTAATCCAAGGACATTATTTACAGAGGTGCTTTGTTTGTACTTGGAGGCATTCTTCTGATCATGTGTTGTTAAAGATTGGAAGGTGAGGCTTGGTCTAACAGGCAATCAAACCCCCTCATGGGTAACACTATTCTTACTTTTTTAGCCTTTTGTAATGGCTTCCTACTTAAACATCCTTCCTCTACAATTGGAAAATAAGATGTTGTTCTCCGAAATTTGCACAAGTCATGAAGATATTCTCAATTTTGTAGAGAAACAGAATATCAAAAAGCAGAATTCCTTCTCTTCTCTCTCATTTCCGATAAGGATGCCCTCATTCACTCCCCACAAGAGCATCAAATGAATACACTAGACTTACATTCTCTTGCTTCTAATCCACTTGCAATCATTGTTCCTGCACCTAATGAACTTGATTTGTCAGTTTTGACTTTTGAGCATACTCCTGTATATGATGCTCCTGTTATTACTCTTTCTTCTTTTGTGCCACATGTTGTTGCGTCTTCTGCTTGTCCCACTTCATATTCACTTGCTTATTTGTCTAGCTTTTTTGAGAAGCATACTAACACATTTGGTTCTTGTGAGCTTCCTTCCATAAGTTATCTTGGCAGAAATATTGGCAAACACTCACAGGGTATTGCTTCTCCTTTCTATCATGTTCATTGGAATTCTTGCCACATTGTTGGTTTTGAGGCAAGTATTTCATTTTCACTGGGACCACTTAATGATAGAGGTCCAATTTTTGTTTGCTCTACTCTTCATAAGGATATTAAGCAACACATGAGTTCTGATGTACCTTCACTCAGTCTTGAGAATTCTGAGATTATAACAATTAGGCATGATCAACCAAGTACACATTCAAATGTTTATGTTGATGCATTATCACAACATCCCTAATTGTTTACAACTCGATAGATTGAAGCTGTCAGTGTGATTGCATAACATGGAGTTTTTCCCAAAGTGTGGGACTTTGCAATCGGGAAAGCTCTCTGGATGAAGGTCGGTTCCTATTCCTCTATTCTAATACACACACTCAAATTGTAGAGGATCTATCCTAACATCTACTCTAACTTTCCAAGGAGAAGGGGTTAAAAAGGTTGCAAGAAATGAACCTAAGCTGATGGAGGTGATGCACCAAGAGGAATGTTGAATAACTTGCCTTGCCTGGGAATAAAATTTGAACAAGATTGAAGAGGATGAGCATCAATACAGATCAGTTTCTTGTCATAAATTTATTCACCATTAAACACAAAACACCAAAACATGTAACACAACCTAAAATGCACAGTTACTCAAAGTTGTAATAAGAGATCAAAAAGATGCAATGAACACAAGAGAGGGTTGAAATTCATCCACAGACTTATATTATTGCTCCATAGATTTCATACAGTACATTACAATGGCCAAGAGGTATAAATTACATTTACAGTTTGAATGGGGGGTCTGAACTCCTCAAGATCACTTATAGACAAGAGAAAAAGGGAGGGTGCAAAGCAAGATTATCCAACCTTTTGATATGAGCCCCTCCTTATAATATATAAGAAGAATGAGAGAGAGGGAGAGAGAAGGAATTTGAAATCTTGCTTCAACCACCCAAAAATGCAATAAAATCACCTGCAACAATATGGAAGCCACTATAAAACCCATGCCTCCATGTACTTTGCCTTGTTGGAAAAGAAAGGAAGCCCATACCTCATCATTTTGGTAGGTGGGAAATCTGGAAACACCCTCTAAAATGGCGGACTGTTTATTTTCATTTTTAAATACTTAGCCTTACTAAAATTAAGAAAACCAGTCGTAGTTGTGTAAAGGACACTGAAAGCTTTCCAAAAAGTCTGATTTTATGCAAATCCGACCTCCCAGTCAAAAGTTATGGCCATGTGAAGATGAGGGTGCCGTACTGCGATAAATGCCAGTGGTTAATCTGCCCTTTTCAGACTCTGAAATTGCATCGCACCCTCTGAAATCCGAAATTTTGAACTTTCGGGATTCGGATGAAATATCCCTTGCTGGGATCTTACAACAAAATGGGCAAAATACAGAAATTTGCAGCCAAACAAAAATCTGATTTTTATGCAGAAAATTACAGCTAGGGCAGCGAACAGTAAAATATGAATAACTCTCACAATACCCGTTCAAAATACTTGAAATTTTAACTGGAACAAGATAATAATATGAAGAACACAAGGGAAATATTTTGGAATTTTTCAGTCAATATAACGCTGCTAGAAAATTACAGCGTGCCTAAAATAGCCGAAAAAACTTCAAAAATTAATATCTTTCCGAATACAAATGCAATAATGATGAAACTTTGGAAATAATATATATAAAAATAGTAGATGACTTTCCAACCTTCAGATCTGAAAAAAGGACTGACGGAAACCCTAGAAATTAGGGCTGCAAATTCCCAAACAAGTCGCCCCCTTTGGAAAATAGCCAAAACCCTTGTGAAACCCTCTGTAGATGATGCCGAATCCTTCTTCTATGGCTGCCGTAGGTCTGATCCGAAAACCAACTAAAAAATCTCCACCAAACTCTCAAAAATCCTCAAACCCTAATTTTGAAAATTCTGAAAAATACCTCTGTAAAACCAGCCCTGAAATCTGCTCCAAATGACAAGCTAGGGTAGATCTTTCACTACCGAAGAATGCCCTACTAGCTAGGGATGGATCTCTCACCACCGAATCTAGGGTTCCCGTGGAATCTTACTCCACAAGCTAAAAGTTGCAAACAACAGTTGCACCATGAAAAGAAATATAAGTGTATGTATGAATGATTATCCTTTCACCCCTCACCTCCTTTTATAACCTTTTCATGTCAAAGAAACCCTAAAACACTCAAGGCGCACTTTCCCAAAAAGAGGGCCTTATTAAAAATAACTTGAAGTTGCTTTTCCCTTCCTAGGCGCCTAGGCCCATAGAGTAACCTCAATGAAGAAATATAACATTTAATGCCATGCATGTCCTCTCAAGTTGCCAAAAAGGTACTTTAAGTGGCCCTAATGATGAAACATAACATCTAGTCCCTTTTTAAAAGTACCTTATGACCCAGTCAATAGAAAATAATAACTGAACTAGATGCCCATACCCAATAGCAAAATAGTGTCCGTAACCCCTTGGGCATGACTAGGGTTAGGGCACGCATTGGCCCTTAGGCCATGGACGAGGGAAAAGGGACATTACAATGCAGTCACTCTTCCAATTCTTATTCTTCACATATCCATCTTCCCGGAATGGTGAAGCAGGGGACCAACCAATTCAGCACCCACCAAAAAACAACTAAGCAAATGCACAAGCAATGCCAATAATTGTAAATAATCAACCAGCTTCCAAGTAAGGAGAGACGCAAATTGTTTCATTGTTTTTACTCCGTTCACTGTACTTATCAACTTCAACAATTGTAGGATAACTACAATTGAATGCAATGAATCTAGGTTGCTAGGAAACAGAAACAGGTACAGAAACATAAACGTGCGTGAAATGTAGAAACACTGATTGTTGAAAAATTCTTGGGTACGAAACAGCATGGAAATGTCCATAATGTTATAAAAAAAATTTAATATGTATAAAAATGCATAATACTAATTTTTAGTCACTAAAAGATAAAGCACTTAAAAAATATAGTATTCTTGAATTTCAAAACATTCAACATGCTTAAAATTTCACATGTACATAATTATAATCTAGATTCAAGAAAAAATCATCTAGATTTTCCTCAAAATTAGTGTCGCCATGAATTCCACTCCCACTATTTTGTAATAACTGAAAATCAACAATGGAATGAATGTGTTTGTAATGGACCAAAGGGGTGTCTTTTTTTTTTTCACTTTTCCAGCAACCTGTGCCACAGGAAATGCGACGGAAACGACCCAGGTTTGTACTGGAAACATAATAGAAACGACAGACCTGGGACAGGGGGATGTTTCAGATGTGTTTCCTGAATGCATACCGGAGACGTCTAGACACGGGTACGGGGAAATGGCAGGGACATTTCCCTGCAACATAGCTATGAATTATCGCCCTCTCTTTCATCTTACAGTATACTCCCCTCTTACTTCTTTTTCTTCACAATTATGATTGCAGAGGTTGGAAAAGAGAAATTTGAGTATGCACAGCTTGTGGGTGTAGATTTTCTTATATTTTGAAAAGCGAACTTTCTCACTTTCTGATTTCGCTTTCTTAATTTTCTCAAAAAATGAAAATGCAATGAAAAGGGAGGAGGCTACTGGCCTCATAATTTTATCTTTTTCTTCCTTCCTCTCTCTCACCTTCTGTTTAAATATCAACTTCCATAGATGCAGAAAACAATTCATCAAAGACACCCATTCTTGGCCTCATAACACAGAGCAGCATACCCATTTCTCTCTTGATTCAAGGCACATAAGACTTTACTTCAAAAATGAAGGTATTGGGAATAGAAGATTCACGATCCGATACAGAAATTTATTTTTCCTCCTTAAATTCTCTCTCTTCCCCCCACGCTCTCCCCCCTGCCCACCCGCATTTAATGAGGAAAGTGGATTAGGAAAACTTGAAGCAACCACACAAATTAATGCCATATGGGTTGCCTATTTATCCCAGAATTAGAAAGAATAATTACCTATTGTGATCTTCTCACAATGGATACTAGAGTTGTTTCACACAGAAGATGCAGAAATCTGAAAAATGATGTATATCAACTCAACTTTAACTTCTGAGACTCGTTGTAACATATAAATTGATAAGGAAGAAAACATGGAAACACTTCCATACCAATCTTTCCATCACACATCATCGGACATGAAAAAGGATTCAGATGGCATCTACACAGCTTTCTTAATCTCACTTATTATATTTACTTATCAAAGTCTGAAAAGTCTTCACTAGTCCTCCATTATCCATTCATATAATTTTTTTGTGTCACTCCACCCAATCACCACAATGGGGGGTGTGATACAAATCCTACTTATTTGGGTGTTGTGTTCCTCACTAACCCCGTGGGACCCTATGGCATCTACTTTCAATAGTCGATCGAATTCAGTTTGGTGAACTCTTGCACTTTTGACACCATTGACAATCTCCTTGAATAGAACTATTATGGTGAAAACAATATCAATTGTTTTCTCAGTGATCAAACATGGATCCAAACCACTAGTGAATTGAGTTTTTTAAGTGACTTTCTATCCACCAAACATCTTTTTCAGCATTGTGTTTGAGTCTTCAGCTGTTGCTTCTTGGGACACCTTTTTTTTTAGTAACCTTGAGGTGACACATTTTACCCACATTGACTTTTTTTCTTGTTTTTTGTAAATGGGTACCTAATTTGGCCTAGCTGCCCAGACCCATATCTAAGAATCTGTCTACTTGTTTTTCTCTTTTCTCTCTCCCTAATTCTGCATTTAAGGGAGGGTGTTGGTGTTGGCGTGTTCACACTAGAATATAAGTGACTTTTTCCTAACTAGTTTGGTTGTGTCTGTGTTCACACTCGAGAGAGTTACACTTGATTTAGGGAGTTGTTTTTATATTGTTGGAGTGACAACTAATTGCGCACATACAAATTGGTTGAGTGGACATATTTAGTTGATTCTCGTATTTTCTAGGTTGCTCGCAACAACCAAGTGGTTGGAGTGAAACAACTTTTCCAAGTTATTTAATCTAGACACTCCCTATTATAAATACACCATACATGGCAGATTGTAAATATTACAGAGATCATTTGATCCAATTTGTGTGTGCATGGATTTTCTCACTATGATAATGGCATTGCTGAAGAGATCCTGTGGTGAGAATCTTCATTACTCTGACAAAGGCTATCGTGATGAACGCAAATTTTCAAAACTATTTGTGGCATCAAAGGTATGGGCACTTTAACTAACAATTAATACTTGATTCTCTTGAACAAGTTGAAAAAGGTGCATCACTTAACCAAGGGTGATGTAAACAAGTACGTGAAACATATATCATAGACATATAGCATGGAGAAAACTTTCAAAAGTGAACTGGCAAAGAGGCTAGGTGCTGAACCTTGTGCATGGTGGCCCGTTGCAGTCCTATGAAAACAACTTCATTGTAACATTTGAGTATCTGCTCACCTTTGTTGATCTTCACAAAAAGGTATTGGTGTATATTTTCAAAAGTAAAATCTGCAGTTCTAGAGGTTTAACTCACTCAAGTTTGAAGTTGAAAGAATCAAAGGCGAGAAAATTCCTTCAAATAAACAATTAAAAGTGTATTTAACAGTGCATGATTTAGTTTCTTGGAAGGTCATCACAGACAAAGACAACTCGTGTCTAAATATTCATTGCAACAAAATGATGAACCAAAGGGTAAGAATAAAATGATAATGGAAATGGCTAAAAGCATGTTGAAAGGTAAAGATTTATCAAACAAGATGTGATTCTGGAACAACCAAAGTGGTCCAAAATGTCAAACTAGAAGAGGCATGGACTGGACACAAGCCTCACATAAAGCATGTATATGTTTATAACTTTATAGTTGTTTAGCTTATGCTTTTGTTTCCCAAGGAGAAAGACATTAATTGGAGGATAGTGGTTCGTTAGTTAGGTTGCTAGATATTGATACTAACAAGTATATTCATAGCAAAGATCTTGTAATTGTAGCAAAGATCTTGTCGAGATAACTAGTGAGAATATACTCCCAACTAACAAAAACAAACCTGGAGGATGTAAGATGCTGACATAGTTGGGACAAATGATAGTGCCATCAACAATCTAAACAAAATGCATGGCATAGCCAAATGGATAAACCCTAGATAAATTAACATGTACAAAGCAAAGTACTGTAAAAGAGTTGTGTGTGTGAGAGAGGGGGGAGAGACAGAAAGAGACCAAATCCTTTCATAGTGAAAAACATAGCTCTAAGTTTTGAATGTCCCAAGACTTCCTAGAAAGTTCATTCATCCTAGTACTGCTCAAGGCTGGGTGTGCTTAACCTTGGAATTTTTAATAGATTTGGGGAATAATCTGTATAAGAAGAGAGTGTTGTATAGCTATACACATTATTAACAATATGTACACGAGCTAGTTTGTCCCTGAGCTCATTTTCACATGTGGTCAATCATGTAATTAGTTTTAGTACAGGGGGCTGATTATGTTTTATGATTATGGTTTTGGTTACGTTTCTTCCCTTAGTGTGTGTATATATTTGAGGATGCTCAACTTTCATCGTTCAATAATATTGAGAGATGCTCTCTTCATCCCAACTGTACTTTGTGGTGATACATTGGATCCATGGGCGCATTCCATCTAGGTGTGTGAATGCTGCATTATTTTCTTTTAAATCTTGCTTCATTATCATGCAAACATTTAGATATTACAAGTGTCGTCTTCCATAGATTTTTACTCATTTTCTATGACAACCTAGAATGTGTTATTGGCATTAAGTAAATAAGTTATTTTTTCCCAAAGATTGTGGACATAATGTTAACATGTGATGATGTGACCAGTAACACGACAACATAGTGTCTACAACGTTGTCACATATCCTAGTAATAAGCACTCTCCATTTATTATCAACATTGCCAAACACATTTAATAAGATGACAAGAAGTGTTAGCCTAAAAGAAAGAAAAAGAAGAATATAGAGAAAATTCATCATTTTATCTATTATAAAGATTTTTAAGGATACCTGTAAAGATGTTACATCTTGAAGCTACAAACATTCTCTGGAGTCTTATTCCAACCTCACCACAGAGGCAATGTCAAATAAAGATACATTTTACAGTAAATAAAGAATTCTGACAACTCCTACAAACATTTACTTGAGGTATGAGCCGAGATGAGTGAACAGGACTATTACAAGTTACATTGTAAAACTACTATCATGGAAATTCAAGGCAATTGGAAAAAAAATGCTCAGCCAGAGCAACCTCTGTTTTTCCAATTTAATTTGGAACAAGCAAATTATTGGGCTTTAAGAAGTTAAGTATTCAAGTTTTCAAGAAGAAAATTAAGTCAATACAATGCTTTTTTAAAATTCAGTGCCTCTATCTTCTTCATCGTCATCAAAATGAGTAAAAGCCATTGCCATTTTGACACCTGCATTACGGCGAAATCGCTCAACACCTAAGACTTGTAAATTCTAAACTAAGCCTGATCCACATCAAATTGGGATATATAAATGATTGTTCAAAGCAGCACTTGGATCGAATTCAAGTCAGTCATATTCATTTTTTTCAAAAAAAAGTTTCACAAAAGATCAATACCACAACCTATAACATCTTTAAGAAAAGTGCAATTCTATCAACTTAAAGTTAGCCATGAAAATAACACATCTCAACTTATAAAGACTAACAAAACAACAATGACAAAGTATATTTAGTCATGGCAGACCAATAAGGAAAGAGTAGCTTACATGAATGTTGACCTGAGTTCAAATTCCACAGGGCTTCGCACTGGGCTTGAACCCTCACTGATTATGTGGCAAGATGATAAAATGGGCCCCACCAGGACAAGGTGAGGTGCAAGTCACAGCTGAGGTTTGACAATGAATTACAGCCCCTCTGATGCAAAGCAGTTCCTGTTCACCTAACAAAAAGTGAAAATAATTGAAGCTACACAATGTTGATGAAATGGAGATCATCAACCCCCACAAAAACAAAAGTAATAAGATACTTCAAAGTTGTTTTATATTTATGTCAGTGAACAAACTAATATGCATATCAAAAAGTTTGTTCACAAAGATGTCAGGGCATCAAATGTACTTGATGATCACAATAAGCCTTCTGCCATGAAACATGTTCTGACAATTTCCACTTTTAATATTAAAGAGATGACCAGTTTCAAGGAACTCCTATGTGAAGAATCTTGTCAAAAATGACATCATTCCCTCAATATTATGTCGATCCATATACTTAACAAAACACTAAATCGCTATGTGAAAGATCTCAAGAAAGAATTTAAAGACAAATTTGACATGCTGAAAGAGGACTTTGAGCTAACTCAGCACAGCACACATCCAGAGATTTGAGATTTGTGCCTATCCGGACCAAATTCCAGTTATGATTTCACTGTTCTATCTATCAGAAATTTGGCAAGAATATGCAATGTACTTGGAGCTTGAAACATATCATTTTTAAGAGAAATTAAGTTATCCTGATTATGTACATTATGGTCGCCATTCCACTCTATAGTTATGCAACGGTAAATAAATCTGAGATTAAATAAATTGGAATGAAAACACAATTTTTAATAGTTACACTTTGAGATTGAAAATTTCTGAGAAGGGGGGACCTATTATCTATCCCTTAGATCAATAATCATTATAATTACTATTGTTTAGGGTGTATTTATCATAGACACTGTTTCATATTGTCTGTTGTGAGCCCTAAATATAACCCTGTTGCATTTTAACATAAAAATTCAAAATTAAACTGAAGCAAATCTGAAAGGCTAAAAAAACTATCAAATTGCTGACAGGTCTTAAATTTGAAAGAGCTGAATATCTGAAACTTAACTCTGCAGGGAAAACAGAAAACTCAAATCTAGAATGCTGTAAAAGTTAAAATCCTAGGTCTGCAATATCAGAAAAACTGAACTATATGGAGTGGAAAAACTAACTGAACAAAACACATATCTGAAGTCGAAATTTTTGAATTCTAAACTTCTCAGTTTTTTTCTTTTCATGCAACTGGCAAAGAGGATGCTTATGGAAAAATTAAATGATGCTCAATAATACTCTGATCTGTGGAAAGTATATAATACAATACGATAAAATATCAGAGAACTGTCCTTGTCAGGTTTGATTGCCAACTCGGACCAACTCCAAGAGTATGTGTGCTGCAGTTGGCCAGAGATTCAACCTTTCAGACTGCCCAGAGAAAGATTCCAGAAACTAACCATACATCCCATTAGAGAGAAGAACATTTTTTATTGACTTTATATGAAACAGCCTTTTTGTTACAGATCTACGAAATCCTACCAAACAACCTATACAGATTAAACCCAAATTTTATTGACTAAAAGGTGAGTTTGTGGACATGCTACCCAATAAAAATGTGTCTGTGTACCGTTTGCCTTAAATGGTGATTGGTGGACCCGCTGCATAAAAAGGTGGGTTAGCCCATTCACCCTAAAAGATCATTAAATATTAAAAAGATAAGCCAGGTCCCAAGGCAATAGGAGTGTTTTTTTGCTGAGTTATTTTGTGCCCTCTCCAACAACTTGCTAAAACCTTTTCAAGCCTTGCTGACATTGCCTCCTGATCAAGTGTCCAAAGATGGTAATCCATTAGATTATCTAGCAAAAATGTTGATATTAACATATCTTGTATCAAACTATGAGAACTTCTTCAATATCCTCAGCCCACATTTCTTGCCTACAAAGATGAAGATAACAGTTTATCCAGACTCCAAATTTCACCTCCTAGGTAGAGATTTATAGAAGGTTGACTACCAAGCTTTCTAAGTTTCTACCAAAAGCTGCATAATGTCAAGGTACTTTTAACAAGTTCTATCCATATGATTAGCAAAGAACCTTTCAATGGAAAATTTGCTTATTGCCCTAGACTTGGTCATTCAAATTTGGGGCAAACCTTTGGCATAGGATCAATGCAGGGAACTGCTGTAAATCTGGTAAAATGTTTCTTGCCTACAAAGATGAAGATAACAATTTATCCAGATTCCAAATTTCACCTCCTAGGTAGAGATTTGTAGAAGGTTGACTACCAAGCTTTCTAATAGCTGTGTAATGTCAAGGTACTTTTAACAAGTTCTATCCATGGAGGACAATGTGGAGTTCCAATGCATTCCAGTTTAGTACATACAGCAAATGCTCCTACTTCCTCTATATGATTAGCAAAGAAGCTTTTTATGGAGAATTTGCTTACTGCCCTGGACCTGGTCATTCAAATTGGGGGCAAACATTAGGCATAGGATCAAGGCAGGGAGCTGTTGTAAATCTGATAAAATGTTTCTTGACCATGTATCCATGACTTGTATGCTAAATAGAAAAAAGTCAAATATAGCAGCCTCATTTTCCCCTCCTTTTCATTCAAAATATGGCACTGGAACAGGAGCATAAGTGTTAGGTGTGTGTAAGATGCTTGTAACCTAGTCACCTTTAATTGTTGAAACCTATTTCGTAAGGGCTTCTCCAACAATAGCCTCTATAAGATACATATAAAGATCTATCAGGCCATTACCTCACAATTATTATTGGCATGGAACAAAAAAGGGTCCATAACATTGTCCTTTCATATGAATTTATATCACATAGTATATGGATACTGTACTTGTCTCTTCAATATAAACTTATTATTTTATCCAAAGGATATGAACTTCTGCACCCTAGAAGCATATAATCTTCCCCTTAAGTATCCATCTGTAGAGTTAAGTAGACAAGTTTTCATTTTTCAACATTATCTTTTGATTCTTACTTGGTTGTTTGAATATTTTCTGCTATAAGGCAGCCTCTAACAACCTCCAAACAAGCTTCTACAAAGTAAATGGCATCCTCAGGAGCTACTCGTTGGACTATCATAGTTTTTCAGTATACATCCCGGTAACATGTCAGGGAAAATGTCTTCACCAAGTAAACTGGCTAGATAGGATTGCCTGAAGTAGCATGTCAGAGTACATCATAGCTTCAAATTTTTCCAAGCCAAAATGTAATCTTTTTGGGTATATGCCGCTAAGTTAAGATAAAATGTTTGTCTCAAATAGGTCCCAGGTAGTTTATCTATGGCTGATCATTCCCAACCTAGTTTTATCCCATCATTGCCTCTTCAACATGTTAAGTAGCAAATTAAATCCTCCGGTATACCCTCGTACATTGGAATAAAATTGTCATAGCCTGCCTCTCCAAGCTTTAGGTTTGATGTCTTCATTGACACCATCAAACTTAGGAGTGGGAATCCTCTCAAGTAACCTTTGATTAATGTGTTCGCACTCGAAGCTCTCTCAGTTTCCTTGACTCTCATGATTGCCTTTCTGTATGTTGAAATTCAGAAATTGTCTACATATGGTTTCCGCTCATGGTCTTGACAGACAGCTCTGTTCTCTGATTTTAGTTTAGGATCCTCAGTGACCTTTTCCATCGTTGCCACTTCCATGTTCCATTCCATCCATAACCACAATCAATGAATGTAAAGCTTGGCAGCTCATTTCTTCTATGGTGTCTCTTATCCCATCCAAGGGCAATCTTGTTGCTTCCTCCATAGATGCCATAATTTCTGTCTTCCAATCATCACCACCTTGAGAATCTGCATATGAGGCCCTTGGTGGTCAACCAGTCAAGAAAAATCTCTGATGCCATTGGTATGAGCCCTACCATAAACTTTCTAGGTAAAACATGCAGCAAAAATCTATATCTGATCAAATATGAAACTCAAAAGAAATCTGAATCTTGAATTTCTGTTATTTTTAGACAGGAAAAGAAGAATTTTATGAAATAACTAACCTATGCTAAATAGTAATTGGATTGATATACTTGGAAAATAACAGAACTCGCATAGCTGAAAAATAGGTCAGATGGTACATGGAAGAGCAGAGGGCCCTCCAGAGAAGGTAAGGACATCATCATGCATACATACAATAGGTGATGCTTATTAGTATTGCCGCAGGCATTAGTTATTGCAATCGATTATCCTTATGCACTGATTAATTGCTGCAAGTTTTGGCCAATCACACAATTGTATTTTTTTTGCATGGTAAACTTTTTATGTCTAAAAGTTTCAACTTGTACATTTGTTTTCCAAAAGCTTTAAAAAGTATTTATCTAAGTGTTGATTTGTGAAACTTTGAAGCTTATTCCGCACTTCAGCATTCCCAAGAAAATGTGACATCATCATGTACTTAACACCTAATAAATGTTGTGAATTGATTGCCCACATATTTTATTTATATTTTTTTAATTCAAAATCATCCAAGATGAACATTGATTACTATGTCAATGACTTTGAATGAAAATAAATTACTAGACAATGAACTTTTTTTAGTTAACTCAATTTAGCATTGAAATATCGCATATAGCCGGCATTGACATGTGTTTGGGTGGGCTGTGTTTTTTTCTACACTTTGTTTTGCTTTACACATTTGTTATTTACAAAAAAAATTGTAGGGTTGGATATGCATGGGGCATTTCTAAGTATTTTTTTCTTAATTCCAGGAAAAAAAAAACATGGTGATGAGATTTAGTTTATCAGTGGACCCATCTCCCCACAATAACTCAAACTTACTTTACCTGATTCTTCATTAATAAATGGCTACAAAGATATGGCATTAAGGTTTTCCTGTAATAGACTTGAAGAATATAAACAAAGATATTGTTAACACAGTTTCACATTATTATTTAAACAGAATCAATGTACACCATACGTGTTATAGCCAGCTGTATAGAAATCTATTTAAATTCTATAAGAAAACTCACGCAAGATGAAAACTACCTATCCTAGTCAAGATATTCTTATTATTCTGTACATTTTTTCTTAATACCACATGTCAAATAATCGTGTCCTCTAAAATCTTGCAAAGGCATAATCATCTTATCAAGATTTCATGTGTCAACCCATATTCATGGGGCAGGATCAGTGTCCGTTTGAAACCTATTACTAGCTTGAAGTGTAGCAATTCCCTATTCAATTAATAAACTAATGCAAATCAAATAACAAACTGACAACATTTGCTGTTGGTCAGGTACTCTTCCTTGTCACTAGCTTATAACTAACTGTAACCATGGGTGACCTGTCAGTGCTATTGTCAATTCAAACTTGCCACATTCTTTGCTAAATCTTTGCAATCCAATCTTGCAGCAATTGTGGTAATACTGGCTGCTATGTGGCCTTGTTTTAAATTCCTGAATTCTACTACAGAAACTGCGGTTAATACATGCATGACTTATGGATCCCACAACCCCCTTTCTTCCATCAATATTGTTTGCTTTCCATCACTAGGCTTCTTTGGGTGTAAGGTGTAAGTCCCTCACAGGGTAATAGTCCCATAGTCACCGTGGTTAGAGATTGGGCTTTGGTCATGGTTCCTGACAGTGGCACCTTAATTTTGCTTATTTTTAATCAGTACACTTGTGTGGCTTGTGGATAGTAACATTGTAAGCCCCATGGTTAGGCTAGGGCTTTGGGTATAGTCCATGTCAATGACATCATCTTGATATGATGTTTATCTTTTGTTGTATGAAACATAGTTCAAAAAATCGTTTTTGGCAATTACTCGGCAGGACAAAATTTGACTCAGGGATCGGAAATCGGCAATTTCTCGGCATTAATCGGCAACTTTATCTCTACTTTAATAAAAAATTAAATTCAGAAAAAAAACTTACATTAAATGTAAAACAGGATATTTGAAACCCTAGTAGGCTTAAGGAGTCAAAACCTTAGCAAAACACGGGGGACAAAAATCGCAGGTCAAATCGCGGAAGAAAAAATCTCTGAAAAACACTTTGGAATGACCTTTTTTTCCGTTTGGATTTTTTTATACCCTGCCTGGCAATTTTCCATGGTTGTCAAGACGATTTTTGGCAATTTTTCACGAGTTTTATTGCCGGAAATTTACCAATTAATCGCCAAAAAGAAATAGCACTTTTTCAGGAGATTTATCATTTTTCTTATGTGTCACGATTTATCACTGATAAATCACAATTTTTAGAACAGAGGTATGAACAATGTGTAGACTAGATTCGTGTGAAACAGGAGGGTAAAACCCTGCTGGGGCATTGTTAGCCCCCTGGTTACTGCAAAGGCTCCGGGTGTGGTCCCTGCTAACTTGCTAATATATATCACAATCATATTAATGATATTATATTAAGGATGGTTGTTGTGGGAGTTGGAGCCCTGAAAAGTGAGAATGGAAATGTACATTGCAGTCCATACCATATCATCCACGCATTGTACCCACTATAGCTTGCTAACAGCAGTATATATTTTGTTTAATTACACCATTGGCATTCCCTCTACAGATACATGCCTTAAACAGTATGCCATACTTGTACAAAACTGAAATCAAGGGCTGAAAGCAGGCTACAAAAGCCTAATGATACATAAGATTTAAGAATAAATCTCATCGTGACACATCGCCTGTGTGTTTACTCAGATTTCAACACAAGCTGATGTGTTTTAAAGTTTTCATTTTAACTTTGATCAATTCTAGGGTGATTTCCCTGGGTAAAAAAGTACAAGATGGATTTTAAATATCATTAGAGATACAGTTCAGGAAAATGGGTTGCACAAAGTACATAGCCTGTATGATGAAGTTATTTCCAATGGCATTGATGAAGCCATCTACTTATCCATTGCATTACACGGATAGATTTCCCTTCAAATGATGGATTTTAACTTTTATGTGTACATATACTTGCTGAGGTTATCCACATTGACAAGTTGGTTCCATTGTTGAATGAAGGTTAGGAGGAGATTGCAGGAACAGTGGCTTTTGAACATGCCTATTGCTTAGTATTTTGTTGTTCTGATTCATATGAAATATCTCTGCTTGGGGAGGTAAAAATACGAAAGTTTGTTATTGTGTGCTGTCTATGATGGAATACATAGTGTTGCTAAGGATATCAATACTTTATATCCTCAATACTTTACACTCACTGATCTATCAATTTTTCTTTTGTTTACAGTTTCTCACTTAGATGGCTATGGAAAAGGAATTAGTGACAGCCATCAATAATGGTGTGGAGGTTTCAAAATAACTATATATGATAAAAATATGTTGCATATTCTTATACACGTAAAAATGTAGATAATTCCAGTGTGCCCCTTGCACCTCCTACAATGCTTCTGGCAGAAACCAATGGCTCTCTGTGATGTTAAAAGCAATGGATTGTTGTTAGTTCCCTACAGCATTTCATGGTAGCTTTCAAGTTGCTATTGTGTGTCCTACCAAGGACTTTTTACATGTTTTCATTTCATCCTTGGAGACCTAATGGTAGCTTTCAAGTTGCTATTGTGTGTCCTACCATGGATTTTTTACATGTTTTCATTTCATCCTTGGAGACCTATCCATAACATGTGCATGTATAAGGTGAAGGTGACTTGGTCCCCACATAGCCAGCAAACCTAACTGGATTATGAGACCCCTTTCAGAAAAAAGAGGACATTTCCACTTACCTCATACATGCATGCATGCATACGTACACTAGTATTTTTTGTTTCCATCTACTATGGAGTTACCTCCCACTCCCCTAATAAACCTCATCAATCAATCATGTCTTACATTTCACATTGAGTTCATTTGGTATAATTCAATAGAGATTTATAGTATGGTCTCGCACATCTTCAAAACTCAAATCATTCGCATTGTAAAGAGACTATAAATCCATGAATTCCAAAGGTTCCCCGAAATTAATGTTGTTTTCCGTGCTTTTCTGATCAACTAAATCCCTAACACCATGGTTCAGTGTATGGTCTTAATTTACATTTACAAGCCAATTGGATCAGGGTAAGTTCGCAAATTGGGCAGGGATGAGTTCACAAATGTTTATGCATTTAGTGTTTTCTCAATGAATCGTTATTCAGTATCATTTTTGGAATCAACTCTCCCTTTTGAAGAATCAACTGTTTCCTTCCCAGAACACCCACATACAGCAAAATGTAAAAGCGTGACCTTTGCCGGAAAAAAAAAAACAGAGAAAAATAAATTGCATGTGGGCTTTTCCCAACACATTCAAAACGCATGTTAGTTAATGCAAATTGAAGTAGTAGTCCCTCTTTCACTCAAGTGAATCACCCACAAAGAAAAAAATACATTACGTATACCAATCTAAGCAGTTCAAATGGGCATATAGATAACAGAGAAAGCTTCGCTACAAATATAAATTGAATGAAAAACTTACGTTGTAAACAAATGCAAGTATTCTGGGCACCAGCATGTTCAAAAAGTGAACTAAGAATTCAACGGTACGGAAAAATATGAGAATAAATATTTTTATCAACCAAATAACTCTTACATTGCAGAATCCTATGAAGGGAAAATATGGACGGAGAGAAAACCTGTGTGAAAATCATTGAAATTAGCGCGAACGGACTGCTCTTTTTTCGCAGTTTTTGACGTCAACTGAAACGGAGGAGAAGTTGGAGGGTTCAGAGTTCATAACGTATTTGACATACCTCCTCCCTTTTCTCGATAAAATGTTTCGAGCAATTTTCCTTTACCGCTTTGCTTAGAGGCTTGCTATGTAAGCTTTCTATAGATAATATAAATAGCTTTGTGCTTGTTTTTTTCAATCTTTCCCGCGAGTTATAATGCAGGTGAAGGTGTAGATTGGCACACGTGTGGATACCACATTTATCAAGGGTATACCATATTATAACCCTCGTATAATTTTTAACTTCATTTTTCTCTTTTTTTTTCTTTCTTGGTTGTCTCCTTTTAATATATCCTCGTCTTTTCTCGCTAAACTTAGCTTAAAGTGAGGGAGACCCCTACGGATGCAAGTTTCGAACCACCAATATTAAATTGGTGGGCACTCATTGCCTGTCAGTCAATCTACTAGGCACACTTGTCTCTTTTCGGTGCGTAGAGTGAGGGAGACCCCTATGGATACAAGTTTCGAACAGCGAATATCAAGTTGGTGGGGACTCATTGGATGTTAGTCGATCTACTAGGCACATCTTGTCATAATATTCATTTCAATAGATGAGAGTTATGTCCTAAAGAGTGTGACTAAGTGATAAGAGTTGAATTACATACAAGTTCGCATGGTGCACGATAAGGCATGTGGGAAGGACATTAACACTCAAAACCAAAGACTAACCCCTCGTTTGTGTCCTAGTTATTGTGGAATCCATAAAAAATTGTGTTGATTAAATCTAACCAAACAAATTGTTCTTTATTCGTGTCCCAACAGTTGTGGGATCTGTAGAAAACCTTCATTAATGGATAAGTGCTAGAAGATTAACCCCCACTTTGTAATAAATGACTTTAATGTGATTAATTACAAAAGTTGAATGTGTCGTGGACCAACAGGATTGTGAAGCTTGTAAATAAGTGAAGTAATTGAAAACCATTAAGATCGAAAGTGAGGGTGAACAATGACTCAGAGGGATATCGAGCTATGAAAGTTATGATGTATTGCTCTATTGAAATTGTAGTGTGTTCAGGTTATTGTTGTTGTTGTAAATCACCTAATTCATGTCAAGTAATACAAGTTGTGAGATTTTTTATATGTTTATATTATATTCTAATCATTTTTCATTATTTGTTTCGTGGTATTTACTTCTAAATACTATTTTAGAATTTAGTTATTATAAAAAGTAGCTTGAACACCTCAATATCATTTCTCAAATTTATCTTCCCAAAGTTGTTTTTTACTTGTTATAGCAACATCTTTGGGGTTTTAGATTTCACCAATTTTGGCACTTTTATAACTCATAAACCTTAGAAAAGGTGTTTTTTATTTGAGTCACATTGGAGTATTGCGCAAAACTCACCTAACAATGTGCATGTGATCAAGTTTGTTAACCTTCCATTATGAAGCAATCACTACATGGTTGATATCCCTTATCTTCATATATCTTCGGCACTTACTCCATCACTATCACTTGTTACGCCCAATATCGGACACCCAATGTCATGTCTTATTTATACAGTGCCTATACAATCTTTATAGCTATGACTTTGGAGTTACATATGATTATGATCCCTCCTTCTATGTTATAACATCTTCCCTACTTGCAATGCAGTGCCAAGACCAATGGTAGGCCACATATATATAATTCTAAAAAATGTTGTAAATAAATTAACACTTTTGATGATGTGCTCCGAATGCATAGATTATGATTATATTCCAAGGAATTCTTATGAAATTATCTACAACACACAATGTTCACAATTCACATGAGAAAACAAGTCAATGACGGGTAAATTTTTTGTTTTAAAGGACAAAAAGGTCACTACAACACAATAGGAGAAAAGGGAATTCACATATGGATATGCAAGATCGATGTATAAGATTCAACCAGAATTCACCGAGATTCAAGGTAATATATTTGAATTTACAATAATTGTAAGTCCTTTATTAAAGTCTGTATATGATCTATTAAGGTCCTTGTGTTCTAATTTCAATATCACATTCAATTTATGTAGCATTGTGGTCTAATTTAATGTCCACTTTTACTTGATATCCCATTAGCATTAATTTTAAGTTATGACTGTGACCTTTAGTCATAAAGTGTACCCCTCGTGGATGCCACTAAGTGATATCCACTTAAATGAAACCCCGCTATAGAATAATAAAATGCATACATTTAAAATATGAAGTAGGCTTAATTAATATTTTCAAACCTCACTTAAGTTCAAACTTTGTTGCCCCTCCAAAAATTATAAGATCAAAACACCTAGAGCACTAGGATCCCATGTTGTGAAATTTGTGTGATCTCTAATTTCTCCGAACCCTAACAATACACTCAAACAACAATGTACAATAAAGTATATTTAGAGCCCTAAGGTTGGACTGACCTCGACATACCTTAATACATGTGAGTATTATACTACGTACTAATGCTCATAAGAAAGATTGAGTTGTGCGTAGTCTTTCAATTCCCATGTGAGTGTGCAACTATTATAATAATTATAGATGCCTATATCTTTGCCTTAGCATTTTGGCAACATCAACTTTGGCATATTTCAACATTATCTTCTACACACTTAGACAAGGTCCTTATATTTGAAAATTGAGCGCACTTTCTCCCCATCAATTTTCCCACTTGTTTTCTTAGCCACCTCTATTTTCCATACACATTCATTCAAGATCAACATATTCTAGATAAAAATGATATGGAATCATAGACAAACATTCTCCATACATAAATACCACTTTTCGACACTCCCATGACATTCTTAGTAAATTTGGATAACTTTGGTCTACTAGAAGAGTAACCTCTTGTCGGTAGTCTCTCGATGTCTTCAACAATTAGTTTTCAAACTAGGCCCCAATCATCATTTGGTTAACCTAGACATGTTTCACGGGTTGGATATGGCGGGTAATTAACAAAGAGACATGTCTTGTGTGTGTCTGTGTACGTGTGTGCATGTGTGTGTGTGTGTGTGTGTGTGTGTGTGTGTGTGAGTGTGTGTGTGTGTGCATTCAGACACACATGTGTGTGTGTGCGCGTGTGTGTACGTGTGTGTGTGTGTGTGCGTGTGTGCGTGTGTGTGCACACGTGTATGTGTGTTTGTGCAACACCTATAAGGTTATTATCACCTTCTTCACACCTTGGATTCCTTTGGAGACACTAAAACACTCTCACTATGTTGAGGGTTGCTACTAAAGCTAAAGTAAATCTACAATCTCTCAAGGAGCAGTCCATAAAGAAAAAAGTGAAATCAAAGAGTTCAAAGTTGCATAATGCCAAATCTCAAAGTATAGAGGAAGGTCAATTGCATGAGCATGCAATTTCACACACTTTCACCTAGGTGGGAGAAGTGCATGCTTATGAGGCCTCTTCAAAGTAATGTTACGTAAGCAATGCTTAGCCATTGGACTGGTCAAGGTCAATCTGACTCAAAATGTTAACCCCTTTTTTAAGGGTATTTTGTGATCTTGTAAACACAATCAAGGTTTGGAAAAAAAGGAGCATAAATAGGTATTATAGAATAATATTAAAGAGCTTCAGAGTTTTGAAATGGAATTTCATCTTTAGGACACACTTTATTTATATCATGGAAGTCAATACAAATTCAAAATTTACCATTCTTTTTAAAAATTGGCATGATGCAAGAAAACCAATTTCTATAATTCATAGGCCTAATAAAATTGACTTTGAGGAGTTTTATAACCTCCTCTTTACCATTAATGTTATCTTGGGTTTCACTGGTTGTAAATTTTATTTGATCAGCTTGGCTTTAGGCTTCGTGACTAAGTTGTGGATGACTACGCCCGTGTGAATTTTGGTCATGCTGAAATAGGAGAAAGTAAAGACCTTGGATAATTATATGAGTAGAGATTTGTGATCTTTGACTTCTTACAGTGAGAGGGAAGAGCCAATTTTCAAGATCCTTATTTCTTCCTTTGTCCCTATATTTATATCAATAATGTCTTCAATGAGGAAAGCATTCCCTTCTTCAAAATCGAGCGGTGCCGACGGAAGATCGAAAATTTATCTTCAATTTCACAAATGTCGAGGTCTTTAGTGGTTGGATCGTAGTTTTCATTTTACAGCTTGAATAATAATATCCTTCCTTAGGGGAAATTAAGGATGCAAATTCATGGAAAACCCCTTTTTGTGATGTGAAGGAGGTAGGTGTTTGTAAGCATGTAAATAATCTAGAATGGCTTTATCATTCTTTGTCATGTAAAGGTTTAACAATCCAAGGTCATCTAGTTTGCTTACACCTATTTCTAGTGGAAGTTCCTTCTTAATGAAGGGGTCATACCTCAAGGAGACAACAAAATAAGCTTCATGAAGCCCTTGGAAATGACAATATCATACATACGGGGTAGCAATGGCATCAACCAAATGGTTTTGACTCCTAGGGATAATAATAGGTGGACCCACTTGAATATGTAATGACACATGAGGAGGAGAAAACCTAGGGATGAAAGGAGGAGAAGCCCTAGGATGGGGAGTCAGCAATGAAGGAATGAACATGGATATGTTTAATCCCTCAAAAGTCATCTTCTCCATAACATAGATGGGGGTCTTCTTAGACACAATTCTAGTGATGGTTGAATGTGGGTAAGGGTGGCAAGGTGATAGAAGTGGAAGTGGGTGGAGTAGAAATAATTAGTGGTGTGAAAATAGGAGATGACGGAGGAGGCATGAGAAAATGGGAGAAATGGGAGAAGTAGGAATATGGGAAGAGACAACCACACTAGAATTACCTTCACTAACAAAAAACATGGGTAGGGGAAGTAGTGCTTACCAAACTTATTATAGTGGCAATAAAAACATGATTTTCTTGAATCTTTGGA
Source organism: Taxus chinensis (assembly GCA_019776745.2). NCBI lineage: Eukaryota > Viridiplantae > Streptophyta > Pinopsida > Cupressales > Taxaceae > Taxus > Taxus chinensis. The sequence goes on along the minus strand of CM034156.1, from coordinate 143,479,799 downwards.
GGGGAGTCAAAAATTCTCTATTTGAGTGAACTATTCTCAAAATCCACTTGTTTTCCTTTTCCTTTATCACTCACTACATTAATAGGAGTCATACTTACATCTCTAATTATAGGCCTCCACAATGTAGTAGAAACTGAAGACATTGGGGCCGTTGGAAACACCTGACTTGAAGGTCTTCTTTGAGTAGTGGAAGAAGCCTTTATTATTATTTTTGTAATATTTTTAATTAAAGAAGGGGGTGGAGGAACTATCCTTGAGAAACCTATATGGAAATCCTCCCCTGTATTCTCAAGATAACCATTTAGTGATGATGGTTGAGTTTGATCCTCCTATGTATCCTTGAGATATCATATAGCTCTAGGTTTGTCTAACACTTCATCCACATTAGACGAATCCATATGAAAATGGTCGTCTACTAAATGGAAATGCACATAAGGGTTTGGTTATGTGTAGCTTGGTGTTTGAAAATGTATGACCACCCTTTCCTTGAGGATCTCATCTCCTAAAAAGAATCTTATGAAGGTCTTCATATTGCATATGCTTCCTGAAAAAAGTCTACAATGAAGGATATGTGGTAAATTATTACTTCCTCACAAAAAAGGGAGATGAGGATAATGCCTCTGAGAAACCTTCTTGCACCAACCTCTAATTCCATTTTCAAAATTTTAAGCTATATCTATGGTATAAATTATCTCAAGAACTTGTATTTGAAGTTTAAATGGAGGATTCAAACATCCTTCTATCTTGAAAATGCTACAATCCCTATAGTACCAATATGTGATTAAACTAAAATAGAAAATGGAGATATATTCTAGCTTAATCTAATACTATGCAAAGCATTAAATAACAGATAAATAAATAGATTAAACGACCTAAGCAACTAAGTAAATAAAATGTGAAACCCTGATGTGCAAAGAGGGTAAAGAAAGTCCTTAGCTAATTCATAGACTTGTAGGGACTGTGTTACAGTGAAGACCAAATGAACAGAATGAAGAAACGACTGCAAATGAGCTCCAGAAAGTGTAAATCTGAGTTGTCTAAGTAGACTTTGGTGCCTAGAGAGGGATAGGGGTACCTGAGGCACCCTGGTTTGAGATATCGGCGTCGCGGTCTACGGAAATGACTAGGAAACCTCCTCTAAGGTGTCATTGAGTGGTTGTTTGCCTTCACTTCATGTCACATGAATGTCGATGAACTGTCCTGGGTGTCATTACAAATCATAGATGAAGAAGGTACCTGCAAAACCCCAAACAAAGAATCAAAACCCTAAAAAAGAAGTATGGATATGAAGGGGTTAGACTGTTTTCAACTGCCAAATAAATGGACTTATCATTGAGTGCAGTACTACATCTCAGACCCAATGTAGTTTTAGGTGTGTGTGTGTGTGTGAAATTGTGCCCTAAGTGCTCTTATGTCAGTCTCACTTTGTGAGTAACTAGAAATAACTAGATGTAGAATGTAAATAGATGGTGCATGGAATAAAATTAACTCCCCTCCTATGAAGTGTGATGTAGATAACCAACCTTGTGTCCCTTGTAATGGAGCTAGATGGATGCAAATGGATTAGTAGAAGAGTTTGGTGGATGCAACCTTAGGTGATGGTAGTAGTGCTTAATGCTTAGTCCTTCATTATGGTCTCATAACTTTATATTTATATAATTCTCTTGTTTTAATTTCATAAGTAACCTTAAAAAGGCCGACCAGTAAAAATATGGAAAGCTCAAATAGCTAGAAAGTGCCCAAAAGATAAGAGTAAAATGTAAAGAGGATCAGGGCGCCCCAAAGGGGACCGAGGCACCTGGGGTGCCCCAGTATTGGCTGGGTGCCCTAGTCAGAGATAAGATGAATGCAAAATGACAGTACAGACTGGGCATGTGTGGATGTAAGACCGAAAGTGATGAAAAAAATCAAAGTAAAATGGCCAAAGACATGGGTTGATTAGTAATCTTCTTCATTTAAGAATAATATGAATAGTAATATGAAATCACGGACTAAATAATTGCCCAAAGTGTGTGATTTAGTGACTACATTTTCCCCCACTTTAGGTTGGTGAGAAGAATGCTCAGTAGCATAAAGTAGATAGAGATGCATTCCTGATATCCATGTAGAGTGATGTATAAAACTCGTGCCAAGGGACTAGATACAAAGTGTGGAATGAGAAAATAGTGGAACGTGGAGACTAAAGATGTAAAAAAAGTGTAAAACGTGATGAGAGTGAACCTAGGGCAGAAACTTGTGTGTGTAAATTCCAATGTGTGTAATGTACCTACATGGTTAGTACTGTGGGTGTGTGATGTACCGCACAATCTTGTTGTTGCCAATGTTGTTGTTTTTGTTGACTGCTTGTTTCCCATATAGATGGATCTACAAAGGAGACGATGATCAAGTAGTCAAATATGCATGTATATGTGTAAAGATCACATGTATATAGTAAAAAGACATGTAATGAAACTATGAAAAAGGAAAAAGGAACATGTATGCACCTGATCTATGATGAGACAAAAGGGTGTAGAAAGGATATCCTGTAACTATCGGTGAAGTGTGAAGTTTTTTGGGTGATCACACACCACTGTGGCCAAAGAAGTGTTGGGATAAAGTTGTGTTAGTCTCTAACCTATAACTAATTCCTAAGAGTCTATGAAGATATATCTATGCATTTCCTGAGTTTTTTGGGCAATCCGATGCCACTGGCCGAAGTAGTATAGGGAGGAAAGTCCGTTGTACCCTCCAACCTATAATTTTCTCCCCATAATTCTAAGGACAACTTGTCTCTATAAAATCCACTATGTATGGGAGTTCTATATACTAGTCTGAACCCACTTTTTGTATAACCCACTATGTCCAAGGACTGAAACTAACGGACAATTGAACTGTATCGGTACTGAGTTGTGTAGTATGTATAACCCAAATGATGCCTCCCTTTTTGGGGGTGCATATGACGTCACATATAGGAGGATATGGCCCCAAAAGAGGATCGACCACGTAAACCATGCCCTGTAGGGGGAAGGGAATGTGCTTGGTAAAAACCAAGGCACACACAAACAAGTGGCCGGGAAAACAAGTGTTAATATGAACAAGCATACATGTAGAAATACAAGTGTAAGCTTACGTACAGATAATGTGTAAGATAGAATACAAGTAAAACACGTAAGAAACCAAATCATAGACTAGTGAAAATTGGGTTGCAAATATGGGACATCACTTATGATGTCACAAGACACTCAAGGTCTATATTGGCTGCATACCAAACAATAAGCAAGTGTGCACACCAAAAAATGTCAAAGCCCAACATACAATAGCAAACAATGACACACAAGAAAAAACAAATAGACAGATAGTCATGGTAACAAGTAATCCTTGCAAAATACAAATTTTACACATGAATCCACCCATTAGCATGTTAGAGAGATATATCCATATGTCAAAAAGCATGTGTAACCAAGTAATGTAGAGTGCTAAGTACAAAATGAAACAATAACACCTGTAGTGTATGAATATGGATGCCCCCAATAACTATTGTGGAGACTGGTAGTAGCCAAGTATCCAGTGTTACATTTAAAATACCTGTATCTTTGATCACAAATAGAAAATGACGAGAACATGCATGTGTGTATTGTAAAGATAATGCCATGCAAGAGATCTTATCTAGCATGTGTAGTAAGGATGAGCATGAACGAGAAAATGCAATCAAGAGTAAAAGCAACCAATATATGCAACGTGATGTGGATGGATGGAATGAAATGCAACATGGATGATAGGAGTTGCGTGCCCCCGAGTGAATGGAATTGTATGCAGTGAGGTTCAGTTGTTTTTCCCCCTCAACAGTTAATAATGAACCGTAAACGAGAGTGCGTCATCGGTAAATGGTCGAATTGTGTGTTGTGTGTAGCACGTTGTGGTGAATGTGTATATGTGTTGATGATATGCTACATAGAGATGATGTGTGCGTGACCCTATATCCCAGGCGTATATCACGATAAGATGATCGAAGAAGTGATGATGTAGCCTAAAGCGTATATCACTACAAGATGAATAGAAGGAGTGGTGATGCAACCTAAAGAATATACCACTACAAGATGAATAGAGGGAGTGGTGATATAGCCTAAAGCGTATACCACTACCAGATGATGGGATAGGTGATCATTTAGCCTATAACATATGTCACTAACCTAACAATGTCACATGATAGAAGGTTGAATGATGAAAGTGTGAGGATGATGAGGTCCATTTGATTTGTAAACCCTCAACAGTAGAGTATGGACCAAGGAACTAGAGTACCTCATAGGGTATTAAGTGTAACATGTACAAGTAGATGTATGTAGTATGTATGGTGATGAGAGATGACCATATGATGTGTAAAATTCATAGTATGTATAGTGATGATAGGATGTAGTGCGCGGTGTGTAAATCCTATTATGCAGTATGTGGGGTTCATGTGTGTAGGTAACCATCAACAGTTAAGTGTGAACCGAAGTACAAAAGTGTGTCATCAGGTAATGAGGTGACAAGAGTCACCTACCAAAGACCAAGTTTGCGTGAAGCAGTGGAAGCATATTGGGCAAAAGTAACAATAGGACCATGCGATGGTGGTGGAATTTGAAATGTGTCTTGGCCATTAGTAGGAGAAGCAGTTGCTTTGAAAAAAATGATTGGCTACTGAAGTGGTGTATTATTGCATAATGATGGAGCAGTCTAAGTAGAAAGAGGTGTTGAACTGATTTTTAGAGGAGGTTGCTTAGGCGGTGCTTGAATTTCCGAAGAAGGTACATTAGAAATGGTGGCATGATGTTCATTTGACACAGAAGGAACAAATTTGGGAGCCCATGTGGATGTAGCATTTGTAGATGGGCACACAATAGAATGTTGTGTAGTGAATGAGATAAAGCCTTGGCATTCAAGATGTTTGATTCTTCATTGTAAAGCATGGAAATCGTTGTCTTTATTTCTATTGATTCGATGATAATTGCAATATAGACGACCTTGATATTTTGCTAGCCGATAAGGAGGATAGTAATGAGTAGGTGGTAAAGTTATCAACTGACAACTAAGGATCTCAGTAAGAAGGTTATGTTGCTAAGTACTGCGATCAAAGATGAGAGGCTCTGGTATTGGTATGACTTGAGGTTCACTGATATGAGAACATGTAGTAGACATAGAAGGAAACGAGATGTAGAAGGAGAACGAACATGAGCCTGAGAGGCATCCTTAAGATGTTAGATTTCGGATTTGAGAGATGTAATCGTGGATTCCATGGCCTTAATTTTGTCTTGAAATAAGGAATGTAAAGCTTGAATTGATTCCAACATAGATTGATTAGATGGAGGATCATAAGGACTAGGTTTATCAAAGAGATGAGAGAAAATAGGATTATTTCATGTGGAGGCGTATCCTTAGGAAGATACCTCATGTCTAACGCTTTTTGTAGAACAACTTGGCAATTGGGATGCATCTTAAGCAATTCAAATAAAGAAATTTGAGAATTTTTACAAGTGATGATAGAGGGAAAATGAGGATCCTAAGTGTGAAAGCATTTGGGTTCACCAAAATGATTAAACTAAAATGGAAAATGGAGATCTATTCTAGCTTAATCTAATGCTATACAAAGCAATAAATAACATATAAATAAATAGAGTAAATGACCCAAACAACTAAGTCAATGAAATGTGAAACCCTAATGTGCAAAGAGGGTAGAGAAAGTCCTTAGCTGATTTGGAGACTTTTCGAGATTGTGTCGCAGTGAAGACCAGATGAACAAAATGAAGAAACGACTGCACATGAGCTCCACAAAGTGCAGATCTGAGTTGTTTGAGTAAAATGGGATACCTAGAGAGGGATAAGGGTGCCTGAGGCACCTTGGTTTGTAGAAATGACTAGGAAACCTCCTCTAAGGTGTCATTTAGTGGTTGTCTGCCTTCACTTCTTGTCACATGAATTTTGTTGAACTGCTTTGGGTGACACTGTAAATCAGAGGTGAAGAAGGTACCTACAAAACCCCAAGCAAAACATCAAAACCCTAAAAAATAAATATGCATATGAAGGGGTTTATCTGTCCTAAACTACCAAATGGATGGACTTATCACTAAGCATTGCACTATATCTCAGACCCAATGTAGTTCTAGGTGTGTGTGTGAAATTATTTCCTAGATGCTCTTGTGTCAGTTGTACTTTGTGAGCAGCGAACAATAATTAGATGTAGAATGTAAATAGATGGTGCATGTAATAAAATTAACTCCCCTCTTATGAAGTGTGATGTAGATAACCAACCTTGTGTCCTTTGTGATGGGGCTAGATGGATGCAAATGGAATAGTAGAAGCCTTTGATGGATGCAACCTTAGGTGATGGTAGAAGTGTTTAGTGCTCGATCCTTCATTATGGTCTCATAACTTTATATTTATATGGTTCTATTGTTCTAATTTTATAATTAACCCCGAAAATGATAACCACTAAAAATATGGAAAGCTCAAATGGCTAGAAAGTGCCCAAAAGATAAGAGTAAAATGTAAAGAGGATCAGGGCACCCCAGAGGGGATTGAGGCATGTGGGACGCCCCAGTCCTGGCTGGGCACACCAGTCAGAGATAGGATGAATGCAAAATGATAGTACATACTGGGCATGTGCGGGTGTAAGACCGAAAGTGACGATAGAAAAAAAAGTAAAATGGCTAAAGACGAAGTAGTGTTTAGTGCTTAGTCCTTCATTACGGTCTTATAACTTTATATTTGTATGGTTCTCTTGTTTTAATTTTCAGAATTAACCCCGAAAAGGCTAACCACTAAAAATATGGAAAGCTCAAATGACTAGAAAGTGCCCAAAAGATAAAAGTAAAATGTAAAGAGGATCAGGGCGCCCCAGAGGGGACCAAGGCACCTCAGTCCTAACTGGGCACCCCAGTCAGAGATAAGATGAATGTAAAATGATAGTACATACTGGGCATGTGTGGGTGTAAGACTGAAAGTGAAGACAAAAAGTAAAGTAAAATGGCTAAAGACATGGGTTAATTAGTAATATTTTCACTCAAGAACCATATGAATAGCAATATGAAACCAAGACTAAATAATTACCCAAAGTGTGTGATTTAGTGACTACAATACGATCCAATGAGTTTGATTTCTTTTTGTGTGTTTAGGAGCATTTTAGGCCTTATTACACCATGAATGTCCAAATAAATAATGGTATGGGACTCTTCACATATCTTGGTCTTTCCTAGACTTAATGGCTCCCTCCCTTTAAACATAGTGCCATCAAAAAATTATGGATGCTCTCTTTCTCCCATATAATTTCGCAAATACAGAAGGCTCGTAACTCAAGAATATTTAATGAAAAAAATTCTTTTCCCTCTAAGATTTTCAATCATTTGTTCAAAGAAATCAGGGAGAATGTTCTTAAACTCAGGCCTCCTTATAAGCAAGGTCTTAATTAGGATGAAATCAATATTTTAGAAAAATTGAAAGTCACTCAGTTCTCTTCTCTTTATTAGAAAGTGGACTCTATTGACAGGTCTCTTATCAAGTGGCATCACCCTCCACATGGATGGCTCAAACTAAACTTTGATGGGGATTCTCAGGGCAACCCCATGAGGGTGGGAGGAGGGGGTAGTATCAGGGATGATAAAGTTGTTATGTTGTGGAGCTTGTTTTCATGTGTAGAAGTGTTGAAAACTATACACTAAAAGTACTATACAATCTCCACAATTTTGGCCTCGAAAAATGTGCCTATTACCTAGGGAAACGTGTTATTCTCATATGGATGGGATTTTTGACCCATAGGTTTATGGGGTGGTTTTGGCCCATGGATTTAATACCCACGATAATGTAAAAATGCTCAAGCAATTTCCTATTTATGTTCTTTTGTGCATATGGTTGGGTTGATGTAACATTATAGATGTGTGAGTTCAAGTGTGAATTTAGGAGATTTTGTTGAGCATGGCTACAAACAAAGTTGGGTATTATATTGAGAGAAAGAGCTGGCTTGTAATAAAATCTGAGCAAGTGATTCTTGGTGGACGTAGCCCAAATTGGGTGAACCACGTTAAATACTGTCTCTATGTCGTGTTCTTTTATTTTCTGCAATTTTATTTCAGATATGTAATATTTTTTGCATATTAGTTTCTACTATTGCAATTCTATATGAGATTGTTCCGTAAATTTTATCCCTCGTTTCCTAACAAAAAACAAAGTGATTGCAACATTTGTTGGGCCTATGGGAGTTCAGATGAATCACTATTTGGAAGTTTTGGCTTCTCTATGGGACATCAAACTTGTTAGATATAATAATGCCTCTAATATTATCATAGAAGGGGACTCTATAAACATTGTGAATTGTCTTAATAAGAGATCTTGTGTTAGTTAGAATATTAAAGACATCATGGAATAGGCTATCTTATAAATCACCACCTTCTCTAATCGTATTATGTAACACATGTATAAAGAGGGCAACAAAGATGTCGATTATTTAACAAATATAAGGGGTTAAGGATAATTGTTATAAAAACTGGTGTAATGGGGAGGATGTCCTCGTAATTATACGGGTGACCATTCTTAAGGAAGAAATCAATCATTAATGATCCTTTGGGTATGCATACTCGTGCGAAGCAGATTGGATGGATTTTTTACATGCATCACCATAAAAGTGTTTGTTGTCACACGAGTTATAAGCTTGTGTTCCATTGCATTGCTTATCTGAGGTTTTATAATTCTAGTTGGCGTTGACTCTATTTTTTTTGTGGTCAGTTAAAGTGGCAGAGGTGAGCCAAAGAACACAGGGGGATATTTGCAGGATCAAGCTCGTCTGTAATGAAGCCTAGAAGTTGGACGCGGAGTTGTAGAATATCTTAAAAAGGGGAGGCTTTAATAATTTTGTGGAGAGAGATTGGGGGCATGATACACATTTATCCCTTGATTGAGTAAATATTAAAATAATTAAATGCTAAATCTAATATATGTATCAATGCTATAAAATAAATATGCAATAAAACACATATTTGACCCAATCAAGATAAACTATAAATTGTGAAACCCTAGTTGCAAATGAGAGGAAAGAACACTTAGATAATTTTGGAATTGATCCTAAATTGTACTAGACTGATGAACTAATGAATAGGAGGAGAAAAAATTTCCATTGAAGATTAGAAAATTGTGCGACTGTAACATCTGCTTAGACTAGGGTGCCTATGGAAGGTTAGGGGCACCCAGGGCACCAAAGACCTGTTATGGATGCCTATGACTTCTCAGAATATTAGAAAACTAGTTTCGCGGGGTCACGAGATGTTTTTTGTCCTTCTCTACCTGTCATTAGTATGTCACACCAAGTTCGCAGATGTTTCCTGTAACCTACAATGAAGAAATGACCTGCAAAACCTCAAAACACATCAAATCCCAAAAAATGAAATAATACAAATGATGGGTTAGACTGTCCTTGAATTTTAAAGAAGTGAACTTATGACCAAGCCATGCACTACATCTCTGACCTAATGTAGTTCAATGCATGTGTCAAAAGTGTTCCATAGGTGGCTCTTGTGCATGTTGCACTTGATAACGAGCAAGTAGCTAGATGTAAAAAATGTAGATAAATGTGTGCATGAAAGAATGGAATTCCCCTCTTATGCATGTATGTAGAAATAACAAATCCCTTATCCCTTGTATGGAGATATATAGATGTTTGAATGCTCTTAGAATGCTCTTGGATGCAACCTTAGGTGGTGATAACTAATACTTAGCACTTGGTCCTTTATTATGGTCACATAACTTTATATTTATATGATTCATTTGCTTGAATTTCTTAATTAACCCCGAAAAGGCCGACCGCCAAGAAAATAAGATGACCAAACGACTAGAAAGGACCCAAAAGATATGACCAAAATACAAAGAGGTCGGGGGTGCCCAGAGGGGACGAGGGTACTTGACACTGACATCCTGGCTGGGTACCGGTGTCCAGAGTGAGAAATGCCAAAGTATGAAAAGACATACTGGGAAAGGAGTGTAATATCAAAAGAGGAAGCAACAAGCAAGCAAAGATGGCCAAAGACAGTGATCAATTAGTACTTTTCTTACTTAGGAATCATATGAATAGTAGTATGTGATCAGGACTAGATAAATACCCAAAGTGCATGATTTAATGTCTATATTTGCCCCCACTTTATGTTGTTGAGTGAATTATCGATAACATAAAGTAGATAAGAGATGTGTACCTCATAACCATGTAGATCGATGGCAAAAAATGTGGCCAGAGACAAGAAAGAGCTTGGAGAGATAAAAGTGTGAATCATGGAAGCTATACAAGAGGAAATAAAAAAGTGATGAGTATGACCCTAGGGTGAGAGCGTATGTGTAGATGTCGCATTTGTACCTGTTGTTGATGTCATTTTATGTGTGATGATGTGTGAATGATGTGACTATCGCTTCCCACAAGGATGAACCTGCAAAAGAGAAGAACAAACAAGTAGTCAAATACGTGTATATGAAAAAATCGATCAAAATGTGTAAAAAACTATGTAGGAAAGTAAAAATGTGAAAAGGAACTTGTGCACTTGATCCATGATGAGTAAAGAGTGTAGAAAGGATCTTGGAGATGTTGTAGAAGAATAATTTTTTGGGTGATCTCACACCAGTTGCGCTGCGTACGAGTTTTTTGGGTGATCTCAGGCTAAGAACAAAAGAATTGTAGGGAGAAAATTCTAGTGTCATCCTTCAACCTTTAACTACTTCCCGAAGTGTAAACACTATTGTAGATGGTGTGTAAAAACCTTATATGTTTCAATCTAATGTGAAAGTAGAAAATAAAGTTAGTGCATGCATGTCGAGTGCTAAAGGATTGCCTCTCCTATAAAAACCATTGTGTAAACTACCAAAAAATGTGTTGATCTGAAAAATGTTGTGTAACTACCCCTGGTCACATGCATTCAGGAAGGGTTAGGGGTGCCTAGGCACTACTATCTTGTTCTAGGCACTAGTGTCTATGTTATTCTGAAGACCCAAACTAGGTTTTAGGTCATTGTTGAGACTGAAGACTGTGTTGACTATGCACTGAAATGTACTGAACTATGACTGTAGACTATTGTATGGGTCACTGATTCACCTAATGATTCCCCCCCTTGTTTTGGTGCATGCGATGTCACTATGCAGCCCAAAGAAGGACCGACCGCTAAATAGAAACTGATGTCATGTAGGGGAGGGACTGTGCTTGGTAGAAACCAAGGTACACACAAACAAAGTGGCTAGAAAATATGTGTTAGTATAAACAAGATAAACATGCATGTAATAAGACAAGATGTAAGCTTGCAAGTAAGAACACAATGTGTAAGCTAACATGCAAGAAGACAATATACACCGTGAAAAATAGATTGTAATCATAGGACATCACTCACAATGTCGTAAGATAATCGAGTCCGAAGTGGCCAAAAGCATACAATGTAATCAAAGAACAAGCATGACATAGGGCAAAGCCTCCAAACAATGAAAAATAATGAAATATAAGAGCAACCCATGGAAAGCAATGTATCAGACAACCATGGAAGAAAATAGACTTACAAAGCAAATTATGCATATGAAACACCCGTTAGCATGTTAGAAGGATAAAAAGTATGTCAAAGTGTGTATAATCTGATATAGTAATGTGTTATGAAAAATGATACAATAACACCTGTAGTGTATACAAAATTCGATGCCCCCAGGAGCCACTGTGGGATAGGTAAGAGGTATTGCACCAAACATCCATGTTGCATGTAACGATTTATGTAGAATCTGTGATCACAACTAGAAGGCAAGTGAACACGTATGTGTGTATAAAAAGAGTTAATGATATACAATCTATCTAGCTAACTTATTAAGTAAAGTGTAACATGTGAGTATAAGTAAGCTAGAACAATGCGACCAAGATATGCAGTATGTTGTGGATGACTGAGATGGAATGGAATGCAGAGTGAATTATAGAAAAAACATGCCCCCCAAGCGAGTGTGAATGAGTATGCATGTGATGAGGTTCATTTATAAATGCCCCCTCAACAGACAAAAATGAACCATAGTTCAAGAGTGTGTCATCTTGAAATGGTTTGAATGTGTACGTTAGAAAGATATGATTATGAAAGCATACTACACGAAATGATGCGAGGTTCATTTTAGATTGATGCATTAAACAGTCGGGTATGAACCGTGGAACTAGAGTGCATCATAGGGTAACAAGGACAACATGTAAAAGTAGATACAAGAAAGATATACCGTGAATGTGTATAGTGAATAATGCACATAATGTGTGATAGAAGCTACGAGAAAAAATTTCATGCGTGCACAAGGTGTGTAGTGTGTAGTGTGTAAGGTTCATGTATGTATTATTCTCTCAACAGTCAAGTGAGAACCAAAGAATGAGAGTTCTTCATTGGGTAATGACAAAAACAATGTATCAAGATGTGTGTAAAAGACTAAATACGAAGTGTAGAGTGAACAAGTTAAAATATGAGATGCCTGACTATGTTAGGAGGGGGGAGGAGTAAGCGTGATGCCCCCAAGTGTATGATGATGGAGATCTATGCAGTGATGTAAGAGATACCATGCAATTGTGGGAGAGTGTTATATGTTTCATGATAAGAGAGAGAGCTAACACAATGGTAGGCAAAAGCAACACTAGGACCATGCAATGGTGACAAATTTTGAAATGTGTAATGATATTTAGTAGGAGTAGTTGTTTTGAAAAAAGTTATTGATTGGGGCTTATGTGGGATTAATGACGCTATAAAAGACTTGATAAGAGAATAGGGTAGAATAATTTTGAGAGTTCGTTCGTAGTTTGAATTGGTAATGTTGTAGATGACTTAAGAGGATGAGGATTGAGATTTATTTTGAGAGGTGGTTGCTTAGGAGGTGCTTGAGTGATGGAAGAAGAAACATTAGAAGTGAGGACATAATGCTCATTAGACATACATGAATTAGATTGAGGAACCCATTGAGATGTAACAAGTGGAGGGAACTGTACGATGGAAAAGTGACAAGCGAGTGTGGGAATCTATAAGCAACTCTTCCTTGCACCCGACCTCCCGAGGTCGTGCCGAGACAGCCGGTGGGGATGGAATATGTATGGGATGCAGACAAAATAGTTAGGCAATCTAATGTCTTCAATACGCACTATTGGAATTTGTGAATCTAAGGCAAAGAAGGCCCTCCTAACCTGAACTGGTGTGATAGATTGATTGGCAAGGATGACTGCTCGAAGGCTCCAATCAATATCGAGCTCTGGCGTGATTCAATATATGGGTTGTGGAATACGTGGAAAATGACATGGGATAGTTTCGTGTACGTCTCCGGATAAGGTCATACGGTGGATGGTAAATATAGTTGACTCTATGGACGATTCTTTGGCCTAGTCCAGAACTCTCTAGCTTTGTTAGCTGTTATATCTAGTAAGGATAACTGTTCGATGATGATAGGTGGAAGTGGAGTGGATCTGAATACTAGTGTGCGTAGGCCAGTGTCTATGTCTGATTGACTTACGGATTAGTTGGGTTGTGGGATTTGTGGATCACAACCGTAGACTCTCGGTTGTTGCGGTCCTACTATGGTCATGCGTAGAATTAGTTCCCAATCCCTAACACCCAGTAATCGTATGCTTTCTCAGCCTCTATATTTAAAACTAATAGCTGTGTGATGTTCTCAGAGTGCCTCACAAGCGTTCTTGCAACCTGAATTCTTAGGCTATTATCTATGTCTATGAGAGTGTCTCTTGCACCTGGATGTGGGACCAAGGGATCACAACCGAACGTTTGCTCTCTTTCGAGCCCTTCTACAGTCATATGGATGTTACCTAGGGTAATCTGTAGTTTGGTTGATTCGACCAAAACGTGTGCACTTGGTCGTCCTCTATGTTTAACCCGCTCAACTGGGAATTGATTTGTTGTAAGATTACCGTTGTTTGGAAGACTTGGATCCTAAGATTTTGATCTATATCAGTTATTGCTGTGATGAGATTGGGATGGGGCACGATTGGCTCGAATACATATTCCCTGGGCTCCCTAGGTCCCGTGATTTTCATACAAAAGTAACAATGTAAAACAAACTGTAGCAAAGTAAAATTTAACTACGTTGAATATATCTATAGCATATATGATTTCTCTATTTTTTTATATTTTCTAACGAACTATTTGAATGAATCTAAAAGAGCAACTGTTAACATATCTAGAATTTGACAATTAATTTAATGATGAAATTAAAACAAACAAGATAACCGAGTGTAGCTATTTGTCTGTGCAATTTGTGAATCTATTCTAAACAATGAAATAATTGACTTAATCTATTTGCAAGGCTCTCGATCCTACCTCAGAAGTGAGGAGTGAATCATAGTTTCTCAGAAACTATCAATCCCCACAACTTCCCTGGCAATATCGAGAGTAGAATTGACTGAAACAAAGTGATTGGCTACTTTATTTGATATGCTACTAACTAGAACTTTGAAAGCTAGAACCTGGATTCTGCAGAACAGTGGCGAATCCGATGGTGTGTGTGATCTTGTCCCCTCGGTGTGATCTCCTCGTTCCTTCGTGTCCACGTGGATCCAGAAAAGCGTGTAATGCTAGCATCAACAGAAGTAGATATTGGAACAAAGGCAGCTCAAGATACAGACTGAATACAATGCGAGTAGGAGAGGGATAGCGCAAGAGTACAGAGCTTGGCTTATGCAATTCCTAGCGGGATTTATTGCGAGTCATGTAACATGAAACGTCCAAAACCTGAAACTATCATGTTTGAAGAACAAAACCTGCAACTTTAATGGCTTCCTATTGGTAAACAGACTATCTTATTCCAATGGATTGGATAAAATAACAGCAGTATTTGCACAAGATGGATATGTGGCTTACTAACAGTAAAACAATGCTAACTAAGCATGCAATGAAAGAAACTAAGCATTCTAAGCAAAATGAAAACTAAATCTATTGCAAAGAGAAATCATAGGCAAATTTGAGGGGCCATTTGCTTGACCACAAGCCAACTATTTATAGCATTTGCATTTACCCAAGGTAAAAACCAAATAGAACTCTTAAACTATAAACAATGGCAAAACACTATTCCAGGGAACCATAATCATAAATGCAAGCTTATGGCGGTGAAAGAAAGCTGGTAAAACGTTGAAATTACATGAGTCGTGTTAAAAGAGCTTTCTGGAAAACGCGTAAAGGACCGCCGCCCTGAGCAGGTCGGCGGTTACAGGACCGCCGCCCTCGGTTTTGTCACTGAAGAGCAAAAGGCCAAGAAAAGAGGGGAAAAGAGAAAAACAAAGCACGCGGGGGCTAAGTGGGGCATACGGGATGTTAACGCACACTTGGAGATCTTTTCCGGATCCCGAACACCTTGCGAGGAGACCTGTATCATCATTGGGGCACATGTCACGTTATTTTGGTAGTACAGTACCTTACAATTTTGGGTACATACATATTGCCCCCTCGGAGAAGCATTTTAGCCATGAAGAGGCGTAAAACGGTGGGTCTGAGTATGGCGGTCCTGAAATGGGAAGTTAAAAGTTATACCTGATACATCCGTGTGTTGAAATGATGCCGTCCAAAATTCTTGCTACCTGCAAAAATGAAAAGAGAACTCAAGTGCAGATAAACACAATAGTTTGGAAAATAAACGCTAAAACAATAGGAAATGAGAACGTACCATTTGTGTGGGGATAAGAACTTACCTCCGTCGGCGCTCCAAACCTGTGAAAAAGGCATTTAAAACGAATCAGGGTGCTATATATATGAAAGTGGGCCCATTTTCCTATTCATTTGCGCGAGTTGATTCGATTGATTTTGAGCTTTGGAACCCACGGTGATGGTTTCTTGCGTGAGTAGAGTCAAAACGTCCACGACGGGATAGTGATCATGCCTCCATGAGCGGAACATCGACCCGTGAGATCATAGGTTAGTTTTCTTCAATTTATCCCTTTTACCCCCTTAATTTTGAAATGCTAGAATCTTTATCATGGGGGGGTAATTTTTGAAAATTTTAGTGTTAAAAGGTTCATCTAGGGGGGCGCCTACTGGGTAGGCCTTGTTTTAGTTAGAATGGTCTTGTTTTGTCATTTTTTGGGATTTTTAGGTTTAAAAACCCGCGTGGGTTTTCAAGCCACGACCGCCGCCCTTAAGGTGGTGGTTACAAAACCACCTGCAGTTTTGCACAAAATGTAAAAAAATCATTTGTTTGAAATTGCTTTTGCATTTTTAGCATTTCTACGTGCTTTCATGATTTTTCCAGTATTATTCGGATGCTAACTTGCTCTTTTTTATGTGTTTTTGGGTGTATGCAAGCGAGAGAGGAGTATATCCGGTGGAGTCGAGAGAGGGAGTGTGACTGGCTCCTTGGAGTATTGGATGCCCTTTCACAGGATGAGGAGGACATTCTTCAGAGGGCCGGGATACTACGCATCTCACGCATGCCCCATGTTACACCTTCCAGTCACATTCTTTGTGACTTGTTCTCATTTTGGGATGCTGAGTGGACTATTACTTTGGAGGATGTCTATAGTATTCTGGGGGTCCCGATTATTAGGAGACGTCTCACCCTTGAGACAGTAGGTTCGTGTGCCCAGATAGCACAGTGGGCCACATACATGGGAGATGCAGTCATCTCCACGGGGTCGAAGAAGGGGCTTAGAGTTCGATCCATTCCTAGTTTTCCCATCCCCTTACTTCACCAGGCCATCATGGGGATCCTTGCCTCGAGACTGATCGGGGACAAGGGAGGAGATACATTGTTATACTGTTGGTCCCCCATTATTGCACAGATAGAGGGACATGGCCAGATATATGCCTGGGGAGCAGACATACTTGGGACCACCTACCATGATCTATACAGGGTAGTCCGTTTACAAGGGCAGTCCTTAAGCCACCCGACCCTAGTCATGAGTTGGGTCTATGAGCACTTCATCCCCTACGACAGAGGTGTAGAGGTGACAGATCTCGGAGCTGTGAGGGTAGCCAGATGGATAGATATGTCGGTGCTCCGAGCACCTCATCAACCAGTTGCTTCTCTGACTACTGCCGACATGGAGGCCACACCATATCAGACTATGGCAGGTATATTGGGCGAGGAGGCTCTTACTTTGATTTCCTGCTCCATGACAGGGCAGCTTATTGACAGAGTGGGGCGAGTGGAAATGCACCCCTTTGGCTGAGTTCCTTAGCAGTTTGGCCTACCATACGTGGGTATGCTTCCCCCAGTAGTGCCAGTATACAGATCAGTCCGAGAGGCCAGAGGGGGGCCTAGAGGCCAAGGTTGGACAGTGGTTACTCCTGGCGTTCCTATTGTAGCCAGGCGGATAGTACGTGCCAGAGGGAGAGCCGGTGCGCCTCAGGCACCCTTGCTTCAGATTGTCGCGGGTCCTGCCCATAGCAGCGATGACCCCATTGAGGTAGACTCCGAGTCTGAGGAGTTTACAGGGGGAGAGACAGAGGGGGAGACCGAGGAGGACAGTGATCCTGAGTGACATGACACTCAGAATATCATGCAGGCAGAGAGGGTCGAGCAGAGTGCAGAGAGAGTGACTATGGTTTCAGAGGAGCCACTCTCCCAGGGCCATGGTGGGGAGGATGAGTTTGTCGCGGGGCACTACGCTGCTCCAGTCACAGGAGCAGCCCCTCAGTCAGCGGCGGCATCCGTGGCAGGTGCTGATCCTATAGATACATCCTAGAGGCCTGGTGATCCGAGTAAGTTACCCTTCTCCTTTTAATGCTTGTTTTTAGTTAGGATCTCCTTAGTTGCTATCTCTCCTTTTGTTTTATCTTGTATTTCTAATTTCTTGTTTGGTTTCTAATTTGTTTTCTCCTTTGTTTGTAGAGACTGCCGATGAGTGGCGGGACTTGATTCGCAGGGTATGTACTGATACCCTGATGATCCCCATGGAGAGGACCCGCGCAGAGCTATCCGTAGATGTTGGGGAGCCCTCAGCAGCTGGTAGGCACACTGACGTCTTTGCCCCAGTCTGGCATGTGGCCAGGATGGTATCGACTCTCCGCACGGAGCTAGCGGGGTATAGGACGGCCGAGCGCTTGATGAGGAGCCATTCTCGTGGCGAGACTGTGGCTGCCCCTCGGGATCCTGAGCCCTCCGTGCACTCAGAGCGCCGGCGTAGCCGGAGTCCTAGGCGTGGGCGTGCGCCTTCAGAGGGGTCTCGTAGGGATTGAGAAGCCGATTGGCTCTCCTAGATTTTGTATGATACATTCTTTTGTATATCCTAGGCTCTTTGAGCATTTTGACCATGCTTAGTGCATGCTGGCATTGTACAGAAACGTTGATCATTTATATATATATATATATATATATATATATATATATATATATATATATATATATTCTTTTTGGATCAAACCTTTGGCATTTATGGCTTTGCTTCTTTTCTAGTTTCCTCAAGTAGATTATGATGTTTATACTTGTATGCTCTTTTAAAATGTATGCAATGGAGAAGAAATGATGCAAGTGTTTATTTTCCTTTTGTATTTCATGATGCTGATATATGATGATGTAGATATAATGTGATTTTGAATCTTAGTTTCTGTAAGCAATTTTAGATACTTCATATTTGTTTTGGAAAAGTGATGAAGATAAACTGATATGATGAGTAGATAAACCTGCCCCTACCCCCAACTCCACGCAACTAGTAAGATGCGAGGGCTCATCACCGAGAGTTGGGAAGGGCGCAAGTTATGAGATGTGTTGAAATGATATTGATGAAAGACAGACAAAGCTTTGGCAAAACCAAATTAGGATACCACAAGCCCACTCCACTCGAGTGACTTCATAGTTTTGGATGCAACTTGCTTTGCGGTTTATCCAGACTTAGATCCTTAGATGGCCACCTGGTAGACAAAATCTGAGTTTTTAGGATTTTGAACTCTTTTGAAATTTTGGACATCTGATTCATTTGTTTTTGACTCAACGACTTCGAGATTTAAATTGTTTGTTTATGATTTTTTGCATTTGTTTGTCAAGAGGACCCCCTACACTTTGCCCCATGCTACCAGTAAGAAGCATGGGTTTATCACCATGGGCAAAGCATAGGCGAGTAAGAGCATTTCCATCCTTTCCCAACCCTACATCACTAGTAAGAGACACAAGCTCATCACCAAAGGTTGGTGAGGCAAGGAAATGTGTAAAATTAAAATTTTCTATTTTGATACATATTTGACTTGTTTTCTTGAGTAAAATGTCAGTATGTGCTTATTTCTAAAGAGATATATGGGATAGATGTGACACCATGAAGCTTTTGGAATAGACCATAGGCAAGACACCTATCCTAGGAAGAAACCAAAAGTGAGAATAAACCTGTAGATCTTGGCATGGTTACTGTTAAGACTTTGTCATATCTAGCTTTATTTGATAAAATGATTCTGAGATAGTTTGATGATATCATGAAAATGGAGAAGTATGATTAGAGTGTTTATGCCAACAACATCATGAGTTTGTAATGAATTGCTTTGAGAACACAATTCCTTGATCACAATTTGTGTATGAAACAAGCGGACAAAATGATCTTAAACTATATGAAGATGCAATGTAGATGTAATTATAAATAGTGCTAGTTGCTTACGCGTAGAACAACTTGAGGTGTAGGGAATTGACCGTTTCGCCAAATTCCTCACCTTCTAGCGTACATAAGAGGTATGCACCATTTCCATAGTCCTTCATGACTCGGTATGGGCCCAACCATTTAGGCCGGAACTTCCTTCCTTCGCCGGTCTTTTTGTCGATCCGGTTGTCTAGCCTTAGAACTAGATCACCTTCATATATGTCGCGTTCATAGACTTTCTTGTTATACTGCCGGCACATCCGGTCAGCATAGGCTCTGTGCCATTGTTCAGCATCCAACCTAACTTCATCTAGGCTTTCTAGTTGGGAGAGACGTGTTTCTCTGTAAGTGTCTTCATCCAGAATCCCTTGTAAGGAAATACAAAGACTGGGTATTTCAACCTCAAGCGGGAGAACTGCCTCTGCCCCGAATACTAGTGAGAAAGGAGTTGCTCCCATTGGTGTTCTTATTGAGGTTCGGTGGGCCCATAAGGCCAGATATAACTTCGAGTGCCAATCTCATTTGTTTTCTTTCACCGTTTTAAGGAGAATGGCTTTTAGTGTTTTATTTGTCGCTTCATCCTGTCCATTGGCTTGCGTGTAATACAAGGAAGCCGTATGATGGCTTATTTTAAATTTATTACACAATTCGCGAACTTCGTCATTCTTAAAATAAGTTCCATTATCTGAGATAATGATTTGTGGGATACCATACCTGCAAATGATTTGGTTCAAAATGAATTTGGCGATTACAGAACCCGGTACAGTAGTAAGAGGCATAGCCTCTACCCACTTGGTAAAATATTCGGTGGCCGTGATTATAAAATTATGGCCGTCTGTAGATGAGGGAGAGAATTTCCCTATTAAGTCTAGGCCCCATGTAGAAAAGGGCCATGGAGTCGCGATTGGTTGTAGATTTTGTGTCGGCATGTGGATCTCATGGGAGAACTCTTGGCACTTATGACACCTGCGTACAAACTCTACTGCATCGTGTTCTAGAGTGGGCCAGAAATAGCCCATTCAATGTATTTTACGAGCTGTGGCATGGCCACCAAAGTGGCCTCCACACATTCCACTGTGAGATTCATGGAGAATTTTCTTGGATTCTTCTGTGTCGACACATCTTAGAAGCATTCCATCGAACGCTTTCCGATAGAGCACTTGCTCTATAATGACGTATTTTGCTATGATAATGCGTAGCCGCCTTCTGTGTTGCGGTGTAGTCCCTTCTGGATACGTGTGGTCCATGATATAATTAATGATATCAGTGTACCAGAGACACTCAGAGATAGGAGGTCTAGCTTCAATGTAGTATACGCATTCATCTGGAAAATCCAGATCTACTAGATCGCCTCCATCTAATGGGTTATTAGCTAACCAATCCACGATGATTTGTCCCTTAACGGATTTCTGATTTACAAATGTTAATTCGAATTCTCCCATTAAGGTTATAAAACATCCAACCTTCTTAGACAAGGACCCTTGTGTGAGAAAAGTTCGTAAATGGTTTGTTTTTACCATGACCCTTGTTTCTTGATTTAGCATATAATGTCTTAAGTGTTTGGTTGCAAAGACTATGGCTAGGCATTCTCGTTCTGCTTGTGTATAATGTGTTTCATAGTCGAGCAACGTTCGGATAATGAAATAAATCACACGTTCTCTCTTGTCATCATCTTCTTGAGCCAACATACAGGCTAGTAAGACATTGGTAGCTTGCGAGTATAAAATTAATGGGCGATCTAGATTAGGTGGCATTAGCGTAGGTGGTGACAACAAGAAACGCTTAACTGCGTCAAAAGCTTCATTGCAATCTTTAGTCCAATTAATATTGTAATCTTTCTTGAGTAAATTGTTGATTGGATGAATGGCGAAACTTAAATCCGGGATGAATCTCTGGATTGCACCAAGCTTTCCGAGAAATGACCTGATTCCAGATTCATCCAAAGGTGGGACCATTTCGAGGACAGCCTGAATTTTGGTTGGGTCAACATCTATCCCTCGTGACGATATGATGTATCCTAGGAGCTTCCCTCCTGTTACACCAAAGACACATTTTTCTGGATTTAGTGTGACTCCATATTCTATCATATGTGAAAGAATGACGCGAAGTACTTCCAGATGGTCACAACGCTTCTTGGCCTTAGCCAAAAAGTCATCTACGTAGGATTCCACGATTTTATGAATTAGATTGTGAAATATATATGTCATAGCTCGCTGGTATGTAGCGCCAACATTCTTAAGACCGAATGACATAACAACGTAGCAGTAGGTTCCCCAAGGAGTTATAAACGTGGTTTTAGCCTGATCTTGTTTAGATATTCTGATTTGATTGTATCCCGAGAATCCGTCCATGAGAGACAAAAGTTAAAATCCAGCTGTCGCATCAACTATGACGTCAATGGATGGTAACAGGAAGTCGTCTTTAGGACACGCTTTATTAATGTCTCGGAAGTCTATGCAGATGCATATCTTTCCAATTTTTTTTAGAACGGGAACGATGTTAGATACCCATTGAGAGTAATCGACTGGTTTGATGAATCCTACTTGGAGGAGTTTCATTACCTCCTCTTTTACCATGAGAGCCACCTTGGGTTTCATGGGTCTCAATTTTTGTTTAATTGGTTTTTCATCTGATTTAGTGACGAGGTTGTGCACCACAATGTGGGATGCAACGCCTGTCATTTCCTTATAATTAAATGCAAAATACTTTTGATGTTCCTTGAGGATTCGAGTGTGTATTTCTACTTCTTCTGGAGTTAACGAGGATCCTAACTTCAATATCCTTGGTTCATCTTCCGTTCCGATGTTAACATCAATTGTTTCTTCGATTAAAGAGGCATTACCTTCTTCAAACTCAGGTGGGGCTGGAGGTAAGTCCAAATCGTCTCCATTTTCTACTGTGTTTATGCTAGGCTCTATTTGCGAGGGAAGCTTCATCATGGGATTTCCGAAGTAGGAAGACGAATGTGGGATTAAGGAAAAATCTATCATATGATAGGAGAGATGTAATGCCGCATAGGTGTTTAAGTAATTCAGAGAGGCCATATCACTATCAATGTGGTCTAGGATAGTAGATTTGTTTTCATTTCGTTTAAAAGAGAATTTGTCATTGTTTTTATCAATGGTTCATCACGAAGGGATACTATAAAACGGGTGTCCTCTAACTTACTGTTTGGAGTAAAACGTGATGCTGAAGTTGTTATCGAATCAGCGAGAAGATTTTTCTCTCGCGGGATTGCTTCAATTGATATGAAGTCAAACTCCTTGCTTATATTCAACACATCTGTTTTGTAAAGCTGTAAGTGCTCGGTTTTGGTTTCATATATCTTAGAGACTTGGTTTGCTACTAATTGTGAGTCTCTTAAGACTCTGATGTTATCAACACGGATTCTCTTAGCTAAGATGAGGCCAAGGAGGAGGGCTTCGTACTCAGCGCCGTTGTTTGTGCATTTGAAATTTAGTTTAAAGGCAAATGGTAGGACTTTCCCTTCAGGGGAAGTAAAGATTACACCTGCCCCCGCTCCGTAACGGCATCTAGCTCCATCAACATGGAGCGTTCAATATTTAGCTGGGAATGTGGATAGTGGGGTATCTATTGTGTTTACGCATTTTACTTCCACCATACAGAGATCCTCTGCTGGAAGAGAACCGACACCCAGGGAATATCCCACGCCTACATAATCAAATGGTAAGAACGTTAGTAAATCTTGTTCTATTAATTCAACGATTTTTGCAGTAGTTCCTAATGATACTATTTCTATAGTGTTAGCCTCATCTTTGGGGGTTGGGGTTGTCTTGGCTAGGCTCATAGTTTTAAGATCTGTCGTATGTACCAAATTTTCTTTTGGTTTTGCGTCGGTAGGTTTATTAATTTGGTTTGTTGGGAGTTCAAACTCTGAGTGCACACCTGGTCTTTTCTTTAAGTCAGCTAGTTGTACATCGAATGGTTTTGGATCACCTTTCGCCACAAATATCTTTCCTAAGTGTAAAAACCTTACTTCTTGAAATAGCGTAGAAGGGATTGCCTTGATGCGGTGTATATAGGGTCGGCTGAGGATCATATTATAGTTAGTTTCCCGATCTATAATATAAAACTCAGTCAAGATGGTTTTGGGTCCTAAGGTGACCGGTAATATTATAGTTCCAACCGAGGTGGCTTTAAGACTATCATAGCCCCTTAGTGTGTTTCGAGTTGTGGAACAATTGGTTTCTCCATACCCTAGCTTTTGAAGGAAAGAGAAGGGGACTATGTTAACTGCCGCCCCATCGTCTATCATTACACGCTTTACATAGTTGTTATAAACCCATACTTGCAAATGTAAGGCTGGATCACCTCGACGAGCAATCTCAGCATCTGTCGGCATTTTGTTTATCTCGAATATGAATTCGACATCCCTATCCGCCTACCCTGGAGGATGAACATCGAAGTCTATATGATTTACCTGTGTTTCAGGAGGTGGAGTGATGTTAATTAAATGGCCCAAACCTAATGCCTCTAAAAGAGCAGCCTTGTGAGTAGGGGAATTTTTTAATAAATCCAAAAAGGAGATGTGCGAGAAGGTTTTTGTTAGGTCGTTAATTAAATCATAGGCACCCACAGGTTTTGTTACGATTTGTTGGATGTCATCCATCTCCGGCAGGTGGCTTGGACTTGGCTGAGAGAAATACTCTCGTGTCCTTGTTACAGCTTTGATGGGTAGTTCGACATCTAACTCCACTAAACCGACTACCTTAGGCCGTGGTTGACTTCCTAGTTGTGGCGCAACTAATGGATTTAACGAGGTTGAGGCTTCATGATCATTGTTTCTTGTTATTACACTCTTGTTTGTCCCAGTTAGATTTAGCCTATTGTTATCATGATTTGGGAGCGAATCATTGAAGATTTTGAGGGGTGCATTTTGAGGAGAAACTGCCCCTGAAAATGTATTTGATGCTGGTGACGTAGGATCTGCCAAGAACATATCCATGAAAAGTTGTCTTTGTTCATCTAGCAAGCGTTGCATGAATTTATTGTAGTCACGACACGTTCTAGTGTCATGGCCCCGTATTTTGTGGAAACCACAATACGAATTAGGATTGTAATTCCTAGTTTGTTGGTTTGGTGCGTATTATGGCCCAAAATTTTGATCAAACCGTTGTCTATTAGGATTAAAATTTTGTGTTTGATGTCTTTGGTTTGAATTCTGGTTTTAGTATCTAGTTGAATTTTGGCTTGGACCCTGTGTGGGATTTTGCCATTGTTGTTGTTGTTATTGTGGATGGTTAAAATCCACTGTATTGATTGTCGAGGTAAAGTTGTTGTTTCATTGGTTGTTTATTTGTGATGGAGTATTGACAATATTTACCTTCTTAGGCTAGTCGGTTACTCCATCTGTTGTTACACCCTGATTTTTATTAAGGATTTTAGGTCCTTGATTGACGTTCGTGGTAGTAGGATAAGCTGTAGTGTTCTGGTTGGAGGTGACTAACCTCCCATTTGCTCCATATGTTTTGTGACCACTATGAATTGCTGCTTGATCTATTCATAGATCACTCTCAAGTACTTCATCATAAGTTCTTAATGGGAACTTCTGGACTTCTTCCTTCACTTCTCTGCTAAGAGAATGAAGGAATAAATCACATAGTTCCATTTGATCCATGTTTGGAGCACTTGCCGAAGAATAAAGAACTGTACGCCACCTTTGGATGAAATGGGCGATAGATTTGGTGTGTTCTTGCTTGATGTGTAAGAATTCCTCGATTCCTGTCCTTAATAATTTGTTCATGTCAAAGGCCTTGATGAATTCTGACATGAGTTGCTTGAACGAATGGATGGAAGCCTCGGGTATTCTATAATACCAATCGAGAGCAATGCCTTCCAAGGTTTTTGGGAATATCTTAGCAACAACCCCATCCCATGGGAGTAGTTCTCGAATGGCTGTAGAGTAAGCTTTGATATGTGCGTTTGGATCTCCCTCACCTTTGTATTTGGGCAAATCGGGAAGAGGTCTTGGAAGCATGACGCTTCGTATGGTGAAATCTAAGGGTTCTTTCAAATATTCTAAATAAGTCCCTATCGCATAAGTTTCGACCATTGATGGTGCTTGCTAAGGGAGCGGAGGTGGAATGGGTTGTTGATATGGCGTAGCGTATACGTTGGTAGGGGCATAAGGAAACACCTGTGTTTGACCAAACATGCCGGGAGAGGAGAACATATCCCCTTGTGGTGACTTGGAGTACATGTTTAAGTATGACGGGGTGTTGTCCAGGAATGGATTGTTTTGTATTAGACCGGGAGAAACATCGTTAGAGATGGTGGGTCTAGTTGGCGTTTGTTGTGAATACTGAGGAGTCATGCCTAACGTGCCTGCTCCTGTGAGGAGTCATTATGTCCATTGATTCAATGATAATCACAAAATGGGAGACCTTGATATTTGACTAGCCAATAAGGAGGATAGTAATGAGTAGATTGAAATATCCCTTTTGGGATACCACTTAAAAATGCGCAAAATATTGAAAATTTTCAGCCAAATAGAATACTGATTTTTACAGATTTTTACAGTTAGGGCAGCGAACTAAAGAAAATTAATATCACCCAAATTACCCACTCAAATCACTTGAAAATTTAAAGAGCACTTGCTAATATTATAAAGGACATAAGAGAACTATTTTTGGAATTTTACAGAAATTAAAATGCTACCAGAAAATTACAGCGTGCCCTAGAAAGCTGGAAAACTTCTAAAATTCGTAACTCTCCAAATACAAGAGCAACAATTATGAGACTTTGGAAATAACATTAAAAAAAATGGGAAATGATATTTCAACCTTCAGATTTGAAAATGGCCAACTAGAAACCCTCCAAATAAAGGCTGCAAGTCACCTAGCTTAGAAAAGGGTTGGAATTTGATGAAGATGCCTTCAAAGTGATGCTAAGCCCTACCCAAATGGCTGCCATAAATCTGATCTGAAAACCTTCTGATCATCTTCCCCAAATGCCCCCAAAACCCTTCCTCTGAAACCTCTGATAATATCTTTGTAACACGGCCCTGAAAGTGGCTTCAAAATGACAAGCTAGGGTAGATCTCTCACTACCAAAGAATGCCCTACTAGCTAGGGATGGGTCTCTCACCACCAAAGCTAGGGTTCTTGTGGGATTTCACTCCACAAGATGTAAATTTGCAAACAACAGTTGCACGTGAAGGAAAATAATTATGTAAGCAAAAGTGCCTTTTCCTTTCTCCCCCATCTCCTTAAATACTTCTCCAAGGCAAAAGAGCCCCAATAAACCCTAGACGTGTTTCTTTCCATGGAAGGGCCAATAAAATAAAAGTAACTAAAGTTACTTTTTCCCAATAGCTCCCAGCGTCCACAGCCCCGCGGGTATGACCAAGGCTTGGACTCGGCTTGGCCCTTAGGCCTTTGGTGTAGGAAAGGGGACATTACATAGATGGCAAGCTGATTAATTGATGATTAATGAGTGTAGTAAGAATGTCGTGTTGTTTAGTATTGCGATTGAACTTTAGAGGTGTTGGTAATGGTAAGACTTGAGGTTCACTGCTATGAGCACATGTGTAAGACATAGAATGAGGATGAGAAGAAGAACCAACATGAGTCTGATAAGCATCCTTAAGATGTTGGATTTCATATTTAAGAGATATAATCGTTGTTTCCATAACTTGAATTTTATCTTGAAATATAGAATGCAAAGCTTGAATTGACTCACAAATAAATTGTTTGGAATTAGGACCAAGTGAGCCATTAGATAGACGATCAAAGATGGAACTAATTTGTGAAGGTGACGTATCAAGAGGGAGGTAAATAACATGTACAACCTTTTGGAGAGCCTCTTGGCAAGATGGGTGCATCTGAAGCAATTGATGCAAGGGGACTTGAGGATATTTATAAGCCATGAAAGAAGAATTAGAAGGATCCAAGAGTATTCGAACACGGGTTCACCAAATGATTAAATAATATTAAAATAAATAAATGCTAAATATAATATATGTACCAACGTTGTAAAATAAATATGTAATAAAGCACATATATGACCCAAGCAAGATAAACTAGAAATTACGAAACCCTAATTCCAAATGAAAGGAAATAACACTTACTTGATTTTGCAATTGATCTTGAATTGTACCATAATGATGAACAAGAGGAGAAAAGTGTCTCATCAAAGCTCAAAAAATTGTGTGACCGCAAGACTTGCCTAGAATGGGTGCCTATGGAGGATCAGGGGCACCTGGGGCATCAAAGACATGTTCTGGGTACTTGTGACTGCTCAGAAGCTAAAAAAATCAGTTTTGCGGGGTTGCGAGATGTTCTATGTCCTTCGGTGCATGTCACTAGTATATCACACCAATTTCACAGATGTCACCTATAACCTGCAATGAAGAAATGACCTGTAAAACCCCAAAACACATCAAATCCCAAAAAAGAATATAATTCAAATGAGGTGTCAAGTTGTCAAAAAAGTGAACTTACGACTGAGCGCTGCACTACATATTAGACCCAATGTAGTTCTATGTGTGTGTCAAAATAGTGGCGTAGGTGGATCTTGTGTATGTCACACTTGATAGTGAGCAAGTGGCTAGATGTAGAAAATGTAGATAAATGTGTGCATGAAAGAATGAACTTCCCCTCATATGCATGCATGCAGAAATAACAGTCCCTTGTCCCTTGTGTGGATCTAGATAGATGTTTGAATGCTCTTAGAATGCTCTTGGATGCAACCTTAGGTGGTGATAGCTAATGCTTAGCGCTTGGTCCTTTATTATGGTCACATAACTTTATATTTATATGAATCCCTTTCTTGAATTTCGTAATTAACCTTGAAAAGGCCGACCACGAAGAAAATAAGATGCCCAAATGGCTAGAAAGAACCCAAAAGATGGAAGCAAAATACAAAGAGGTTGGGGGCGCCTGACGTTGGCGTCTTGGCTGGGCACTGGTGTCCAAAGTAAGAAATGTCGAAGTATGAAAAGCTAGATTGGGCAAGAAGGAGTATAAGATTAAAAGAGGCAACAAAAAGCAAACAAATATGGCCAAAGACAATGATCAATTAGTACTTTTCTCACTTACGAATCATATGAACAGTAGTATTTGATCAGGACTAGATAGATACCCAACGTTCGTGATTTAATGTCGACATCCCCAAAATTTGCCAAGAACTGGTCCAATAGAGTTGTGGTGTACAAGGAGAAGTTGTATGAGATCACAAAAGAGCTCATACAAATGGTTACCAGCCTCCAGATGGAAGGTCTTAAGTTCTTTAAAAATAAGTTTGACAGAATGGAGGCAGAAAGGAAATTCTTGGAGGGTTCTGAAACTCTAGTGCATACCAAAGGCAATTTTCAGAGGAGTTCTTTGCCCCACTGTTACAGTGAGATTGATGTTCTTTTGATGAAAATTTTCACGTTGGAGGGTAGATTCCAGGTGATGTATTACTACCACCTCATGCTTCTTAACCACTTTCATAGGCAGGCCTTTGTTAGTTTAATTTTTTTCATATTGCAATCCCTTTAACATTCCACCAATTTGGTTTAAATGGGGAAAAAGGTCTACTCCCTTCATCAAGAGGTGATTTTGCTGTTATGTCACCATTTTGAGCACTATATTCCCCAGCCCTTTCTTGTTCCTTGCCCCCTCATTTCTGAGCCCTCTACTTCTTTCCCGCTCCTCGAGAAGAGGTGTAGAGATTTCCCTTCTAGTAGATCTCTTCATACTCATATGGTAAATCTCAATACCATTGGTGGAAAACCTCCTTCACCCATCAATCCTGGGGAGGGTGAGGTTTCCCTTAGACTTTTGTCCTTCGGTCATAATGTTGAAGGGTCTTCAAAAAGCAGATTCAAATATCAAGGCTAAGGTAGATTTACACAAGGATATGATCACTTGGCTGCATAAGGAATTGTGTGCTTTCATGGACAGATTAAAAGGCTGCAAGTTGGTAGTGGAAGGAGGTAACTTGGATGGTAGCCACTTGGAGGAATTAAACAAAAGTTCTCTAGGTTGGAGAAAGATCAAATAATCGTTTAAGATAAACTGTGCGACTTATTGTTTACTTACAAGGATATCATCAACTTTCTCTCACTCCATACTCACCAATTGGGGGATGACAAAGACTCTCTTTGATACAAAAGGGATGGAAAAGACAAAGGTAAGTGTCATGACAAGTTTAAGTCTAGGGATACTAATGTGGACACCACTAAGATCCTTTAGAAATTAAAGAAGGATTTCACTAAAGTTTTGAAATAGTTAGTCTTGTGGGCTACATATTTCCCCAATTTTGGGGTTGTTTTTGGTTTTCTACTATAACTTTGTTGCTTGTTCCAATTTTGATATTTTTGGTATTCATTGATGTATCTAGGATTTTGCCCTTTTTGTACCTGGGTAGGATCTAAGTCAAATAACCTTTATCCTTATCTAAACAAATATCTCTTTGATGGAAGGAACATGATTGTGATTATACAATCTAGAAAAAAACTACATGCAACAGAGAAGTAGAGGTAGATAATCAATTATAAAATGGAGTTGTGAAGGTGAGGTAAGCGCGAAATAGGTCCACCAAGTAGGAAAGCATATTAAAACTCCCTCCTTGTGCTACATGATCTCAACATACTTTAAAATTAAACTCTAATACCTCTCCAAAATATGATTTTTCATTTTTTAGGATCATCCATAATAATGCAAAACATGCCTAATTAGCATGGTCATCCTTATCCACTCCATATGATTTGTTTAACAAGATAATGGATACCCTAATCCATGTTTTAAACAATGCAATAGGTTAAATCAATTTCTACATAGCTTTGACTCTAGTGGGGTATGTTGCCCATTCTTTCAAATCTTCAAGTGCATTTGTTTTGTTCATATATTCTTTACCAATGTTATATTTATAAGAAATGGTGGGAGTGTCCATTTTATACATATTCTTAAATGTCTCATTAGTTTTAATAATGATTACTTCTTGAGTATCATTGGATGTGATTTATTCGTTATGAAGAACAAATGCAGAGAATACATCCCTAAACAAATCTCCACATGGAAAAACCTATGGCTTGGCCAAAATTTTGTGAAGTCCAAAGTGTCTAATTGATTTGATATGTTCATAATAAATTTGATCTTCCAGATAGATCCTTCGTTCAATAGATACAATCAGAATCATTAATCTCCCAAAACAAGTCACCCTAGCTCTTAATTCAAGTTGGTAAACCTTTTGTGAAAATAGTATCTCGAAATTCTTTCTTTTCACCTAAAGTGGATTCATCTTTATTTGTTTTCATGTCTTATTTTCGTTGTTCTTCATTTGGTATGCACGTGTATCCCACCTATATAAGTTTAACATCCTTCATAGATATATATAACTCAATTGAGAAAGATCTCGCATCTGTTTACACCCAAAATTTGTAGAAAAAGGTGAATTTTTGAATTGTTTATAGTTTAATAAAATCTTTTTCAGCATTTTCTCACTTAACTCCTAGTTCATGTGTATGGTCACATTAATAAATTGTGAGAAGAATGGAATTTTGAATTTCGGTGACTCATCTTAATTATACATTCCTTATCTCTTTACTTCTCTCATAAAATCTACAAATCAGTGCCAATTATAGACACGTGGTGAACATTCGTGTATTTGTGTCTGGGAAAGCCTCATATCCTATGACTTTGGATATCTTATTTTCATTTAGAGTGTTGATAATAAACACAAAGAAGTCATTGACACTTCCTCATGTGGAAAAGCTTTGTACTCAGTCTTATTTCATCCCTTTTCAACATTGAAGATGGATGATCAACAAGTGTCAGCCAAAAGTTTTATGATCATCCTGGGGGCCGTAAATTCATTTACAATGGATCATCAAAACTTGAATTCCATCAGTGTTCTACACATCTAGGAAGCCTTTTAATCATAAGTCTTTGTTTATATCCAGATTTCCTTTTCTACAGAGTGTCGATCACACACATGTGGTGGAAATTAGTGTTATGGGATGTCTCAAAACCTTAAGCCTTTGAATGTTTGCTTCCACAATATCTCAAATACAAGAATTTTGATCATGAAGACGTGGAATAAATTAGTGGATTTTAAACCTTCCATAAATATTTATCCTTTAACTAATTTTGACAGTTTTAAAGCAATGAAAAACCAAGGAACAAGAATGTCCACTAAAATAGAGATGATTTTCTTTGAAAGATCAGAAATCCTTTTGAATTTTCTTTTGATTTGACCCACACACATGATCAACACTACACTATACCTGTGAGATATTCTTTTATGGATAAAACTAATGAATCAAACATGAAATAAACAATAGATTATTCTATATCACAAGGACGCAAAACCTTGAAGATCATTAACATACTCATAGGTTTAATCTAAAGCCAAGATCAAGGAATTTAAGTTTAAATTATCATTTATCTCAAAAGTCTTTCTACCCATTACAAAGAGGGGGTCTATTTTATTCTTGAAAATAAAATGGGTAGTGCTAGATACAAAAGAGCCTCACGAGTGTATCATTAACTGTAAAAATTGGATTGCAACACATGTATTTAACACATTATTGAAGAATAAAATGATTAAACTTTAGCTTATGAATCCAAGGGTATCTTAGAAGTATGTAACATGTCCCAAGAACATCATTAACCAGAAAACTATGTATCAATAGTAGAGGATCCCACTGTAAGAGGAATACCAATGTCTCTAATATGCAAATTATAAGATTGTTCATTAAATTATAGATGTTTCTCAGTGTAGCATAAATAAGTAAGTGATGTGAGATTGCATATGTTTTACTTAAAACCACTGTCAATCAATACGATATAAATAATTTATTGACTAAGACATTCTCAAATATAAAGTACATGGGAAATAAAATCGTCATCAACTATGTCATTATCACAAATGTAATGAGAGTCCTAAGAAGAAATTTGTTGGATCATGTAATGTTCGTGGGGACACACCTAGTGTGGCCCACCACAACCAAACACATATCCTCTAAATAAATTTATTATAAAATTATATTTATAACTTATATTATAAGTTATATGACTTTATGCTTAGTTATAAAGATAAATCATTTATTAGTTAAATTGATTAAAGAGTGTGTTGGTTCAACCAAAAGGTTACAACCAAGTCACCCACCCTTTAAAAGGGTGATTTCCACTGGAAATTGAAACACACATGTAATATTGATTTGAATTAAAGTATTGTAAATTGAAGAAGTGAGTGGGAAGATTGTTGGGTTGTTTTGCAATTGTCACACATTGTTCATATTTAATAAAATTGGACGCCTATTATTTGGTGGGGTTTTTACCTTCATGGTTTCCCCATAGTAAATCTTATGTCACTATGTTATTTACTTTCCAATTTTATCTCACTATTTATATTATGGAATTTATATATTTCTACATTCATTTAAATTCGTGTCATAATTTCATTAGAAAACTATAAACCTATGACCTAAATATTCTAACATGGTATTAGAGCTTGTTATTTTCTAAGGTGTGCATGTCATTTGAAATTTAACAAATAGTTCTGTAAAAGATTGCAAATTTTTGATTATTTGATTTGATATAAAATTGAAGAAATCCTTTATTACCTTGAAGTGTAGAAATTTTTTACAAGTACATAAATAATTACACATTGAAAATTAAAAAAAATATAAATATGCTTAGTGTAGTTTACATCTAATCCCTATAAAATGACATGGTATCAGTCCTCATTCACATAGCCTATGTAGGAATCAAAATCCAAGTCCAATAATAAAATTTTCTTCATTATTTGAATCTATGGTAACAAACACAATTTAATATACATGTATGGTAAATACAATTGAACCAATGCATCACATATAAAGCTAATAGATAGGTATTACTAGCAATCGCATGGGCCTGTGCGACGTGGATGTTGAAAGAGATCAAGGGGGATGCTTTAAGAGTAGGGTAAGAGGGGAGGGAGGAAAAGGGGGTATTATATGGAAAATGGTTCTACAAAGAGTAGGATGTTAAGGGAATGGACTGCGTGGAATTGAAAGGCTAAGAGGTGGTGTAGCGATTTGATATGGATGTTGATGGGAAAGATTAGACATGCCATAGATGATTTGCGAGGAGTGTCCATTGTTGCTGATAAGTAAAGGAAGGAGGAGGATATGTGGATCAAAGTTGTGTAGATGTAGATTGGGAGAATAGATAAAATGAGAGCGCATGGAAAGTAGCATGTTACACATTTGAAAAAAATGTACGTTAAATAGAGCTTGCAAAAACTAAAAATATTTGACTGTCCATCCATGGAATTATATACAAAAAAACTATGTTAGAGGGAGAAGGGGAAAGATGGAATGGAGAACTATATATTAGGGAGGGGCTCGATCAATATTTGTCAGATGTGTTTCATATTCCTTTATTTTGAGTTGATGGCAGAGGGACATCTTGGAGTAACACTTGTATGAGAAAGGAGGTGCAATGCAAAGGTCTTGAAGGGAGGGGAATCTATACATTGTGGTGAATGTTAGGCCAGGTCTTTCAATGGTACATATATCTACAGTTGCCTTAGGAAAAGTAAGGCCTTAGGACTTGTGGGTTGTACAGGCCCAGGCCATTTTGAGAGGTAGTTGTCTGTGGTTTCCTCTAGAGATTGGTGGTACATGAACATGAGTAGGATTATTTAGATTCCAAGGATGGCTAATGTATTTGTCAAATTAAATGACAACAAATAGTGGAAAATTTGGAGGAGAATAAGAAGTATTGTAGACAATTTCCATAACAATTCCTATAGAACCATTGACCAGTCCAACCTCAACCCACACATTAGTGGTAAGCATAACTTTTTGTTTAAAAATGGACAAAAAACTGAAAATGAATGAAACACAATCACGTTTTACAATAACATGATCGCATTATGTTTTCTTAGTCTTGGGAATTCATGAACCTAAAACATGTACGCGCTATAACGAACTCACGTTATAACACGTACGCATTTCTCATGTTATGAAACATGTATGCATTTCTCAGTGCTATGAAATGCGTACGCATTTTGGGATAAACGAAGTTTAGGGGTGCATAAAGGAGCCATATTTCCTAAAATAAATGTTAAGTATAATAAATAATAAGATTTCTTATAAAGGATCCATATTTACTAAAATCTTATTATTTCTTATACTTTAAATTTAGTAAATACGACTCCTTTATAAGAAATCATATTATGTCTTTATACAATTATTATTTCTTATACTTTAAATTTATTTTAGTAAATATAAGAAGTTAGGGTCACTCTACACCTAATGGAAGTGGTCGCATAGCTCTGACAGTTATAATATAGAAGATAGTTTTTCAAAATCTAATCTAGTCACTACTTACTCATTTTCAGAATTTCAGCAATGCCCTCAAACTTTCAGGCCATATTTATTGTATTCAGTCTTTTTTTTACAAAAATTATATTCATTTTGTATGTTTTTTAACCTTCTGGATTGGATTTTGGCCTAACTATTTCTTGAATTGGTACTAACTTTGAAATTTGGTCCATAATTCACTTTAGTGACCACGAATCAGCTATATGATGTGTGTCAACTTCTTACTAAAATGAGATCCTCACTTTGTAGATAGATGATTCCTTCTTAAATGGGATTCCTGTCCTATGGAAAAAATGAGGTGATTGTAATGTGCCTCCTCCTTAAGGTTTGATCAAACTACTAGGTGTTAGAATTGAGGTTTTAGGGCAAAGGGTTTAGTAGCATTTAGTGTTTATTGGGTATCAAATGATTTCTCAGGGTTTAGGGTTTAGAAACATGGTGCTCCATATATTGATCATCCCTTCAAGGTTTAGGAATTAGGGTCTAAAATCAAGGTCTAGGGTTTCATGGAATCAAATTCAGGTATTCTCAGGGTTTACGGTTGATATTTTAGGGTTTAGGGTTTAGGGCTCAGGGTATATATCTCATGGAGATAGGGTGATGCCTTAAGGGTACTTCACACATGATGGTCCTAGGGTTGAGGGCTCGATGGAATTTGGGCTTAGCTCAGGGTTAGGCTTGGGTTTAGTGGTTCAGAGATTTGGGTACAATGTTTAGAGGTCAGGATTTAGGGTGGATTTAGGGCATTAAGGATTAGGGTTTAAATTTTAGGGCATGGTTAAGGGTTTATAGTTTATGGTTTAGGTTTTAGGGTGTACAGTCTAAAAATAGGGTTTAGGGTTTAGAGGGTTGAGGTTTGAGGGTTTAGGGTTTATGGTTTAGGGCTCAGTGTTTATGGTTTAGGTCTTAGGGTTGGCTCAGGGTTATAGGGTTTAGGGTTTAATTTATTTAGTGTTTAGGGTTTAGGGTTTAGGGCTCAAGGGTTTAAGGTTTAGGTTTTAGGGCTTAGGGCTTAGGGATTAGGGTTTAAGGTTTAAGGTTCAAGGTTCAGGGTTTAGGGCACAGGGTTTTTTGGGTTTAGGTTTTAAGACATGGGGTTTAGGTTTTAAGAGTTTAGGGGTTAGGGTTTAGGGTTTACTCAAGATATAAGGCTCAGGGTTTAGACTCACGCATTCACTCACTATAATGTTCTATGTCTTACCCATTATTATTAGTATTGACTTGAGAGTATTCAACTAAAAAGGGTTCATTTGCTTCATAAGCAGAACATTCAAAGGGATTCATCACATTTTGATGCCTTTCATTTGCTGATATTTTGAAGGAGGGAAATTACAGATATTCAAGAATAATTCAATACAAATAAATGTTACCCAATACATCTATCTTCTTTTTCCCATCGCATGGGAACTATTTCACTCACTGTAACATTTTGTGTCTTACCCATTCTTATTAGTATTAATAGAGAGTATTCAACTAAAAAGGGTTTCATCTGCTTCCTAGGAAGAATATTCAAAGAGAGTCATCATAATTTGATGTATTTCATCTGTTGATATTTTGAAGGAGGGAAATGTCAGATATCCTAGAACAATTTGGTTCAAAGAAATGTTTTTGACACTCTTTTGAATAATTCTTTCAGTTGTAAACTGTCGAAAACGAAGGTTTCATTCAAAGAACAAAACTTGATATGTCTAGTGCTTGTGTAAGATGGAAATTTGAGAGGATTTCTAAGGTTCAAGTTTATTTTCTAAGATGC
This sequence comes from Taxus chinensis, assembly GCA_019776745.2. Classification (NCBI taxonomy): domain Eukaryota; kingdom Viridiplantae; phylum Streptophyta; class Pinopsida; order Cupressales; family Taxaceae; genus Taxus; species Taxus chinensis. Next base: position 143,443,193 of record CM034156.1, on the reverse strand, counting down.
ATTACTCTAATGTTTGAAAAAAATCCATATGCAACGAAATTTTGATTCAGACACTCAATGATTCTTGAATTTCCAGTCATGCCACAAATCTCAGTAGTCCTCAATCCTTAGATATAGGGAGACACCGTTACTTAGCTTCCATTTATAACGATAGAGATATTTGTAAATTTGTGTTATGAACTCTAAATCTATATGAATTTCAAGTTTTTTGGAAATCACATCACACCCTTCACTAGGCTTGATGACTACCCCTATCTTTTTGAAGGTCACTTTTGAAAGCCTACATGGGTTTATCATAGAAGGAATTATCAATGAATGGAAGTTCACTAAGTCGTAGGCCAGCTGACTCCCATTCAGAACTAAACAAGAAAGATTTACTAGGTGATTGCTAACCTCTTTGTGTTCTTAGTCAGTCCCCAGTTGTTATTCTTATTTTGAACACTTAAGGAAGTTCTGTCAAATTTTCTATCCATTCCAGTAGCAGAAGATATTTCTTTTTCTCTAGAGGAAAGGATACAATAGGAAATTTGATTATGATCCTACATCTCTGCATTAGTATATTCTCTGTGTTTCTTCCATTTCCTCCGAGATTAATATTTTTGTTGTGATCGTTATTTTTTCCAGCTTCTAATGGGTCATCCTGGTTTGCATAATACCATACATGGAAATATGAGAAAATTGAAAATTTTTTTTGGAGTTTGAATAAATTTACATTCAAGAGCACAAGTTATTTGTGGGGAGAAACAAGTTTGGCAAAGATGTGTACTATTAATTTCAAGGCACAAGGTAGATGTCATATCCATTTAGTTTCTTGTCCCATCTCTCATAAACAAAGTAGTTGTACAAGAAAACTCAATGATGATTCTAGGCACAAGACTAAGAAATACGGTCCTAATATTGATATTTAAAAATATGAACTCACTCATGAGACCTACTGGAAATATATGAGGTTTAGGGGTTAGAGTTTAGGGATCTAGATGTAATGTTTGCGATTCAAGGCTCCGGGCTTAGGGCTCAAGATTAAAGGTTTAGGGTTTATGGTTTAGGGTTCAGGATTTAGTGTTAAGGGTTTAGGGTTTAGGGTAAAGGGTTTAGGGTTTATGATAAAGTATTTAAGGTTTAGGGTTTAGGATTTCAGTGTTAAGGGTTTAGGGTTTATTATTTTGGTTTTAGGGTTTAGGATTTATAGTTTAACGTTTAGGTTTCAAGGTTAAGGGTTGAGGGTTAAGGGTTTAGGTCACAGAGTTCAGTGTTTCGGGTTTATTGCTTAGGGATCAGGGCTTAGGGATTAAGGTTTAAGGTTTAGGGTTTATAGATCAAGGTTTAGGGTTTAGGATTTAGTGTTTAGGGTTTAGGGTTTATGGGTCAAGTTTTAAGGTTTAGGATTTAGTTTTTAGGGTTTAGGGTTTATCATTTAGGGCTTAAGGTTTAGGGCTTAGGGACCAGGGTGTAGGGTTCAAGACTTAGGGTTTAGGGCTTAGGGCTTGGGGCTTAGGTTTTAGGGTTTAAGGGTTTATGGCTCAGGATTCGTGGTTCGGAGTTATGGGTTTAGGGTTTAGGGGTTAGAGCTTAGAGCTATGGATTTAGGGTTTATGGTCTAGGGCTCAGGGCATAGGGTTTAAGGTTTAGGGTTTATGGTTTAGGGCTCAGGGATCAGGGTATAGGGTTCAAGGCTTAGGGTTTAGGGTTTAGAGTTCATGGTTCAAGGTTTATGGCTCAAGGTTCTAGATTTGAAGTTATGGGTTTAAGGTTTAGGGATTAAAACTCAGGGCTTTGGATTTAGTGTTTAGGGTTTAGGGCTTATGGCTCAGGGTTTAGGGTTTAAGGTTTAGGGTCAAGAGTTTAGTGTTTAGGGTTCAGGATTTAGTGTTCAGGGTTGAGGGTTTATTATTTTGGTTTTAGGGTTTATGGTTTAGGTCTCAAGGTTAAGGGTTGAGAGTTAATTGTATAGGTAGAAAATTTCAGGGTTTAGAGTTTAGGGATTAGGATTTAGGGTTTAGGATTTAGTTTTTAGGGTTTAGGGGTTATGGTTTAGGGTTTAGGGTTTAGGGTTTAGTATTTAGGGATCATGGTTCATGGTTTAGGGTTTAGGGTTTAAGGCTTAGTGATCATGGTTTAGGGCATAAGGCTCGGGTTTTAGGGTTTAGGGCTCAAGGGTAAGGACTAAATGTTTAAGGTTTAAAGCTTAGGGTATAAGGTTTAGGGTTTAGGTTTTAGGGTTTATGGATCATGGTTTAGGGTTTAGGGTTTAGGTTTAGGGCCTCAGGTTTAGGGATTAAGTTTTAGGGTTTAGAGTTTTGATTATAGAATTTAAACACTAAAAGATTTAGGTTGAATGCTGAAATGCTGAAAATTACCTATGTACTGGCCAAATTATACTATAAAAATCTATCTCATAAACCGTGACTAATGGAATTGTGAGACTAGATCCATAAGGTGCAGAGTGACCCTAATTTCTTATATTTACTAAAATAAATTTAAAGTATAAGAAATAATAAAATAGAAGCATGCCAAAATCACGTATATTGTTTGTACTATAAATAACGCGTACGTGTTATGGTGTGTACGCATCATAACACATACGCTTTTTCTGTATTTTACTTTTTTGAAGTCATGCCTCAATGCTCTGATCCAGTTTGAATCCCCAAGCTTAAGGCATGGACCTGCATAAACGCAAGAAACAACATTTTCTTCCAAGAAAATACAATTTTTCCACTTCTACCATGATAAATCAACATAAAATGATTGATTGGTTTAAAAAAAATTATACCACGACGTAGATCATAGTTTCTTCTTTCTACAAATATAATTTTTCAAATTTTTTGACGAATATAAGGTTTCCATATAATTTATTTTCTATTGGTTTAAAAAAAATTATACCACGACGTAGATCATAGTTTCTTCTTTCTACAAATATAATTTTTCAAATTTTCTGACGAATATAAGGTTTCCATATTATTTATTTTCTAACTATGTCTTTTTATAGCTATTTTTTGAAGTTTGAACATGTCTATCTTTTGTCATGTATCTTTTTTTGGCTCATTAAAATTGAAAAAAAAATTATACTAGGCCTAAGTCTATACATATTCAAAAAAAAAATCTAATTTTTGATATTTTTGTAGGTAGTTAGGGAGGCACAGTGGGAGCTCCATTGTGTTTTTAAATTTAAAATTTCTATACTAGAAAAATCATAAGAAAAAAAATTGTTATTTTTTTAAAATGGAGCCCAAACTAGATTCTCCTAGCTATCCTTCTACCAAAGGGTTTTCAAAAATACTAAATAGTGCTCAAAAAATGGTCGGGGGCACGAAAGTCACTCTATTATGTTTGTAACAAAAACAGGAGAACTTGTTGGTATTTTAGTTATTTGACCAACTCAAACTTATCCGTTTTCAATAAATTTTAGTAGCTTAGAAACTAAACTCAAAGTACTATGATTCAAATTTATACAACATCTTCCAATTTTGAGTGTAACAATTTCAAAAAACTTGTACAAGTTTTTTTAATTTTTCAAAAAAATGTATCCACATAAGACCCCCTTTTGGCCCCCCAACTTGGTGCAATTACCCCTACATAATAATACTTTATGTTTTAGTTTCTCATCATTTGGGTTTTGTGAATTGTTGATCCTAGTAATTTCTACAAATGAACGTGCCATATGAACATTGAGAGATTTCAACATGTTGAGATTGTGTTGGTCAACAAGTTCATTTTTAGCAAACAAATGTGGAGTTGTAAGGAAAGGAACAATCTCACATTATGTCATCTTTGCATCAACGCATTGGAGAAGTGTTTTCTAGTCATCAATATGGGGGATACCATCTATTATATTTAATAGAAGTTGGTGAAAATAAATTTGAGCATTATCTGAACCTTGTTGATGAAAGATTGTCTTAAGCATCACATAAGTGGTAAAGTTATTCCACAAGTTTGTTCCATATGAGTGGCCAACATATAGTGGAACATCCTTGAAAGGGGGTGATTGCCCAAGGTCGCCAACGAGAATTAAGGATATGTTATTGAAAGAGGAAGAATTGAAGTGGGGGAAAGCCTCACACAGCCAAAAGTTGAGTTTCGTAACGATTTTTGGACCAATGAAGCTCATCTCATCATTGAGAATGTACTGAACATGTTTGAGGGATTCTTGAAGAGAAGAGAGCATATGACCTTGAGTGGCTTGATATCCCGTACTGCTATCTATAAGGAGGCATGTATAGTCGATGTTGAAAGGTTGAATGTAACCACTCTTGTTGGAGCAAGTTGTAAAAGGGGAGATGGTTGTGGTGGGGTTACAAAAGACAGTCTAGAGTGAATAGTATTTTTGAGGTATGATTTACCTGCATCTGTAATACCTTAAATTATCATTTTTAGTGGAGGGGTATGTTTTTCGTGCATGTTGTAAACAAAGAAAATCATTGTAATGAAATAAATAAACAAACCATGTAAACCTTTCATGATGTATTGAGGCATGAGGTATTTCCCTTCAGTGATTTTATCATATAACTTTGATTATATTACACACACATGTTGATGTCACATTTATTTTTTATGTTCATTCTATACTATGCGATGATTGTGATTTGCACTTGGTTTTTGATTGTATCGTTTACGTTATTCGATATTCATTGATGGTATGGTTGCATTGATTGATAATGTTGATCATTTTATATTCATGACAATGTGTAAAAAAAGTCTTAGGCGAGGAATTGAATGTAAATTGCATTTGAATAATAGTTTAAAATATAGCATATGGTGTGTGTGTGTGTATATATATATATATATATATATATATATATATATATCTGTGTGTGTGCAATGTAATGTTATAAAATATAGAAATGGAAAGGTTATTAGATAATGTAGTAGAATAAAATAGTGATATGATGATAATCATAGAATATTGAGATGTGGAACAATGGAGATAATCTAGTGTGATAAAAATGAGGGGGGGGGGGAGCAATAACCCCTTGTATGAGAGTGAGTTTCATTTAAGTAACAATTTCCTAAACATTCATGTATGAACATTAAGAACACAAATGGGTCATGTGGTAATTATATGAGTAGCACCTACTAGAGGGAAAGAGGCTTGTGATGTACATTGGGAACATGTGGAACAACACGAGCATGTGTATAGCTGATAAATTGGATGTCAGAGGAGATAGACCCAACAATGGGAAATGTTATATACTATAATGTGGAAGTGGAATGCTGGAGGAAGTGGATGAATGATGAACTTAGGAGGTGGATGGATAAAAACCTTAGGAGGTGGGGATTTAGATAAGGTGATGCGTGCAAAGTCTTACTTGTAAGGAGGAGGAGAGAGAGACCGATCACGAGGGCGGGTATGAAAGGAAATGACACCATTATCTTCTAATAGTTGAATTCTATCATGAAGGGAATAACAATCATTGTCGCAGTGGTCATTGATGCGATGAAAATTCAAAAAAAGGGTCATCACAATAGTGTTGCTAGGAATGAGGGGGATAATGTTATTTTTAAGGTATACAGATCAACCACTTATTAAGCAATGTACGCAAGACATCATCAAGTTTAGTAGTATGTGATGATTATAGTGGTGCATGGTTGGAAGATGGGGAGGATCTAGGTGGATACCGACACATAGATGCAAAAGGAGGATATTTACGTGGAGGAGGAAATGGAAACTGATAAGGTGGGTCAATAGATAAGAGAGGAGAAGACATAGCGAAGTACGTATTATAACATGATCCACAATTAAGTCTTTTTCTAAATCAACAACCTTAAAGAAAATTAGAGTAAATGAATCACATGCATCATATAATAGCTTTTCTTGTAATGGAGGAACTAAGCCACGACAAAATTTATATTGCATTTCTAAATCAATGAGATGGAAAAGTAAATAGTGCATGTAATAATTAAAGCATAAAATGTAATATAAAACTGGCTCTAACATTCCTTGATGCAAAGAAGGAAAATGTTCATATGTAAGTTTAGGCCCATTATTAGAAATAAAATGTCTAAGAGATACATCCTCCATATCATAGTATATACTAATATATCCATTAGGGAGATGAGTATACCAGTAAATAACAACATTGAAAAGGCTATGAAGAAAATCTTTGAGTAATAACTGATCACTGGAACAAGAGGCCATGGCTAATTGAAAATATTTTAGATGCAAATACGGATTCCCTATTGCCATCGAAACTTGAGAAGGTAGGCATAATGAAACCCTTGAGGAAAAAAGAATTTTGAATCTTGTTAGGAATGATATTTCCTAGAAGGTTATTATTATCAAAGGTGGCATAATAGGCTTTACTCGTGTGGGAAAGGGTATTGAATTGACTTTGTAGATCACCAAAAACATGCATGAGGGAGATGATTTCTTGTGGAGGGATGGTTTGGGAAGTGAGAGGCACATTATAGGGTTAAAGCATTCCATTATGAGTAACCATAGGAGCCTGCGAAATAGGAGGTGATGTGAAAGAAGGAGATGAATAAAGAATCTCTACGGATGTACTAGGTGTAGGATCGTTAGGCATAGTAAGAGGTGTACTAGCAATAACATTAGTGTCAAAATAGACATAATTGAAAATAACTTCATAAACAAATGAGAGAGGAGTAGATTCACATTCAAAAAAATTAATGGAAGAAACATCATCATTAACATGTGAATTATCATTATCAAAATCAAATTCATTATCATCCATATTTTCATTAAGAGGATCATCGCAAGCAATATGTTCATTAAGAGGATCATCGCAATACAAAGAATTTATAGTAGTTTTAGCATTGGGTGTAGTATGGAAAGCATCGGAAACATCATCATTCATTTGTGCATCATCATTATCATAATCAGAGTCACTATCATCCATATTTTTGCTAGCAAGAACCTCATCATACAAAGAATCTATATTAATTCTAGCATTTCCCATAGTACAAGGATAGGAGGATGGAGCATCATTCGTGGATATGGTAGATGCGGGAGAATATTCGTTAAGTTTTTGGACCGGGGAAACTATGCAAAAATCGAGGCTTTAGAAACCGGTAGGAATATATGCTTGGAAGGTGAGGAGCTGTTGGAACATTTTTGGATCATATTGAGGATTTGTATTGAGGTCACATTATTCAGATTCTTCATAGGTATTGGAAATTATTGGTTGCATGGTCATATAGGTCGTAGGATGATTTTGAGATGGATACCTTTTATTAGCCATAAGGGGTTTATATCATAGGGAAAGGGGTTTGAGGAAGAAATGGGTTCACTAAATGATTTAATATAAATTGAATTAAATCTTAATTTCTAAGTAATGAATATTAAAAGTGATATGCAAGTGATAATATATATTAATACACAAATGCTAAGTACTCAACAATGTAAAACTCTAAGAAAATGAGATAGATAGATGACTTATCTCATTTATGTGTAGCATGGAGGTGATCGAGATTTTGTATATATTGTATCTAGATGGAAATGATGTCAAATTCGCTCGTAGATACTTCTAGGACTCTGCACTATGCTGGATAGAACTGCCCATAAGGGGACAAAAGTGGTCGGGCACTAGTGTTCTTTTTTAGAGTTAGTGTTTGTGTGAATATTTAGGATCTACTATTTTTCTAGCTCTGAGGGTCTTCACTCCGATATTTTATTTATCGCTCTAACTCTTATGTTAGCATTTTGATCATACCTATAAACTATAAAAAAACCTATCTATCTGTAAAAGCTCACAAACACATTAGATCTTTGTAAAATATGCAATATGTGAAGTCGGACTGACCACAGAGGTAGCCTGACGAGTGAACTTAGTACTGAGCACTGCAATGAACTTAGTACTGAGTGTTGCACTACATTCTAGACTCCACGTAGTTCTTTGTGCTTATGTGTGAAATAGTGTCCTTAGGTGTTCCCTCATGCCAATGACGCTAAAATAGTGGGTTATATCTAGCATTGATGTAATTGCATGGTATGGAATTCAACACTTGCCTTCCTATAAAGTGTATGTAGCCCAAAATACAATCCCTTTTGATAGTAGTGATAATATGTAGATGTGTTAGCCGTGTTGAATTTCCATCCAAAATAATAACGAGTATGTTGTGTATATATATGAGTCTTGTTTGCATTTCGACACTAGTGACAATGAAGGCTTACTAATAAAGTGGGATTAAAATGAGAAAAGAAGTAAGGCCGACCAAAAATGTCAAAAAGTGTAAAAATATTAAGCAAGACATATGTGCCTAGATGGGACACAAGTTCATGGGTGCTAGTTTCCTGGAGAAAATAACGAAAAATGTGATAATATAGACCAATAGGGATCCCTGTGACTTGACCATAAATGTACATAAATATGAGAGGTGTCGAGAAGAGTAACAATGGAAATCAATTAGAGAGTATAGATGGAAAAGAGACAATGTGACCATTGAATACTTTTCTTACTTTATATTCATGCATATGAGAACATATTGATGGCATAGTAAAGTAGTAATATGTGTGTGATTTTGTGTCTACTATGTGTGATTGATATTCATGTCTAGACCTACTATCTTTAGAAAAATCTAAACTCAATCATCAAAATGTCAATCTAAACTAGGGAAGTTGTGTGGATGTGTTTTATTGGTGATTAGAGATCATATTTTGGCATGGATTCACTTTTTTACCTATAAAAAATATTCTTTTGGGTTAGATAATAAAAATGTTGCAACTTATGTTCTCCTGCAAGAACAAGAATCCTCTAAAGTTGACCCTAAAAGATCAGGTCATAAATTTTTCATACCATATCAACAACACATGTTTGATATACCATTGGAAATATATCTAAGCTAGCTTCACAAATAAACTTTAATGGAGTCCTAACTCACCTAGTAGATCCTGTAATGTCAAATTTACCACAGACTGCTCCAAACTGCCCCAAAAACCAGTCTTCACAAATAGGGCACACTTTGCACTTTTTCATGACAAACATGACCTGAAATCATTATGGACATATAAAACTCCTGGGATATCATAAATTCCAATTTAGACATTACCTTCTGTATATGCAAGAAAAGATTTGTGAGATGAATGCAAGAAAACAACTAAATTGCTTTCTTACTCTAATCTTCTCCAACAATACCTCAGATAGAGAAATGAATGGAAAGAGAGAAGAGATTCAATACTTGTACTTATCTACAAGTTATACAACTTCTTCTTTGATGCTTTGGATTTTCTCTTGATTGATTTATTTTTGCTTCAGATGTCGGTGGAGACACACGGACAACACCTCCCCTTGATTTGTTGATGATTGCTATGGATGAAGATGAAGAATTAAATGTTGATTGATGAATTGATTACATAATTGAAGATGATAAAAATGGAAAAAATTAGTTATGGATTCTTGAGATGTTCCAAGCTATTTTCAAGCTCATTCCAAGCTAGCTCTCATAGATGAGGAGAGATAAATTTATAGTTAATGGGTGGATGATGTAATGGCTATGATTAAGCCAAGTTGGATTGAGATCAAGGGTGGAAGATGCATGTGAGGAATGGAGAATTCTAGAATGGAGGATTCTAGAAATTTGAATTTAAAATTCATGGAGGGAAGAAGCTTCCATTGAATTAAAAATTCAATGGAAGGAGAAGGTTAGAGAGGCTTCTAGACTTAGAAGCCTCTAGATTTAGAGTTGAGGATGTGATTAGGATTAGGATTAGGATTAGGATTAGGATTAGGTTAATAAATGATGATTAGGGGTGGCGTTACATGGAAAGACTAGGTGTAGGGATGTGTAGGGTAGGTGGTAGGTGAGATGTATGAATATTAGATTCGTAGGAAATGTTAATGAAGAATTAAATAGGATAATATGATATAATAATGGATTAATGATAAAAATGGGATATTAGATGAATGAAAATGATTAATGATGAAATGTTGGGATATTCGATAAATGATTAAAAGGGGAAATATGACAAAATGCAATGTTAGATTTATGACAAAGGGTAAATGTGGTAAAGGGATAATAATTAATCTCGTGATTAATTATTATGTTGATAGTGTTGGGATATTTGCGGGACAGGTTAATCGTAATTAACCATGTCGACATTCTAGATGTCTACACCTTCTTTGGAGAACTTTGCCTTAAACTGGAACTCTTGAGAAACATGTAATTTTAGGTGGGGCCCACATATGGTCACCTATTCTATCTTATCTTTCTAGAAAGCTGAAAGAGTCCTCTACAACATCCAAACATCACTTATTTACTATCAATCAAAATTGGGATAGTAAAAGCACTTTTCTCTAAGATGCTCCTAGTTAGGGTTTAGCTAGGGTTTCAAACCACTTTACCTTCTTGACGAACATTCATAAAAACATGACGATAAAAACACCTCATTATTTTTGTGAAACCTTCATAACTGACCTTAGAATCTATGCCAAATATATCAGGTCCTCATGCAAAGTATAAAGTTCACAATGAGCATTAGAAGGTCCACTTTTTCTTGAAAATCACATTGTAACTTACCCGGTTTTGCCAAAACTTGCATAACTTTAAATTCCTTTACCATTTTGACCCAAAACTTATCGTGAAGCATCGTAACACCATCCTATACCTATCAATATTCATCACATAGCCCGAATATGTTTGAAACTTTCCAGCCACAGTGACTTACCTATGCCAACATGTTTATTTCTCACTATTTACTTCCCAAAGACCTCATACCCATATCAAAACTCGGAGTGCAGATATGGAACTCACCATACATGTCATGTATACCATAACCATGATGCTACCATGCTTAGATAAGACAAATTAGGTCCAAATATCACATCTCTACTTCATTTTACACGCTCTAGGGCTAGAAACAAGCTTGGAATGACCTGACTTAATGCTGGAAACCCATGAACTTGACCTTGATGACCTCATGCAGACCAATAGACATATGAAACACATCACACCAATGATATTTGACCTCATGAAACACTCCAACCACCTTAATAATACTCATACAATGACTTAACTCACTAGATCATGTATTAGGACCTCCTATAACTCACCAAACACGGACACTACCAATCAACCTTCATGATTGACATCAGACTAACACCTCATGGAGACTCACATGACACCATGACACTATTTTCCATTAATGGAGTTGAAATCAATGACAACACTAACACATAATGACCAACAATAAGTACCACCATTTAAAATTTGTCCGTGAAATTTGACCCCCAATGACATATAATTGCAAAGCCGGATCTAATCAACACACATGTAATATAATATTATTTAACCTTTTATTTTTAGAATGAAATTGTCCATGATTATTTTATGTAGATGGAATGGTTCATAAAAAAATTTATGGTGAAAATAAAATGAAAGACAACAACTTCCCTATTTTTCTATTGCGTTGGGGTTAATCTAGGTCATTTTACATGCAAATAATCATTCGTTATAATATTTATTAAATCTCTAATTTGTATGATGTGTACCATTTTTTGTTTTACAGTAGGGCACACCCCTTATATAAATATATAATAGTGAGTTTTATGGGATTTTATTATTGGAACTAACTAGGTGTTTGAGATAAATATCTTCTTGGTATAAATTGCGAACATGAATGGGAGTCCAATGAGCATCCCTAGTAGTTGGGATAATTTTTTTATATGGAACAAACATATATCATATACATGTTCCTTATATATACGTAGCATAATTTTTTTTAAAGGTATATAGGTTTAAGTGACCATATACCTAGATATGATGTTGGCCAAGATGTTAACTCATAATTGGCATTCAAGAACCAAATCGGGAAAATTAAAAATGATTTGTTAATTATTGTGAAACTTTGAACATTGTAAAAAGGAAAGGAGTTCTCTTGAGACCACATATTTCAAAACTATGTCATTCATTGTGAACATGTTTTTTTTCTCTCTCATAGTTAAGATGGTAGAGTTATGGTGTTTCACGCATCTTTAAGTTCACTCAAAGAACTAACATTTGACCATGGCTCATAAAAGACTATTCATATATCTTGCTTAGCACTTTGATATAGATTTTAAAAATATAAATGTTTTCTTAAATTTATAAAATAGATTACATTTAAAGAAATGTAACTAAGTAAGGAGGGAACTCATTTTTTAGTGAATATGATAAATTAGTTGCTCTAACACTTGTTGGTGTTTTTGACTAAAAAGTATTATACACATTCATTAGCCTTTTTTATTTTATCAGTGTGATATTGACCATAATGATTACATTGGTTGTATAAAGTATATTTTTTGGATATCTTGTAGGTTTAATGAAGGACCTATCATATTCCTGAAAATATTGTTGCAAGAACTCCCTATGAGTTTTAATATAACACATCTATTGAAGTTACATAACTTTGATAATCACATGATTATCTATCCCAAATTTTGTGCTTTGTACCATCCTTGGGACCTTGTTGCCTATCTCATTCTTCTACACACAATCCTTCTCTTAGGATCATGTAATCCTTTGTGCAATACCCTTCTCAAAACCTTCTTATTTTATATGGACCATTTTTTGATGTGTGTGTATTCAACATTAAAAACATTATTATAGTGCTTCTATGCATGCCAACTATTTATGTACTACATTATATCAAAAAGTATTCCTTTAGGTATGAAGGAATTATACCTTATCCAAAAAAATTGTCTACCAAGATGCATGATGTATTCCATGTATTTTAAGTAAGGAAACATGTGTTTAACCCATATTGTGTTCGAGTTTGAGCCCGTAAATATCCTCAACAAACATCCAACTCAACTTTGACAGTGCATAGTTGATCAAGCGAAGGTTCAATAGGACCACAAAAACCTATATTATATGGTGTTTGTGTATGCATGTACGTGCATGCACGTGTAGGCGTGTGTGCGTGTGCCAATGTGTGCGTGTGCGTGTACGTGTGCCAATGTGTGCATGTATGTGTGCGTGTGCGTGTGTGTGGTTTTTCAAATGAAATTTTATTAGATCTATAAGGATCACTTTCAAACTATTATGTTATTGTTTTGAATTTGTTGGACTAATTTATTTTTCTATCACTAGATGGTATAAAGATTTATGTTCATGGACTTAAATCAACATGAAAAATATTTTGTGGATGTATATTGATGTGGCATTTATTATACGTATGCTACCTTATTACTCCATAATAAATATGAAACTAATTTAGGGTAAGTGCATGGAAACGGGGGACCAAAAGGGGGTCAAAAGTGAACACATTTTTCTTGAAATCAACGAAACCTGAACTTCATATAATAATTTGACATGCATATGCTCAAAATTTGACAAAGTGATAAGAATAAGTACGGTAAAATCTAGTTTCTAAACTAGTATTTTTTTGAAAATGGTGGAGATTAAGAGGGTCAAACATGGTGTGTACACAAAGTATGTTTATTTTTGTGTCAAAAAGATAAGAACCTATTGTGTGTGCGCCCCCCCCCCCCCCCATTTTTGAGTTATATATATTTTTCAAATCCCCTCAGTATAAAGTTAGCTAATACCATATACGAGGTCCCACTAATTGCTCATAATTTTTGGAAAAATATATAATTTTTTACTAATTTTCAAAATGCACACATCTTGAAAATAAAATATTTGTGTATATAACCCCTTAACATTGAGAAAAATAGTCGATTTTTAATTTTTTAATTTTTAATGCATGTAGAATGCAGTTTATATGAAACCACTTTAAAAAAAAATTGGATGAAAAATCATAAATTATGCACCAAAACGTATGCATAGGTTTTGGCAAGAAAAGAAGATACTAGTAAAAGAAATTATGGATGAAAGCCTTAAACTAATCAGATTTTACAAAGAAGTATATCATCACCAAGGTAAAACCGAGCTTGATATTGGAGTATATATTTTTTGAACATTATTTTATAACGCATGAGATATTGGGGTGTACATGTGAGATTTTGATGTTTTTTTTGTCAAACACAGATTTTTTCATGGATTACACAGTCCAAACCCTAGGTTTGGATATCCAAGACAAATCCAAGCCTATGGATTGGGAATTTCAAACCCAATGAAGAGGAAACACACTCACGTTATAACATGTGAGTGCGTTTTGCTATGTAGTATATGTGCTTTTTGGGGGGATATATTTACTAAAATAAATGATTTAAGAATAAGTTAAAGTATAAATATTAATAAATGAAAAACTTATACTTTGAATTTATTTTAGTAAATAGAAGAAATTAGGGTCACTCTGCACCTTATGGAACTAGTCTCACGGTTCCATTAGCCATGGTTTAGAATATAGTTTTTGTATTATAATCTAGTCAGTACATAGGTATTTTTTAGGATTTCAGCATTCAGCCTAAAACTTTTAGGGTTTAAATTCTACAATCAATGTCTATTTTGGGAAATAATATAGTCATTGTTTAGGTTTTGGGGCCTTTTAGATTGTTTATTGACATTTGTAGGAGTGTTAAATGTGTCAAAATTAGAATTTACAAACCTCACAACTCCTGAAGGAAGCAAAAATTGATCAAATATATGGACTCATGAATTTTCCCATGAGCATGGAGTTTGATTCCTAATTTCGTCTTATAATATGGTAGAATCATACTATGAATGACTACCTACTTTACAAGCTTGGGGAATGCATCTTTCACTTCTCGGTAACTCGTGCGTCCTTCCTCTGGTCAGCCTACATCAGTACCACTCTCAACTTGGTTCAAAAGATATTATTAGCAAGATTTTTAAATTTGTTTCAATGTGCATGGATGATTAAATATGATGATTGATGAGTTCAGTGTGACTTGATGGAAGATAACTTCCTCTGAAGGCCTAAAAAATAAATTATGAGCTAATCAAACACCATCTGGTAGAGTTCAAGAAGTATATTAAGCATCTGGAGGTGATGTCATAGAATCTTGGAAGTTTTGGAGGAAATTTAGGAATATTTATGAAAGGTTTTCTCATTCAAGGATAATCTGGGTAATGACGTGTTTTCTAGGTGCAGAGAACAAACAATCTAATGTTGAAATATGACATCTCTGGATGATTTTAGGAGCTCCGTAATGGGTTAGGAGGAAAAAAAGGCATTGAAAAGATATGTGAGTCATATACATGTTGGTAACATCAATTTTTCTTTAAGACTCGAAGGTTTCATGAAGAATTTCAAAATAGTACAGCTGCCCCTTTCAGTTCCAGACAAAAATGTCACTAAGAGGGGGGTGAATCAGTGTTCAATTCAAATTTTTGTAGGACAATTCAAAATTCAATCGGATGTTTGATTATTGTATCAGACTGAAACAACACAAATTAAATGCAACAATGAACACACACAAGAGAGAAATTATATTTAAGTGGGAAACCCAATCTAGGAAAAAACCCTCTAAACCAAAGGACTATTTTCACAATGGTTACAAGATTATTGAGTTCCAACTCAACAAATGAAGCTACTACTTCATAGTGAATCAGTGTTCAACTCAAATTTTTGTAAGATAATTCAAATTTCAATCAGATGTTTGATTCTTGTATTAGATTGAAACAACACAAATTAAATGCAACAATGAACACACACAAGAGAGAGACGAGATTTTTAAGTGGGAAACACAATTTTTGAAAAAAAACCCATTGAACCAAAGGACTATTTTCATAATGGTTATAAGATTATTGTGTTGTAACTCAACTAATGAAGCTACTACTTCATATCAATCTATAAATTGATGATATGCAAGCTACAACTCGCAAGAATGTCACTACCTTCCTAATGTATTGAGCTATAACTCAGTAATAACATAAAATTTGATCATACACTTCAATTTTGTTTCTAGACAACATATTGTGACCCTAAATTTTCTCAAAAACTCTCTCACTCCATCTAAAATTTGATCATTTTCTTCAATTCATGATTCATTCTCTCACTGCTCTTTGAACTATCAGCTCATTCACTGTCACCTTTTCATTCTCAGCTCAAAACTCTGCATGCTCTTGTTTTTCAACAACTCAGTTTTCTAACATACTTTCCTCTTACAACCTTTTTGAAATCAGTCTCATACTCACACAACACTGTTACACTGTCAGTCACATGCAATCTTCAATTTTGTCTAGTGCTCTCATCAACACCTCTGCCATCAACTTCATGCTCCAACATGTATTCAACTCATTACCTTTCTTCGTTCAGTCCAATATTGTCATATCCCTTTTCCTCTATCAACAATTCAATATACATCTCACACAAATTCATTTGCAATACACTGCACTTTCAAGTAGAAGAAAGTTTTACACTTAATGCTCATTTTCATATTTAGACCTATCATATTCAAAAACCTTTTGATTTTCACACAAAACTCTTAAACTCTTCATTTACTTCTCTACTTTTGCTTGAACAAGCCAGAATACCCTCTCACACATTGTAACTGCTATCAATTTTTGTCAACATGTGCATATTTTCCTTTTTGTCTCCCTGCAGACCTTTTTGGACTCTTTCATGAGACTTGGATTTTGTTGTTTGACAAATGGAACCTCTTGTGTTTCATTGTACCCTTTTCATTTTAGTTTCCATCTAAAACAAATCTTGTCATCATATGAATAACTACCTCTTTGTAAAATGTGATATTGGCTTGTAGGAGTCTATATATAAAATGGCTGGTATACGCAATATCCATGGAGAGAACATTTTATTGAAGACTTGGGTCACATGAAAAAGATGTTGAGTTGTTTGATGGGTTTGAAGGTTGTGGTTTTGTAGAGAGGGCTTTCTATATTTTCTCAATGGGTGTTGTTGAGGAAATGTTGAAGTTTTTTTTAGTTTGGTAGTCTCATAAATTTGTGATTTTGTTATGGAGAGAAATTTAAGGTGAGGACTTTCAAGAATTATATGCAAATAAATAGTCCAAATTTTTATCAAATTTTAATATCTCAAAACAAGATTTTTCATGGTGTCATGTGGACAATAAGTCCCTAAGCTTGGGGAAAACTTTGCCCCTCTAATTTGACAAGTCCTAAAAGTTTTGCCACCTAAAAATTTGGGATTCATAAAGATTTGTTTTAGTCATGTGGTTAGTTTGTTTCAACTCATGGGACCGATCTCTGAGTAAAAATATGAGCCCAAACCTCCTTTATGGGATCTCAACGTAAGTTAACATTGGTGATTAATGATATTTTTTTAAATATATATTTGTAGGAGTTTATTTGTGAGTCAACGACATAGCACACCTCAAGGCAAGTCCTCCCAGTCGGTTGTGTAAATGCAAGGGTAACTGGTCCCCTGGGGTTTGTGGGATTATACTCTGGATGGGTGGCTGGCAAACACGTGGCAAACAAGCAGGTCCCACTGTCAGGGCACACCCTTGCACCTAAAATTTTGGATGGTAAATGCTTTTATTATATCTGAGCTATGAAGTGGAGTGGCGGAGGAGCACCTTCTCAAAGTGGGACAAAGGGTTAGGCTTGGGTTCTTAATATCTACTGAACAATTTGCTTTCGAAGTGCCCTACCATGTTCTGCTTGGTCCAAATGGAGAAGTTCAACCCCTACCTCAAGGTGTCCCCATGGCCAATTATTGAAAGTGTTCAACGGACTCAATGAAAATGAAACTTAGGTTGATGATTACAAACCACTTGTAACTCCTTAAATATCCATAGTTAAGACTTGAAAATTCTTGAACGAGTCATGAAACAATGACAATATGAGAAAGTCAATATTACTTGATTTGGACCGCATTGTAAAACTATACCACAATTGAGATTGCACATTTAGAATAACTCCTCCATGATCAACGATCAAACTTGAAAATAGATATAAGCTGACAAATACATTGTCTTAACGGCACCTACTTAAAATCAAATCATTGAAAAAAACAGATTATTGAATGCTAATGTATATTTTTAAACTTATTATTAACGACAAATATAATTATTAACCATCGGCGAAGAATATTTGAAAAGGTCAGCTGTCTTGATCCGGTTTACTTTCTTGCATTTGTCATCAACAATATTAAAAAATCATGGGTGGAATGGGCATTACACTATTAAACTACATGTCAATTCTGTCAATGGAAACACCATTATCATGAACACCAATTATTTCATCCATGGATGCCATTGATTCCATTATATCATCGCCGAAAGATGCTTGCCGAGTTCGTCCAAAAATAAGTCACCGTGTTCATCAATATATTTTCTGCACGGAGAATTATTGCCTTACATTCTCTCAGCCAATTTTGTTAGTTGTGAAACATAGCTACCATTATTTTTTATTGAATCCAAAGTTTGTACAGGGTAAGTGTACAAAATTCATAGGATTAGATGTTCCCTCAAATTCGTGGGAAGCATGATTTCTCAACATCTTCTGAAATTTGTACCTTAGTAGATGGACAACGCCTTTTACACCGTCACACTCACAGTTACCACTATTGAATCAGTAAATTACAACATTATGAATTACTTTCTTGGAGAAAATTTCCTGTGGCTGGGAAAATCATCATGGAATACTGTATTTTTAGCATGCATTATATTGGTGATTTCAGTATATATTTATGAAAGGCTGCCCACATGGAAATTGCCCAACATTCCAAGTCCACCTGAAACATTGTTGTTTGGCCACTTGCTACTTATTGCAAAACATGGACCAGATGTTTTTGTTAGCTTGGCTCGGAAATATGGTCCAATCTACAGGTAAAATGATTTCTTTCTTCCATTAATCTACTTTGAGAAAAGTTAATTTGATGCAATAGAGTTGCTTGATGATGTTCAACAATGGCATGTTTCTGTATTTGCAGGTTCAACTTTGGGAGGCAGCCATTGGTGATAGTAGCAGATGCCGACTTATGCAGAGAGGTTGGGATTAAGAAATTCAAAAATCTTTCAAACAGAAGTATTCCGGCTCCCATTGCTTCTTCTCCTCTCCACCAGAAGGGTCTGTTTTTTACCAGGTATTGTGTTGAAGCCTTAAAAGTTGCTATTTGTTGCCAAAGGCATCATCAAAATTACTCTTCTTTTATTTGATTGAAACGTGCATTTATGTTAATAATACATAAAAATGCAATGTTAGTTGTACCAAAAAGGATTAAAATTCTATCTTCCTTTGGTTTCCTTATCCTCAAATTTTCCAGATTGATGAGCATTGTTGTTTCACCTTAGATAATAATAGTCTAAGCCTCCAGGGCAGGGTATAAAACTTTGTATTTTTTGGCTGCAAAATTTTATAATACAGAATCTAGAAAATGTATATTATTTATTATTATTTTATAAAATAAATGATTAAATTATGATCACTTCCAAGATTCTATAGTCAAGATCTAAAAGATTTTTCATTTTTCAGTATTGTTTAGAAGGCTATCAGCTGTCCCAGGAAGATTAATGAGATGGTACTTTTATGGTATTTATGGTATTTTGATCGATTGTCTTTTTTCCATATTTGAAGACTATTGGTCAATATTCTCCATACGAAAGATGCTACCTTTCCAAAAAAGATCAATTTTTTTCCTCCTTTTGTTTTCTTATCCTGAAATTTTCCAGAGGGATGAGCATTGTTGTTTCACCTTAGATGATAGTCTAAGCCTCAAGGGCCGGGCATTTGCTACTAAACTTTGCATCTAGGGGTTATATGTAAATGAGTGGCAGGGGCTCTCAACCATTGCAGGCTTGAACCAATTACAGCATTAAAATCGTTGCTCTAGTAATTAAGGGGATTTCAGCCTGTCTGGGCTTAAACCTGATTCTTTTGCCTTGCCAAAGCCCTGTCTCAACGGATCCACTCAGTCTGCTAAGATCAAATAAATTTACATGATTTTATATGGTGAGCTGAACCATGAAACAGAGGATTGTACTAACAATTTTAAAGAGGATTATCTTTGTATTGGATCATCTATCTAATATGTAGAGCTATACATATTTGATTCTCATAATGAGTAAGATCTTGTATAATAAATCTTTGATTTCCTTTAAAGAGACAGTTTATACCTGCCACGATCTTATAATATGTTGGACACATAAATGTCAAATGCTTCTTTGATTCTAATTTGTTATTGTAAAATTTATATATGCAATCATGTCACTGAAGAAAGTGTTCTGACTCCATACAAAGCTGATGAGAGCGTTGATAATCTCAAACCAAAAGAGAGCCTAGTGTACTTAGGGGTAATAATATTTCCATCTCATATTTGAAGATAACGCTCAAAGTAGCAATGCATTTTTGTTGAAAATAGTTCTGTCCAGGTGAATTTTATATAGGATTTGTAGATCTCATCCATGATGTTTTTATGAGTATCTGTTTTCAACATGTAAGGAGTATTGATGGAAAAGTCATTAAGAAGAAGACAATTAATATCAATACCAATTCTCCATAGGAAAGATGTATAGTGTATCAAGTTTTTTTGATCCCTTGTACACAACTGTATAGATGAATGAAGAGTCTTGAATGGATATCTATTATACCTAATTGTTGTATTTTCTATACATCTTAATCTGTGAAGCAACATCATTATATAAAAAATAGTTGAAATAAAAGGAGGTAGATGATAAATTCAACAAAAATAATTACATGTGAAACTAACCATTTTACCCGTAAACTTTTAGATAGCATGGAAATAAGAACACTACCAAACTGATCTCAATCGGTATTATGAAATCTAAATTCCCAAATCTCATGACCATACAGTTATGTTGGTGACACTGAAGTTTAGAAAATGGGCAATTTTACTTTAACATTCTAAAATCCCCTGTATCTCTGTTTTTTTTTTTTTACCAGTACATTTCTGTAATTGATTGCTCTGTTTTTTTTTGCTGTTCAGGAATTCAAGATGGTCATCCATGCGAGGTGCAGTGCAACCACAGTACCAACCCAGCCGCATAGCCAACCTGGTTCCCCTCATGGAGCGAACAATCTGCATTCTCAAAGACCATCTCTCCACCAAAGACGAGAAACAGGACATAAACTTCTCAGAGCTCCTCCTCCAGCTCGCCACGGACATCATTGGCGAAGCTGCATTCGGCGAGAGATTCGACCTCACACCCTCCACTTCAACCGGTTCATCGACACATCCCGTCGAAGTCTCAGAATTCGTCAAACAACATGTCTACTCCACAACTTCGCTGAAAATGGATCTGACGGGCACATTCAGTATAATCATGGGGATCCTGTTCCCCATCGTGCAGGAGCCCTTTCGACTGATTCTGAGTCGAATACGAGGCACAGGCGACTGGAAGGTCGAACAAAATAACCGCAAGCTTACAGACAGATTGAATGCCATTGTGGAGAGGAGAAATAAGGATTTGGGGTTGAAATCCAAAGCGGATTTTCTTTCAGCAGTCTTAAATGCAAGGAACTCGAGCAAAGATAGCAGAGATTTGTTCACCGCAGACTATGTCATCTCTCTCACATACGAACATCTTTTGGCTGGTTCGGCTACCACTTCGTTTACCATAAGCATGGTGCTGTATCTTGTTTCTGCACACCCTGATGTCGAGAAAAAATTGCTCCAAGAAATCGATGCTTTCGGACCTCCGGATAGAAAACCCACAGCTGAAGATCTTGAAAAGTTCCCTTATATTACTCAGGTAAGATCCCCTCAACCAAATCTGTTTCAGTATGGTTATGGATGGGTGAAAGACAAAAATTATTATGTTGCTATTTATAGGAGACAGTATTTTCACAGTCCTTAAAATTGGAGAAAACTACGTTGGATGTATTGTGATGGATGTTTCATGATCCATTTTTAGGCTGAGAATACATTAGAAAAGGGAAAATGTTGTTGGATTTGAAAAATGTTTTTGAGAATTTTATTTTTTAATTTTTTGGTGGGGATGAATAGTGCATTCATTTGGGTACTAGATTACATGGATTGTCTCGTATATCTGTTCATGGTTTTTGATTGATGTTTCCTCATATTTTGTGATTTATTATTTTATTTTATTCTCACCCCAATGATGAATTATGGAGTATGATCTGAAATATCAATAAAAATTTATCAAACACAGGTTTAATGACAAATATTTTTCTATTCTATTCTTTTTTCTGATGATGAATTATGTAAATGTCGATAAAAAAAATCTTAAACACAGTTTTATCCCGAAGGAGTATTTTTGGGAGGGGAGAGAGGGTGGCAAGATAGGAGAGAGGATCATGTAGTAAAACATATTCAAAACAAGTTCATTATGGGATTCTAAATATTACTTGTTTTTTTGAACTTAACAGTGTATCATCTCATTCTTAGAGCCCGTTTTACACTATTATCCCTATTAGTGCTAGTATATTAGTGTAAAAATTACAAAGAAACATTATTTTTATATGACCTAACATAGTATATACAACCTTATTTGGTGACCCCGTGATTTTTTCTCCCAATATTATTATTCATAAAAGAGATAATATTTCCATAATCCATAAGATTGGAGAAAACACTCTTTGAGATGTTCTGATAAATGTCTCCCATCAGACTCTCTGATCCATGGTCACAATAAGAATATATTAGAATGGATGCAATGTTTCTTTATTAAAATAGACGCAATGTTTCTTGATGATAAAATTATTTTTTGAGAGGCATTTCCAAGACATTCTGTGGTCTGCCATCTCATTCTTTTTCACCTTGATGATAGATCACATATAGAGATCACAATCCAAAACATAGATCACAAAAATCTCAAACACAGTTTTATTGAGAAGTCCTTTTTCTATTTTATTTTTCATCTAGATGATGAATCCAAGAAATGTCAATCAAAAAAATCTCAACCACAGTTTTATTGAGAAGCTCTTTTTCTATTTTATTTTTCATCTAAATGCCGAATCCAACAAGGTCAATCAAAAAATCTCAAACACAGTTTTATTGAGAAGTCCTTTTTCTATTTTATTTTTCATCTAAATGACGAATCTAAGAAATGTCAATCAAAAAAATCTCAAACACGGTTTTAGCCATAAGCATTTTCTCTAAACTTACTATCTGTCGGCATTGTAAAATTTCTGGAGACTATTGATTTCAGTTCGTTTTAATTTAATGGCAGGTAATACAGGAGTCTATGCGTTACTACACAGTGTCTCCTCTGGTTGCAAGGGAGGCTTCAGAAGACGTTGAAATAGGAGGGTACATGTTGCCCAAGGGTACCTGGGTATGGCTGGCATTAAATGTACCGGCGAAAGATCCCACCCATTTCTCAGAGCCTGAAAAATTCAAGCCAGAGAGATTCGATCCTGAATGCGAAGAAGAAAAGAGGAGACACCCCTATGCCAACATCCCCTTCGGAATTGGCCCTCGTGCCTGCATTGGAATGAGATTTTCACTGCAAGAAATTAAGCTGGCATTGATTCATCTTTATCAACTCTTCACATTTGAGCATTCTCCATTGATGGAAAAACCGTTGGAGTTTCAATATGGTATTGTGGTTTCTCCTAAATATGGAGTCAAGCTCAGGGTTCGCCATAGGTGGCCTCACAAGCCAGATAGTGAATAAAAATACATGCACAGTAAATATTATTGATGGCTACCATTAGTATTATAAATGGCGCTCACCGCCATTGTTTTGCAATCCATGCCCAAACTTCCCATGTGGTGGTGATAAACATACATTTAGATGCTCATTACGTTTCATTAGCATTTTAACTAGCAATTGTTGTATATATTTATTGATTATTGGTTCAAATTAGGGTTTTCTTATCTTATTTTATAAATGATGTTTGACTTTTTATTATTGTTTTTTTTTTGTTTTTCCACTCTTCTTTATTTATTTATGTTTTCTTCCATTTTCTTTTTTATGAATTTCTCTCTTCACCACATTTTCTTATTATTTTGGGGTTTTTAATATAATCGTAGTAGTATGGTTCCAATTTGCTAAAATTCTATTACTATGATTCAAGGCACCTTTTGACCCATGTTCGAAGTTCACTGGAGTTTTTGGCTATTTTATGTTAGCTCACCTATTGTGTGTGTATCAATACATATCTACCAATTAAGTTCTAATTTGAATTTAGAAAGTTTATAAATACATAAATGCATTAGTACATTTAGGACAATCAAACATATAATCATAAATATCAATTGAATCTGTAAAAATGATGCAGTCACAGTTAAGTGTCTCAATAAAGAGATGTCTTAAACCACACAAAGAAGACCTTATACATGCAAAGATCACTATATAACTTGAAAGAAACAACACAACGTATTATATTGTAGTTACAATTTTATAATGAAGACTTCACAACATTTTCTTAGTAACTCAATCCTTGAGACACTAGCTTAATTATATTTCACGAAATTATAATAATTTGACTTGAACCAAACTCGAACCTCGACAATACAATCTCACTTGAGTTCGTTGTTACCAAAATGAGCACCCAACCTCATTACATTCACAAACTCTTAAAATTTCCCTCGGCCCGGGTTAAAGTCCCAATCCTTAATATTTTAGATGTATGATACGTGGCGAGGTGGACATATGGCATCGTAGAGTTATGATAAGATTAACGGATCACCTCCTAAACTTAGCAAACCACCGATGGGCTATATGAGCAATCGGTAAGCAGTTTCCTCTCAACTATTAGTTAAAACTATGCACTTAATGAAGTGTTGATGAAGGATGCATGGCGTTTGAGACGAAAGTTTTGGGAATCGGCTCTAGGCCTCATTTTAACTAGCAATTGTAGCCCGTAGGTACCAAATTTTAGTTAGTTATTTGTTGTTTCTAGTGTATATGTTTATGAATTATTGGTTCAAATTAGGTTCTTGCTTGTGTATGGTTTTTTGCGTTGTTAGATTTTTGATATTTTTTTCTTTATTATTATTTTGTTGTTTTTCTACTATTGTTTGTTTATTTATGTTTTCTTCCCTTTCCTTCTGTTTTCTCCTTCGTGGATTTCTTTCTCCACCATGCTTTCATATTATTTTGGGAATTTCCCCATGATTCCAACGATATGGTTCCATTATTTTAGAATTACACTATTATGATTCACGTCACCTTTTTTGTGAACACTTTTGATCCTTGTTCCGAGTTCCCTAGAGTTTTTGGTCATTTTGTGTTAGCCCACCCAATGTATTTGTGTAGACACTCAAATTTATAAATTTACCCTTTTGACACTATTTATTGCAATTGTGTTTTTTGGCTAAGACAAACACCTACATCCTATTCCCACTTAGCTTATTTTGCCATCTATTTTCTCACTTGCTTATTCCTACACACTGATGTGTTGATTTTTTTAATATAATTCTATAAAATCAATGCATAAGCTCTTACTATCATTGGGAAACTTCTAGGTTGGATTCACATTCTCCTTATCCAAAACAGTATAATTCGACCAAGTTGTATAATCTAGTCCTAGCTAACCTATACGGTCTTGCATTGACATATTCTCCAACTTTAATTTCAATATAATATCATTTGTTGAGTCTTTTTATCCCCACGGGTCGGTATTATCATAATATTTTACCTTCAGAACCTTATATAAGCAAGTTAACACTACCTCATTTACTTGTCTGACAATCATATCGCATTTTATTGACATACTCTCTTGCAATATTCACATAAGGAACTCAATTCTCCCTAAATATTCTTAAATATGGTGCACATCCATCAGGGAAACCACTACTATAGTTGTGAACTACTCATCTAGGTCAAGGAGTCTAACTTCCCTCACATTTAAGCACACAAAGTTCTTATTTCCAAGTCTTAGCAAGAGCACAATATAATCAAACATGATTGAAGGGGTTTAAGTTGCCTACTAACTCCATCAATACAGATATCACATGCTAGGTGGATAACTACAAGTGGTTTGAGGACTCTTTAGATTAGTGTCGATGTAGGCGGTGCACAGGTGGCATCATAACCCAAACACTAACCTTCTTGCCGGGTCTTCAACCCATGGTTAGAATTTGGAGTGACTCAACTGATTACAAATAATATCGCGACTATGTGACAACTAGGGTTTGACAGAGAAATATAATGTTAGGCCACCAAGGGCCCAGAAAGTCATAGAGACCAATTCTAAAGGCATCCAAGATTGTGTAAAAGGGATATGACCAGATCATACACCTTGAACATACTATACGGTCCTGTACCAGGAGAGTTTCAAGTCATGATTTTAGAATTGAAGCTTTGTCAGGATTTATGCTTCCAAATTTTGTAGTCTATCTTCCCAAATTCTTCCTAGATACAACTATGTATATAGTTAAATCTCTCTCGTGCATTTGAGATTGTATGCATGCATTGAAATAACTAATATGTGATTTTGATTCGATACAATTAATGTTGGAATTTAATTTATCATAATAGCTCATAGTTTCCCAACCTTACATACCTTTTTATTTGTTTTGTACAACACAAAATTAATCTAATAAACTTTACAAGGGTGTACAAATTTGGTGAATCTTACATTTGAATTAAATCTATTTGTTGAAATCCCTAATTGTTGTAAGGTTTCTTCTGTTAGTATTAGTGGATATGTAACACTCTGATTTTGTATGCTAACTTGGTGAATGTTTTACATACTGTTATGGCTCTTGGAATGAAAGCAAACATGTTAAGATATGTTTTGATCTTAAGAGAATGTGTTGCTAATCTGGATTCTTGCATACTGTGGCTTATTGGCATGGACAACAAATATTGTACTTGTATGATTGCTGATGTGACGACAGATTGTCGTATAATTGCTTGCTCTTGTGCTGATTGACAGCATACCCTGAATCAATTCCATTAATTCAAGTATGCTGAGGTCCTCTTGTGTTTTCTGTGTTAATTCACACTTGAACTGGACTAGGATTATTATAAGCGTGCAGCGTCTGATTACAGGTATGAATAGCTAGCACGAAAATGCCAACGACAGGGGTTCGATTCTTGAACCCTGTACTGTCGAATTCGGGACCTCGTGGGGCGAGAAACACCTGGACATAGGTGGCCTTGGCATGTAATCGGAAGGACGGAACGTCCTGCTCTGCGTTAACGTGGATGTTAGCAAGGGGCTGGAAGGAAGTTGTTAGTGTTAGTGGTTAGTGTGAATTAAACCTAACTAACCCTAAGACCTAACATACATCCTACACTACTATCCTAGTGGATTTTTAAATTATATATATATAAAAAAAAAGGGGGGGGAAAATAAATCTAAATCCTAAAACCTAAGGTCTAACTAAGGCCTAGGTTGAACACTTTATGCAACCTAGACTAATCCTAATCTAAAAGGGCGCGCAGACCCTTGGAAGGAGAGGATAAGGATGGAGGGGAGTATTCATTGGCATTAATTGAAAAGTCCATACGTGGACAGCGCCAGTTTTGGCGGGGCAGGTAGGAGATAGAGGTATCCATTTGGAAGCTTGGCTAAATTCATTTGCATGGAAAAATTTGAAAATTGGAGACTTGCCAACCCAAGTGGAGGTGGCGTAGAAAATAAGGAAAAAGGGCAAGCCTTTATTGCATTAATGGTTCTTGGTCCTCGCGACCAGCTCGCCTTGGGAAGAGTATGAAGGAATTTTGATTTCATTTTTTGTTGATTCGAGCTTTTGCAAAGTTGCTCTGCATTTGGTTTCTTGGTCTGGTTCAGTCGAACCAGCTCTTGCATTCGACATTTTCTTGGAAGTTTTGAGGCTGTTGATCAGCCAAGAAGAAGGAAGAAAGTGCTGGGAATATTGTGTTGCCGTTGTGGAAGAAAAACGCGGCAAAACGAAGCTTTCTTCGAGTTCTGGAAAAGAGAGAATACAGGCATGTTAAGCCCTTCTCTTTAAAATCTTTGCTTGATTTAAATGTTTCATTAAAACAACCCTGCTCTTGGGTTGGGATTGCTTGATTGTTTTTGAGTTGATTTGGAAATGGATTTGTTGATTCTTGCCTTCTTTTTCTTGGAAAATGATAAGAAACGGCTTTGGTTGCTCGGGCCTTGAATTGTGGTTGCTTAAATTTAGTTGGAATAGGAATTACCATTGTGGTTGCTGACAGTGTTGTAGAAAGAAATAAACATTTTCTTCCTCTGTACATGTGGTAAGGAATGGACAGGCTGTATAAAACTATTCCTTATAGTGTAATCGTTCTCCTTGATGTTGCGCTTGGAACTGCTATTACCTGTGAAGAGAAAAATGGAATTACAGTTGTGTTTTGTTGTTATGATTTGGGTTTCCTTCCTTTCTTCTTGCTTGTGGTAGGGTGTGTTTGTTTGCGTTGTTAGATTTTGATTTTTGGGTCATTTATATTATTTTGTTGTTTTTCTACTATTGTTTGTTTATTTATGTTTTCTTCCCTTTCCTTCGTTTTCTCCTTCGTGGATTTCTTTCTCCACCATGCTTGCATATTATTTTGGGAATTTCCCCATGATTCCAACGATATGGTTCCATTATTTTAGAATTACACTATTATGATTTCACGTCACCTTTTTGTGAACACTTTTGATCCTTGTTCCGAGTTCCCTAGAGTTTTTGGTCATTTTGTGTTAGCCCACCCAATGTATTTGTGTAGACACTCAATTTATAAATTTACCCTTTTGACACTATTTATTGCAATTGTGTTTTTTGGCTAAGACAAACACCTACATCCTATTCCCACTTAGCTTATTTTGCCATCTATTTTCTCACTTGCTTATTCCTACACACTGATGTGTTGATTTTTTTAATATAATTCTATAAAATCAATGCATTAAGCTCTTACTATCATTGGGAAACTTCTAGGTTGGATTCACATTCTCCTTATCCAAAACAGTATAATTCGACCCAAGTTGTATAATCTAGTCCTAGCTACCTATACGGTCTTGCATTGACATATTCTCCAACTTTAATTTCAATATAATATCATTTGTTGAGTCTTTTTATCCCCACGGGTCGGTATTCTCATAATATTCTACCTTCAGAACCTTATATAAGCAAGTTAACACTACCTCATTTACTTGTCTGACAATCATATCGCATTTTATTGACATACTCTCTTGCAATATTCACATAAGGAACTCAATTCTCCCTAAATATTCTTAATATGGTGCACATCCATCAGGGAAACCACTACTATAGTTGTGAACTACTCATCTAGGTCAAGGAGTCTAACTTCCCTCAACATTTAAGCACACAAAGTTCTTATTTCCAAGTCTTAGCAAGAGCAACAATATAATCAAACATGATTGAAGG
The DNA here is from genome assembly GCA_019776745.2 of Taxus chinensis. Taxonomy (NCBI): domain Eukaryota; kingdom Viridiplantae; phylum Streptophyta; class Pinopsida; order Cupressales; family Taxaceae; genus Taxus; species Taxus chinensis. Next base: position 143,414,179 of record CM034156.1, on the reverse strand, counting down.
GGTTTAAGTTGCCTACTAACTCCATCAATACAGATATCACATGCTAGGTGGATAACTACAAGTGGTTTGAGGACTCTTTAGATTAGTGTCGATGTAGGCGGTGCACAGGTGGCATCATAACCCAAACACTAACCTTCTTGCCGGGTCTTCAACCCATGGTTAGAATTTGGAGTGACTCAACTGATTACAAATAATATCAGCGACTATGTGACAACTAGGGTTTGACAGAGAAATATAATGTTTAGGCCACCAAGGGCCCAGAAAGTCATAGAGACCAATTCTAAGGCATCCAAGATTGTGTAAAGGGATATGACCAGATCATACACCTTGAACATACTATACGGTCCTGTACCAGGAGAGTTTCAAGTCATGATTTTAGAATTGAAGCTTGTCAGGATTTATGCTTCCAAATTTTGTAGTCTATCTTCCCAAATTCTTCCTAGATAAACTATGTATATAGTTAAATCTCTCTCGTGCATTTGAGATTGTATGCATGCATTGAAATAACTAATATGTGATTTTGATCGATACAATTAATGTTGGAATTTAATTTATCATAATAGCTCATAGTTTCCCAACCTTACATACCTTTTTATTTGTTTTGTACAACACAAAATTAATCTAATAAACTTTACAAGGGTGTACAAATTTGGTGAATCTTACATTTGAATTAAATCTATTTTGTTGAAATCCCTAATTGTTGTAAGGTTTCTTCTGTTAGTATTAGTGGATATGTAACACTCTGATTTTGTATGCTAACTTGGTGAATGTTTTACATACTGTTATGGCTCTTGGAATGAAAGCAAACATGTTAAGATATGTTTTGATCTTAAGAGAATGTGTTGCTAATCTGGATTCTTGCATACTGTGGCTTATTGCATGGACAACAAATATTGTACTTGTATGATTGCTGATGTGACGACAGATTGTCGTATAATTGCTTGCTCTTGTGCTGATTGACAGCATACCCTGAATCAATTCCATTAATTCAAGTATGCTGAGGTCCTCTTGTGTTTTCTGTGTTAATTCACACTTGAACTGGACTAGGATTATTATAAGCGTGCAGCGTCTGATTACAGGTATGAATAGCTAGCACGAAAATGCCAACGACAGGGTTCGATTCTTGAACCCTGTACTGTCGAATTCGGGACCTCGTGGGGCGAGAAACACCTGGACATAGGTGGCCTTGGCATGTAATCGGAAGGACGGAACGTCCTGCTCTGCGTTACGTGGATGTTAGCAAGGGGCTGGAAGGAAGTTGTTAGTGTTAGTGGTTAGTGTGAATTAAACCTAACTAACCCTAAGACCTAACATACATCCTACACTACTATCCTAGTGGATTTTTAAATTATATATATATAAAAAAAAAGGGGGGAAAAATAAATCTAAATCCTAAAACCTAAGGTCTAACTAAGGCCTAGGTTGAACACTTTATGCAACCTAGCCTAATCCTAAGCTAAAAGGGCGCGCAGACCCTTGAAGGAGAGGATAAGGATGGAGGGGAGTATTCATTGGCATTAATTGAAAAGTCCATACGTGGACAGCGCCAGTTTTGGCGGGGCAGGTAGGAGATAGAGGTATCCATTTGGAAGCTTGGCTAAATTCATTTGCATGGAAAAATTTGAAAATTGGAGACTTGCCAACCCAAGTGGAGGTGGCGTAGAAAATAAGGAAAAAGGGCAAGCCTTTATTGCATTAATGGTTCTTGGTCCTCGCGACCAGCTCGCCTTGGGAAGAGTATGAAGGAATTTTGATTTTTCATTTTTTTGTTGATTCGAGCTTTTGCAAAGTTGCTCTGCATTTGGTTTCTTGGTCTGGTTCAGTCGAACCAGCTCTTGCATTCGACATTTTCTTGGAAGTTTTGAGGCTGTTGATCAGCCAAGAAGAAGGAAGAAAGTGCTGGGAATATTGTGTTGCCGTTGTGGAAGAAAAACGCGGGCAAAACGAAGCTTTCTTCGAGTTCTGGAAAAGAGAGAATACAGGCATGTTAAGCCCTTCTCTTTAAAATCTTTGCTGATTTAAATGTTTCATTAAAACAACCCTGCTCTTGGGTTGGGATTGCTTGATTGTTTTTGAGTTGATTTGGAAATGGATTTGTTGATTCTTGCCTTCTTTTTCTTGGAAAATGATAAGGAAACGGCTTTGGTTGCTCGGCCTTGAATTGTGGTTGCTTAAATTTAGTTGGAATAGGAATTACCATTGTGGTTGCTGACAGTGTTGTAGAAAGAAATAAACATTTTCTTCCTCTGTACATGTGGTAAGGAATGGACAGGCTGTATAAACTATTCCTTATAGTGTAATCGTTCTCCTTGATGTTGCGCTTGGAACTGCTATTACCTGTGAAGAGAAAAATGGAATTACAGTTGTGTTTTGTTGTTATGATTTGGGTTTCCTTCCTTTCTTGCTGTCATTTTTGGAAATAACGGGGTGCAGTCGTCCCCCTTTGCTGTTGTGGTTAATCCGTCCTTGTAATTGATTGGTTGGAAACACTTATTCGACGTGCGGTTTGTTGACAGTATGGTATATGAAATAGATGTTTTAAAGGAACAGTACAGGCAGTGCGAATTGTTTATTTGTTGTGTGATTGTCTTTGTCACATGAACTTTTAAGATAAAATGGTGAAGGTAGTGTGAACGGCTTGGCTTGTTTCTGTACTGAAGTTTCATTGAAGGAAATGAGATCCCTTGTTGCTGTATGCTGTTTGGAATTAAAAAGAATATCATTTCTTTTGAGCTTCATGGAATGGGTTTTCACTGTTTAGAGTTTTATATCCTGAACCGGTAGACTGTATGGTTGTTTTCACCACTATGATAATGCTCTTGTCATATGGTCTTTCGTGATATGATGGTACAGGATGTATGAGAAGTTTAAGGTCGTTTTATACTGAAACTTCTTTAGAAAAGGAAATAATTTCTTCTCTCTCTGCTGTGTTGATTATTATGAATACAACATTGTTTTCTTTATAAGCACACGAAAGATCTTGGGAAAAGAAAGGATGACACGTTTGGCTGTTCATTTTCTTTCTCGCTTAAAAGGGATAAGATTTCTCTCTCCCCTTGCTATTTCGGATTATGAAGAAATGGTATCTTGTATTTAAGGGAATGGACATTAAAATTTTATATGAATGTTCATGAGAGTTGGAAAAAGGAATAGTTTTTCCTTCTGAACTCCTTAATGAAATATGACTCTTCTTACGGTGTAGATAAGATGGATTCATTGTGTTTTCTTGATACTGTTCGGTCTTCTTAATCAGATTATTGACGCAATTATAAACTAGTTTTGTATTCTGTGCAATGAATGATTATAAGTTCTTCTTGCTGTAACGAAGGTTGATCCCATTGCGTCTAGCAGTCGAAGTTTGACCTTCTGATATTATTTTGTTTTTACTATCTTGAGAATGCAAATGTGGCTGGAATGTTCATTGCTGTAGCCTGTTGGATTGCAGCTGTATTGGCTATGTGAGATGCTTATCAATGAGAACGTTTACGTTGTTATCTGTCTGAGTTGAGTTGTCTTGCTTAGAAAAACATGATTGAATGTTTTTACTTCATTATGAAAACAATGATTGCTCTTAATGAAATAGTAGAGAATGAATTCTTCTCTTTTTTTTTGCTATTTGGAACTCTGAAGGTAACATTTGAGTTACTGTGCATATGCCTCGATCTTGCTGTAGGTAACAACAATGTACAACTTGTTATTAAGAACTATATGTGTTCAGAGGTATAAAAGATTATATGAATATACATACTCGTGTGGTTGCAAAATTGTTGTTGGTTAGCTATACAGTGTAAGAAGTAGGGAATCTTCTGGTATAGCAAATACCTAATATACATATGGATATGGTTTGCTCCACGATAAATATAATGTCTTACTAACCTGTTTGGCATTCATATGAACTGGAAAATGAAATTATTCTTGCTGCCGGAAAGTGAATTCCAAATGGATTTTTTTAAGTTTCACTCTGAACTGTTATCTTGAATTGTGTCTCGTTTGGATTCCATTTTTATAATAGTCATAAGGAAAGAGATAGGAATGTGGATGAATAACTTGGAAAAATAATCTTTTCATCTTTCATTCAGTTGAAAATCTGTAATCATTAATAACGAATCTTGTAGTGCTTAGATATGAGCAACTATATGCATTGTTGTTTGCTTCCTCGTCTGTGCTTGATTGCTTGGAATCTAATATGATGCATGAATTGAAAGGAAAGTAATTGGTTTATGTTTCAGTTAGTTTTACCCTTTGCATTTATTATTAATGAAAGGAGTGGAAAAGATAACAGTATGTTATATCAGCAGTATGATACTTGTATTCCTAAACTTTACCAAATATTGTAATTTGGAACTTGTAACGGTTATGTGGAAAAATAGGACAGTAGTTCTTTGGTTGAATTGGGATGGTATTTGATGGTTCAGTTGTTATGTTGTCCATTCTTTGATGCTTGATTTTTGATTGATGTTCTTACTGTCGTTACATAAAAGCAGGGTTCTTTTATTGAGACAGTTAATTGAAGCACCTCATTTTAATGACAAGTACTTAATATGCTCAGTTCATTGAACTGACCTGTGCAAGAAATTTTGCAAATGGAATTTGATTAGAACGAAGACATGACTGTTTTCTGATGCTTCTTTTGATTTTCTGGAGATGAATTGTATTTGTTAGTTAATATTCCTCTACGAGGAATTGTGAAAAGAAGAAAGTACATTCTTCTAACTATGAGTTATAATGATGTTTAATATAAACAAAGTCCAATCAGTTGGATTGGCAAATGTATGGACTATGAAATGGATGATGAATACAAATACAAGTGTGGTATTTTAATGACTATATCAGTTGATATTGTTGATTAAATTGGAAATATAATGTTATTTCTTGATTTGGATTTATTTAATTGTCCTTGGATGGACGTTAAAAAGGAACTGATATATATTCTTACCTAAATGCAACTTTTAAGTTGGAATGTGCAATTAGTTCATACTTGGGTAAAGATGAATTCTTAATTGACATTAAAAAGGATTAGGAAGAAAATGATCCCGTAACTGATAGGTATTCAGGATTAGCTCGGAAGCTAAGGAATATCAATTAACTTAGGAGTAATCGAACTTCGCTTTCGAACTCCATTAATGACCTCGTATGTTAAATTCAGAAAGAAAGGATATGGGATAAGTATATCCATAACTAATGGACCTTAACTATGTAATGGGCTAAGGAGAATAAATGAATACATTTATTGGGAATTAGACCTCGTTTAAATGACGTCTAATAAGCTGGAATTCTGAATTTAGTTACAGTTGTAAAAATCCTGGTTAAGTTTAATAGGTTAAAACTTATCACGGTCCGTCCGGTAACAGGGCTGCTTATTAAGAAGAAAACCAAGTAGAGAAATGCAGCCCTTCGGTACGAAGGAGAAGATGCATAGCAAGCTAAAGGACAGATTTAGTCTCTCTTAGCTACGTACAACTGTAAACAGGAACGAGGATAAAGGATCAGCACGGTTGCTGAAAGTTGATCTTAAATATTAAGATCATATCCTAAATCACTTGAGCAGGATGTGTACTCTCGATGGGAGGATTCTGTAGGACATTGACATACGCCAGCTACAGCAAGGTGTCTTCATGAAGACGGAGTCTTCATGACGACACAATGTTATAGCTGACATATTGCAATACCCTCCCGAATTAAAACATCAAGAATACATAGGCTGAATGTGAAGTTCTTGGCTGGGGATAGGAGTATGATCAAGTATACAGAGTGACTCCGGAGTACTAAAGATAACTAGACACACGGAGTCGTGGGGAACGACACCGTATGTCTGCGTATCTTTAGTTACCAGGAAGTGCCTTCCTATATTCATTCATATTGCTACTTGGAAATTGAAAGTTTAAATCTGACCTTAAATCGATGAGGACTGGTAGGAACCAGGAAAGACCATTCTAGATAACAGGTGAAGTGAAGTGAAGGACGTATTCCATTGATGTGTATTACATCTAGGAATATGATCATGCAAAGCATGTGAAAATCTTTGGCCAAAGTATCGCAAGTGTTGGTTGCATTGTCCTAATCACTAAATTTAAGATGCAGGATGTCAAATGAATATCAGTAACAGATATTCAGGTAGGCTTCTTAAATGGATCACTTTGATAACTAGAAACGGTTAAGAAAACTGGTATATATAATATGCTATGCATGAACGTACATGAAGGATCGGTTGTTGCCGAGTCATGGAAATGAAGGATCGTTGAAACTACCCGAGCCATGAAAATGGAAGATCGGCAGTTCTTCGAGTCATTTACAGCAGCATATAGAATCTGTTATAAGATTGAATGGCATTGAATGTGTGTTCCATATTGTAAATATGCAAATAGGGAACATTATTTTTAAAATGAAATTGTGTGTTCCAAACTGTGTTGTTTGGGTAGAGAATAATTATTAAAACTTGAACGTGTGTTTGAATTATATAATTCATAACAGAGAACGTTATATACCAAAAAAAAAAAAAAAATCCCTTGTTCTAGTATCTTAAAATGGGGATGTTACATACAATTTGCATATTTTAACAAATCATGAGAAAAAAATGAGTACTTGACATTGTTAGGAAGCATGCAAGAGGTGGAAGAAGAAAGATATGAATTTTGAGGAAAAATATTCAATGAAGAAGCACTTGGTTGAGAAGAAGGGGGTCTGGGATAATAATTAGAAAACAACAATAGGATCAGCTTTGATGATTTGTGCATATGTAAGTGGAGGAGAAGGAGTAGGGCGAGGGCCATTTATGATAGCATCTACAATATCAAAACAAGTACATGTATCACAAGCATCATTAACAAAAGCTTCCCTCATCTGAAAAATTAACCAAATATTCAACACATGTATCATTTGTAGCAATATAAGAAACATCACTATCATATTCACAAGAGCTAGTGGCCTTGATATGGGGTAGAAGTACAACATCAAGACTGGGGTTGAAAATATTTGTAAAGGCACGAGGAATTTTGGGATGACATGTAGCAGTACTATGTGACTTGAAATAGAAGGATGCTTCCTCTTAGGCATTGAAAAATAGGTTGAACACAAGTCATAGGAATAAGTTCATACTTGAGGGAAGGAGGTTTGGGACGACGGTTTCACAACACTTTTTGATGAGCCATGATGAAAAGACGAGATAATGGATCCTAGAGCATGCTAGGGTGTGATCAATAAACAAGTTCACCAAATGATTTAATACAATTAAATATTTATCAAAGAACTGAAATCAAATGAATATAATAATAATAAGCAAGATATATCATTGCAAATAGAAGCAAGTGTGCAAGATAGGAGATAAAAGTGACTTAACTTGTATCGGGAGATTTCGACCGATCCTAGGCTGGGAAAGAGGCTTAGAAGGATGGATCGAGACTGTGTCGGCTCTATCTAAGAAACTAGAGTCTGGAACTTCTGCAGACAAAACCGACCAAAGGGGGACAGGACCACCCTGAGTGCTAGTTTTCGATCTGGGTGCTAGTGTCCTGGTAGATGCTCTACTTCCTACTCTTTTCAGGGTCTATCAATGTCAACTTCCTTTTTTCGTCAAATCAACTAGATGTTGTATGGTTTATGTTTCGCACTTGTCCTTACAAAAAAAAACCCTAGCTACCTACACAAAGTCGTCAAGCAAATATTAGATGGAATAAATAATTCATATGTTTGAGTCACGATCGCCTCGGTGGTCACCCCAATGTTATTTTCACCAAGTGTTGCACTACATTTTAGATTCATGTAGTTTATGGTGTGCGTGTGATTGAATTGTGCCCCTTGAAACTAGGTTGCCCTTATGTTAGTCGCACCAAGATAGCAGACTACAACTACTTTCCCCCCAAGATGAATGCCTGAGATAGAATTTAGAGTAAACCCTCCTATGTAGTGAATAATGTGACCCAAAGTGTAGTTCTTGATTGTTGCTCTTGTAGATGGTAGATAGAAACTGATAGCCCAAATTTCCCATCCCCTAACAATAGTAATTTGTGTATATATGCGACTTAATTGTTTGAATTTTTATAGCCAATGACACTAAAGGTTGACCCAAAGAATTAGAAAAGACCCAAAGTTAAGTGTCAAACGATAATTTAGAAAACCAAAGAGAAGGGATAAAAGTTCCCATAAGGGACACTAGCACCCGGGTGGTAGTGTCCTTGATGGGTGGCACTGTCCCAAAGCCAAGAAATAGAAACATGACTAAGAATGGGGACAAGGATCCCTATGACTCAACCAAAAGATGAAATCCAAGAAACATAAGACATTGTCACAATCAAAGTCAATCAAAAACAATATAAGGACTAGAAAAAGGTGTCACCAATGTCTAATCTTCGTATTTGGAAATCATGAACACAACAACATACTAGAGGCGTCATGTAATACTAATAAGTTCATAATTTTGTGTCTACACTCTCCTATATATACACCTCTTTTGTGAGATTTCCAGAGTTCAATCTAGGTGAATACAGTTGATCATATTACTGATTGAGTTCGTGTGTTGAGTGATTGGGAATCATTCATATTGCATCTTCTTCTTTGTGATTTCTTGATTCTTGCAACTACATAGTGCATTCATTGAGCTAGGATTGTCACATACTTTGATAGTATTTTCAATCACGCAAGCTTTGAAATCTCACCTAAAATGCAATGAGAGATTTGTATCTCCCCGTTACTTGATTGCATGAAGGCGTCAGATGTATAAACCACTTATATTGAAAGGAAAAATCACTACTGAAGCCCTTGACACATGAATTAACTCATAGTAAAACCATATAACCATAAGGAGTACCTTAAAATTAGCAAATATAAAAAAAACATCATATCACGAAAACAACAATATACACTCATATCATAGTAATGGCTCATAAAATAGAGAATTATAAGTTGATCAAGATCACTTTCATTACATTCATTAAGGATTCATATACAATACACGACTATGTGCAAAATAATACAATATTCTACAAAATCCTTGGCTCGTGTGCCAATATAGAAATTTGTAAAAAATACATCTAACAACTTTAAACCCTATCACAAACCCTCAAAGATTCACAATATAGAAAGTAACTTGTTATTTAAGCTCAACCAAAAGTATCTAAAAATGGCATTTGGTCACCCCCCTTTAAATGAAAGTCAAAAGTATGTAAGAAGAGCTCCAAAGAGGTATTTATAGGATTTTGAGACTCTTTTGGTGCTTCTAGTTCATAGAAAAATATTCTTAGATGTCTTCTACATATCCTAGAGAATGCATAGTTGGTGTTAAGTTGGCATGTAGTGCAATGTTATTCAGAAGCTTCTCCCAAGTGCTTCTCTTTAAAGTTGCTTTCTTTAAAGTTAGCTTCAATCCTTGATATTGTGTCATTTGCTACCTCTATCCCAGTTAGTGTTCCTTGTAAATATGTATGTTGTCATTTTGCATGTATCTTCCTTACCAAATATACTTGTGGAATTACACTATGATTCGATAAAGTTTGCATTATTCCCATGCAAAATCCATACTCCATATATCTGTGTGCATGGCCAAGTTGCTTAATCTCGTGCAACGCATTTTGCACACCTTGATTGTTGAAACTTGTACATTGATCAAAACCTAGCCATATCATTAGGATCATTGTTATATAATATTGACAATGTGGTAGGAAAAATTAACACATGGGATAGTTTCAAAAACAACTGCCACAATTTTTATTTAGATAAGTTGTCCTATGATGCGGTGGAAAAGAAAAAAATCACAAAGGACAAATTGTGTGCATTATTTACAAATCCCAAAACTTATGCACTGCTACGATTGGATTGTAGAAGATTCCCCATACATTGGTGCAATCACGAGGGGATTAAATTTTTTTTTTGGGATAGGTGGTGGATGGTTTTTGACCAAACACCTTGTAATAATTTTGAGGTGCCCCAATATTTCTTGAGGAAACTCTATTGCGAGTTCGTCCTCAATAAAATACCTAACTATTATGACATTAGAGATTTTCAGGGCAGAGGCCAAGGCTCTGCACATGATAGGGTGGGGGCACATCATTTATAAACCGTCCAACTAGGCTCGTTGTTCACCCTCTTTTCAGCATGTTTCAGTCCCTTCTGTTGTGATGGAGACAATGGAAGTTTAGACCCTCGACTCAATTAGGTCATTGACTCATTCACTGCTTCATCATGGCACTCATCTCTCCTAGGGTGATGAGGTTGGTCCTTCTAGGGAGAAAACATCATATACTATAGAGTGTCATGTTTGTGGGAGCATAGACACATATGCAGTTGATGTGGTAGATGCACATCGTAGTGAGATAACTCCACAATCTCACCAAACATATCCACAACCTTGTGACGCAGCTCCACAACCTCATGATGCAACTCCACAAGCTAAGTAGGGTGACTGATTGGAGGAGGCACATCATGATTCTATGCTACAGAATATTATCATCACAGATTCTATACTGGATTCGACATCTGGTATTGACCTTCAGGTAATTTTACATGATATTAGTTGCAATTGAATATATATTTTGTACAAAATCTTATAATAAACCATGTTAACCAATTGTGAATGAAAATTAAAGAGATACATGTTTTTTTTTATAAAATTACAGAGTTGAAGTATGCATCCAGTGTCACATTCCCCTTCTTCACAGGTGAATTTCGGTATGGGTTTGCATGCTGGTTAATTTACTAATGTAAGTTTTATTATTTTTATTAATCATATACATGAAGATAACATGAACTATAGTTAACATATGCATTTAGTAATGTGAGTTTTATTATTATTTTAGTTGATGACATCATTATAGTCTCTTGTTGAGATTCATCGATCATTAGATATCGGAGTTGATATGGCCATAACTTTTACCGTCCCTCTTACACAGGTATATGTGTTGGTAAAGTTATTTATATAATGAATTGATTGTATTAACTAACATCATTTATTATTATTTAATTACATTCACACGTGTATTCTAATTTTCGTCATCATGGTTGCCATAAGAGGAGTTTGCTACTCCAGTTCGTGCATCTGATACTAATGTTGATGATATTGAGAAGCAAATGATGATTGACAGTGATCATCAGATAGCATTAAGTATTTATTTTTAAGTAGTGTCATTTTTTATATGTCATTAATTATATACTAATGGGTATGTTGTTTATTTATATTAATAGATTGATTTACAAACATGCTATGAGTGGAGGAGGTCTGAGTGAACTAAGAGGGGGCATTCCACTGATGTGCTTGAGTCATCTTCTAGGCACCCAAAGAGAACTAAATTATTTGATGATAGGGTCCCATAGTTTAGATGTATATGGATTTTGTTGTCTTCCTTCATGACATATTGGCGTAATGCATACGGATTTATGTTTTGTCTATGTATATCATTGTATATGGCTACATGGATTTTTTAAGACATTGATTTTGATCAAATTTTGTATTCTATCAATCATTTTTGAAACAATATACTATATGTGAAAAAATTGTATGTAAGTGGATTAGTATGAATACATATTATTAGTGTTAATTTATTTTATGTTTTAAACATGGGAATTAAAATCCATATGTAACTAATTTTCAATTTTTCCAAGTTGTAATATAATCATTCAATGCCATCAATTATAATAATATAATGTCAATGTTAATGTTATCCACTTCCTGGAATCTCAATAATTCAAATGAAATGTATGTAACAAGATAACACAATATTACATTAAGTCTAATAATAAAATTGTAACTGCAGAGAGAAAGAGATAGATGGAATGTAAGAGGGGTAGACATAGAAAGAGAGAATGGGGGTGAGAGAAAGAGATAGAGAATGCGAGAGCGAGAGATAAATAAAGAGTGAATGAGAGTGTGAGAGAGACAAAGAGCTATGTTGTCAGGATACTTGCGATTTTACATTAAGTGTTCAAAACATTCAATATACTTAAGATTTAAGAGTACGATCAATGTTCAAAACATTCAATATACTTAAGATTTCACATTAAATTTATGATATATAAATATTGTATTCTTTATGTTTCTTCCATTTCCTTTGAGATTAAGTTTTTTGTTGCGATGGTGGCCATAAAACCTGTATATAGGGAACTCTTGAATGACCTATTTAATTAGATGATTCTAACTCGCCAATGATAACTAAAGAGGTCAGTCCACTAGTTGGTTCTTGCATTCCTATTATCCAAAATCACTTTCTAATCATCGTTAAGGATGCAGGAAGGAAACAATGTTGTGCCTTAATAGTTTCTAAGACAGGATGATCTTTGAAATTTCAAGCTATGTAATTTACAATTACAAATATTTCTATTAGTATTGACGATCACTTGAGACATTATCCCATAAATAACTTGTACATAGGCTGAGATATATGTCCAAATTTAATTAAATAGCTTTTGAGAGGTTGAAAATCCATAAGGAAAACGTTCTATAACTATTATCGAAATAGAACAAACCTTTTGACTTGTCAACCACCCTAAACCATAAAAATCCTCATAATTTTTCAATGTTGTAGTGAATCCAACCAACCAAATTTTTTCTTTAACCATTAAGAATAGGGAAACATCATCAAAAATTGGAAATTCTGTAGAAAATTCAAGTAACCATATCGTTTATGTAGATCTATACACATTTTCTATTAATTCAATAAGTCAAGAGAGATCATATAACAACAAACACTTAAAAGCTCTTCCAAGAGGATCTTTCCAAGTAGGCCAAAATGGATTAATCTTGCTAAAACTGACCTATTTCATTGTATATGTATTGTCAAACAATATAACCTATTATATCAACCTCATACAATGTTATTTCAACTCCCAATATGACCTCGTGTCATGAAAACTTCATTAACACTTACCTTTCTTCAACTTTCCCTTCACCTTTCTTCACTAGCTCTTAGCCAAACAAGAAAATTTTAGATTTTTATCCTCCAATGACCTCCTTGCACCTTAGTACCATGTTTCTCACTTCAAACAATGTTATATGCAACTATCAACTTGTTATAAAAAGATCAAAACATCATTTTTCACATATCTTACTCAAGATTACCTTTTTAGAGTTATTAAGAGCATTGCTTTGGTGATTCCATGGTTGGGAGGATCTGGGACTACCCACCAAAAAGTAAAAAATTCTTTAGATACCCTTTACCTTCAATATGGTGCATGCCAAATTTTATAAGCTAACTCCTTTTGGTTCTCTCACAATCCCACTTTTTACTTTTTTAGCCTTCAAATCCCTACCAGCCCTGCCTCTAGTCATTTTCTTTCACAAATTTTCTCACAATAAGTTTTTTGTAAGCTGGATGGTAGATTATGACACCCAATTGGGATTAGAATCTCTGTGCAAAGTTTCATTGTGGGTTTCTTTGGGAAAAGTTAATTAAAGTCCATAAAAAATAGGTTTTCATTAGGCCTTGGTGACTGTACCTTGACTAGGACAAAAAATTGTCATATTTTTCTCAAAATTCCTCCAACAAGAAACTCTATTTCCTTCAATAATAGTTAAAGGGCATTGTTGTCATAATTTCTTCCAAATATTAGGCCAAGATTCATTGATTAGATGCTTCAAACCTTGTATTTAGTATCAAAACCCTAACTGTGCTCTAGGTTGACCCAATACGATGCAAAATTCTATAACTTCCTTAAATTTAGATTTAAAGACTAAAATTTTACCAGATTTTTTCCCCTCCTAAACGACGTGATGGAATTACTAGTTAAGCTCGAGGAATCAATAACATTTTGAAAAACAATTAGTTATCCCGTACCCTGCCTGTAGGTGCACAATTTCATACAAGCTTCCAATGCACTTTACTCAAACCACACAAATGAAAAACCTTCTGATGGAATTATAACCTCAAATAACCAAGTTCACTTACCTTTTAACAATGGAATCAACCAAGAATTCGTTATTATGTTTTTACACAAAAATCCCATAACACATCATTTCACATTGATGCACAGTCATAATCACCTTGAATGTTTGTGTTAGCATAAGAATCAAACAAGATATTCCTTATAAAATAGTTACACTATCACATCAACAAGATCCTTCCTCATGTCTATCACTATAAGAGCTTCACCTTAAACATCACAGATATGAATACTAAAATATTCTTACAAAACATTGTTTTATTGCTAAACACAATCAATTTATTAGCCACTTAACTATCTAAAACTCCCTCTCATGACCTCTACACATTTTGACACACTCACTACAACCATTAATAAAGAGGAATTCCCATTTTTTATGTCTATTGGATGATGCCCCTACATCATATCTCTTGGATATTCTTAATTTTTCTAACTTTCTTGAAAACAATGTGTTACAAGAAGAATGCGATCAATATTCAAGATAACCACATGTTGAGTGTAACTTCCACCCCCATACTTTATGTGATTATTATATTTTATGTGTCTCATAGAAATTAATTTATGAAGGGGATGGATAGCATGGTAAAATTTACCATGTTAATCAAGTATATGGTATAAGTGTTAAATAATTCCATTGGTGCAACAACATTTAAATGAAGTGTAAGAAACAATTATCAAGTCACCTCATGTAAAAATTCATATGTTTTGATGATTAGATTATAAATAATCGAATTATAAGTAAAATGGTTCCATAACTAGAATTTATAATTAATTTTAATTGTTATCTAGAAGGAATACTTTATCTAACAAATGGTTCTACATGTTTTCTTCTCATCAAAATGACAATTTATTTGAGGTTTATAATATAAAAAAATCGTCATTTATTCATGGAATGAAATATTGCGATACGGTTATATGTTTTCTTCTGGAAATGACTCATTGGGATTGAAAGAATAATAGACCATTTGAAAATTTTTACATTGATGAAACTCATCCAAAGAATTTTTTAATAATTCTATCTTTAAAAAATAGTCACGCATACCTTGATGTATACATTTGTATTGAGCAAGTAGGCCTACTTCAATTAAAATCATGTTTCTCATTTTATTTGTTGGATCATGCATGAAGAAAACCTTTAACCTTAGTGTCAATGTAATTATAAGTTATTATTTATATTTTATGTTAGTGGTCTCTCAAGTAAATACAATTAACTTTGTAAAACAATTGAAAAAGTCAAAAGAAAATATTAAAAGATATGAAAAAATATCATTTATCAGACATTTTTTTACATTACATTTTGGGGTACAATTTTTAGTACATATACAAGCATTCCTTCATTTTCATCCATGAACTAAAAAAATGAAACAAAAAATAGAATTAGAAAAACAAGCATATTTAGTCTTGTTAGATTTTACAAACATTTTGATTGCAATAATGGTATAAATAGTTTTAGCAGTGATATTTGGGGTGTCTCCCTTTCGGATAAATTCCATATTCTCATACTGGATTTTTCTCCTAGAAGGGAAGATAAAAATGATGTTCAATATGGTTGTGAAGACATCCTAGATAAGGAACCTTTTGATACTTGTGGATGGGGTGAAAACCCGGATAGCCCTCCTCCGCTTCCTTTATTGGATACCATGCTTTCCATCACCACATAATGTTTTATGTGCTATTTGGTTATTTTTCCTTTTTTATTTGATTGATTCTCTATTAATATGTTGTAAATATTAATGACCTGACCCATGTGCCAGTTAAATTCTCTTGATACTTTTGTTCAATGTAATATTCTAGGATGTGCTAGCATACTATCCATATTTTGTATGATTAACAATGTACTATATCTATTTTATTAATAGAAAATCACTTTTCCATAATACAATATATGGTCTTCACCTTTATTATTATTTTTCTGCTCCATGTGAATCACACTACACCACATGGTAAATTTTGCATCTACGTTGGAGTTTGTGTAAACATAATTGATACATTCTATCATAGCACTATTACAGAAACAATATAACACTTAAAGGAATTGAAGCCTAATAAAACATTAGACACCTCAATTTTACTATAAACATTAACTTAAAACATATAGCTTCCTCGTATAATAAGAAATGACTTATAATCCATACTAATGATTTTCTCCACTGTTGGCAGTATTGTTTGAGCACCAAATTATATGTGAGTAGGGTGGTTTGATAGACATCAAGACGATCATGATTTTCAAATGTACATTCAAAAACATGTGTGAAACCCTGTTGCATATTTCTGCCACCAACATCATCTCCCCTGAAAGTAAAAATGAACATTAGAAATGCAACTTATTCTAGCTTAGTAGGAAAAACATAGTGAGGCATCAAAACATATATATCTATAACTAACATCTATGAGGTTAATGTATTTAAAGTTTCAATAGTTTTGTCATTCCAAAATTGGGCTCTTGATATGAAATAAAATGATAATCTATGATTAAGAAGAAATGATCATTATTTTGATGCATTCCATTTTTCCTTTGAAAAATTTACACAAATGTAAACTACAAATTATCAATATGCAAATTCTAAATATGAAATGAACAAGAAAACAAAGAGAAATAGAACAAAATAAGATCCACTGATGTATCATAAACAAATAACCAATTTATGAGTGTTGGTTATGGTAAATTAAATAGAGCTTATCTAACGCTCATAAATTGGTGGGCCTTAACTTTTATTATTATTGGTAAATGGTTTTGAAGGGGACCATACCCAAAAATACAAAAAAAGGTTCAACAACCAGATATTACAAAGTAACAACAATGGTTTTTTGACAAGTGAGGACTACACCCCAGAGAAAAAGCCTATAAGATAGAAACGGAAGATGGAAACCCAGGCAGAGAACATCCTGCCAAAATGGAGCAAAAGCAACATCACAACAACATAACTAGATCCATACAACAATAAGATATAAGAAAAAAAAAGCATTGAGCAAAAACTAGGAAAACCTTCACTTGGGAATATTTTTGAAGCACTTTTTAACCTTTTCCTTAGAGTTGAAAAGATTGAGGGCAATGAGTTGAGAGGGGCTTTCCTTATTAATGGTGGAGGCAACATGTTTCTTCTCTTTTCCACCATTCCATAACCCAGGAGGAATGTTGCTAAGATTGCAAATTTGTTGAACTTGAATTTCAATGAAATTCAGGAGGGCCTTGTCCATAGGAAGACGATCAATTTTCTTGTTAACAATATGTCTAAGAGAATCATCCAAATCATCCTATTTCTTTGAAATATCTTCAATTCTGGCCTCAAGTGTGGGGTTCCTATCAGGAGCTTTGGCCATAGTGTCTTCCTTAAGTTGAGAAAATTATTTTCTCGAGATTTTAATCCTATCATCACGCTTCTTAACCAAGGCCTTCATATAAAAGTGGGTAGAGGTATCATGAGAGGCTTGACTAAAGGACAATAGGCTTTCAACAAAAACAAGTTCCTTCCCATTTTCGCTACTGTGAAGAACACACTTGGCTGGAGGAGGAGAAGGGGGTCTGAGATTCTTAGTCTTCACCTTATGTTGCAAGGAGTTCATTGGGGGAATGAGGTGGGAATGGATGTTAGTAGAAATGGTGTAGTAGTATTGATGGAGGAGGAGAATAACACCTTGGTGAAGAGGAAGGCCACTCAGATGGGAATGGACATCTTGAATGGATTTCTCAAGGGAAATTAGTATATAGTAAGGAAGACTCACTTAAGGGCTACTACGAAAATAGTTTAACAAGAGAAGATGATGTAGGGGAAGGGTTGTAAAGTGGTTGTCAAGCATCACATAATTCACTACCGTGCGAGCAACATCATCAAAAGGGATAGGGATTGAAGAGAAAACCAATCCAACTGTTACAAACTAAAGGGTTTTGGTACCTTCCATGAATTTCGATTCCTTATCCCCTTTATCAAATTTATTTCTATAGAACTTGATACCTTTCATGCCAAGGCCAGTAACAAAATAAATAAGGTTTTTGGTGATGGTATACTCCTTACCTTTATAAGTGACACCTTGTTCTTTCCAAATTTTTGCAAAGGAAACAAAGATATGTTTTTCATGGCATTTGATCCACTACATGAAATTTGTAAAGCCATTGACACTCAAAACCTTCCACAGCTCCTTGTTGGTTTTCCATGCTGAGTCACAAACCAGTTCCACCCCACACGGGGAACCTCCCATGGAAAAAAGATAGACGCCCGTTAACAACCCACATATAGTCTTTTGATAGCTCTAGTAATGTTTCACAAATCTATAATCGAAGGGGTAAATAAAACCCTGATTGCCTTGATTTACAAGCATGAGAGAGTCATAGTATAATCATGTGAATCCATCATAAGACTATGACTTCACATGCTTCCTCTAGATATAGGTACTAAGTCATAGTGCAACTGACATTTTTTTTTTCTGTAATGATGATCTCATTAGGGATTTGGGGGATTTCACTAATGGCATGTCAATGATTAAGATGCTTGCTAGTGACCTCGAAATTGGCAAAGGAGTCAAACACATTATTCCCTTCTCTATAGGTGGGGCAAATTTGAAAATTTGAGAAAGTGTTACATATGCTCGTGGCTTCTTTTATAAAATATTTAATCTCTCTCCGTCAATCATAATTTTTAGAATAGTTGTGCTATAATAATGAGGTCCACTTGATGAATAGATTTATCTATGAAAAACCATTACACATTTGTTTTTTCAAAAATTAATTTCTTTATGTTTCATATTATCTAAAACACTTTCCCTAATCTTGTGAGCTAGGGGTCGATTTCATGGCTTACCCCTATGTTCCATGTTCTTGTAGACACTTAATTTTTGTATGAGACTAGTTATTGTTATGATGCTTCAATTTTTTTAATATGTTTATTTCTTATCGGTTTAAGTTAGGTATTTGTTGACACATAGTTATTGTGTTGTCCTACTTTTGACTCACCTATTTCTTAATTCAATGTCTTTGATCTTATCTTGTCCTTATCGACTCAATTTTCTCTCTCATAAACTCTTCATTCTTATTTGTTTGTCCCCATTTCTTTGGCATTGCTAATTTTCTCTCCTACCATGTTTTTTTTGTGATTTTATGTAGTTATCAACTTTGTATTATACATAACCCACAATTGATACCACATTTGTGGCCCTTTTCCCTCTTAATATTTGAATTCCCCCTAAGTTTTGCATGCCTTCTTTTTAGTTTTCCCATTTATTTTGCATTGACTTGTGCACCAATAGGGTCATGATTTGAATTCAAAATTTTTACAAATACATGAGTATATTAGTACATTTAGAACAAAAGAGAGAGAGAGAGAGAGAGAAATTATTACAAGATTAATATTGAAGTTATTAGAGAAGAATATATAGCTTCTAAGAGCATCCCTATTCCAAAAGTATACCTCAAGTATTTAACAAGCATCGTACCAAATTTACTAGTTTTTTTGGGATCCATTGAAAAATAAAAAATTGAGACACTTCATCATAGCTGAATTAAAGGTTAGGAGCACCCTAGGCAATAATTGGAGTGGGTGCCCTTCTCACCATTTTAGTTAATAATTTTTTCCCATCAAGTAAATAAATTAAAGTTGCATGCATTCTTGTATTTATAAATTTACATCAGGATCATAATAGATCACAAATATAGAAGCTACTATACAAAAAGAATAAAAATATCCTATTAAATTATCACCAAAAGATGGAAAATATTCCATTGATGGAGAGAATTAATCACAGGAGGTGCTCAAAATGCAACAAATACAATGTTTTATGCAAGGTTGCTTGCAAGTCTGATGTACCAATATCAAATAGGCGATGAGACTGGAACAAAACATTAGTTTTTTGAAAAGCAATAAGAATGTTTAAGTAGCTCCCATGGTTTTGTGAAGAGTGGTATTTGGACCAGGCCTACCAATTCCTCCATAAAAAATAATATACATTCCCCAAAAAACTAGGAATAGAGAATTAAATACTTATTTCCTTCAAGTATACTCACATCTACTAATTACACCAGTGACATTATAAAAAATACATTAAAATTTTCCTACAAAAATTAGGCACCTGCATAATTTGTAGCTACATCATATAATGGATAATAATACCAGTTCAAAATCATATGAGCTCAAAAATTTGTCATATTTTTTTAATTTCCAAAAATATTATAATACTTTATTATGTGTATATATGGGAAATTTACGTAACTATATAATAATATCAATAACTGAGTCAATTAATATTGAATCTTCAAGTAAATGTTTTTAATGCTATGTTCTAAAAATGGCCGACAATAAGGAAAATATCTGGATTCAGGCACCCCCTGATTGTTGGCAATCTAGGCAACTTTTTAGTTTTCTTAGGACTTAATCTCTCCTTGCACTTCATACACCAAATTGATTGTTGACTTGTATTGCGTATTGATTGAAAATTTTTATTGGCATGAAAGATGTGATAATGAAAAAGGGATAACAAAAAACCCATTAATAGTCACTGTATTAATGGGTTTTACAAAGTACAAAGTGTTGAGTCTAAAATAGGGTTGGGAACAAATAGAATAGTTTCCTAGTGATCCACTATACATCCAAGAAAAGTGAGAGTTCACAAGAACCAAAATAAATTGATTATATTAATCAAACAAACAATTAATCGAACTATAACCTTTTCGATATAATTTAATTTTCCCTTTTCTACAATTATCAGTGTTCTCCACTCTTTAAAATATTTTAACTTTTCATTTAGCATATATGGAAACTAAAAATCACAACCAAGACTTACCTGTTTTTATCATTTGCATGGCTGAATCATTTCATCTTTCAATATTTCAAACCTTTAAAGATCTATAACTAGCAATCGCATGTGTACAATGCAATGTGAACGTCGAATGGTATATGTTATTTGATTTAGAGGGATAGTTATTACTTTTGTAGTTGAAGTTTATAAGGGGTGTGATTGATTTTTTAAGTGTAGGAATATAGATAAAGCATTCAATTTAAAGGTTCCATATCTACATTTCAAACTTGTTACAAATTTGTACATATACATTTGCAAATCTTATATCATGAGTGGTAACGTTTTATGGAGTAGTTTCTTTAAACTAAACATGAATACCTGAAGATAGGAGGGGTGTTCAGTTGGAGTGGATGGCGGATTGCAAGGTGGAAAGAAGTTAGAAGGAACTGGTTGTACATGTATGAGGAATGGAAGCAAGTTTGGTATGTGAGAGTGTTGCAAATTTTAGAAAATGGAAATCAGAGTGTTGCAAAATTTCAGGATTTTCTTCACAAATCATGATTGAAACATCGAAATCCTGTTATCCAGTCTAGTTCATAGAATATAACCTAGGAGGAAAAAGATGATTGTTGGTGTTTGATCAATTGACTCTGTGACCTTTGTCTCATGGACCTTTAATAATTCATAGCTTCTATCTATGAAGCATAAATCATGCTAATATAATTGGTGTACCTAAGAAACAAGATCCTTTCCTAGGACTATGATCTTAGCAAGGGTGCCAAATTTGAAGCCTTTGTAAAAGAACAATAAAGGAGTATAAAATATGTCTTCATTGAGCAGGGTAAAAATTACAGTAGATTGTAAGTTCATGTGATAATGCACTTTTCCTCTTTAGGATGGTTACAAATTTACAAAATTGGCTACATGGAAGTGCACTGTCAATCCTCATGACACACGATGCTCTCCATGATGATAGTTGCAATCTTCACACAGATGTATATCAATACGAGCTTACATTGATGTTAATTCATGATAGTTGGCCAGCATATGAAGGATTGAATTTTCTCAAGAATTAGTTTTTCAACACAGTCTTAGTGGATTGTAAGGAAAATATCCTAGTATGGAAGCAGCCTAGGGTTGTACCAAGATTTTGTATGACACTATGATCGATCAACCTTGCATCAAGTTGTCCAGAAGTTATAAAGTAGATGTTCGGGTAATGACATTCAACTCCTTTAGAGGAACTGAATATTTTCTAAACATGGAGCATCTGATCCCTATGGATGGTCTACAGTAGGTATTTCAATGAATATGTCCTTTTTAAGCCACACAGATGCTCCTAGGGATGTTTGGGCAACACTTCAACTGATCATTATTTGGTTCCTGAGTGACCTCATACTTTTAGTGTGATGTTTCACAAAGGTACACTATTTTTCTGGAATGAGACTGAGACGGTCTAGAGTTGTGTAGATTTTGGTACAGTCTTTCTTGATTCCCCATTGTAAAGGATTCTCTTCCTTCTTTGTACAGTACTGATTCCTTAGTTTTATGATTGCAATTGCAGCCCTTTCCCTTCTTTGTAGTGTCACTGTGTACTTCTACTGACAGTCTGTACAAATGAAAGATACATGATGAGAAAGCATATCCTTGTCCATCTAAGGGGGACAATTGAAGCCCAATGGATAAGGCGCTGGTCTAAATATCAAAATATGGAGAAAAAATCAAGTGACTTCGAGCTATGTCTCGTGTTGCGCAGTGCTCACATCACAAGCCATGTCCTATCAGAAAAAGCAATCAACTGTTGTCACTCTTTCCATAATGGTAAATTTTTTTGGATACCGATGCTTGTGAACATGGGTATCCGGCAAATGTAACATCCCCATTTTAAAACACCAGAACAAGGGAATTTTTTTTTTTTTTATATAACGTTCTCTGTTATGAATTATAAAATTCAAACACACGTTCAAGATTTAATAATTGTTCTCTGCCCAAACAACACAGTTTGGATCATACAATTTCTTTTTAAAACGAATGTTCCCTGTTCACATATTTACAATATGGAACACACATTCAATGCCATTCAATCTTATAACAGATTCTATATGCTGCTGTAAATGACTCGATGAACTGCCGATCCTTCCATTTTCATGGCTCGGAGTTTCAACGATCCTTCATTTCATGACTCGGCAACAACCGATCCTTCATGTACATGACTCGGCAACAACCGATCCTTCATGTTTGTTTATGCATAGTATATTTTATATACTTGTTCTCATAACCTTCCCCGGTTATCGAAGTGATCCATTTAAGAAGCCTATCTGAATATCTGTTACTGATATTCATCTGACATCCTGCATCTTAAATTAAGTGATAAGGACAACGCAACCAGCAATTGCGATACTTTGGCCAAAGATTTTCACATGCTTTGCATGATCATATTCCTGGATGTGATACACATCTACGGAATACGTCCTTCACTTCACTTCACCTGTTATCTAGAATGGTCTTTCCTGGTTCCTACCAGTTCTCAACGTTTAAGTTTAGTTTTAAACTTTTCAATTCCAACTAGTAATATGAACGGGTATAGGAAGGCACTCCTGGTAACTAAAGATACGCAGACATACGGTGTCGTTACCCCACGACTCCATGTGTCTACTTATCTTTAGTATTCCGGAGTCACTCCGTATACCAGATCATACCCTATCCCCACCCCAGCTAAGATCTACACATTCAGCCTATGTATTCTAAATGTTTTAATTCGGGAGGGCATTGCTATATGTCAGCTGCAACAATGTGTCGTCATGAAGACCCCATCTTCATGAAGACACCTTGCTGTAGCTGGCGTATGCCAATGTCCTGCAGAATTCTCCCATCGAGAATACACATCCTGCCCAAGTGACTTAGCCACGAGTTAATAGTTAAAGCAATTTTCAGCATCCACGCTGATCCCTTGATCCTCGTTTCCGTTGCAGTTGTATATAACTAAGAGGGACTAAACTGTCCATTAGTTTGCCAAGTATCGTCTCCTTCGTATCGAAGGGCTACATTTCCTTACTTGGTTTATTTCTTAATCATTGGATTAAGCAGTCCGTACCGACGGACATAATAAGTTTAACCTATTAAACTTAGCCAAGATGTTTCCAACTGCAACTAATTTCAGAATATTAACTTATTAGACGTCATTCAAACGAGGTCTAATCTTCGAGAAATGAATTCATTTGTTCCCCTTAACGTTATATAGTTAAGGATCATTAGTTATGGATATATGTATCCTATATCCTTTATTCTGAATTTTATCAAACGGGATCATTAATGAGGTTCGAAAACGAAGTTCGAATACTCCCAATTTAAATTGATATTCCTTAGCTCCAAGCTAATCCTGAATTCCCTCTGATTATGAAATCATATTCCTCTTAATCCTTTTAATGTCAATTAAAAATTCATCTTTACCCAAGTATGAACTAATTGCATTGTTCAACTTAAAAGTTGTATTTAAGTAAGAATAGATATCAGTTTCAATTCAACATCCATCCAAGGATAATGAAACAATTCCAAATCAGGAAATAACATCATATTTCCAATTTAAACAACAAAATCAACTGATATAATTATTGAAAATATCACACCTGTAATTGTATTCAATATTTCAAGACATAATTTGTACATTTGCCAATCCAGCTGATTGGGTATAGTTTATACAAAGCATCCATTCAACTCATGGACAGAAGAATATATTTTCTTCTTTTCACAATTCCTCGAAGAGGAGTAAAAGCAACAATTACAAGTTATTTTACATCTAATCAAGAGGCATCAGAAAACAGCCAAGCCTTCATTCTAATCAAATTCCATCTGCAAAATGAATTGCACGGGTCAGTTCAATGAACTGAGCACATTAAGCACTTATCCTTAAAATAAGATGCTTCAACTAACTGTTTCAATAAAAGAACCCTGCTTTTATGAAACGACAGCAAAACATCAATCTCAAAATAGGCACAAAGGAGAGATCAGCATAACAACTGAACTATCAGAAAAATATCATCACAATCAGCCAAGGGACTGCTGTCCCGTTTCCACATAATCATTGCAAGTATCAATTTACAATATTTGTAACGTTAGGAATACAAGTAGTTTGCTGCCTATATAGCATACAGTTATCCTTTCCACGCCTTTCATTAATAACAAATGCAAAGGATGAAACTAACTGAATATAAATCCATTACGTTCCTTTCCGTTCATGAAGCATGTTAAATTTAAAGCATTCAAGTACAAACAAGAAAGCGAACAACAATGCATATAGTAGCTCCCATCTAAGCACTATAAAATTCTTCATTCACGAATTCCAGATTTCTAACTGAATGAAAGAAGAAAGATCATTTTTCTAAAACATTAATTCATATCTCTATTTCTTTCCACATGACTGTCCTAACAGTGAAATCCATACGAAAGACAAATCAAAATAACAGTTCAGAGTGAAACTTACAAGATCCACTCGGAATTCACTTTCTGGCAGCAAGAATAATTTCATTTATTTCCAGTTCATATGAATGCCAAGCAGGTTAGTAAGACATTATATTCATCGTTGAGCAAGCCATATCAATATGCATACTAGGTATTTGCTATACTAGAAGATTCCCTACTTCTTACACTGTATAGCTAACCAACAACAATTATGCAACCACGCAAGTATATATATTCATATAATCTTTTATACCTCTGAACACATATAGTTCTTAATAACAAGTGGTACATTGCTGTTACCTACAGCAAGACCGAGTCATAGGCACTATAATTCCAATGTCACTTTCAGAGTCCCAAATAGCAAAAAGAGAAGAATTCATTCTCTACGATTTCATTAAGAACAATCATTGTATTCAGAATGAAGTAAAAACATTCAAATCATGTTTTTCTAATCAAGACAACTCAATTATAAAGATAGCAGAACAGTCGTCCTTAATGAATAGCAACTCACATAGCCTGTACAGAACCAATCCAATCATGCCTCAACAATGAATAACCAATTCGAGTTCTATCTCGATCAACCGTTAATTCCAAAACAACATTTTCCATTTTCTTAAGGAGGTACAGAACTCAAAATATAACATTCATATATCAATACCTCTATAAGGACAAACCGTTTAGGGGGTTAATTGCATAAGCTTGGTACAGTCAAAATAGACTCAGAAAACAAGCTAATTCCCACACTTTCCATTTATTAAAAACAGAAATCCAAGTCGGGTTCACATTCACAAGACAATTCAAACAGAAGGTCAAACCTCATCTACAAGTCGCCATGGAATCAACTTTCCATCACAGCATAAAGAAATATAATCATTCACTGCACTGAATACAACCCAATTTGTATTTGTGTATACAGTCCGAACAGGGAGACCAAACAGCATCATTAAATCACCATAAAACCAACCCATTCTCACAGCAAAGAGAAAACATAATCCAACAATAACCTCAGAAGGAGAAATAGCTACCTTTTCTCTATTTTCACGGGTACCAAAACGTATTCGCTCATTTCTTAAACAAGAAAAGGCACAGCAATGGAAATATCGCAATTACTTCATTCAAGCGAAATCAGATACTCATAGAAAACCCAAATACCATCTTCATTAAAATCCATAATAGTAAAAGGAAGAGGATCTATTTCCTTATAAGTTTCAATAAGAACAACTTAAACCAGCTATTGCTAACTGTTAAACGAACAACACGACAGGAATCATTTCATCCGTGAATATTAGAACAGTCGAACTCAGCGACCCATAACAATAATTCATATTATTTCCAAAATGACAGCAATATAACACGATTGTAATTCCATTTTTCTCTTCACATGTAATAGCAGTTCCAAGCACAACAACAAGGAGAACGATTACACTATAAGGAAAAGATTAAACAGCCTGTCCACTCCATACTACATGTACAGAGAAAGAAAATGTTTATTTCATTCCACAACACTGTACGCAACCACAACAGTAATTCATATTCCAACCCAATTTGAGCAACAACAAATCAAGGCCGAGCAACCAGGGCCATTTTCTTATCATTTTCCAAAGAAAAGAAGGCAAGAATCCGCAAATCCTTTTCAAAATCAACCCAACAGCAATCATGCAATTCCAACCCAAGAGCAGGGTTGTTTTAATGAAACATTTAAATCAAGCAAAGATTTTAAAGAGAAGGGCTTAACGTGCCTGTATTCTCTCTTCCAGAACTCGAAGAAAACGTTGTTTGCCGCGTTTTTCCTTCCACAGCAACAACACAATCTCTCCAACACTTCCTTCCTTCTTCAGGCTTAACAACAGCCTCCAAATCTCCACAAAATGTCAAATGCCAAGAGCTGGTTCGACCGAACCAGGTCAGAAAAACCAAATGCAGAGCAACTTTACAAAAGGCTCGAACCAACAAAAATGAAAATCAATTTTTCCTCATGCTGTTTCCAAGGCGAATTGGTCGCGAGGACCAAAAACCATTAATGCATTAAAGGCTTTACCTTTTTCCTCACTTTCCGCGCCACCGCCACTTGGGTTGGCGAGTTCTAAGTTTCAAATTTTCCAAGCAAACTGAACTTGGCTCTATTTCAAAATAGATGCCTCTAAATTCCTTACCTGCCCCGCCAAAACTGGCGCCGTCCACGAAGGGACAGTTCATTTAATTCCAATGAATGCCTCCTTCCCATCCTTATCCCTTTCTTCCCAAGGGTCTGCGTACCCCTTAGTTTAGGATTAGTTTAGGTTACATAACTCATTCGACCTAGGTCTTAGTTAAACCTTAGGTTTTAGAATTTAGATTTATTTTTCCCTCTTTTTTTTTTTGTAATTTAAAAATCCACTTAGGATAGTAGTGTAGGATGTATGTTAGGTCTTAGGGTTAGTTTAGGTTTAATTCACACTAACCACTAACACTAACAACTTCCTTCCAGCCCCTTACTAACATTCACGTTAACGCAGAGCAGGACGTTCCGTCCTTCAGATTACAGGCCAAGGCCACCCGTGTCCAGGCGTTTCTCGCCCCACGAGGTCCCGAATTCGACAGTACAGGGTTCAAGAATCGAACCCCTGTCGTTGGCATTTTCGTGCTAGCTATTCACACCTGTAATCAGGCGCTGCACGCTCATAATAATCCTAGTCCAGTTCAAGTGTGAATTAACATAGAAAACACAAGAGGACCTCAGCATACTTGAATCAATGGAGTTGATTTAGGGTATGCTGTCAATCAGCACAAGAGCAAGCAATTATACGACAATCTGTCGTCACATCAGCAAACACACAAGTACAATATTTGCTATCCCATGCAATAAATCACAGTATGCAAGAATCCAAATTAGCAACACATTCTCTTAAGATCAAAACGTATCTTAACATGTTTGCTTTCATTCCAAGAGCTATAACAGTATGTAAAACATTCACCAAGTTAACATACAAAATCAGAGTGTTACAGCAAAAAATAAGCTTGAAATCATAAAAAAGTTCTTTCTTACTTCAACCAATCTACTTTGAGTTTTATTTTTGAATCACTTTGTAGGATATGAATAGATGTTCCCAAATTCTTTGAGAGTGCACACATTGGCCCATCTTCAAGTGAATAAAGTTGTAAATGCAAGTTGTTTATTTATAATAGTACTACAGTAGATTTCATTAGTTTTCATTTCCTCTGGACAAGAATAGATTCAAATTCATTTCAACAAATAAAAAACTATCATATGATCATTGTTCCCATAAACAACAACCCACTTTTTATTAACTATCACATTGTTTCTAAAAAAGACATGAGAAAATGATCTTTTCATGCATAAGTCGTGTTGATGTTTATATTTCTCAAATCAAGATCGGTGTTATCTATGCTCTACAGTTAATTTTTCCTTTTTTTTACTAAAATAAGTGAGGTTTGTACCTCTTAGCACAACTATACATCAAGGTCATATCCAAGAGCTTGTAGACCAATTGCAACAGTAAACAACAAAAGAAGGCCACACAAATGATGAATGATGGTTGTCAATGCAACTTAAATGATGTGCAAAGGAATAAAACTAAATTTTCTTAGCTTTTTGAATTACCTCTAGACCAATCTATTTTTTTAACCATTATAATTAATTATGAGTTATGGCACTATTGATTCCATATACATCTATACATAATAACCATAAAAATCTTGTAGCATTTGTGAAATTATTTATGAATTGGTTCAAAATGATATTTATTCTAACTACCACACTTCAACACTGTATGTGTAAACAAGATGGCCATTTTACAAGTCTCAATCAAGTGCAATTATAGTAATAACAATTCCCTTTCTATTGGGGAGCTCATTTGAACCAAATTTATTTGCTGGCTTCAAGCAGCTAGGTAACCAACCAACAAATGTCCTTATAATATTTTACCTACCTACCCGACAACATGCAATCGAACCCAAAATACTAGAATTAGCTTATAATGTTAAAAGGAAGAAACAAATATTTGATCTTCAAATCAAATTACCAATCCTTCCTGATCTCAAAGGTGTAGTTGATTTCAACATGGCATCTCTCATCATCATCTACAAAATGAAACACATAAAAAAAGAAACATTACAACCATTAAACATTTATATCCCACTGAAAAATACACATCATAGAATACTGATGCCCACAAATGACCAAACGAGGTTAATGGAATTCACAGCACAGCTACTGAAGAGAAATGAACAAAAAAAAACATCATGCTACCTTTGTTCTGGCTAAGTAAGATCCCCTGACAAGAATGCCAGAGGGTGTTGTCTCTTCCTCCAATATATGTGTATATGGATCTTGCTGAGGACTGAATGTTCCAAGCATAGCATGAGTACTATCCATTACAAAAGAAAAAGGAAAAAACCCATAAAAATGTTTCAACCTCATTGCAAAAAGAGGCAAGCCAAAAAACTTAAAATTGTTTGAAAATTTTAACCCAAACGTATTTGACCCTCAGAACATTTAAGCTTCTGGTGGAAAAGATATTCTTACCTCTTACTCCACTCTTCCAGATGATGTTAGTATAAGTGAGACTAGATATAATATTATCATGAATAAAGAAACAAATATTGAGATTGTAACAGATGCCTTCTTTAAGTGTGGAGGAACCCCTTCAATTAGTAGGAATGAAAATAATAGGAACAATTAAGTCTGGCCTGCCCGCCGATAAAATCTCAAGATCATCATCATTCATTTGGGTGTGATTTGGGTTTCTCTAAAAAAATCCTAAAAGTTGTATCCATGCATTACTCTTATAATTAAAAAGCAACAACACGAATGAATTTTCAAAAGAACCAATGATCTATGAGGTAACCCCATTTTCTCGTTCATTTGCCTTCTGTTAGAGGCATGATTCTCGGAGAGCTTGTTGATGGTGGCTATTTGTGATTGAAGGCATTTTGTCAAACACTTGGAAATCATCCTCTTTCTTGCCATATTTTACATACACTACTCCCAACGAATCCATAACCCTCATTCACAAGCCAAGGAAGTGAACCATCAACGTCCTGCACAGAGAACAATTTCAAGGGCAGATCAAATTTAAATCAAACCCTAAAATTTGACAAAAAACAAAGAAAGATAAAGATATTTAGAAAGGCATACATTCAAAAGGGACAACATTCTTGAATCGCCCAATGACATAGTGTTGGAATATTTCAATATTTCATCATCAAATGATAATTGCAAGCCATTTGAATCAGGTACATTGGGCTATGACAAAGCAATCTAAGTATTGCCTCAAATTTGCAAAAAAATCAATGGATGAAATCTATGAATTTTCCAAAACCTCTTGATTTATGGTTCTCTTCTTAGGGGCCATTAAGTTCTAGGAAGGCTCATTCTTAGATGCATGTAAAGTCACTGGATATAGTAGCCATTTTTAAAAATAATTGTAACTCCTAATTCTACATATTAATTGAGGGGAGTGAGGTTCCAATAAGCATTTTAAGGGGCTCGTCACTACTTACCTAATGTGGGTGGAGAGTGTGGAATGCCCTTACTACAAGTTGTATTATTTACTCTTATTGTAAGTTGGATTACTCTTAAAAATCTAATGATTGCCAAAAAATTTTACAAGTTGAAATACTCTTAAAAATGTAATAGTAATTACAGATGGAATTTCCTAACATATTGTAGTAAAGCAAAAAATTTTACAAACCATGAAATCACTTGCATGTAAAAACTTAGACCACAAGGTTAGTGGAACAAAAAATCCCTCCAAAACTACAACTTGCAATATTCAATCAATTATCATGCATTTCACCTTCGCAAACCTTACCGAGGAAGGTAATATTGGCAGAATGAAATTATTACCTCTCAAGGAAACAATGATATTTTGCTCTTCTGGAGAACGGATATGCTCCAACCACAACTGCTCATTATCGTCATGTTTTCTCAAGTTCTTATGCCATTGCTCCCACAACAAATCACCATGAAACAATAACGGGTGAGCTTGAGACTGGTTTGCCTCAACACCACCCACACAAGAACATCGATGATGGGGGAGGAGGGGAAAAACAATGACAATTGATCCCTAAAATACGATCTACCTGAAAATTTTATAGTGCAAATATGAAAATTAGGGTTAAAGACCAAAAAAATCTAAACACAAAAATATATGGAAAAGCATTGTTAAAAATAGCCAGAAAAGTGAAAACGTCCAAATGGACGTCAAATTTAAAATAGTCAGTGAAATTTCCGGAAGGGCCTTTCCCATAGGAGGAACACCTTCAGCGTAGAATTAGGCTACAAGGTCAATTTCTATGTCTAAATTTCCATCGAGTAAACCAAATGGATAAAATCCAATATCTTAGTACAGAGCAACAACAACATGGTAACCATATAAAAGATTGAAAAAGGATAAAGAAACTATGCATGCCATTTAAACGATTTCATGGGTTCAATAAGATTCACGAGTTTGGGAAATGCTTTGATGATATCCTTAATTGTTACAGGTGTGATGTATGCCTTGAATTTGATTAGGAGTGACTTATTACATCCATTGCAACTTCCCTGACTTCACTTCAAAATTGAGTATTCATCGTATATATTTATATGAGTAGGTGAGCAAGTGAACAATGTCTGGCTATTCAAAGGTCCAATTTTTGTAGTAAAAAAATGGTTGGTGTTTTTGATTGTCAAACGCTCTTTCACTTGTAGTAAAAAATGGTTGTCGATTATAAAAATAAGTTGAAAGTTGATGGAATACATTTTTATCCTGCCGAAGGTATGTATATAGTTATTATATTCTCATTGTGAAGTAGATTACAAATTTTAGTTGGAAAGGTGGATGAAAAAATCTTACATAATTTTATTAAAAACTTGTATACTCTACGGTATTTGGTCTTCATCTTAGTATTATTTTTCTACCACCTGCCAATCACACTACGCTACATGGTAAAATTTACCTTGCAAACATAATTGTTTTATGGATTTTTTTAAACACCCATTTATCTCAAATGAGCATGGTCAAAATATATTTTTTAGCCTAACCCATATATTTCTATTAATAATTGTCTCTTTTCTATCAGCCGGTGAAAAGGTGACACAAGGAAAATTTTTTCTCTGAGGCTATAACTGGAGAGATGATTTTTTCTCATGATTAACCTGTATGTAATGCCTGTATTGATCTAGATTCTAGGTTGGGGTTTATTCAATAACACTATCCTTTGTTTCTTGGTGGCATTTATGTATCCATTTTTTATTGAAGATGTCAATTTCACAATTCTCTAACTATTGCTCTTAGTTTTCATCTCTTTTTAGTACAATTTGTAGCTTCTCCCTACTATTCAACATAGTTTTCTTTCTTGTAATTTTTTGTTCAAGTTTAGTGTGTTTGGGTGAATATGCATTTATTTGGTTTCTTGTTGTTGACATGTGTTTAGATTTAATGCATCTAAGTGAAAATGTCTATTTTTTGTTTGTTGTTGTGATAGTGTAAACACATTCACAATTGAACATGTGAATTAGTTATTTAGTTACACCTAATAAGTTCATTTGTGGAACAAATAATGTATTTGGGAGTTATTGCAAATTCCTGTAAATTATTGGAGTTTTTTGAGATATTCTCTCCACTCCTTGATTTATGGACATAATCTCATTGTTATCCATTTTTCCCTGCCAGGAAAAATGGACAATAGGGAGTACATGACCCGGGCATCAGAAAGGGACCTCATAGCAAAACCCAGGGTTGTAGGTCAAATTTAATGTTTAGATAACATTCGAGAGGATTTGGGAGCTAGAAATAATTTGAGGAATTTTTTCCTCTTCTAGGTTTTGAATAACACAGTGTGTGCCTTATAGGTGAAATTAGTCCTCGGCGGGCCCGCATTCAGCCAAAACAAGTCAAAAACAACCAGATTTGGTCAACGAGCCCAAAATTCATCCCACTCAACCTAAATGAGCCTCCTAGTTGGAAAACCCAAAAATTTCAAAGATCTAGTGTTCGGGGGCAAAGGGTTTCAAAACAACCCCATAGGGGCTCTGAACTAGAAAGGAGCTCGTTGAGTAGCTCGAAAATCCAAGTTGAAGACTTGGTCAGCCATGAAGGTGAGTTCGGGGAATGTCAGCTCGACAGGTTGGCTTGACTTGGTGAGCCAAGCCAGGAGAATGCATGACTCGGATGATTCATGAAAGAAATGCTAAAGGAGCAGCTTGAGGCCTAGATCGAGCTAATTCAGAGGGGAAAAGGGAGGAACGAGCTCCTCGTGGAGCTCACGTGTTGTTAAAATGGGGTGCGAGCACAAGGCCGAGTTAAACGAAGTAATGGGAATTGCTTGGGGATTGGAAAAAGATACATGACATGATAATGAGGGAGCTCATGGTTGAGCTCGCAGGTGCGACTTGCTGGTATGGGATCAAGTTCAAAAAGTCAGAACAAAGGAAAACAAGAGGCTGAGTCGATGGCCACATGCACAAGGAGAGCTCGTTTCAAGGCTCGACTCAAATGCACAACTCAGCCAAGGATCGATTAAATGCGGGGTTGCATCATTTCGACAAGACATGGTCACAAGGAAGAGGAGCCGAGCTCAAAATGAGCTCGATGAGTGAAACATCATAGGGGCAGGGTGGTTTGAGTCGTGGAGGTAGAAGTAAGGATCGACGAGTTGGCTCAGGGGCCAAGTTCCACGATGAGTGGTTAGAAGGTTCCCGAAGTCCAAAATTTTAGACTTCAGAAGGATGGAATATCAGATTTTTTTGCTAGGTGAATGAACAATGTCATTCGAAGGGGGAAAATTCCAAAGTAATACAAATCTTGAAATCTGATCCATGTGTTTTGGAGGTCAACGAGCCATGACGAGTTAATGGGGAAAACATTTTTTGAGATTTCAGAGAGTTGCAATTTGGAGGATAACTCAGGTGAAATGGTGAATGCAGAGGCAAATGTCCAAATCCTGAAGTCTGAAATTCAGACTTCGGGACTTTGGTGATTCAAAGTTTTTACTGGTCGAGCTGAATGAAGAGTGCCACATGCCCGAAGGGGGGTTGACCCTGAAAGCCCAAAGTTAGACCACCGAGTTGGTTGAGGATGTGAATGCAAGATAGGTGAAAAGGTGATGTGGCCACATGGATCAATGTCATAAGAGCCGTGTGGGTACCTCAGGGGTCAAGCCAATGGATGCACTGGCCGGAGTGGTTCAGAGATTAATGCAAGGTGGTCAAGATGTTTTAGGGTTCATTGGATTATGGGAACTTGACGAGAGGGGAAGCTGGAGCTAGTTTTTTCTAGCCAAAAAAATGCAACATGGGATATTACAGAAGGCATGCAAGATGAGGCTGTATGAATAATGCGAGAGCTCAGTAGGGAATTCAAGTGGGTCACAGGTCAACATGAGGGGTAAATGCAGCTCGCCGATGGTCTCGAGGCTGGATGGTGAATCAGGTAAGAAGTAAGAGGGGGACATATGACCCACCATGAAGAATCACGTAGAAGGATCTTGACACTTGGCTCATCGAGCAACTCGATGAGCCAGTCAACCAACTCACCAATGCAAGGTGCAGACCCATAATACACACAAACCCCCCAAACTTTGAAATGTGATATCTTGAGCACTGTAAGCCCGATTTACACAAAATACAAGTCTATGGAATTGTGAAAATGAGATATTTACAATGGAAACATCAAAATAGGAATTTTAGAGGTTTTGGCCCTCCAAAATTACATGAAAAATGAACAATAACAGGGTTGGTGGAGGTGCATTAAATGAGGTATGGGCATGCTTCCTTCTCCAACAAGGAGAAGTTCATAGAGACATGGGTTTTGTAGGTTTCCCCATGCTTGTTGCAGGTGTCATGATGGATTTATGGGTGGTTGGAGAATATTTTGGGTTTCCTCCCTCTCTCTCCAAAATTTCTTTGTATAAATTGTAAAGGGGTTACACATTGAAAGGAGTTAGTAATTCTTCTCCTCCCATGCACCCCTCTTCTTCTCTTGGGTAGATCTGGGGCTCAAAGCCTTTCTCCTAAACATTGTACTGGAATATTACCTCTCCCTACATGCAATGTACTATCTATACTTCAAAGAGCAATAAAATTATGTTCTGTGTTAAATTTTATAGTCTCTGCATGATTTTAGTGCTCTCTTTTATCTCTCATTATAAATCAAGTGTTCTGTACAAATCTCATTGTTCATTGTAGGTTTAGTTGTTTTATGCTTATTCAGGAATTGTGAATGTGTGCAATCTCATCTTTGGTGCATGAACACCCTCTCCAAGTACATTCTTTCACTATTTTGTAGGCTGGGAAAGTTTTTGACACTCCTTTTCTTGGTGTATCACCACTTATAGTATAGGTTTTATTTCATGCATCTCTCTCCCTATCTCCTTGGAATGTTAGAATAGGTTTTATAGGCATTTTCTTCCATTAGGAGTAGTAGTGGTAGGTAGGATTAGGAAGAGGAATTGGCCTTCTCTGGAGGGTTATCTTAAATTTACAATTCCCCATAGCTTGAGGGATAACCCATTGTTTGGAAAATTACAACGAATTCCCCATTCACAACTTGGCCATTCGGGGGGTGCTGTGATTTTTCCATAACACTCATATCCTAGGTTTAGCTAATCCCACTTATTATTCGGGTGAGGATATGTTTTGTAATCAATTTGTGTGTTTCTCGGGTGTGAAACAACAAGTGGGTGCAAAAATATTATGATCTCCATTTTTGTCTGCAATTTGCATTTTCCTATTTTGATTGCGTGCTTGAGTTTCCATGCTAATGTTTGGTTCCTCATACTTTCATGGTATCATGTCAAAAATTTCTTTGTCTTCCTCAGATACTTGATGAATTTGGCTTTCCATGGGAATATCCTTTTATAATATGGTGTGATAATCAAAGTGTTATCCAAATAACACATAATCCTATTAAACATTAACATACAAAAAACATTGAAATTCATATGCATTTCATTCAGAAGTTGATTTAGGATGATATTGTTGACTTGAAGCTTGTATCTACAACTAATTAGATTGTAGAAATCTTCACTAAACCATTTGATTCTCCTCATTATCCTCTATTATGACAAAATATCAGAGTGAAGGAAGTTGTCCTTAGGAGGGATCTATCATAATGAAGTCCTTCTTCCTTCCTTTTTCTTTTCTTTTTTATAATGGGTACCTTATTTGGCATAGTAGTCATGACCCTTTCTCTATTTTGTTCCTTGACATTCAGTTATGGGAGGGTGTTGATGTGAACACATTCACACTGGACCATGTGAACTAGTTATTTAGTTACACCTAATAAGCTCATTTGTGGAGAACATATATTTTTATGTACAAATAATGTATTTAGGAGATATTGTAACTTCTTGTAACTTCTTGTATTTGTTTGAGAGATTCTCTCCATTCCTTGATTTATGGAGATAATTTTATCTCCTATGTTTGGTTAATCCCACTTATTATTTAGGTGAGGATATGTTTTGTAATCACCTATTTATTTATGTATTTCCCAGGTGTGAAACAAAAAGTGGGTGCAATAATATTATGATCTCCATTTTCCTAATTCTGGTTGTGTGCTTAAATTCCCATGTTAAGATTTGGCTCCTCAAACTTTCATGGTATCAAGTTAGGAAGCTATTTGGATTCATCGGATACTTGATGAGTTTGACTTTCCACAGGAATATCATTCTATAATATGGTGTGATAATCAGAGTGCTATCCAAATAACACATACTCCTATTGAACACTATTATACAAAACACATTGATAGTCATATGCATTTCATTCAGAAGTTGATTCAAGATGAGATTATTGACTTAAAGTTTTTATCTAGAACTGATCAAATTATAGACATCTTCACTAAACCCCTTGCTTCTCTTCTTTATCTTCTGTTACCAAAAAATATGGAGTAAAAGAAGTCGTCCTTGGGAGGGATTAAAAATTATTTTAGTAAATCTAGAAACTAGATTATGGGGATCTCTAGGACAAGAGCGCTTGGGAGAGGACATGGCCTCCTGGGAGCTAGAATTTGATCTTGGCACTAGTATATACAGAAATGTTCAGGGTTTGGTTCTTCATGTGTCACTTAGTGTCACTGCTTATTACTTTTTGGTCACATCATATTCACTGTGTCACACCTATACCTACAAAATAGAACCCTAAATACCTGCACAATACTCAAGGAAACATTAGATGAATAAAAAATTCATATGCTTAAGTTATATTGGCCTCAAAAATCACCCTAATGTGCTTGTTACCAAGTGTTGCACTACATTTTAGACTCAATGTAGTTCTAGTGTGTGTGATATTAGAATAATGTCCCTTGAGCTAGGTTTCCGTAGCTCCAGTTACACAAGAAGATAACATGCTATAACTAATTTGTCCTAAATGCAAATGTGTAGTATGGAATTCAAAATAGCTCCCCCTATGGAGCGAAGTATGCAGTCCCAATATGAAGTCCTTGATGTAGTAGATAATATCAACTCCTTGTAAGTGTATGTGCATCTTGAATGATTTCCCCCTAACGAGGTTGAATAAGACACATGCATATATATATGATTCCTTTGATTACATTTCATCATTAACAAGTGAAAGGATGACCAAGGGTGGTAAAATAATTCGATGAAGAAGTAACATACAAAAGCTAAGAAAAAGAAATAGAAAGGAAAAAAGCACCCAAAGGGGAGAGTAGCATTTGAGCACTCTTTTCCCTAATGGGCGGTCCTATACATGGTGTCAAAAAGATAAAGTAATGAAATTGGTGCTAAGCAAGCTATTGGTTGGTATGTAAAAATGTATGTTGTCAATCAGAAACAACAATCCATAAAGATGAAAAGGATAAAATAAATGTCAAAGAAAAGTAAAGGGTTGTTAATGAGTAATTCACTTGCTTAGGAATCATGCATATAAATGTGATATTTAGAGGCTAGATGTACATAGTAAGTGCATGATTTAGTGACTAAATTTTCCCCCACTTTATGTTGGTGAATAAGGATTCAGTAGCATAAAATAGAAAATAAAATCATACCTTTGGGATTCGAAGAAAGATCATGCCAAGTAATATGATGAATGAGTGTTGTAGCGTGCCGAATGGAATGGTCCAAAATTTATACCATGAAACTCTAAGGAGAGGGAAGGATAAGGATCCTAGGGGTGAATTTTGTGTGTGTGGAGTGATAATGATGTGTGCTTGTAGTTCCTTGGAATGTTGTCTTTGTCGTAGCAAGCTTGAGAGTTGTTTGTGTGCTTTACCTTTTTCGAGACAAGATGAGACCTGCAAGAGAAAACAATTGTAGTCAATGCTTTAGGTAAATGCAATTGACCTTTAACTTGTAAATTATGTGAAAATGGAAATGTGTATTGGAAATAACTAAACCAATGGGTTAGAGTACATGTGAATTTCTAAAAGAGAAAAGGATATAAATTTATTTCTTCTTGTAAATTGATGCTTAGGAGATGGTTAGAAAACACGAAGGATTTAGGCATCCTATTGCTAAACTAGGAATTTGAGCATCCAAAAACTAAACTTCAAATTTAGGAATCTTGTTGTCACTAAGGGAAATATTATTGGGAGAGTGGTCTATTTTTTCCTCCAACCATCAACACTTCCCCACGGATAAGTGCTACTACAGATGATCGCAAACCTGATTTGAAAATCACATCATGTGATACATTGTTCCAGACATATCGTTGTCTTGTATATTCCCGAGGTGCCACTTTGTATTTTTATTTCTACTTTGGTTCCTAAGTTAGTTTTTTGTTCATGTTAGTGATTGATTGCAATATGAAACTAGAGAATAATGTAATTGTGTAATTGTTGAAACTATTTTGAAACTATTTTCCCCCTGGGACAGGAGTGCCCAGGTAGGAACTTGCACCCACCACTCATTTTTGATCTAAGAGATTTTATTTGTGTTGATTTTTATGGCCAAGAATTTACTATCCTTGTTCTTTAACTTATTTCTACTTTGATTATGTTTTCTGTGACTCTGTAACTGGTGGGAGGATGAAAAGGTTCACCTAATGTTTTCCCTCGCTCATTTGGGGTGCTTGAGATGAACAAAAGTGAAATAATGAAGCCCAAATGAATAAGGCTGAAACTGATATACATATATGAGATAGGGATTCCTGCAAGGGAATAGGGATTACACTTGCTAATTACTATGGCGCAAGAAAAACAACAAGAAAATTCTAGCATACAAGTTTTAGTGACAAACATGCATTGCATACAGAATTTTTTTTTAGGAAAAACATATAGGAAAATAGTAAACAAGGACACACAGAGTAGTTGGTTGCATACATGGGACACCACTTAGAATTTTGCAAGATAATCAGTACCATCAAGGCTTGTCCAAATAAGGAAATAAGCAAACATATGGCATAACCAACTAACAATAGGAAATAAGGTACAATAAAATCATACAACCATGATTGGAAGGAGTCCTGCAAGGTAAATGCTACACATAAAGCATTTGTTAGCATGTTGTGAAAGATAAATAGTATTCAATAATGTAAAATCTGAATATAGAAATGAAAATGTGAAATATTGCAATGATATAACCTTCTAGTAAGTGTGAAAAAGATATATGCCCTCAGGAGCCTTAGTGGGACTAGTAATAGACAGGGCCAAACATCATACATTGTGTAACAACCTATAAGTGACTTGATTTCACCTTAAGATACCATGTGAATGTGCATCTGTGTATTAAAATGATAAATCAAACTATAAACCATAGTAACATGATAAGAAAAGATGCGGCATAGAGTAGATAAGAAAGCAAAAATACATTTAATCAAGATTTAGGTTAACATGTTTTTGTGTTTTTTATTAATAATATGTGAAATAAAAAAGTGATAAGGGAGGAATAAGGATGCCCCCCAGTGTGTGTGTTCTAAGTGAGGTCCATGTAAAGAAACCCCCAACTGTCAAACATGAACCAAGAACAATATTGCGTCATCGGGTGGTGTGGGGGAATTGGATCCCCACAAATTTGAAGGACAAAATGATCTATACAAAAGAGAACTAGTCCAGGGCCAAAAATCAGTTGATGTGAAAGAAATACACATGTGAACATGATCTAGGACTTGATGGTCACTCGATAGTACACGAGGCCAAGTATATGGAATATATCTTTTTGTCTCTCAGAAGTGCACCCTTGTTGAGAGATGACAACAAGGTTCTAAGCTTGCTTTATCTCTCACTTCCGTAGATACAATGGAAACACCTCAGGTCTGTGGGTATACCTATTGTTGAGGTGAGTCTCTAGTATCAAGGTTGGTTTCTTATTGATGTATCCTAAACTATTTTTTTGGGGTTTTGAGGCTAAAAATATTATTGTAACTGAATTGAAATGGGGTGATACACCAAATTGATTAAGAGATTTGACTGAGTACATGCACAATATATTGAGATTTTTTTTACAGAAACACGAACCAATGGGTTTGTTATCCAATTTCACCCCCAAGGTTGAATTGATAACATACATCAGGATTCTCAAATCCCAGGAAAATTGATTGATCCAAGGCAAAAATCATGTTTCTAGGGTCCCTTCAGAATTTTTTCTAACTCTCCTGTCCAGGTTGAAAAGAACAAGCTCTGAGAAAATGCGAGAAAGTTGCAGAAAATAAGCTTGGGCTAGAAAAAATTGTGAAAATCGGCTAAGTTCTAGTCCAAATGACAGTCGGGACATTTGGGACGAAAAGGTGCGGATCGGCCGAAAAGCCTACAGGCGGCCCAAACAACAAAGGGAAATCTAGGACAAATGGACGCGAAATGCCCGAATCGGCCGGAAGAAAGAAAATTTGTCCAAGTCCTTTATCAGGAGCAAGCGGGACAAGAGTACGCGAAGGACCTGAACCGGCCGGTTTGGCCGAAACAGGAAACTTCAGCACAAGGACAAGTGGGATAAAGGGACGCGCAGGACGTGGATAGCCGAAGGGGCCAAAAGCCAATCAGATCACGCCACGTGTCACCGGCAGAAAAGGAACGAGGAAGCCCATTTTAGGCGGATCGGAGGATTCTGTCCCGTGAAGCACTGGGACATCCAGGACAAAAGGACGCGGTGGACGTGAAAATCTGGCAGGCCCGTAGACAAATCACAGCATGACACGTGTCGCCAAGGAAAAAGGTCCAAAAAGTCAAAGGGGCGAGTTTTCGAGCACTGATCCGAACCAATGAAATAGTGCCACGTGTCCAAGTTTAAGGGGCCCACAAGAAAAGCCTGCGAAAAGGTGGAGAGAGAAAATTTGCTCAGCGAACCAGAGCCTGCCACGTGTTGTCCAGATGGCAGAGTGCGGGAAAAGAAATTTAAAAATCCGTTTTCACCTGTTTTGTGCCCTAAATCTTCAGATCATCATATCTTTCGATCCAGAGCTCAGATTTGCACGTTCTTTATATCAACGGAAAGCTGTTGAAATTCTCTACATGATTTTAGGATCAATCTCACATTTTGGTGTAGTTTGGAGGGAGAAAATTAAGAAAAAGTCTCTGACGCGTGGTGATAGACAGAAGTAATGCTTCAACAACCAACTTTAATGCAGCAGACAGCTCGCCGCTCCTGTTAGACAGCCCACCGTTTTGCTAGGATCCGCCGCTTCTGTCATAATGAGATGATTTTAAATGCTACCAAGAAGTGGTTGGGGTAGATTCTGGATTTCCTCTCTCTTCCCTCTCTCATTTCTTGATATATATTGTAAAGAAGAGCTCCTTTAAGGGGTTGGACATTCTTGTTTTGCATCCTCCCTTCTTCCCTCGCTTGCAAGAGAAATTGTGGAGCTTTCAAACCTCCCATATGGGTTGTAATGCCAGTCTTTTTTGCCTCTTGGCCACTGCAATGTACTGTATCGACTCTTGAGCAATAATATATGTGTTGTGATTGACTCTCGACCCTCTCATGTATTCATTACTGTCATTTTGATCTCTTATTGCAGTTTGGTTACCTGTGCATGGTGTTTGTATTGCATCTATGTGGTCTGTGTTAAATTTGCAAAACGAGTGTCTAACATTCCTCGGTGCATCACCTTTGTAGTTTAGGTTGTATTCTATGCATTTTCTTACCCTGTCTCCTTGGCAAGTTAGATTAGGTTTTAGCAAACCCTCTGCATTTTTTGTGTGCATCTGAACAGAGGAATAGGAACCAGCCTTCTCTGGAGAATCTTTTCTCATCTTTACAAGTCCCACACTTGGAGAAAGGATTCCATGTTGTGCAATCACACTGGATGCCTGAACATCAACCTAGAAGCCTGATTTGCATCCAGGGGTGCTGTGAGTCTGCAACAACAATTTTGGCACGCCCGGTGGGACACTAGAGGTCTCATTTTTATTTGCAGCAAAGTTGATATGCATCTGCTGCAGTTTTCTTGCTTATAAGAGCTATTATTTGCATATCTGGTGACTCCAAGGGGAAGAATCAACTGGTTTCAGTAGTGCCAGGCCTGAAAACTCATGAGAAGAATCACCACAAGGTCAAGAGTTGGAGAAGAAGAAGTGTTGTTTGAATACCTGCAGTTATCTCCAAGAAGAAGGCAAAGAGGAAGAAGGATTCAAAGGTCTCCATCTCCACCAAACAGAACTCTCTCAACTCCTCCACCTGACAGGCCTTTCATTCAGTATAGAAGGGTTTTAAGACCGATTAGAATGGCTCAGAACAATCCCTACGTCAACTTCACAGGCAGCAGCCCACTTGCTCTCAATGCACAACATCCAGTTCCTATTGCAGCCTTGAAGAACATTCCTTACTTCACTGGAGAAAATCAGACTACTCCAGGTGATCATGTTAAAGATATTGCTAACCTTTGTGCAATCCATGAAATCAATGAAATGCAAGTGGCTGTCAAGTTACTGGCATCTTCCTTCAAGGGTAAAGCATTACAATGGTTTAGGAGCCTTGGAGCTGGTTCTATCACAAACTGGAATCAGCTGTGTATTGCACTTCACGAGCAATTTGGAGAGAAGGGAGACAACTTGTCTCTTTTGGAGCAGCTGACAACTATCAAGAGAGCCCCCAACGAGCAGCTGACTGACTTCAACTTCAGATTTCAAAGGTCTTGGGATAGGATTCCAGTGGCAGTCAGGCCAACAGCAGAAGGTGCTTTTCTATATTACCTTAAAGCTTTGAATTCTGATATTTCTATGTTAATTCAGTCCATGGGAGGCACAACAATCCCTATGGCTTATAGCATTGCCATTAGAGCTGAAAACTGTCTTATTCAAGCTGGTAAACTGGCTCCTAGGCCTCCCATGCCTTTGTATCCAAACTTAGAAAATCCAAGCACTAGTCAAGCACCCACTTTGGCTCCTGTTCCCACTCCTAGAAATCAGAGTTCAAATGAAGCTTCCACTTCATCTCCAAGTGCTTCAAATGAACTCCAAGAGGTCATGAAACAGTTGCAAAATTTGGGAAATGAGCTGGTTACTATTAAGAGGCAA
Source organism: Taxus chinensis (assembly GCA_019776745.2). Lineage (NCBI taxonomy): Eukaryota > Viridiplantae > Streptophyta > Pinopsida > Cupressales > Taxaceae > Taxus > Taxus chinensis. The sequence continues at coordinate 143,370,740 of CM034156.1, read as the reverse complement.
CAAGCCCAAGGTTTCAGACCTTCCTATCAACCTCAAGCTCAGCCTAATAGGCAGCCATACCAACCACAAAGACCACCTAATCCAGTTGCAAATGTGAATCAAACAAGGCCTCCCTGCCAATAGACCATTCCAGCCCTATAATCCAAATGCTATATCTGCCTCTAAGGCATTAGTGCCAACACAGAACAACATTGCTCAGGAATATGACTGGTGCTTTCCATGCAACGAGCCTCATAACCAATCCATGTGTTTCAATGGTGCTCTCAATCAAGCACTGATGGTGACAACTACTGGTGTGGAGGGTGAGGGCAGTCAAGGAAACAGTCAACAACAAGAAACATTTCAACAGCAATCAGCCCCAAATGACACCACGTTGGTGAACTGGCAAGCAGAAGATTTCTGTGGCATGAATCAAGCAGTTTCTCAAGGTGTTGCAGCCAACACAAGGTCAAAGAGGAGAAATTTGGGTGAAGAACAACCATTAGCCCCAACCAATCCACAACCTTCCACGGCTCCACAAATGATTGGTAAGCAGAGTCCAGTTCCAAATACACAAGGGCAGCCAAGAACAGCCCCTAGGCCAACTCAAATGCCAGCTGTTGCTGCCCACGTACAAGGAGTAAGTGTACAAACCAAGGGACAACAAAAGAATACTTCATCCCCATTCAGTATCATTGAACAGGTGAAGAAGACTAACGTCAATATATCAATGTGGGAATCCCTATCCATCCCAGGATAAAGAGATCTGCTGCAAGCTGCCATGAAGGATTGGACAACTTCGAATCAGCAGGTTCAGATGCAAGACAAAGTGCTTACAAATGCTTCCCAGCCTGAAGGAAGCCATGGAGGGCAACAAGGTAAAATGTTGAAGCCCCCTCCTTTCTATGTTTCATTAATCATTGGGGATAAACTAGTGCACAATTGCATGATTGATTCCGGGGCAAGTAGCTCAGTGATGCCCAAGCAAATAGCTGATCAGCTGGGTCTCCAATATGAATTAATATCTAAAGGGGTAGTGCAATTGGATGGGACATCAATAGCAACAGTTGGAGTGATTAAAAACTTGATTCTTACCTTGCATGCATGTCCAAATGTTGTTGTCTTACAAGATATATCAATCATAGACCTTCCACCACTCCTTTCCCTTTGCTTGTCAAGGGACTTTACAGCCAAGATTGGGGGGTATTTGTCTGCTGATTGGTCTCATATGCTGTTTAGAACAAGGTATGGAACTAAGGCTACAATTAGGTCTGAACCTATTGCAAACTTCCATATTGAGCCTTACACTCCTAGTTAGATTAATGCCAATTGCTCAGCATTTGATCAAGAAGATCACCCTAGTACTGATGAGGCTGACACCAAGGTTGGAAGTATCCCGGACCTAACTCTCGATGAATGGGAAAACAAGATACATGCTTTTGATCCCTATCAAGAAGTAGAAGAATCTGAGCTGGGAGTCTATTGTATACATGAAGAAAATCAACCTGTTCCTAGCATCACCAAGCCAAGCCATAATGATGACAATGAGGTATGGCGGCTATTTTTTGATGGATCAAGGAGTAGGCAAGGTGCAGGAGGTGGAGCCATGCTTGTTTCACCTCAAGGCATCAAATATTATTCAGCTTTTCGTTTCCAGTTTTCTTGTTCAAACAACACAGCTGAATATGAGGCCTTGATTCATGGACTTCATTGGGCTAGGAAAAAAGGGATAAATAACTTGCAGGTGTTCGGGGATAGTGAGCTAATCGTCAACCAAGTTAGAGGACAACATGCTACGAAGAACGACTTGCTGAGGAGCTACAAGAATAGGGTATGGGACCTCATTGAGGATTTCGAAGCTTTCAACATTGTGTCCATACCCAGGAAGAAAAATGAAGCTGCAGATAGGCTCGCAGCAGTTGGAGCAACGTTTGATGTGGTTGACAACATCAAAAGGGAAAAAACATAGCCACATATCCATGTGATTGTGAGGCCAGCAGTTCCAGATAATAACACAAGCTGGCAGGTGTTTGAGAACGATCAACAGATCGTCAATTTTTTACAAGAAGAGGCTGAATTCTCAGCTAGGAATCAGGACAGACTAGAGCAGCAGTATGGGGATCAAGTAGTACAGCTACGGACAAACAAGCTTCCCAAGGGTTTAATAACGTTGGAGTCTATCTTCAACCCTAACGACCAGTTCCGTAAAGAAAAGGCTAACATACAGGTCAAGAGGGAAGATTCAGAGCCAATTCCGGTTGGGGAAGGCAAAACACTTCAAATTGGTAAAGTGGCCACTGAGCAGGAGAAATCAGATTTCATACAGCTTTGTCAAGAATTTCCAGATGTCTTCGCTTGGAGCTATGAAGACTTGAGAGGATTCAATCTGAATTTGGCACAACATACCATAGAATTGGATCCAGATGCTAAGCCCATCAGGCAGAAGCAGAGACCTGTTAACCCTCACATTGAGCCTCTAATGAAGAAAGAGCTAAATAAGCTAATAGAGGCAAGCATTATATTCCCGATCAAGCACTCAAGCTGGGTTGCTAACTTGGTTCCGGTCAGGAAGAAGAGCAGAGAAATCAGGTTGTGTGTAGATTTCCGGGACCTCAATAGGGCATCTCTCAAAGACCATTACCCACTTCCTTCAATGGAACAAATATTGCAAGTAGTATCCGGTTCAGAGAGATTCTCTCTCCTAGATGGCTACTCAGGGTATAATCAGGTGATGGTGAAAGAAGATGACCAATTCAAGACGACTTTCACCACCAAATGGGGGACCTATGCCTACAAGAAGATGCCATTTGGACTATCAAATGCTGGAGCCACCTTCCAAAGGGCAATGGATATGGCATTTAAAGGGTTGATCAACAAAATAGTTCTAATATATCTTGACGACATCACTGTATTCTCAAAAAATGCAGTGGACCACCTCTGTCATTTGAGGCAAGTATTTCAGAGATGTAGAAGATTTGGGGTATCATTGAATCCCAAAAAGTGCATATTCTTGGCTCACGAGGGAAAACTTCTAGGCCATATTGTTTCAAAGGAAGGGTTGACGATTGACCCAGAACGGGTTGAAGCAATTCAAGCACTGCCATTGCCAAGTCACAAGAAGGCTCTTCAAAGCTTCTTGGGAAGGATCAATTTTGTCCGCAGGTTTGTTCCAAACTTTGCAGCTCTCGTAAAGCCAATAACGCTGATGTTAAAGAAGAGCATGGCATTTAAGTGGACATCTGAAGGCAAGGCAAGTTTTGAGGCAATAAAAGAGGCTATATCTCAAGCCCCAACTCTCGTCAATCCAGACTTCTCCAAGGACTTCGTGCTATATGCCTTCGGTGGTGGAGACACAATTTCTGCAATCCTGGCACAACAAAACAAAGAAGGATTAGAACAACCAGTTGCTTTCTTCAGTCAAGGCTTGGAGGAATACGAAACTAGATACTCTTTCATTGAAAAGCATGTACTTGCAGTGATCAGGAGTTTAAAGAAATTCAAGCACCTAGTCTCAAACAACAAGATCCAATTATTGGTCTCTCATGCGGGAGTCAAGGACTTCCTTCTAAACAAGGATCTGAATGAGAAGCGTGCAGGGTGGATAACTCGTGTCATGGAATATGACATCGAGATCAAGGTCACCAAACTAGTACGTGGAAAGGGACTATGTGAACAGCTAGCCTTGAGTCAACAGGTTGAAGCAGGTGATGAAAAAGAGACTGTCTTGGTACTACAGGATGGCCAAGAAAATGAAAATGATGATGTGCCTACTCCTTGTTGGACTCAGAATATGATACACTTCCTACAGACAGGACTATGCCCTCCAGAGATGAACAAGACCCAAAGGAGATACTTCAGATTACAGGCTGTCCTGTATGCCATTGTTGATGGAGTTTTGTTCAAGAAAGATGTAAATGGAGTGCTGCTGAGATGCATTAGCACAGGTCAGATTCAAAGGGTATTGGAAGAGTTTCATGGTGGACCAGCTGGTGGCCATTTTGCGCCAAGAGTGACAGCGCTAAAAATTATGAAGGCTGGTTATTATTGGCCTAAAATCTTCAGCGATTGCTACGCATGGATCAAGAGGTGTAAGAATTGTGCATTCTTCACAGGAAAAGAGAAGTTTGCTGCCCTTCCATTGCATCCAATCTCAGTTGACCAGCCATTCATGCAATGGGGTTTGGACTTCATTGGAGTCATTAATCCCAATTCAAGCCAAGGGCATAAATGGATTTTGACAGCCACAGACTACTTCACCAAATGGACAGAAGCAGTAGCACTCAAAGAGGCAAATGAGTCTAGCATCTTAGACTTTTATGAGGGAATAACAACCAGATTTGGTGTACCTACTACAATAATCTCTGACAATGCATTGGCATTCATTGGATCTAAGGTGACTGAGTGGGCTGTCAAGAACGGTATTTACCTAAGCACTTCATCGAACTATTACCCTCAGGGTAATGGCCAGGCCGAGTCTACAAACAAGAACTTGTTGAGGATCATTAGGAGAACTCTTGATGAGAATCAGAGGTCTTGGCATACCAAGCTGAAATCAGCCTTATGGGCTGACAGGATCACTCCCAAAAGATCCACAGGTAACTCTCCATTCAGGCTTGTCTATGGAAGAGAGGCAATCTTGCCCATGTCACTTGAGTTGCCAACATTGGAACTCATGAAGCAGCTGGAGTTACTTGAATTTGAGCCCATGGAGGTGAGGTATGCAGAGTTGATGGAGCTGCAAGAGATCAGAAATCAGGCATCCCAAGCAATGGAAAAGGATCAAGCTTTGATCAAGAAGACCTTTGATAGGAAGGCCAAAGATAGATCTTTTCAAGTTGGAGATCTAGTGTTGAAATGGGATGTGGACAGGGCAAAACCGGGAAGGCATTCAAAATTTGATGCCATTTGGAGTGGCCCATACATGGTCACGAAGTGCAAGAGCAGCAATGCTTTCCAATTGGCTTCATTGGACGGTGAAGAACTGCAGATTCCAGTAAATGGAATCTATCTCAAACATTGCTACTGAAAATAAAAGGTTCACCCTTGTAAATATTAGCCTAGATTTCAATTCCTCTAAGTGCGTATGCACATTGTCTTGTTGTAGTTAGGTTTCAGTTTCCCTAAGTGCTTTGGCACAGGTTTTGTCGCTCCTAGATTTTTGAGTTTTGCTTTCATCAGTTCATTCGTGCTTCTCGTAGAGGGAGTTGAGCATCAGGCTCATTTCAGGTTATTGCTTATGACTCCATGCCCAATAGATCGCTAAAAAGACCACTGATCTTCTACCTAGCAGGAAGGTGACCCTGCTGAGTCGCCAAATTGTTATCCAAATTTCACCCCCCAGGTTAATTTGATAACATGCATCAGAGTTCTTTAGTTCCAAGCAAGTAGATTGATTCAGGGCAAAAATCATGTTTCTAAATTGGCTAAGTCCTGTCTCAAAAGAACAAGCCTTTGGGAAAGTTGCAGAAAATAAGCTTGGGCCAAAAAAAATTGTGAAAATGGGCTAAGTCCTAGTCCAAACGACAGTCGGGACATTTGGGACGAAAAGGCGCGGATCGGTCGAAAGCCGAAAAGCCTACAGGCGGCCCAAACAACAAAGGGACATCTGGGACAAATGGACGCGAAATGCCCGAATCGGCCGGAAGAAAGAAAATTTGTCCAAGTCTTTTATCGAGAGCAAGCGGGACAAGAGTACGCGAAGGACTCAAACCGGCCGGTTCGGCTGAAATAGGAAACTTCAGCACAAGGACAAGTGGGACAAAGGGATGCGCACGGGATGCGGATAGCCGAAGGAGCCGAAAGCCAATCAGATCACGCCACGTGTCACCGGCCGAAAAGGGACGAGGAAGCCCATTTTGGGCGGATGGGAGGATTCTATCCTGCGAAGCACTGGGACATCCAGGACAAAAGGATGCAGTGGACGTGAAAATCCGACAGGCCCGTGGACAAATCACAACATGACACGTGTCGCCAAGGAAAAAGGTCCAAAAGGTCAAAGGGGCGAGTTTTCGAGCACTGATCCGAACCAATGAAATAGTGCCACGTGTCCAAGTTTAAAGGGCCCACAAGAAAAGCCCGTGAAAAGGTGGAGAGAAAAAATTGTTAGCGAACCAGAGCCTGCCACGTGTCGTCCAGATGGCAGAGCGCGGGAAAAGATTTTAAAAATCCGTTTTCGCCTGTTTTGTGCCCTAAATCTTCAGATCATCATATCTTTCGATCCAGAGCTCGGATTTGCACGTTCTTTATATCAACGGAAAGCTGTTGAAATTCTCTACATGATTCTGGGATTAATCTCACATTTTGGTGTAGTTTGGAGGGAGAAAATTAAGAAAACGTCTCTGACGCGTGGTGATAGACAGAAGTAATGCTTCAACAACCAACTTTAATGCAGCAGACAGCTCGCCGCTCCTGTTAGACAGCCCGCCATTTTGCTAGGATCCGCCGCTTCTGTCATAATGAGATGATTTTAAATGCTACCAAGAAGTGGTTGGGGTAGATTCTGGATTTCCTCTCTCTTCCCTCTCTCATTTCTTGATATATATTGTAAAGAAGAGCTCCTTTAAGGGGTCGGACATTCTTGTTTTGCATCCTCCCTTCTTCCCTCACTTGCAAGAGAAATTGTGGAGCTTTCAAACCTCCCATATGGGTTGTAATGCCAGTCTTTTTTGCCTCTTGGCCACTGCAATGTACTGTATCGACTCTTGAGCAATAATATATGTGTTGTGATTGACTCTCGACCCTCTCATGTATTCATTGCTGTCATTTTGATCTCTTATTGCAGTTTGGTTACCTGTGCATGGTTTTTGTATTGCATCTATGTGGTCTGTGTTAAATTTGCAAAACGAGTGTCTAACATTCCTCGGTGCATCACCTTTGTAGTTTAGGTTTTATTCTATGCATTTTCTTACCCTGTCTCCTTGGCAAGTTAGATTAGGTTTTAGCAAACCCTCTGCATTTTTTGTGTGCATCTGAACAAAGGAATAGGAACCAGCCTTCTCTGGAGAATCTTTTCTCATCTTTACAAGTCCCACACTTGGAGAAAGGATTCCATGTTGTGCAATCACACTGGATGCCTGAACATCAACCTAGAAGCCTGATTTGCATCCAGGGGTGCTGTGAGTTTGCAACAACAGGGTTTCAGTTTGATCCTAAGGCAAACACTTGTGTGTTGAGGGAATAAATAACAACAACACAATAGATAACATGCACACTAAGACTGTATAGAAAGCACAAATTTGAAGCAAGGTAAGATAATTAATCAGGGAATTAACATTCACAAGATTTAATGGAAAGATACACACCACTGCAAATAATTAGAAAGAAAATAATTGGTTCTCGTTCAAGGGAAAAACTGGCAAAAGTATGCTTCAAAACTCCTGTGTCCAAAAATTCCTTTCGTGCCTTGCTAATGCACACAATATATAGCAAAAGTACCTCACCCGACTCTTAAAAATATGCTGCAGTTTGTACTCGCCCATGCATGCTAATTTTACCCCTTTATCATGAATAAATAAAGGAATAAAAAATAGACATGCTGATTACAATGAGGCATTAATAGCCTTGGTTACAAAAATACACTCTAGTCAAAGTGCAGTTGACTGTTCTATTTTTAATGCAATTAATATACTTGGGTGAATATTTTTGGCTAATAATAGTTCTTGCTTGCTATGCAAGCTTTCTCCAATGCGCATGCAAATTATTTTCTTTATCATGTAGGTGATGATTTAAATAATTAATTTAAATCTCTGGTGTGACACTTGAAAATTCACCCACTTGCAAGGCAAATTTGTCTTCTTCTCAGTTCTTTCCTGTAGTGAAGGCATGCAAAAATACACTTGTGCAAAAATGATGCCTTTAATCTCCAACACTTAGCAAAAAACCCACTTGCAATGTGCGGACCACTTGTATTATGTGTAAGAAAACTAATATCCTTCTTTGTGAAAAATAAGGTAATTAGTTCCATTTATATCATCATGATTATGATGTTGACCTTCTGCATGCATTCTTTTGTATTATTCTACTATAACATGTGCATACTCCTTATTTGAATAGTCTCTGTGGGGTCCCTTTTGACCTTGTAATATAATTTGCTTCAAAAGCATGGGGTCTTTTGTAAAAAATAAGGTAAATCTCAAAGTTTTAAGGTAAGAATATTACTCAACCTTCATCCACCATCATTGGTCGCTTTTGACTTAGCCAAGTCATACATTTTAGTTTGGATAATGATCCTTTGATTATTAGACCCCCCTTTCATGATCATTGGTCTCCTTTTGATTTGATCATTGCATAATATAGTTTTCGGGCCCCTTTGACCTTTTGTGGCATTTATAATCATGATTTATACACCTTAACAAAGGTCATTACAATGTATTTGTTTGAATGGGACTCGGTTCCCTTTCACGATGATTGGCCCCTCAAACGCTTGTCAGTGGAAATGATTTCGAGGCTAACTGTAGTGAAGCTTGGTCAACCTTGTGGTTTGCATGGAAATTTGGATGTTTTGATCTATGCCATTGATTTATGTACCTATGTATCTCTACCATCGATCGGTATGAAGTGGAATTTAATTATTCATCGAATCTGATCCTTTGATTTTGTATTTGTGACTATGGCTCGTTGATGCTAACTCAGGCGAGTTAGGGTTATTGTGAGGTTGCATTGATTTTGGTGTTTGATAGTGATCGTCAATCATGGTATTTGTTCGATCTCATCCATTAATGCTCTAACTCTGACTGACAAGGTAGTTGGTAGTGGTTTGCATTGTGTGTCATTTGATCCTGTACTTGCAATCTTGAACCGTTTATGCTAACTTAGGATGAGTTAAGTTTGAGTGAAAACTCCTCGAGCTTAATGTTTTTCCATTTCGTTTTCTCGTTGTGAATGGCGAAGCCATGCCAAAATTTTTTTAGACGGTGATCATTGTTAAAGTTTTAAGCTCTAAAAAATTTTCCATAATGGATTCTATAGAGCTCTACAAGTATGAATATTTGGTTTCTTTTTCATTTTATTCTTTTTTAGATATTTGAGAGATTGTGGTTGCCATGTATTGTGATCTTGAGTTTGGTTCATTCATATTTTCTGGAATGTTTTCTTTTTCAATATGCTTCGTCCATTGTTAAGATCTTTGAGGCGTGTTAATTAACATCCATGCAACTTTTGGTTGGTCATTCGCTTCAAAAAGGTAAAACCTGGCTTCAAGAACTTTGTACATCATTTTTTCATGATCATCTTGAGCTTCTTACAAGATATTTTTGAGATTCTATTTCCGTATCATTACCCTTCTAAAACCACGATGGTTTCTATTTATTATTTGGTACTGTGATATTTATGTGAGTTTAAAGAAGCTTCTGGGTATTATCACTTTCCATTGCGATTGATCATTTTGGGGTTTTGACCTGTAACTGGTAAGCTTGCATTCTTCGTCCTCGTATTTCTTGAGATTTTGTTACTTAGTGGCCACCATCGCTCTGCTTCCGTGTTTTGATTTCCCTATGGCTGTCATTATCATACAATTCGAGCTCGCTGTCTAAGCTTTCTGGGTAAGGATTTGTGTCTCTGCAATTTCCAATGGGGTCTCTACTTGGAGACTTTCGAGATTTCTGTCTTCTGCTGAGTGTTTTGCTATGAATAAAAGAGTTCGTGAGCTTCCAATTTCTTTAACTTTGTTATGGCCATTCTCTATGTTTCACAACTATTTATGTTTCATTATTCTCTTATCATGTAAGTCGGCCATTGTTTTGAATTTTCGAGCTATGAACTCGCTTGGATTTTGGGTATTTTGCATGGAAGGCCTGCTTTGCTTTTGATGTTTATATCTATCATTTCCAGCTTTGAAATATCATTCTGTGTACTTTGTAGCTCCTTTTCTTTTTGATGCCACATTATTGGTCTTGTGCCTGAGAACCCCCAATAGTACCATATTTCATGGCCTGTTTTACTTTTGAAAACATTTGTTGTAGCTCGGGTTTTGCATTTTTCATGTTGTTTCGAGTTTACCTTTTGGTATATATTACTACAGTGGAAGAATCATGAGTTTCTTTCTCTATATATCTTTATTGCCTCTTAGTGGATATTTACTATAGCATTTGTTTTCTCCGCCTTAGACATAAACTCTCATTGTTACTTGCACTTTGAGAATGTAGCTCTATTGAAATATTTGTAGTAGATGTAACAATGCTTGTTGGATCTAATGGGATCTTCTTTGAATTCACTTCTTTATCTAAAAAATTCTCTTTGTGGAAGATGACATCATGTACTTGAATATCTATAATTCTTGGACTTAAAATCTATTCATGCTACTTTTAATAGAATTATGTGCAATCTATAAATCCTTACATTTGATGCTTGTATACTTAGTAATGTAATCACGGTACCCATAAAAGTAGAGGTGTGGGACCTAGCTGTAGCTGTTATTATTATGCATTCTGGTTGGCATACTTCATTCTACCTTACTAATGATTAGCATTATTTTGTTTAGTTTGGTTCCTTAAAAAAAACTTTGCTTAGTTTAGTTGTTGGCATCATGACTTGAATTTGTAGCTGAGTTTCAATCCATTACTATATACTCTTGATGACTATTAGTTATGGTTGCTTCCTTTTGCTCCTTATACATGGAACTATTTATGAGTTCATCAAATCTAAAACCAAACCTTGTAAATTAAAATTTCTGGTTATGAAATTGATTCTTGTGAAGTTTTCCTTTCGTTTATTTTATCTCGATCACTTGTGAGATTGAGAACACTTTGTTGAGTGCTTGGAAACAAAAAAATAGCTTTTGAATTCCTCAAATAAGGATTTAATTTGATCTTGTTTGTTTTGTAGTATGCTAAAAGTTGAAAATGTGCATTTGTAACCATGTATTTTAATATCTGGATACTTTAAAGCTTACTGTGATCGTGACCTTTTGAAACTGAGAATTTACATCTTTGTGGAAATATGCTACTACTTCTGAATCCTGTAAATGCAATTTTGAACTTCCTTTCGTGCTGGACTCTTCAAGTTGTACATACATGGCTGAGCTTTAAAAGTTTGAACTCTTAACTTGCACATTTGTATACTTTTCCTGAGCAAGATAACTCATTCTTCATGTTTTGATTTGCTCAATTGTATTTCATTGGTTGCTATTTTATTGGTGCATGTAGAAGGTTTGAACATAGAAACCTACATTTCATTCTTTTGTACACTTACAAGTTTTTGATTTACTCACATGCTAACTGAAGATGATTTGAAACTTGATGAGGCTCTCTTGTTGGCATAGCTGCTTGAAAATCTGAATTTTCATTTTTTTCCTTTGAAGTTATTCTGAGCTTCTAATCATTTATGTTTCCTTGATTGCAGCTAGAGCTGCTAATGTATGAAATTGTAGCTCTAAAATGTTTTGTTGTAATCCGGAATGAGAAATTAAATCTTGATGAAATTATTTGAAATGTATTATGCATTTGGGCATGATAAGTTGCTCTTTTCTAATAAGTTTATCTCTATTCTCATATATAGAGATTTTGGCTTCTTATTCGACCTGGTATCCATTCACATTTGTTGTAACTTGATTACTTTACTTTAAAACTTTTTTGTAGCTTGATTACTTTAATTTTAAACTTTTTTGACTCGTATTCAAGCTCCACATGTTGTATGAGTTGAAATTTCCATAAATATGGAGCTATGTATTCAGGGTACAATTATCTCTTATTAAATAGCATGATTTCTTCAATTTTGAGTAAAGACAATCATGTAATTTTTCTGTTCTGTTCTTGATTCAAAACTCCATTCTCAACGGCTTATGAGATAATGACATTCAAATGTAAATCTCTTTGGAATAATTTGAATTCATGCAATAATTTTGAAATTTTACTCTTTAGGGGTGGTTGGAATATATTAACTTAATGATCTATACGACTGGATGCTTTAATATGGTCATGTTTTTCCCTTTTATGATTTGTATATCTCCTTTCATAGTGTTATAATGGTTTTATAGCCTTGTACCTACATCAATTTGATTAGTTCCATTACAACTTGTTGAAACTTGAACTTGTTCTGGATTATGTCATCTTCTTAAAGCTTGAGGATTTTCTTCTCTGAACATTATTCTATCCAATTCAGTCATGGTACTTAATTGTACTCTGTTTTGATAAGGATTTATCACCATCTAGAAAGCATCCTTTAAGTTCAGTATTTTGGCAATCTACTTTGTCTTTTCAAGTGAAACTTGTATTGTTGGCATGTATACTTCTTTTATTTCAGTGATGTAAAGAACCCTTTGAACATCTATATATTCGTTAAATGCATAGTTGTGACATTGAGTTTTCCCATGCTCCTTGATTGAGACTATGTTGGAGCTTTCCATATTCACATAACAAGTCTCAAAAGTTTGTATTTGTCTTGACAAATGATTGTATACTTCGATGAACTTTGTATCTGATATCCTGATAGTGTATCATTTGTTTGACAAGTCTTATCTTCTGTTTGTCCTTGTAGCTCTTGTACCTTAATAATTGTGAAAGAAATGAATGAATTTTATTATGTATCCTTGAATTCTATTTTGTGCACTGAATGTAATCTATACTTGATAGTACAAAATTTTAGAACACACATTTTATTTACTTCTGCTGTAACATGTACCTGCATGATTAAGAAAATAATTAGTCTTTTGGCCTCTCTTTTGTTCCATAGTGACTTTATTTCTCTTTCTTTTCCATTTTTCATGATTCTTGTGAATGCCATTATCTTCTACCAGATGGTACTTTTCATTTTTGTATCAGTTACTTGATGTACCTTATGCTTTTGATCTCAAATTGTTCATTTTTGTGAAGCTAGATAGCACATGAGTACAAATTAAACCCTGAGCTCTTAACTGGTGTGCCTTTCTTTTATTTTCTAGGTACACTGTAGTTGTTGGATGTGGAAGATGAAGATAAAGGAGTTGGAACTGAAATGACGAAGAACAAAAGAAAACCCAAGGAAATGTTGGGTTCCTTCTATACTCTTTTGCTTTTAGTTTCATGTACATGTACCATTTATTTCGATAATCATAAGTTACATCCCGTGGATTGTGTGGGAAACATTGAATTTACTTAATGAATAACTGATATTATTTCTATAATTGAGTTGTGTACTTCCTTTTACTTTCAGATCTTATGATATGTAATGATGGTGCAATGAATTAGACAATTCAATACATACTTAATAACACTTAATCATAGAAAATGATCAAATTAAAAATGCATGTAACTTAATAATAAACATCTGTAATGCAAGCCACAACTATGTTTTCTATTTTGGATTCCAAATCTTCAAGTCTGCATTTATCTCTGCCTTCCTCAAGGATGTACTTTAGTTCTTCGGGAATTTTTTGCATCATTGATGAAGGTGAACATGGGATAAAAACATACGTGAGGTTTTGCATTTTGCAACAACACACATAGCTGCATTTTGCCTTGTTGATTCACTTAACTGAAAACAAAATTAAACTGTAAATTCCCCCCTTGTTAGGTTCATCCATCAATTCCTTCCATAAAAAACAAAGTTTCGAGTTGTCCATTTTTCCCAAGTGCAAAAATTGTCAACAGATCTAGACCGAGCATGTGGATAAATAGAGCACAAAGTGTGTCTAAGTGGAATGTGTGAAACATATGACCTATGTGAATAGTTTCCCCTTATAGGGTGGGATATGTGACCTATAAATGTGACAAGGCCTATGAGTAATAGCCACGTGTGAAGGAAATTTAATTAGATGTGAAAAAGGTGTTGTAAGAGGAGCAATGGATCCAGATACCATAGAAGGTGTCAAGGCTAAGGAGCCATCATGAATAAGATAATATGCACTGGAAGTAGGAGTAATTAAACATATAATGGCTAGAGGAGCCAAGGAAAAAGGTGTTCACAGTGGAATGCCTCAAATAGAGATAAGATGTTTCTCATGTATGAACTTAAGGCACATGTGAAGAATAGATGGTGCAATGTTTGCATCCCGGAGCCAAGGAACTCCTAGAACCATGTCACAATACGTAAAAGTAGAAGTAACATTAAATGGCATAGAAATAGTGCGAGGCCCAACAGTAATGGGAAGAATAAAATGACCGTGAGAAGTAGGAGACATGCGTGTCATCTGAGATAAAGGGAATAAAATTGAGAACAAGAAAAGATAATGAATATGCATTGCACTTGAATGTATAAAGAATCATAACATTAATTAGGACATGAATTTGAACAGAAGCATCAATATGTAGCCTATGAGAGGAGAACGAGGCATGAAAATTGGCATCAATGAAAGTGATAATAGGTAATGGAAGATCAATAACACTAATAATGTTAAGTACTATCCAAAGAGTTAGGAGGATGATCCCAAGAGTTAGGAGGAGGCACTGCATTATAAGTATGATTGGAATATTTCTTTAGAACTGGTTTTTCATGCTTAGGTAATGGGTCATTGAAGCTTTATAACTTAACATTATCATTAGTATATTTGGAAGTGGATGTAAGTAACTGAATATAATTATTGTTAATAAGATCTTGAATCAAATGACGAAGCTTGAAACACTTGTTGGTAGAATGGGCATTGCATTTATGGTAATCACAATATGCATGCTCATCAAAATTATTTCCATGGGGCCTATTAGGATCATACTCGAGAGGGGATGGAAGAGAAATCAGATTGGTCTCAATGAGTTGGGGAAATATCATATGTGGAGGATAAGGCAATTGAAAAAATATACGTCGAGGAGCTTGGAGTTAAATCCTATAAGGTTGAGAAACAAAATTGATAGTAGGATTAACATCATTAGACTTAGGTTTAAAGGGACCCTTGCTTGGAAATTTAGAAGAATGATCGAAAGTAGTAGAGCCATATTTGAGTTTACTCAAAGTAGTTTAGTCTCACGAGTCTTCAAAGTATGACATATATGATCAAATGAATGACATGAATAAGAAATCACCCATTCTCGCAAAGGAGGAAAAATAATTTGAATAAAGATATCTTGAAATTAAGATTCAACTAAGACATTACTCATTTTAGAAATATTTTTGTTGTAACACAAATCATAATCAATAAGATGTTCATTAGTATCTTGTCTAATTTTAGCCATTTTTGCATAAGATATTTTTGTTCCAATAGTCATAGAAAAATGAGCAAGAAACAAATCAACAAGAGTAGTAAATTATTTGACAGAATATAAGGGTAAGTCATAGAACCATCGGAAAGCATAATCTTGTAAGCTTCTAGGAAAAAACTTCGTTAATAGGGTGTCATCGTATGCATAGTATAGGAAAGTAACATGAAAGGATCTAAGATGATTTTGAGGATCTCCATGGCCATTGAATAAAGGAAACTTAGGTGAAGGAAAATTGGAAAAGAGTGGATAAGATGAAACTTCATATGTAAAAGGACTATGAAGAAGACGTGAAGAATCAAGGGAGGTAAATGAAGAAGAATTTTCTTGTTGCAATTGACAAATTTGTGCTTACAAATCATGATAAAGAAATTTAAGAGCTTGAGTGACTGAAGAAGAATTAGGTTGAATGTGTGAAATAAAAGGAGAAGAATAATAATTAGAAGGGGTAGGAATAGACATATGAACATTGGAAAATCCAACCTTGAGAGGAGAGAAATAATTTGGGATAGAAGCAATAGTAGTAGTAGAGAGTGCCAAGGTAAGAACCATACTATTATGAGCAACATTTTCATGGGCACTCTAGGTAACCAATAAAGCATCTAGGATATGTGGAACATGGGTCAAAATATCATGCATTGTAAACTAGAAATTGTTAAGGGAATCAAATCAGGCTTGACCAACATTGGTATATTCATAATAGGAATGATCACTTTTAGATGCTTTTATCTCATTGAGAGGGATATATTTGGAATTGTTGAGAACATGGTCATTTTGATAGAATCAACCATGGAAGAAGAATGGTGACGAGTGGGTGGGGAAAGCTCGATATAGGTTGGTGTTGGGCACATGGAATATAGCTTAAGTATGAAAACACATAAGGATTGGGCGCTCGGGAAGGCATGAAATTGGGGAGGAACATGAGCGTTCTAGAACGGTTTGAATTTAGGACTTAGCCATTTTTTACGGGTCAGGGATATTTTTGGAGATAGTGTTGAGCACATGATAACATGAAGACTTGCAGATCATGCTAGGATATTTTGGGATGTGTAGTAGTTTGAGCGCCATGCAGAGTTTTGGTTTAATAATAAGATTTCTACTTAGAGTTAAATATAGGAAATATATTATTAGAGTACTTTCATACTTTTGTATTCTCTTGCAAAGGCACATGGTTATTATTAGCATGTACCCTATTCTTAGAAGGTGCATAGGAGGTGAAGGGAAAGGGCCCACTCATATATATATATATATATGTATTGATTTTCACGGTTTTGATAGACTGATAATTGTAGATTTATGCTATGGATTTGTTAGTGGGTATAACCATGGAAATTGGATCTTAAATGTCTTAAGCTTCTATGTTTTACAATATTTAATATAATGGATCATATTGGCTGGATATTGGTGTTAGATGTGACTGAATTTGATTCTTGCATGGTAAATCTAATTATAATAATTGTTTAGTCAATCTTTCATATGGTTTAAATATAGATCTGGTTCATGCACTATTGTTTAATTGATTATCTGTTATGAGTTTGAATAATACTTGCAATCACGCTAACATTCTGGACAAGCAACTCTAAAGAGGGACCTGGTACCCTTGTGCACTTTGGGTGAGCGCTTAGATAAGGCTGAGTGATGTGTTAGTGTACCTTGGGCTAATTATAGTGAATTATAGGCTACATCATTGGTTCCGTTACCGGGACCTCTATCTCAGTTACTTTTCAGGATGTTGTGTGATGAAGACATACCGATTGACCTTAGCCAGTATTGAGGAGTGGTTAGTAGATTTGGAATAAGAGTATGCCCGTAGATTCAACATTGGACCTGATTTTAATGCATGTATGTGGGTCAAGTAGAATCTATATGACTACTTATATGAGAGCTTTTTTGCTATCTTCATGATAGAGCTATACGAGCGGCTGGTTGCTTATGCGTCTAAGAGGAATTGGAGGTTTCAAACACTTTTTTGGATGTAAGAAGAGTTTCAGGCCTTGTATGATGCATGTCTAATTTGGACATGCTCAGTGGATGTCTGGTTCAATGGTGTTTTGAATAGCTATATTCTTGAGTATGTAGTTTTAACTTACTCTTGCCCAAAATTTGTTGAGTTTCAGTTTTTAAATGAACCCAAAGGATCGGATTTACACGGTATCCCACTGGTGATCAAGATCTTGATTGTAACCTTGGATTTAGAAAAGAAGCTGATGGCTAACTAAACCCCACCATGTGCAGGGGAAGGAGAAAGTTTGGTAATGATGATAGACGTAGTGGAAGAGAGATAGAGGGAAGAAAGGTAGATTAAGTTCAATGAGGCATGCAAAAGGGATTCAGAGAAGCAACGTGAAGTTGCAGAATAGATGGCGTTATGGAGAGAGATAACTTGTGAAGGATTTAGGCTTCATGTAGAAGACGTGGAGCTAGAGCATCTACATCTCTCCCATTTGGGAAAGCATGGTAGGGAACCCTCTTCATTCTTAGATGAGAGTGCACCAGTAGAGAAAACATGGGCCACGGGTGCGCATATGAATCTACCTAGAAACCTAGCCCTTACACTTGGTTTTCCAGTTTCTACAACAGTCACTAATCAGCAAACTAGTATAAGCAGTATAATTGCAGTAGAAAAAGTTAGTTTGCAATCAAGTGTAGGTGTTAATCAGGGATTTTATTCATCTATGGCACAATCATCGTCTAATTTATTTGGAGGACCAGTTAAAGGTATCTTTTTTGGCACATCATTGGCACAGAACATAGGCTCATAGAACCTTGGCATCACATATGGAAGTAGTGCAAATTCGTAGACTGTGGGCGTTCATTTTAGGAAAACTGTAAGGGAACAAGGTAGTACATATTTCTAATTAATACCTACTGGAGGAGGTAGATCATGAGTATCAGGTGGCTCAGGTGCTAGTAGCTCTAGTGGATCTAGAGGTGGTGGAAATACAGGAGGAAATATGGGCTCTAGATCTTGTGGGCAAGGTTTGCACCATCCTCAAAAATTTTATAAGGAGATGTCTCACCATCTTCGAGAGTATACAACAATTCAAGATGAAGTCCGATCATGTGCATATGTTTGAAATAATGTAGTGTGCCAAGGGGATTACATCTCCAGAGTGCAAAGGCTAGTTAGTTTATAACTACATTACAGTGGCACATGTATAGCTGGTATAGAAATTTTGATCCTGATCAGACTTGTGTGGATTATATAGCATTACGAGATGATTTCTTAAAGGAATTTCATATCCCTAAGTTTGAGTAGAAAATCATAAGCGTGCTCAAGGATATTAAGTAGGGTACTACTGAGAGTGTTTAGGAATATGATGCTCGGTTCAAAACTCTTCTGTCTAAGTTATCTTATGACGTACACATGAGCCAACAAGCACAATGGTTCATTGGAGGACTGATCATGCCTTTCAAGAGAGTGTTTTCACATAAAACTTATATAGATCCACGTGAGGCACTTGAAGCAGTTCTATGCGCTGAGGTGGTAGGAAGTGTGGATACAGGAGTGAGCCCATTCTTAGAAGCTCAATTTGCAACAATGGTAAAGTAGTTGGAGAAATTATCTACTAATTCAGCACATGAGACATGTAGCAGAATTTGGTGTACAAATTTTGAAGTAGAGGTGCATACTAAGGATAGGTTGCCTCGTAAATTGGTGCTCTCTTTGTTGCTGGATTGCAAGATATGTCACTTGTAGCACAGTTCAAGCTAGTGCCCATTATTGCTGCATGTGATAAGGAAGAATGTATCTATTTATTGTAATATTTATAATTATTCCACTCATGATACTGAAGATTACAGGTTGATTGATCAAATCCATGATGCCATTGATGTTGGTGTCTGAAAAATTGGTGTTAAAAATAATTCTAAGGAGAAAGGTGAGCATCATGACTATGATCATAATGAAGGGCACTCTTATGGAGGCCATGGTAGAGGCCAAGGATACCGTGGTGGATTCAGAGGTCGAGGTCACGGGGGAGGTAGGAGTGATTTCCCTCATGGAACCTGTTATACATATGGATATCCTAATCACTACAAGCATGAATGTCCACAGAATATTGTGTGTTCTTTCTGCATAAAGAATCATAGATATGAAGAGTGCCCCAAATCGTATGAAAATTTGAGCAAGAAACATAAACATGAAAAAAAGGGCATGAGGAATGGTTAGAGTACAATGTGTCATATAATATCAATGGATGACGAGGCTAGCGTCGTATCCTGAGTTGGTAACTATAAATATTACTACATGCACTGAGGTTGTGCATGCCAGGGAAGCTCTGTAGCAGAAGCCTATTATTACTAAGGAGGAAGTCCTACATGCCAAGTATCCAGACCCTATGCATTAGAAGGAGGTCTATCAAGAGACCATGGAAGTAATTCAGAATTTACAGGGTGAGATACAATGTTTGAAGGGACAGAGTCATGGAAGTTGGACACAAGAGAAATCATTTGATCTCCACTCAGGACAGATGTTGATGATTTGAAAAAAAATTGCAAGATGATATGCGTCAAGAGAACATTATTCCTTTATTAGGGAGATCTAGTTGAAGGGGAACACTTCGTGGCACTGGGACTGATCATGAGAGACAAATTTTGCATGTTAATCTACCTCTGGATAGTTTGGATTATGACAAGAAGAGTTTTCTCTTAATGTTGATGTTAATGGTTGGATTTTTGAGTAACATCTTGATTGACATAGGCGTACGGAAGTAAATGTACTCACCTTGGATGCATGGGTTCATATGGGTAGACCTCTATTACATCCATCCTCTAATGTGTTGTTCATGGACAAACCAAACTAATGCAATGCACTCATTGGATTTTTAAAAGATGCATCCATTACTATACTAGGGGGGCAAGTGTCATTGGGGACTTCGAGGTTTTAACACTTGTTGAAGTAAACAATTTTCTAGCATTACATGGGTTCCCTTGGTGTTTATCCAAACAACTGCTAACTTGCATTTCAACAAGGGTTATATCATTTTTTAGAATAAGCAAAGAACGATTTATTATACATCTAACAGATGGGAAGTCTACACCTGTATGTAGAGCCTTTGAGTGAGGAAGAATTGAATAGAATTTATGTGTGCACCATTAGAGATCTGGAAGCTCTTGAGCCAATCAAAGGAAGGAGTTATATCTAGTGGGATGATACATAGTCCATGATCTGATACTACAAGTGTTGTATGTGATGATTTGGCACACAGTACTTATGAGATGGTTAGGTGCATGAAGTATGAAGTACAGTTGTGCACGTGTCAGTAAGCCATGTAAGTATTAAGTTGCTTAAGCAGTAGCCTGGTACCAAATTATATCAGTTGCAGAGAATCCATAAGTATTCCTTCTTGCTATGGAAGTTCAATGGGAATGTCATGTGGAAAGAAGGAATAGGTTAGTTTATACTCTACGCGGGACAACAATGCGTTGGTGGATTGCTCACATGGATAATCTCTTGGAGTGGAGAGAAGTAAGGATTGCTTTATCTACTCTATTTCCTAAAAAGTAAATTCACATACGTAGATCTATGCATTTCATGGTAATGATTCTTGTTCAACACCACAATCAACAGTGTGAGAGACCTCTAGACAGCGAAGCAGGAAGCTTTACCACCTTCGTTGTGGGTGCACAAGTTTTACTTCAACTTCCAAGGTTGAGCACATGTGTGGTACATGCTATGAAAAATTGAATAGAGAAATTGGAAATTGGCAAGAAATTACTAAAGGTATGGCTCAAGACCTTTGACTACTTTTATTCTATACCTCTGGTGAATGAGGCAGTTGCAGGGGTTATGAAGTGTTTAACTATGGGAGACATAGTTCAAAGGCTGAAGACTTCACTTCAAGAACTATTAGGAGAATCAGACTTGGTGTTGCATGATTTGAAGAAAGAAGAAATAGATATGCTGAGTACAGCTTGGGAGTGCCTTCCTAGAAAGAGAAAAGGGTAACATGATTTACATGGTTGATGATGAATAGGTAGAGAACTTGGAAATTAAGCACACAAAGGGCACGTGCATGAAGTATTGGACATTACATATGAGAAGGTGCACACCTATCATCATCCTATAAAGACCAATAAATTGAATTATTTGAATGATATACTGAGCCGAAGGAAGCTATTATAGGGGTTTATTGGTCTGAATCTGAAG
The DNA here is from genome assembly GCA_019776745.2 of Taxus chinensis. Classification (NCBI taxonomy): domain Eukaryota; kingdom Viridiplantae; phylum Streptophyta; class Pinopsida; order Cupressales; family Taxaceae; genus Taxus; species Taxus chinensis. The sequence goes on along the minus strand of CM034156.1, from coordinate 143,349,509 downwards.
TTTTCTAATATTATTGAACTACTATGTGACTTTCAGGATTTTTTTTCCCTAGAGGCTATCATGAGTTGAAATGAGCACATGAATCATTGGGGGAGATGAAGATAAAATTAAAGGAAGGGGCACACCCTGTTTGGAAGAGGACTTACAGGATGAATCCAAATTTATGTGTCAAGGTGAAAGAAGAGATTGAAAAAATGCTAGTTTCTAGGATCATTGTGCTAATTGAGGAATCATAATGGGTAAACCCTATGGTGATTAACATCAATAAAGATGGAAAAATCAGAATTTGTGTGGATTATAGGGAATTGAATGATGCATGTTTCATAGACCCCTTTCCAACACCATTTACTGAATTAATCTTAGAGGGCGTTGCGGGGCGTGAAATACACTCTTTCACTGATGGGTTCTCTAGATATCACCAGGTGAGGACATCTATTAAGGATCAAGAGAAGACAACTCTCAGCACCGAGTGGGGAAGTTATTCATACATGGTTATGCTCTTTTGTTTAAAGAATGCGCATGCAGTATTTTCACGCATAGTGGTACAAGCATTCCATGATTTTATTCACAAGTTTTTGTAGGTATATCTAGATGATTGGATGGTCTATGGGCTCATGAAAGATCATTGTGATAACTTTAGGTTGATGTTCGAGAGATATAGGTAGTTGAGCATCTCCATGAACATTAAGAAGTGCATATTTACCACCTCTTTTGAAATTTTAATGGACACATCATCTGTAAAGAAGGTTTACTAGGGGATCTTGCTAAGGTAGCTATGATTTGTGGCTTGGAGGAACCTACTAGCTAAAGTGAGGCGCGTGGATTCTTGGGACACATAGGTTATTATAGAATTTTTTTTAATGGGTATGCCAAGATCGCCGCGTCTTTAGAAGAATTACTCAAGGGAAAAGGAAAGTTCTATTGGGGTGAGGCATAACAACCCGCGTTTGAGACACTGAAGGAGATGCTTACTACAACACCTATTTTACGATTTCCTTCATGGTCCAAACCCTTTCATGTTCATGTAGATACCTCTGACATGGCCATTGGTCTTGTATTATCTCTACCTGGAGAAGGGATTGTCAATCATCCTATTAGCTTTTCTAGTAGAAAGTTGACTCCAACAGAAAATTAATTATACAATGACAAAGTGCGAAGCCTTGTCTATGATCTATGCGATATATAAGTTTCGACAATACTTTCTATACACACCTTTCATCTTTTATACAGACCACATGGAATTGAATTACTTGATGAAAAAACCTATTTTATAGGGGTGCATATGTTGTTGGGTATTGTTGTTTCAGGAGTTCAATTTTACAGTAGTGGTTAAGCCAAGAAAAAGCAATTATAGTCTAGACCATTTATCAAGGATTTAATCAGGAGAGGACATTCAGAGCATTGAAGACACAATTCCTGATGTATAAATGTTCAGGTTAAACCACACACCCTCATACTTGGAAGATATTGTTGTATTTTTACACACAGGTGTGGCACCCGAAGGAATGAAGGCTTTAAAAAAAAGTAACTTTCGATTTACACCACGCCTTACATGTTGATCAGTGGGGAATTGTACAAGTTAGGTCATGATGAAGTTTTGCGCCGGTGTGTATTTGAGCATGAGCACAATGTAGTTATGGCAGAGGCTCATGGAAGTATTGCAAGTGGACACTATACAGAGGATACCATTACATGTAAGATTCTACTAGCTGGCCTATGGTGGGAGATGTTATACAAGGATTGCAAAACATATTGTAATCTATGTGACCATTGTCAGTGCCTTGGAAAACCTAGGTAGAGAAACGAAATACCTTTAAGGCATATTACTAGTGTAGAACCTTTTGAGAAGTGGGCGATTGACTTTGTGGGCCCTATTTCCCCAGCCGCACGTAGGAATGGATCATGCTATATTATAACTTGTACAGATTACCTTACACAGTGGGAAGAAGTGGTGCCTATAAAGGATTACACAACTACGGAAGCAAGGTTTATGTGGGAAAATATTATTAGCAGGTATGGCTGCCCTTTAATATTGACGAGTGATAGGGGTACTCATTTGCTTAATGAGACTATCAATATAATATTGGATGAATTCATGGTTTCACACCATAGGACAACCCCTTATCACCCTCAGGAAAATGGAACTGCTGAGGCATTCAACAAAATATTGAGCCACACCTTGACAAAAATTTGTGATGATGGAAGTCGAGATTGGGATGACAAAGTCTCTGCTGTGCTTTGGGCGTACATGACAACCTACAAGAGGTTGAAAAAATTAACACCTTTTCAGTTGGTGTTTGGCATGGAGGTAGTCCTCCCAATGGAATTCATGTTTCCCTCATTGTGTATTACACATGCAGGAGGTATAGCTAATGACCAAGCTATGGAGGAACATATTGACAAATTGATGCAGTTGGATGAAAGGCACACCATAACAAGATGGAGTCAGAAGCAAGAAAAATCCAGGTAGAAGGCATGGCATGACATGAACATCAAGGATAAGAATCTTGAGGTTGGGAAAATGGTACTCTTGTATGATTCAAATTTTTTGTGCCACCCAGGAAAGATTAAGGTGCATTGCCTGGGACTGTATGTTATAAATTATATACTTGACTCATACACTTGTTAGTTAGAGGAACATGATGGAACACGGTTTCCCGATTACTTCAACGGGAGTAGGATGAAGCCCTACTATAAATAAGTCTTGTTCATGTTTGTAATAAGGCAGTATTGTCACTTAGATTAGGTTTCCCTCAATGCAATTCCTTTATATGTGTTTCCTTCATTGTTTTTATGCTTTTTCAATTTAGTTAAGTGTTTTGTGTAATAAGTGTGCTTGTGCGCTAGAAGCTGATTACTATTTAAAGTGTTTTCATGTATAGAGGATTACACATACCCTTAGTGTGGGGTGGTGTAAATACATGGTTTTTTACTAAGTTAAATATAGTTGATTGTTATTTGAAGATGGGTATGCATAAGGATTTGTAAAGGGGATTTTTGGAAGGGTGCAGATAGAAAAAAAATGCTCTTAATGAAGACCACAAATGCAAAAATGGACACATAGTGTAATGCGAGGTAGGATGCAACATTGGAAACTACTTAGAAGAAGGCGTAGTTTCAAAGTACTTCAGCGCATGGGAGTGCACAAAAGGAGTGTTATCTCTCGAAAGTGCACCCTAGTTGAGAGACAACATTAGGGGTTCTAAGCTTGCTTTGAATCTCTCACTTTCGTAGATACAATGGCAACACCTCAGGTCTGTGGGTATACCTATCATTAAGGTGAGTCTGCGGTATCAAGGCCAGTTCCTTTTTGATGTATCATAAACTAATTTTTTGGGGTTTTGAGGGTAAAAAGATGGCTGCAACTAAAATTTGAAATGGGTGATACACCAAACTAATTGAGGGATTTGACTGAGTATATGCACAATAAAATATAGAATGAATTTTGGATGCATGAACCAATGGTTTTCAGACAAATATCGAGGCAAAACACTTTATGTATTAAGGTATAAATTACAACAACAGAACAAGATAAACATGCACGCTAATACTATCAACAAATTACCAAATTTGTAGCAAGGTAAGATAATTAATTAGGGAATTGGCATTCACAAGAATTAATAAAGAGATACACACCACTACAAATAATTGGAAAGGAAAAAAATTGGTTCTCATTCAAGGGAGAAACTGGCAGAAAATCGCTTGAGCACTCCTATGTCCAAAAAATCCTCTTTGTGCCTTAAAAATACACACAATATATAGCAAGATTATTCACCCATCCTCATCCTAAAAATAGTCTAAAATTTGTACCCCCCCCATGTATGCTAATTTTACCCCTTTATCATGAATAAATAAAGGAATAAAAATAGACATGTTGATTACAATGAGGCATTAATAGCCTTAGTTACAAAAATAAATTTTAGTCAAAGTGCAGTTGACTGATCTATTTTTAATAAAACTTGGGTGAATACTTTTGCTAAAATTAAATACTTGCTTGTTGTGCAATTCTTCTCCAATGTGCATGTAATCTTTGTCTTCTTCTGCATGATGTGACACTTGTACAACTTGATCCACTTGCAATGATAGTTTTAGGCATTCTTTACAATTATGTCACTTTAGTATGCACATGCAAAAATTAATCTCCCTGTGTGAGAAAAAGATAATTGCTTTTGTTTTCAATAATTAGTATCCAAACATTCACTCCAATGTGTGGGGACCACCTGCAAGCACGTGGACATGAAAATAATACCCTAATTTTGTGAAAAAAAAGGGTAATTAGTAAAAGTGGTCTTCTGTGCACTCTCTCATGTTGACATTTGTTTGTATTCTAGTGAATGACATGTAAAATTACTTCTCTGCAAGTACCCATTTACTCAACTTCAAATTTTCCCAATGTTGGGACCACCTTTGGTGTGTGCACTACTTCTTTGTCTTATCTCATGTACAAAAGGCATTTTGTAAAAAAGTTGAGGTAATAGATTTTCCTTTATGTGGTATATTCCATCATGATAATGTGAGTTCCTATAGTAAGGTCTAAGGCATACATTAGTTTGCTTCAATTTTACTTTGTATAGTCACCTTAGCATATGACAATATTATGTATTTTTCCCCCTGGTCACTTGATTGCATCCTTGACTTTGGATTGATTAGCCACCTTTGACCATAGTATTGAGATGGCCACATTTGAATGATCATCATGCATCACATAATAGTTTAGACCTCTTTGATTTAATCATGATCACTTTTTTATTTTCTAGTAAGGTTCGAAAACTTATACTTGGTGTTTTCTCTAAATTTTATGGCATCACCACTATACTGATGTGAACTAATGTTTATCATGGCAATGATGATTCAATTGATTTGACTTGGTCATCTATGCTAACGTTCTACAATCGTGGCATGAATGATTCTGTCGGTGGTAATTATGTGGCCCATCAACCTATAGTTTTGAGCATGATTAGGGTTATTAAATCTGTAATTGTGTCCACTCCGCCACAGTGATGGGGTGACTTCTTTAGAAGCTTTAGTATGGGTTAGGAAATCCACCCTGATTTGATTGAGGCTTTCATGGTTTGTCGAACACGTTATCATTCTTTTGGACTCTCACGGGCTCTGTATCAGGCTAAGTTTACATTGAAAAAAGTTGATTTATCCACGCAGACCATTGATCTATGTACTGATTTCGATATCCAGTCATCAGGATTTCTCTAGACCCATTTAGAAGGGTGGGTGGACTGTATTGAATTTGTTGAATCTGGTCCAGGTTGATCCTGTACTAACTGCCATCTGAATCATTTATCTTTGAACCATGGTGATCTTCTATGTGGCCGCTATCCTAGAAATTGATGGAATTTTTGGGTATGTCTATTTTTCATTAAAAGGCCTCTGAGAGCTTGTACCACCGTAAATAAACTGCTCCTACAACTTTGTGTTGGGGAAAATTTGTTGAGTTTAGGGTCAAGTAAAAGAACTCTGAAACCCTATTATCCATTCATGGCTACCATTTTTTGAAGAACAAGGGCAAAGCCCTGGAAAAAAATTTCGTCGACGCCATGAATGATGCTTTATTGAGCTCGCCATTCTTTATCATTTCAAAGCTCTGATATTTCTGGTTCAGGGTTTTAACTCAGGAAACTCCATCATTTTGCATCTTTGGTTCAAGCTCCGTGAGATATAAGGTCACCATTGTTTCTACATCTTGGAGATCTTTTCTTCTTTGCAAGATTTATGTGCCCTGTTTGACCTCCATGAAGTTCTTTGTACTAAAATTTGGACTTGCATTATGAATGGTTATTTACTCATTTATTAGAACCTCCCTGATTCGAGGATCTTGAAAAATGGTGATATTAGGGTTCACTTGTCTGCTTTAGCCCTACATTCTTACTCGGCTAAGCTCATCTCTGTTAGGTCCTGAAGGTGGGAAATTGTCTTGCAACTATTCTCATCATCAAGGTTTGAAATCTGGTTTTGATATGCTATGCTATGGATGATCTTGACATCCAAACTCTGCATACATCTTGGGTTTCCATTTTTTGGCAGTGAGAAAAAATTTCCTACGTTCTCTGTGCTCTTTTTCTATTAAGTCATTTGAGTCTAGGAATTAATTTCTTTTCTGTGGAAAACTTTTGAGTCATATGTTCGCCTCCATTGTTTTGACTATCATTGAGCTCTGGTAACATTGGCGTATTGCTTGATCCTAGATTTCTGGGCATCCTGCTAATCAAGCTAGGATTTCAATGAAACACATTCTGTATTCTAGGGTAAAATACCTGATAAGAACTTGTATGGCTCAGATCTATAATTGGTTGTTGCATTTTCCTATATGATTTAGAACTCAAAATCATTATTGATATCCGGTGATCATATAGATATGCTTAAATTTTTCAGTCAAGGATTTAAATGAGATCTAGGTTGTGCATTTTTTTTTCTTGGGATGTTGTCTTGAGCCTGAAACTGTGCTTTAAGATACCATTTTGAGAATGCCCATTTACCAATTTGGGTGAATTCATCTTCCATTTCTCTTGTCTTGGAGCGAGGGTTTCTCTTGTCTTATGAGTAGCTCAATTTATATATTTTTCTCTACTTTTGAATTAATATCTCATTGTTTTGATCTCTTTTCTTGTTGATTCGTGCTTTGGAATGCCCAAAAGTTGCTTGCCATTGTGCTTGGGGAGCCCTTCATTCTGCATTCCATTGGACATGACTTAGGAATCGATGAGTTTAACATTTTTATTTCTATGGCTTCTAGACTTTGAAACCCCTGAACTATATTACTTGGGAACTTTGACAAGACCATTTTCTTTCAGGATCTACTTTTATGGCCTCTTAACTGTTGCACTGGCAATATTTTCTGAGAAATTGTGATAGCTTTCTAGGAAATCACCATTGACTATACTGAAGCAAGTACCTGAGAACCATGGTTTCTGTTCTTTTATATGCTTGAACACTTTAGAATTCAATGTAGACTTTGCTGTATCATTGCTCTACTCTTCTTGAACTGAGATGGCTCATTGTCATTTTGCATTTTCCCCTTTGATGCAATGTAATTCAATGTCTTTCAAAAGTAATCCTCCTAGTGTTTTTTAATTTGGTGATAAAAACTTGTCATTATTTTCTGGGTAAAAATGTGTACCTCAACATCTACCTCTTTAAATGACTTTGTAGCTTTATATTTATGTATATGCTCTGAAGGTTTCTACGAACTGGAACTTGATATCTTACTTTTATGATGTTCCCTATGGTCAATATTGTTCATCAGCTCAAGAATGCCTGGATATAAGTAGTTTTCCTTTGCACTTGCGTACATGATAGCATGTTATCATTGATCATACTTACTTAGATGATTAAGGTTAGCTGCAACCTTTGTTTTCAGTTTCATTCATTATACTCATGTAATGGATTTACAAACCTAGGCTTTCACGATAGAACTTGTGTGATCCTGAACTTGTTTGTTGGATGGGGAGCATTCACTGAAAATTGATCCATGCCTAAAATTGCTTGTGATTTTGTGATCTGGCCTCATTGTAGATACTTAAATATTTACTTCAGTTGATAGAAACTATGCTTTTAGACTGACTTGATCAGAATTATAAAATGTGTATTGGGAAAAATAAATGCTAGACTATGTTGCATTCTCTACTGTACTGATTATTCATTAAATTTGAAACTGAACTCCTCTGTAAATCTAAAACAGGTTTGAGTTGGCGTTGGACGCTGAATGCATTCTTATCCATTCACTGTCCATGTGACCTGATAACATTGTTCCTCTTTTATTTGCTAGTTGTATGATGTCTTGAAGAAACTGAAAAGGGAGAAAATGAATGAGATTTGTATGTGTTTATGTCTTCTTATGATGCATTCTTCAATACTATTTATGCCTAGACCATTGTTATCTTTGTATATAATTTACTTCTTGAGCTTATTTTAAGGTAATAGAGAATTTAAAAATCAATACTTTGTAACTTGATGAAGTGATTTTATTTGTACTCTTTCCAATAGTTATACTATATCATTTGCCATACATATGGATATCACGATGTTTACCAATATGAAAAATCTGCTTCACACATTTGCATTTGTGAAACCTATAATTCTGATTGTAACTTCTAGATCTGTTTATTGCATATTGTGTAACACATATTTAAATGAAGCAGATGGGCTTGTGAAATTTGTTTTAGCTATGAATATTTTGTAGTCTGATGGATTTCAACATTTGTAATTGGTTGTAGCTCATAACTGCCCTGATGAATGAACTTTGCTGCATTTTTGTACCTTATTTTCCATCAATACTTGTTAATGATTTTGACTCTAGCTAATTTACATATGCACCTAGTACTTCTTGAACATAGCATTAAACCTGTTGAAGCCCTGCTTTCCTGATCTTATGGCATTATGTATGAGTGATATGTTACACTGGGTTATTACTGGACTATTAGTGATTCAAGTTGTACTTCTGGTATTTCTAACATCAAGATGCTAGATTCTTGAACACTGTTATGGATTTATTCATAAGGTTCCCACATGATTGCTGAACTATGAACCTCTGTTTAATTATTCTCATACTTTTAAGATGTTATTCATGTACAAAATTCATAAATGGTTGAAATTTTATTGGACCTTATATACATGTTTTGATTTATGGAGCATCTGTATCTGTATCCCATGACAAGCTAAAAACCTGAATTATGTTGAATCTTAGCAAATGATTTCCCTGCAGAATTCACCAATTGTATTTTCTTCTCAGCTTACGATATGTCTATACTTGTACTTCATCTACTAAGAATCTTAAACTTTGTATGAGATGTAGTTGCATAAACTGTTTGTTGCTTAATATCTGATAATTACACTTTTGAATGCATGTATTTTTCTGAAACTAGAAATATAAGGATTTAAATAAAACCCTAAGCTGAGTAGTGACAACCATTTTTCTTCTCTCTTTCTAGGTAATATGATGTATTTTTCAGAAGATAGGTTGGAGTAGCATCTCGAAAATAAAGGAACACCTCCTCAAGGCAATGACGAGTTTCATTTACCTCCTTATATTTTCAATTTCATAAGTATATGCATTATGTTTTCCTCAGTTATTTCTCATGGCATTATGTGTGATAAGATATGCACATAGTTATTCCTCGTGAATAAATGAAATTATTTTCATGTAATGAGACGTATGTCTTTACTTTATGTAATTTTCTTCATTTGTATGGATAATAAATGAACTTATACAACTCAAAACACTTAAATAATTCACTTAATCATGGAAATAAATTAAAATTGAAGTGTACATTATTGATGCTCATTGAAAATGCAAAACTGTTTGTAAAACTAACTTTTCCATACATCAAACTTGTAACTGAGACTCCTTCTTCAGAACGTAAAGCACTACTTATGTCATCTTTCCCACATTTACCAAGGCCTTACAGTAGTCTTCCTAGGCTACTGCATTGTCTTGTTGAAGATGATACGTCGGAGAAGCGGTATATCCAAGGTATTATATTCTAGGACAACACTTTCAGCTGCTGATTTTATGTATGGCATTCCAACTTCTGTTCGAAAACCAAGTAATTAAAAACTATGTCCCCTTATCGATATGGGTTTTTCCAAACATAGTCTAACCTGTAACCTGACCCATTTAGTTTGATAAACTTAAAAATTTTCGAGTTGACCTTTCACACGGGGTGCGAAAAATGTCAACATTTCTGGCAATCCTGTGGGGAAAATTGTTTGCTATCTTATAAGACCAGTTCCTTGCTCTTGTCCATTGTGAATGGAGATGAAGCATATAACCAAAATCTACCTTTTCCAAAAAGCTGACCCTTCCAAAAAATAAACTAAATCTAGGAAAGGATCTAGTAAACCGGATCACATGCATGAGTGCACTTATTGAATTGAAAAATATGTAATGTGCATGGACTGCACTTATTGAAAGGGAAATCCTAATCTATCTTATTATAACCAGCTGCAAATTGAGGATAAATAAATATTGAAATAGGAAGTGAAAAATAGCTTCCTTTTCTCCAGAAATGAGGTAATGAAATCAGCTTGCAAAACAAGTAATGTGACAAAACTGAAAATGAGATGTGTACCTTAAATTTGCTCCAAAAATCATCCCAAAACATGAAGAACCTTTATAATTGATCTGAAAAATTTTCTGAGGGGATTTGGAACCGATTCTTGAGGATCTGAAACTCATTTTTAGGCTCTGATACAAGCATGAACTCTAGTATTGCTTTATCTTTTTGTGAACAAACAAGATACCGAATAGGACATGGCCTCCAAACAATTGGTAAATGTATTCTCTTTATTTTTACTGAATCATGAACCTCATTTTCAATCATGGGCTCTTTCTAAAGCTGTTTTAAAAGTTATATTGAAGGATGTTCAGCCCCTATAAACTATTGTATATTCCCTCTGATATTCTGAAAATGATATGAAAAGTATTCATCCTCTTCAAGCTGTTGTAACTCATCAATCATGACATTATGAAGATGATAAGATGGATGCTCTACTTCTTTAAACTATTTGATTTTTTTTTTAGAATTTTCAAACTGCTGTTTATCTTCTTCAAGTTTTTGATCGATTACTACCGGGACTGATATTTCAGCAATACTTTCAAATTCTTCCATTCTATCCATATTTACCATATTTCTTGAACATTCATTTTCCTCCTCAATGAAATATTGTTGCTCAGGAATACTTGCAATATCATTTGATAGTCCTTGTGAATCACTGCAAGTTGCTAATAACGCAGCTATCTCCATGCATGTAACACAATAAGGGTCTTCACACTCAATTGTTTGATCATGATCATTCTGAAACTAATCTTTCTCTTTTTCATCATCTACCATGGGATTGGATAAGCTGTAAACATGCTGCTCATTCCCTGAAACTGATGATTTATCATCAAAATTGATATGCAAATCCTCTTTTATTATGGAAACCTTCTCCTATTTAGATCCTGAAAATCATGATGAATCAGTGACTGGTGTGAGTATGGTGCCATTGTGCAGACTACACTCAAATAATGTAGATTGTTGATCATCTTCCACCTGCGTTTGATATGTTGCAAAGTCATATTGTACCTTTTGAATGGGTTGTTTCTCTAACTCTGGGATGTGCTCAAACTGAAATCTAGAAACCCATTGTTGCATGCTCTGCAAAAAAATCCATCTCATTGTTTTCTTCAGTTGGTTGCCACTTCTGAATGATGTTCTGATTCTGTCTTTCCTTGACTGAAAGTATGGGTAAAGGAGGAGGTGTGGGATTAATTTCAGCCTTAAATGGAAAATTTTGAACAAGAGGCTAGGGTACAAGGTCTGTATTCAGGACAACATCTAAACGCCGACTTGGAAACTTTAATTTGGGTTCTTGTGGGATAGAAGGAGCAGAGATTACAGCAGCTTGATAATTTGAAAATTCATGAATGGGCTACTTTGGCTGACATGGGAAATATATAGGGACTGAATTCTGATAGGGAAGGTAAGTGGGAAAATTCTTTTGACAAGGTTCCTCATCTTGATGCCTATCATTTTTCACTATTTGTAACTTTTCATAATGTTCCTTGACAGGTAAAACTGATTGCTTAATTTCATTAAGCTCAATTTCAATATCTCTCTGCCTTTCACAATCAGTGTAAACCTCTGTATAACTTTGACCTTGAATAACATAATCATCATCATATTAACAATCACAATGTTGTACAAGATTCAGGTTATAAGGATATTCATTCTGATAGGGGTTATAGAAGTGGTATGAAGGGGAAATTGGATAAAAGGCTGCTGGTTTAGCTGATGATACTATTGAAAGTGAGGGTTCATGACTACAGAACCTCATTAAATATTAAAACTATGAAAATAAGGTCTGCTGCTCACAAAAATAACTGGTAACAGATTTGATTTTTGTTGAAAAATACCTAAACAATTGCAGCTGAAAAGATTAGTGATGTTTGAAAATTGATGTACTGATCTAAAATATGATTTAAGGAGTCGCCAGATGAGTTCTTCTTTGGATCTTCAATCTCTTGAATATATCAATAGTAGTTTGTGTCCCACTGGGCGTGTAAAAAACTATTAACTCTCGAAAGTGCACCTTGGTTGAGAGATGACAACAGGGGTTCTAATCTTGCTTTGAATCTCTCACTTTTGTAGATACAATGGAAACACCTTGGGTCTGTGGATATACCTATTATTGAGGTGAGTCTCCGGTATCAAGGCTGGTTCCTTTTTGATGTATCGTAAACTAATTTTTTGGGGTTTTGAGGGTAAAAAAATGACTACAACTAAAACTTGAAATGGGTGATACACCAAAATTATTGAGGTCTTTGATTGAGTATATGCACAATAAAATATAGAATGAATTTTGGATGCACGAACCAATGGTTTTCAATAGAATATTAAGGCAAAACACTTTATGTATTGAGGGATAAATCACAACAACACAACAAGATAAACATGCACACTAAGCCTATGCATAAAATATCATATTGTAGCAAGGTAATATTATTAATCAAGAAATTGACATTCACAATAATTAATGAAAGAGATACACACCACTGTGAATAATTGGAAAGGAAAAAATCAGTTCTTATTCAAGGCAAAACTGGCATAAAATTTCTTCAACACTCCTATGTCCAAAAGTCCTTCTATGTGCTTTATCAATGCACACAATATATAGCAAAATTATTCACCCAACCTCTCCTAAAAATAGGCTAAAAATTGTACTCACCCATGCATGCTAATTTTACCCCTTTATCATGAAGAAATAAAGGAATAAAAATAGACATGCTGATTACAAAGAGGCATTAATAGCCATAGTTACAAAAATAAATTTCAGTCAAAGTGCAGTTGACTGATCTATTTTTAATAAAACTTGGGTGAATAATTTTGCTAAAATTAAATACTTGCTTGTTGTGCAAGTCTTCTCCAATGTGCATGTAATATTTTTCTTCTTCTGTTTGATGTGACACTTGTAACTTGATCCACTTGCAATGATAGTTTTAGCACCTTTACAATTCTACCCCCTTAGATGCACATGCAAAATAATTTCACTGTGTAAGAAGAAGAAATTGCATTCATCTTCATCCTTAGTAAAATATTTCTCCTTTTTTGGGGACCACCTTTGATGTGTACATGTTCAAATTTTTCTTCATGCTCTCTGATGTTGACATCTGTGCACTTCTCAACTTTTGTCTTCTTGTGAACACATGCAAAATATTCCTCTTCATGACCCATGTAATAACTATGATGTTGACCCTGGGTATATGTACTCTTCTTTTTCTTATCTCAGGTCTAGAAGGTATTTTTTGCAAAAGTTGAGGTAATAATTTTCCTTTATGTGGTATATTCCTCGCCATCATGTTGTCTATAGAGTTGTCATACACTGTTTGATTCAAATTCCTTGGCTCCTTCTTTGACCCTCATGACATTTCACATGGTTTGATAATCATAGATTGATTAGGACATGGAAATAATGGTGAGATGGCCCTTTTGATGATAATCATGGTATTAGTTTGGCCTCATTGCTTTGATTGATCATTGCATTGTCTAATATTCAGACCTTTAGATAATTATATCATAGACTATAGTTTGAACTAATGTCAAACATAATCATTTAATTGATAATTGGTCCCCTCTATCACGTTTCCCGACCCATGAGATTCTATCAGTGGAAAGCTTGTTAACCTTGGTTAAGATTAGGGTTCCTGGTTTTGCAATTGAGGTAATGCCATATATTGTACTTATTAACCCTAGTTGGGTTAGGAAATCCACCACGATTCAATTAAGATAAAAGTTTTCAAACCTTAATCATTATTTTCACTCTCACAAGATCTTTTTTGAGCTAAGTTGGAAAATAAAGAATTAATGTTGGGATCGGTGGTAGGTGGAGGAGCAATAAATGTGATGTTTTTTTTCAAAATCTATATAAGGATGCAATGTGGGTTCATTTTTACCTTTGCGATTACAAATTTTTGAGCGAGTTATTTACGAGTGAGTTATAAAAAATGGTGGTGAAGTGCAGAGGGCATAAAACCATGAGTGGTTACTAGATTTATGCATGGGATTAATGTGCGCTCCCTTTGAAGAAGTGGTTGAGTGAAGCAAAGGTGTGCAGAGAGGAGAAATTGAGAGTTAGGGTTTGAATTGAAGCTAGGGCATGTAGTTTCTTGCTAAGGGATGTGAATCAAAGTTGTAGATCTTGAAAAAGGTAAAAGTAACACATATTTTTAGTTATTATGGTACCCAAATGAGCCCCTGGAGCTAGTACAATGGGAAAGAAACATAAGGAAGCTGAAATCGAGGTGGAAGATGCTCCTGAGAACATATTTTTTAAATACAATATCCAGAGGAAGTGATCATGGGCTGTGATTGGGATTCCCATGTCCATCTAAGAAAATTAAGTGATTAGAACCATAGAACAACTAATAACAAGGAAGAGTTGGACACATTGTTGAATAGAAAGAAAAACAAACAGACAAAAGATGACATGCCTGTCTACGAAGATGCGAGGGAGAAGATCCTAATGAAGGTAGGGGTACAGTTCTACGAGCTTCCTTATTTCAGAAATCCAAAGAATTTATACCAGTGGTTGATGAGTAGAGTCCATAAGGATTTTTTCTATTTTGTGGGGCAACGGATGAGAATCATAGCGCCCTTGATTGGTACTTTGACGGGTTTAAGAAGCACATATACAGAGGTAAGTAGCGACTTAAATGAGAAGGAAAAAATTATAGCCACCAACAAGGAGCTAGGTTATGCAAAAGGTCCATGTGTTATGGATATTTATAAGCTGAGGAAGTATCCGGTTGTACAATAAGCCTCACACTTATTGACGAAATTGAATGACCAGGAGAGATGGTCATAAGTGAACCCTATGTGGATGCATATTGTAAAGAAAATGTCACAAGGGGAGATGCAAAACTTGGCTGATACATTCCCAAAACAATCATTGAAGAGGAGTGTAAAGGTGATAAGATAATATTTGGTGCTATTTTGTTGTCTCTTGTATTTGTGGAGATTGGAGTGTCCAATGGGCCGAAGAACAAAATATGGGAGTACCCTGCAGAGAAGAAATATCTCACAGAAAGATTTGAAAATTAACTATGTGAGGGGACCATGAGTAGCACGTTCAAACAAATAGCAGAGATGTGGTACGAATGGATTTGCGCGGCATTGGAAGAAGAGTGGAGAATACATAAGGAGTTTCACATGATGGTAGGGAAGTTGGAGTAATTTTTCAGTGTACCAGTATTTTGCATCACGTGTTTTGTGATGAAGGATGGAACATGGATTCCATGGTGAAAACTACCCTATGCCTTCACAACATGGTTCTTTCAAGCTTTGGTTCACAGATTTATAGACGTGCGTCGACTGTTATATAATGCAGATAAGGTAGATTGTGACTACCACACTCTATGGAAGACTTACGCTTATCCAGGTAAGTCTGCATATATTGAAAGATTAATTTCTAATGACATAAATACGAAGCATGTGATTTTTGAAATAGGTGATAGTGGGGCAACATTGGTATACCTTCAGCTTAAGCCTAGGCTAGAGAACGGAAAATATGTAGAGAATGAGTTCAAATTGTTAGGTCCGCCTAAAGGGAAGCACATAGTTATCACTTTGGCAGTTGAACAACTTACTTTTCCCATTCGAGAAGAAGAAGAATAAAAATTCAATGAGGATAGTGGTGTTTTAGAGAATATGGGTCGAAGGCAGTCCACTGATAACAAGGAAAGCAAGCGCACGAAAACTCCTCCAATGCAGCAAGAATAAGAGGTGTTGGAAATATGTGCACTAGACATAGATACAGAGCAAGCTGTTGAGGAGAAAAAAATTCAAAAGGGTATTTAGGAGAATAAGAGCTTAGGGTGCAAGATCATCACATCCTTTAAGAAGGTCACCTAGGCTTTCACCACAGAAGGAAGTGCTTGAGAATAAGAAGAGGTGAAAGTTGAAGGTTAAGGATGGTGAGGAGGATGATTCCAGAGAAATTGTGCCAGGTAATCTAGGAAAACCAAAGGATACAGAGGAGCCCCATGATGAAGAGATGAAGGATGACGAGGAGGAGATGAAGGGCACAAAAAAAAGAGTAGAAAAAGGTGAAGGCCTGATTTTTTATTCAGGCGCATGGGTTCCTAAGGGAAAAATAATAAGAAAGGAGAAGGAGAGTGAGGATTCTTTGACTCTCGCATTTGGATATGTTGATGACATAGGTAAGATCATACGTGTGCACTTCCAGAGTACTGTGGAAGCTAAGGACTTATACGGTTGGGATTTGATGGATACAGAGATGGAAAACACGTGCACAAGGAAGCAATTGTCATGGTTAATGCAAAATCATATGGATGAGCATGATTTTGATGTATGCGAGGAATCATGCATCTCATATAGAATGAAAAAGGCACCACACATATGAAATCGTAAGTGTGAAGCACAACTGTTGAAGAAAGATGCTTAAGTGAGCAATGCCTTAGTACCCATGGTGATGTGTAGAGGATATATATCTCTGGAAACATAGACAAAGCGATCAACCATTAGGGATGTGGGTGGATCAAGGAGCAAGCATAGGGATGTAAAGATTGAGTTCAGTTAACTAGTAGAGAAGGAAAGGGTCCAAGGCCATTATAGAATCAATGATCATATAATTCTGTCAAGGAGCTTGGCGAGGATATACTAAAGTAGTTAGAGCCACATGTAATGGAATCAGATAATTCCAACAGAACTTCCTACCATAAATACAAGCTTGAATTTGCGGACACTGTGTGGAGGAACACATTCTTCATTCTTTGATTCATTAGGGTACCATGCGTATGCCCATGCCATTATTTATTCTTATAGAGGAATTTTCAAGTTGCCAATTTTGAAACTATTTTTTTGATTATCTATATTGTCAAGCTATGGACAATACTCCTAGTGTGAAGGCCTTGATGGATGGGTTGAGGAAAGGTGGCTCAAGCTATAATCCATGTGCACGAGCACCATGTTGGAATAATTTGTGACAAGGACTCTGTGCACATGAACCTTAGGTAAGTACCTAAGAGGTCACGAGGGAACGCACAAAAGCACGCGTGAGCATGTAAGGAAGTAATACAGGTGCTCAAAGGTTCGCACAAAACGTGTAAAGACATCAGGGCAACCCAAGGTCCATGCATGGATAGCAATAAGATAGGTTCCAAGAGTTAGGCAAAATTATTGCACAGAAATTGGCTAAAAAATAGGAAAAGAAAAGTTGGCGTACCAAGCAAGAAAGGACCAGTATTAGACTTGGAATAAATAAAGCACATGTAGGTTGATAAAAACGACATGCATGATGATAAAGCACAGACCTCTAATTATAGACATCCTGAAGCATGGATAAGATCAAGCTATTTATAGCCATCAAACTAGAGAACTAAAGGTAGAAGTGGAGAATGGTATGTAGTCTATAGTTAGGTCCTAGCCTGTTATTATAATTAAAGCATATAAGCAGTGAAGGAATTAAGTTCCCACCATGTATAAATATGTAGGTCGTGCATTCATTGTAATAATCATTTATGTAAATAGGTAGATAGATATATGAGTCAGTGTCCCATTTATGATGATGATAATGTAGTCTAGTATGAGGTGTACATGTCGATTGCATGTTGAATATAGCTCAAGTATTGAAAATGCATATTGTGATGTACTTCCACATATGTTTGTAACTGGGTAATATTATATGGGTTGGCAGTGGTTAGCAGGGAGTGAACATGAGCATGCCAGATTGGCATTCAAATGTCAGTTACTTAGTCCCTTTATGAATAAATTATCAAACTCTTGTTCTTGAGATAGATGTGTTTTCAATTACTTTATCTTTTAGACCTTGCATGGTCACGCAATAGTTATTTTGATGAATGTGACATAGTTACATGAATGCCATAAAGAGTTTTGGTGTAATAGTAGGATTGTTATGCACTTTGGGTGAGCACTATGGTACATATAGTCTGAGTGAGATGCTATTTGCACATGACCAAGGTGTTGGTAAATAAAATACTATAGGCACATGGTTATGTGCATTAACATGTGGGATATTATTAGAAGGTGCATAGGCAATGATACGTTAACTCTCCTAACCCTATATATGATGTTAGTGACATAATATGTATGATATTGAGAGATGGATCATTGTAAAATTGATAGTTACAGATCTTGTTAGCACACATAACTTTTTTATTTGACTTACATGGATCTTGAATGGTATGAAGCTTATATGGAATTATCATAGCCTTGAATATAATGGAACACATTGGCTAGATACTTTGAGTTAAAATAAGAAGTAAATAAGGATTCTGTGAATAGTTATTATTTTTCTATGACCTTACTAATAATTGTATCCTCCTGGGTGTTTGATATGAACTATTGTACAATCTAGATCTAGGTGTACGTATATACACTGTGGTATACATATAGCTTATACCTATTGTAAGCACCCACTTTCAGCCACACAATTTTAATATTTAAAATTGCACTGATTACACTAATTTTCCCATCATCACCAACTTTAATTAATGGACCTTATGTTAATTAACTCATATTTGTGCTTCTGGGTGGATGCAAATTGACATCAGGCTTCGTTATGTGTAAAAAGTGCCATTGGGCTAATTACATTAATCTACCCATGCATTAATTAGTTACCCAAAGTCCTCACTACTTTTATTGGGTAATTAAAGGAGGGATCCACTAATATGACATGTAAGATATCAGGTCTCGAAACCCTCTGATTTAATAAAATTTAAATCTAAAGATACAGGACATTATTGATCAGATGAACTATAACAGTATTCAAGTCAAGATATAATTATAGGAAATACAAGACAAGAAGGCATATATATAGTTTGTAAAAATGACTGAAGTATCTTGTAATCCGTAGGTCTATAGACTGATTGCTAGGTTGGTGATTGGTCTAGAAAAGATAAATTCTCATACTAAGTAAGCTCTGATATCAAAAATTATAATTGTGACGATCTCCAGGGAAAGAAGTAACCTCGGAGAGAACATGACCTCCATAGGCACTTAGCATTTGATTCTGGGCACTAGTGTATGCATGGAATAGCTTCAGATCCTCGTTTCTTTTTATGTCGCTTAGTATCACTTGTTCATTCATAGGGTGTGTAAGGTTGCATAAGAATTCTTCTGTAGCCACACTTTTACCTATAAAAGAGAATCACTAGCTACCTATACCAATACTCAAGTGCACATTACATGAATAAATAATGCATGTTCTTGAGTCAGACTGACCTCAGGATTGTCACCCCAATACAATTGTCACCAAGATGTTGCACTACATTTCACACTCAATGTAGTTCTGGTATGTGTTTGATTGGAATAGTGTCCCTTTAGAGATAGGTTTCCCTAGTTCCAGTGGTACAAATAGATAGTGGGCATACCAATTAATTTATCCCAAATGCAAATGTGATGGTACGGAATTTATAATAGCTCCCCCTATGTAGTGAAGTAATGTAGTCCTTTAATGCATGTAGTGGATGTAGTAGATAATATTTATATCATTGTAAGTGGTAAGTTCCTCTTGTAATTGCTTACCCCTCTAATGAGGTTAAACAAGTCATGTATTTTATGTCTATATATATCCTATATGCTTCAGTTACATATTTTTTCCTTAATAAGATAAAATTATAACTAAGGGTGATAGCATAAGAATTCAATGAATAAGTAACATTCAAAAGATAAGAAAAATAAAGAGAAAGGACAAAGGTACCTAGAGGGTACAATAGTGCCCGTGTTGTCATGTCTCCTAATGGGGAATTATCCTGTACAGGGTGCCCAAAAGGAAATATAAATTAATGAAATCAAAGTAGAGCTAGGATGGTGGCTGGTATGCAAAATTGTAAGTTGTAAATCAAAAACAAGCAATAAAGATGAAAAAGAATAAAAGAAATTTTACAGAAAATTAAAGGGTTTGTTAATGAGTAATTATCTTGCTTAGGAATCATATTATATATATATATATATATATATATATATATATATATATATATATATATGTGATATTTAGAACCTATATGTACATAGTAAGTGTGTTATTTTGTGACTACACACACCCCACATAATATAGTATTGTCAATTATTCATTGGGCTAAGTTGTCTTGAATATGAATAAATTGGTTGTTACTGATTGTTTGAAAGTGTGTCATTTGGTCCAATAGTTATAAGACTATATGTGTTGAATCTATACAGGAGATAATTTTATTATTTTATATAGGTTTAGAAGGTGCATTGGTAAGGTTAACATCTTACATCATTGAAGAAGATGAAGGATTTATAGAAAGAAATATGGGGCATTTAATGCTTTTCAAGTTGCCCTAGTAGTTGAGAATGTTTGAAATGGGATTATGATAAGTGAAGAACACATTCATATTTTATTGGATGAATTTGGGAGTCTCCCCAGAAAATTAGGGGAATAATTTGATGAATTTTTCTATTTTCATTGTGTGGTCAAGATAGTAATCATCTAGAACCACCCTCATGCTCTGATTCTTAATTGATTAGTGGCTGTTTTTGTTGAGATCTATTGGGAAACCTGTTAGCAATGCACTAAGCATTAATTTTTATTAAAATTAGAATGGTCCATACTACAATAAATGTATAAATATTGGAATTTAGGAAAATAATCGTAATTGGTATTTTGGGTTTTATAACAATTTTTCGTGGTAAGAACTGAATGACAACCTTTAGGGGTTGTAAAGGTCAAATAAAATAAATTTTGCAATCAATGTATACTTTACAAATTAGTAATGTCAAGAATTTAGGATGAAAAAACATGACTCAAACTTGATGAAGGGTGAAGTAAGATTCACATTGCTTTCACCAAAATGTAATGACAATGAAGTTGATGTGATGAAAAAAGGAACATTTTCTAAGGGGTGATAAATAATCCAAGCACGGAAGGGGTCCCTAGAGACTAAATTTTATTTTTAATACTCTTATCATCATTTATATGCACTAAAACACTTAATACAACACACATAACATTTTACCAAGGCAAAATATGTGCACAACCTTTGTACAACATCAAATTTATGTGGAATCACCTTGTGGAGATCACGTGCCACTACATTCCATGTTGAAAAACATCCTAGATTATGTATGTATATTATAGCTAAGATGGTCAATATTCTTATCATATCTCCATCTTCACTAGTATAACTAAGGAAATAAGTATAGGACCATTCTAAGGCCAACAAACAAGCGAAAGATACAAGCTACATTTGCAAAGGTCATTAATCTAGAAGATAATAATCCACACTCATGAAAGGAACATGGTTTCAAGTCCTATTTCTAAGAAATGATTGGCGTTTTCTTAGAAACCTAAGGGTTGTAAGAGGATAAACAATAAGAAAAATATAGTCCTAAGATAACGGGTTATAATGTCATTTGGTAAAAAATATGTGTTGTAAAAGAGTAATGATGGAATAGATAAATATATGCTACATTAAGAGGGATAGGTATGTGTTTCACCTGATTCTAGATTGTTTCTTCGAATGTTGACGAAACAGATAAGGGTAAAGGGCTAGGAGGAATACCTGTTGAGATGATGGTTGTAGGTTGTTGCGTGCGTATGACTTCTTGATCCATAGCTGATAGTGAGAGATTCCTTTTTACTTGGAGGAACTACCTGAAATGGAAAACAAGACCACCAAATAAAAGTTAAACAATATATGCATTGGACTGCCTAGCGTATGCTAGATCTGGGAAGTGTGATACTCCCTAGACAGCTGTCAATCCATTGTTTAAAACAACTTAATGCTAACAATAAAGGAAATCCTACTGTAGTTAAAATGATTTAGGTATCTCATTCAACTACAATAAGAAAATTCGTTCACACCAGGCTAAGCTATGAATGAATCTAAAGATCAAGGTCTTTGTCAAGGTATTGGTACTGATCAGGGTCTGGTTCTGGGCTGTTTTGGGTATTTGGTGGAGGTTTTAAGCTCTGTTCTTGGTTTTTGGTAAAAAACACAGAGACCGACGTTGGTCTGGTATGACCGATGTCAGTTTAGGTGAACCAGCGACGGTTGAGGGTAACCGGTGATGGTATGGTCAGGGTATAAGAAACTCAATAAAAACTTGAGGTGAGGGTAGATCTGTGGCTAGATGAAAATGGCAAGGTTCGTGTGGGTCTTAGGTATGTACAGGGATGATTAAAATCTGGGTATGGGTAGTTAAGGGTGTGGGTGAAGGGATGGTGGAGTTTGCATGGAGGTAAAAATGGTGGGGAATGGGAATGGGGGTAAAGACTGATAACATAAGTAAAAGAGTCTACCTAAATGACAATGGACAAGTCCTGGTTAACAAAAAACTTACTTTTACACGAGCTTGAGGTCTGGTTGGCAATGGTGGGTGATCAAATGGAAGGAACTTGGTGTGGTGCTGGTGCTTCCCCGGATGCTCCCGTGAAGGCAAATGGCTCTGTGATTGCTTTTGGTGCTAGCTGTGGGTGCTCTGATGCGTGTATGAATGTTGGTTCTACTTACATGCAGCTCTAGCTTTGTCTCTCACTCTCAGAAGATGTGTCAACCTCTCAGAAATGTGCCAACCTCGAAATAAGGTTATTTTGGGGGTTAAATAGTAACCGGCAGTAGTTTTGGGTAACCGATGTCAATTAGGGCAAGATTTCATAGGTTTACTAAACTGGGCAGATCCCTTTGATTTTCTTGGATCTCGTTCGTTGGCTCTGCGAATTAGAATGGAAGCTTCCCTTCTAACAGCCGGGAATGTAATTAGAGGGAATGTAAGCTTTTGATTTTTAGGGTTTAGGCAGGTCTTAGTTAGTTATGGCAACATACTAAGAATAGGTCTTAGGGTGAGGTGGCTAGATGAGGTGTATAGGTGAGGTGGATATGTGGGAATTATCTCAATTAGGATATTTTAATAAATATTGTGAAGATAATGAATTAATTTAATTAAATTAATATTAGAGTGGAATGAAAGGGGCCATGGCTAGGTGAGTGTGTTCAAGGTGTTTATTTATCGAGGGACCAAGGGGAGTGTGACCCAATTTTGGTGTCTACATTTTGCCCCTTTTTGTTGCGTAGCTTGTATTGGTAAGCGACGCTGAAAAAAATAAGATGTGGTTGCCCCATGTGTGGGTGAAGGTGATCCCCCTCAAACTAGGAACTGATGAGGTAGAAGGAAGAATCAGTGAGTGGTTTGATAAAAGGTGAATGTGATGAAGAGGAGGGTGGGTAATGGGGGAAAAAAGGGAAAAAGGTCTACTCGGGTAATCCAGGTAATGGGTCAGGGTCAAAGGTAGTAACAGTCAAACGCACGCACACGTATAAACTGTAGCATGGTACCAAGTTGAAGAGCAGGAAAAATCTACAGTGTCTAAGGTTGCTAGGTTTATCCAAACAAGGTTGAGGTGATTCCAGTATCCAAGGTATAGGATATGGTCAGGAAACATGATGCAGGTCAGGTGCAGGAACGTTTAGGTATGTTCTGGTACACCAAAGGTTGGGTCAGGATAAATGGTCATGGCAAGAGGCAAGGTAAGGTCAGTATGTCCATCAACACAGGTAACAGTGCCGCAAGGTATAGAAAACACATGAGGTCACAGGTCACTAGTGATGTTCCAGGTCCAAGTATCTAGGTCACGACATGGGTAGGGCCAAGGTATGGGTAAAATAACGAGTCCCCGAATGAGGATGAGGTGAGGGGGTAAATGATAAGGTCAAGAAGATAAAGTGAAGTGTCCAAGTGAGGTGTGGGTGAAAAAAAAGGATTCAGGTCAAAAAGTGGGGGTAGGGGGGGAGGAGAAAGACTAAGAAGGTAACCGATGATGGTTTGAAGGAACTGATGCCAGTCAAGATGGACCAACCATGGTAAGCTAGGGCACAGGACTGATGTCGGTTAAGGTAAAACCATCTCCGGTCAAGTCAGGTAGGTTATAAAAAGAAAAATTGTCATATTTTTCAAATCATTTGTCTTTTATCGAATTGGGGAAAATGACAAGAGAGAGAGGAAAAGGTGGAAAGTGACAGAGTGAGACTGAGGATTGAGTTGGCGAGCCACGTGGCTGGTGATAGTTGGTCGATAGGTGGATCCACGAGCTAGGTTGGATTGATTTGATTTGATTGATTGGTTGGAGAGTGAGAGGTCATTTGGTGATGGCAGAGGTAGGAGAGGGATCAGGGGGACCACCAGTGTAGTGGCCAGAGGTGCCACCACATAGACAACAGTGTGATGAGGTAGGATTCAATCTGACTCTTTGTTTTGTTTATTAGATTGAATTAGAGGTCGGGTGGGTGAAAACAGGTTTTTTGGGGGGGAAATGAATTTTGAATTTGTGGGAGGGAAAATCAATGAAAATAGGAATGGGGAGGGAGGTGATTGGGTGAAGAAGGGGTGGGGAAGGGTGTAGGGGGGATTTGGGTAGGATTAGGTGGGTAGAAGGGAGCAAAAGGGTTTGAAGGAAAAATGGGGGTTTGGGCATCGCGGTTTTTTACAGTGACGATAGTGACCGGCGTCGGTTGAAGGTTAGCCAACGTTGGTGTTAGTGTGCTAATATCAGTCACAAAGCAGGTGACCGATGCCAGTTTAAGGGGGACCGGGGTCAGTTAGGGGTAACTGGTACCGGTCATGGATTGGGGAAAAGGGGGCCAAAAGGTGACTGAGGTTGGGTGGGTGAGGTAAGTAGGGGTAAGAGAAGTGGTTTTGGTGAAAATCATAACATAGGTAAGGGGTAAAAATAGGTAAGGGTGGAGCTGTTAGGGAAAAATGTATAGATGTGTGGGAAAATAGGTAAGGTCGAGGAGTGGGTCAAAATGGAAGTAGGTGAGGGGTCGGGGTGTGTGTAAATAGGTAAGGTGATATTGGGTTGGGTAGGTTTAGGGTAGGTAGGTCGGTTGGTTAGGGTTGGGTTGGGTAAGTAGGTAGGGGAGGGTTGGCCATGGGATAAATGGGTAAGTAGCGAAGTAAAAGAGGTAGGATAATGGGTATGGGTACGAGTGAATGTAGATATGGTCATGTTTTAATAATGTGATTGTTTTGTTGGATGTAGGTGAGAGATTAGTTGAGGATGCGAGATAGGGTGCCACCCCTACTCATGACAGTTCATGGGGCAGTGACAGTCGAGGAGTGGAGGCATGTCACAGATGTTGGCCTGAGTGGGGTCAAGCGCTACCGGCATGTAGTCTAGCAGCCGAGTCTGATGGTCACTCTCATCGATAGATGGGATTCTGTGACCAACACGTTCCACCTACCGACGGGGGAGATGACAGTCACCCTAGAGGACATGTATAGGATCCTGTTTACCCATATTGGGGACGCAGGTATATTCAATCTCCTTAGAGGCATCTGAGGAGTTGATGCTGACGGTGTTTGGTGAGGGACTGGTGGAGCTGACATTCCACAGTGCCAACCTGAGCTATGGAGAGATGTACCTAGCCCGTCCAGAGGAGACGAGGCTAGTAGTATTACTGATGGAGGCAGTCTGCTGTTTTGCACTGCCGGATGCAAAGGGTGGGAGATTCCCACGATCCCTGATGGGTGTATTACATGATATGATGATGGATAGGACACACTTTTCCTGGGTGCTAGCATTCCTGGTATACCTAGAGAGAGAGTTATGGGCATATGGGTGGCTCCACAGGTTCAGTCTGTGCTGCACTTTTACTCTTCACTGTTGGGCTTATGAGGACATTGTTTGTGTTCATCTGATTGGTATGCCCCGAGCATATGCATTTGAGCTTGGTTTTATTCGGGTGAGGTATAGGTAATGGGTGCATATGATAGGAGAGCATCGAGTAGGCAGGGTTAGAAATGATGTGGCTCATTACAGGAAGTTACTAGAGGGATTGTCCGGTGTGGACATTATTTGGAGACTATATGTGGGCTATCCCTCATACGGATAGATGGCCGATGAGTTAGATGGCCTGTAGATACTCAGATGGATTGAGGGGCATCATGCAGGGGAGCACGAGATGATCCCAGTAGATAGGGTCTGATGGTAGTTTGGATTACTATAGGATATACCACCACCTTTCCCACAGTACCAGAGAGATGATGTGGAGAGACCACTTCCACTTCCATAGCTGACAGTACCTATCGGGTAGGAGGAGTAGGTTATAGACCGACGGATTGATGATGCCAGAGTGACAGACAGGTATAGACAGTGGTGGGTGGCCCATCTACGAGTAGTACCTCCCAGGCCAGGGCAGCCAGATTTAGCCACCATCACTGTGTAGAGAGATTCCCTACAGGGGCAGGTGGCGACCCTGATTACATAGTTAGGGATGGTACATGGGTAGTTAGCAACTTTGGAGGTAGAGGTGGCTACATTGCATGCACATGTGGCTAGTTTACAGGCCCAGATGGCCCAGGGTGGAGATGGAGAGGGTGATGATGAGCAGGTGGCCACCCTACAGGCACATGTTATAGTTTACAGGGCCAGATGGCCACTACAGAGGAGATTGAGTAGGTGGCCATTACAGGTGCAGGTTACAGGCAGGGTTGGCCAGGCACAATGGTGTACCTCCATAGGCACCGGGACAGGGTCCCAGTTCATGAGGTAGGGCATCGGGAAAGGGTCCCACAGGATAGGTATGGGTATAGAGGCCGATGGGGCCACCACATACAGTACCCATATCTAGGTTACGAGATGCCTTAGGTGAGGCCAAATACTACCAGGATCAGTTGATGGCAGTCGGGATAGATTTTCTATCCTATGGAGAGTACAGGGCACAACAGGCCTCGAGTGAGAGGACTAGATCCCAGACTCATAGTGTGGAGAGCACAGGGGGCCATCGAGCCCCAAGACAGGATCAGGGTGAGGCCACCAGCTCATGGAGGCTAGCTCTAGGTGATGTACCAGCATAGGGCCCGACCATGACCCATGGCAGGTGGTGAGATGTTATCAGGCCGCCAGGATAGGAGCTGAGGAGGAGACATGAGAGACTGATATGGAGGATATCCGATAGGATGATGCCTGATGCACATCCCTCCATTTTGATGTATTTTAGTCATTTTTGATATATACCAGCCTGCATGCCAAAGAGAGTGAGGATGTACGAGAGTTTTTTATATTTTTGATCATATACCAGCCTGCGTGCCGAAGATGGTGAGGCTGTATATGAGAGTTTTGAGAGATTTGGTTATATATACCGGCCTACGTGCCGAATATATTTGAGAGTTATGTATATGGAGACACATGTTTATATATCTGTATTTATAGAGATGATGATGATTATGAGCATTATGTGTATACATGGTTGTGGTTATCTTGCTATTTTGATTTGTATATGTGATGGAAAGCAAGTAGTGTAGGCATGATAGAGTCAGGTCATAGGCATGGATCAAGTCATGATAGGTGTGTTAGGCATGATGGAGTCAGGTCATAGGCATGGATTGATTTAGGTGTTAGGCATAGGCAGTTCATAGGATGGATTAAGTCAGGTCATAGGCATGGTTGAGTTAGGTTGTGGTCTAGGCATGGATTGAGTCAGGTCATAGGCATGGTTGAGTCAAATTTGGTTAAGTTTGTAATTCATTAATTTGTGCAATTAATGATGATATGGGTCATGTTTGAGATGTTTTATAGTAACATGCATAATAATGGTAAAGAAATGGTAGACATAATAAATGTATGATTGATGATGATAAAGATGGAAAGCAATTTGTTGTTTGTTTGCTTTAATTTCCAATTATTGATAAAAAAGGAAACTAACTGGGGTAGAATGTAATTTAGGAAAATGAAAGATGAATTAGTTAGGGTAGAGAGTGGCTGAGCTAACCTCCAAGGGCCCCATGCCCTCAGAGTGCTACCTACATAGTCCCGGAGAAAAGGGACCTCAGGCCGATGTAGTTCTCCCATAAGCTAGGGAAGAATGTGAGGAGGTATGAGAATGAGTTGGTAGGTTTTAGGCATGATTGAGTTTAGGTCTTGTTAGGTATGGGTGAATTGTGGGCACATTGGTATAGGTGATTTTGAGTTGATTGTGGTGAAAGGAGGAAAATTACCCAAAGATAAGCGTCGAGGATCTAAGTCCTGTATAAGGTAATCAATATGTAATGAAGAAGGTTAGAAGATAAGAGGAGGCAAGAAAGCCACCTGATTGGTAAGGATCATAACAAGTAGGTCATACCTTGGATAGGCTGATGAACGTAAGACCCTAAAGACATTGCATGATTGATTATTCCAAAGGTGAAGAGTAGTCACATGATCACCAAATGTCATGGTTCCAATAGGTCCCTTGAGGTGGTAGGAAATGAAAATGTGAATGGTGAGAGGGTGAAAGGTGTGTAGTTTATATGGTATTTGGTAGCATGCCTTTTGGCAAGAGATCCAAGGTCACAATGAGCAAGTCCATGAAAAAAAAAAAAAAAATGTTTGACTTGATATTTGAGATAGACTGATCGATGTGGGAAGTCTATATGGGATGAAGAAATTAACTCCTTGAGGTCTTCGTAAAGCTGATCGATACGAGAAGCTTCAGGTTCTTTTCTCTTTTTTTTTTTGAAAGATCTTACATAGTCTGTCCTTTGAGGGAGCTGTCTATTTATAGCAGCGATGTAGAGAGAAAGATGTCCTTTTGAGGGAGTCATCTTTTTATTGGAAGTTTGACTCAAGGAGTTGGATCCCATGTGAGGGATTTTAAGTCATGGATAAGACTAAGGTGAAGAATAGGATTCTTGTTTAGAAAGCAGGGTGAAATGACCATGGGATCTCATCTAAAAGTAGATGAAAAGTATCCATGAGAATCATGCCATGTGCAGCGCCATGGTACACATATTTAAGAGAAGATAAAAGAGTGACGGGTATGCACATGATTCTTATTTAATCATTGGTGATGGTGTAGGAAGTGGATAGCACTCAAGGGATGAGCATGGAAAGAGGAAGAAGGTGAGGTAGGACCAAAAGTCAACAATAGAATGGTCGAAGATGCAAGGCATTAAGGGGCTCAGGTTTGGGTTTACCCTCTAGTGAAGATAAACGATAAGCACCTGATCCATAAGTATGAGTCACAATGTATGGTCCAAGCCAATTAGGAGAAAATTTTCCCCGTTTACTTTTTTCTGCTTTGGTTACATGTTGATTTTCTTTCAGGACAAGGTCACCAACTTGGAAGGTTCGTTCATGGACACGTTTGTCATAGGCACGTTTGATACATTTTTGGTAAACTTGAAGGTGGTCAAGAGCGTTAAGACAACGTTCGTTCTAATAACTCAAGTTGTGCTAAATGGTCATGACGAAATTCATCATCATTGAGCATGTCATGGAGAGAAATGTGGAGTGAGGGAATCTGGACTTTGAGAGGCAGAACAACCTCTATACCGTAGACCAGAGAAAAATGTGTGGCAGCAGTGGAAGTGTGGATACTAGTGCGGTATGCCCACAGGGTGAAAGGAATGTGCGTATGCTAGTCCTTCCCAGTATCGTTAACCACTTTCATGAGAATTTTGTTCAAGGTTTTATTAGTGGATTTGGCTTGGCCATTGGTTTGTGGGTAATAAGGTGATGAGAAACTTAGCTGAATGCCGAAGGTGTCGCAAAGTTTTCGCAAGGTTTTATTTTTGAATTGTTTTCCATTATCAGTGATGAGGTGATGAGGAACACCAAAGCGAAAAATGATGTGATGATTGATGAACTCACATATTTTCTCAGCTTTCATGGAGATGAGCGGTATGGCTTCGACCCATTTTGTGTAGTATTCTGTAGTAGTGATGATCCATTGATGTCACTGAGAAGAATGGGGATTGATTTCTCCAACAAGATCCAAACCCCATTGAGAGAAGGGCCAAAGGTCACAGGCGACCTGTAAGGCATGACTGGGTGTATGATGAAGGTTGGCATGTTGTTGGAATTTTACACAACACTTAACGTAGTCACAACAATCATGGTTGAGGGTCGGCCAGTAATAGCCTAGGCAAAGAATACACTTAGCAACAACAAGGCCACTGAAGTGACCTCCACATATGCCATCATGAACTTCCTTAATGGTATAAGGAATTTCAGAACTTGTAAGGCATCGTAAGAGAATACCATCGAAGCTGCACTTATAGAGGAGGCCACCCATGATGATGTAATGAGAGACCTTTTTAAGAAAGGCACGTTGTCCATTACGAGTGAGGTCGGGAGGCAAGATGGAGAGGGAAAGGTAGTCTGAATATTGTTTATACCAAAGGTCACTCGGGTCGGGGGTAGCGGTTCCGGATAGAGTAAACTTCATGAGGTAAATAAGAGGGTGATTAGAGTCTTTAGATGCTGACAAATATTTTAGAGTCGGTAGGCGAAGTAGGTATTTGAGAAGCCAATAAGGCCATGGTATTTACAAATTTGTTGGTTGAACAGGGGATGGTTTGAAGGTCATAACAGTCAAAAGTGGTCACAAGTATGTCCACATGATGTTTATACTTTTGAAGTGTCTCACTACGGCATTGGTATATGCCATTGACTTGGTTTACGACCAATTGAGAATCACCAAAGATGTTGATTGACTTGACATCTAAGGCATAGGCAGCTTGGAGACCTAATACAAGTGCTTCGTATTCAACAATATTGTTTGTACAATCAAAATCAAGTTTGAAAGACAAAGGCATGGGTTCACCATCAAGCAGAATGAGGATAACACCAGCCCCACCCCCACGCTGACACTTGGAACCATTGAAGAAGAGTGTCATTTGGTAAGTGGGTTCGTCCAGGGAAAGGGTAGCAATTGACTCATCTGGGAAGTCAAAGTTAGAGGGTTGATCCCCAGAAATAGGTGCGTCAGCCAATTGGTCGGCGATGGCTTGCCCCTTGATGGAATTTTGATGAATGAATTCAAGGTCAAGGTCAGCCAAAAGCATAAGCTAGTGTGCGGCACGTTGATTTTGGTAAGGTTTGGCATACATGAAGTGTAAGGGGTTGGTATTGGTCACAACATAGGTTTTGTGATTAAGTAGGTAATGGCGGAGTTTGGTGGCAATGAAAACTAAGGCTAAGAAAAGTTTTTTGGCATGGGTGTATCAGGTTTCATAGTCTAAAAGAGTATGGCTTATGTAATAAACCGCCTGCTCCCTGTGTTGTTCATCGTGGTGAGCGAGCATGGCCCCTAAGGAGTGATCGGTAGCTGAGATGTATAGGTAGAAGGGTTGATCATATTTAGGTGGAATGAGTATGGGTGGTTGAAGAAGGTATTGTTTTAAGGCCTCAAAATCTTTGTGGTAGTCATCATCCCATTTAAAGGAGACATCCTTCTTGAGAAGATGATGAAATGGTTGACACCGATCAGACAATTGTGAAATGAAATGGTGAATAGACTGCAACTTACCTTGTAGGCTACGAGTTGCCTAAGGTTAGTGGGTAGAGGCATTTCAAGAATGGCCTTGACTTTATCAGGATCAAATTCTATACCACGGAGGGAAACAAGAAATCCTAGGATCTTTCCCTAAAGAACCGCGAAGACACACTTCTTGGTCTGAAGGTGAACACAATATTTAATGAGGTGGTCAAAGATGGTTTTTAGGATGACGAGGTGCTCCGAGTGTTTTTTGGATTTGGGAAGGAGGTCATCCACGTAATCTTCCAATATACGATGCATGATGTCATGGAAGATGTAAGTCATAGCCCACTGATATGTGGCACCAACATTTTTAAGGCCAAAAGGCATGACTCGATAGCAGAAGGTCCCCCAAGGGGTGATGAATGTGGTTTTGTGTTGATCCTCTGGGGCAAGCAAGATTTGGTTATAACCCGAGAAACCATCCATGAGTGATAGCATCTCATGACCAGTGGTAAGGT
Source organism: Taxus chinensis (assembly GCA_019776745.2). NCBI lineage: Eukaryota > Viridiplantae > Streptophyta > Pinopsida > Cupressales > Taxaceae > Taxus > Taxus chinensis. Next base: position 143,317,757 of record CM034156.1, on the reverse strand, counting down.
CAACCAGTTGGTCAATACCAGGTAGAGGAAAGTCATCTTTTGGGAAAGCTAGGTTGAGGTCATGGAAATCCATGTAAATGTGAAGTCCCCCTATCGCCTTAGTGACAGGGACAATGTTAGAAATCCAACAAGGATAATCAATGGGTAAGATGAAGGAAACCGAAAGGAGGCACTGAAGTTCTTCTTTGACCAAAAGAGCAATGCGAGGATGCATTTTCCTCAGCTTTTGTTTTACGGGTTTGGCATCGGGAATGGTTACGATATTGTGGACCACTATGGTGGGGTCAATACTAGGCATGTCTGTGTAAGACCAAGTGAAAGCATGGTTATGGTTTTTGAGAAAAGAAGTGATGGCTTCCTGTTCAGCAGCATCTAAAGATTGGCCGATCTTTAGGATGTGTGGGTCATCCTGAGTATGAATGTTGATTTCGATAGTCAATTCATTCAACATGGTTTGCATCTCAGATGGTAATGACCGATGAATATATGAGTCTTCTGCACCAAGGTAGGTGAGTATAGACTCATCATCCTAACATTGAATGATGTTAATCGAAGGTGTATCATCATCGATCATTTCAGGATACAGGAAGGGAAGAGAAGAGGGAGCCTCACCCTCACGTTGATAAGTCAGAGGCCCCAAGGAAATGGTGTTTATGAAAAAAAAAGTTAGGAGGAATGGATTCTAGATCCATTGACTCTGTCGATGAAGGTGGTGAAGAAGGTGGAGCGGGTGAAGAAGGTGGAGAAGGGCTAATGTCCTCAATGAGTTCAATGCGGGCCTTCTTGGTAGGTGGTTCAGCAAAGCCATACCACTACGGTCGTTATGTTTGTGGGTAGTACATGGAATAATAGTATGGAGACCTTGCTCATAAAAGCCAAAACCAAAACCCTTCCATGCACATCGGTGCAGGAAGGTGTGGGTGAAACGGTGATTGGTGAGTGACTAGAGGTCAGCAGAAAATGGGTGGGTTTGTGATGGTGGTTCAGGTGTATAAGTGGTAGTATCAAGTCCCCCATAGGTGAGATTGGTACAAAGGTGGGGAGGACCATAAAGGAGGTGCTCTCCTATACGGTGATCATAGCGAGGGTGTTGGTGAAGACTTCCATACTCTTGTGGAGTAAGGAATGTGTTGACACTATATAGGCGATACTCCCCCAGAGTGAGGTGTTGAAAAATGCCTTCTAAGGGATCAGTGGTTGGTATGTGGGTAGCTGGAATAGACGATGTGTCAGGGGTCGAATCGGAGGTGGAGCTAGTTGATTGGGAGGTCAATGGTTCGTCCTTAGAGGTTGTGGCAACGGTAGGGATGGAGGATGTAGGTGCGATTGAGGTAGCAACAACATTGCTAAGTGGAGGTGTAGGTGAAGAGGCGGTGGTCATGGAGGTAGATGCTTTAATGGGTATAAGCACGTCATTGGGTCGGTAAAGCATGTTGCAAATTTTGAAAGGTGATGGGTCAGCCGGAATGGTATAGGTGTGTCCTTCATGCTCAAACTTTACACAATGATGCAAAGTGGAAGGAACACAACCCATGACACAAATCCAGGGTCTACCAAGCAACATGTTATATTGAAATTCCCCTTCTAAGACGTAAAACAACTCTAAAATAGTGTGGGGGCCCATGTGAACATGGAGGATGATGGTGCTGAGTGTAGAGGTGATAGCATCATTGAGTGATCACAACATGACGGGATGTTTATGCATGCAATTTTCAGGTATGCGCATTTGAGTGAATGCATGGGAGGAGATGATATTAATGCTAGCACCCCCATCGATCATAACATGTCGTACACATATATCATCGATGTGGACAGAGATGAAGAGAGTTGGATCTGGGTCATCGGTTTGGTGCGGTGTGATCTCTTCATCTGAGAAGCTAAGGGAGGCTACTTGGTGAGTAGGTGGAGGTGTAGATGAAGGTGGTAATTTGGTGAGAGAGGCTACATGATGAGGTGTAATAATGGAGGCCATGGGTGTAGGGTCATTGGGTAAGACCTCAATAGATTGAAGGACCTCCATGAGAGCTTGACGATGGGATTCTGAGGTTTGGATGAGGTCATATAGGGAAATTTTGAGGGGGGATTGGTGTAGTTGTTTGAGCATCTTGCAATGTGTAACCCCATTAGAAATAGGATATGTGGGGCCGCAGATAGTGATTTTAGGTGTGGGTGCAGATGGTATGTTGGGTATAGGATTGGTTGGTGGGTCAGTTGCCTTTTCCTTGCCTTTATCCTTCTGAGCATGGGTAGCAACGTGGATCATGTTGATCTGAGGTGGGGAGGTAGGTGAAGTAGGTGAGCCATGAAAAGTATAGTGACAGGAAGGGCAAAAGCCAAGTGGCGGGAAGGAACCTTGTGAGATGAGTTGGGCACACTGACATTTGGGTGGAGGTTTGGCGAGTTCTCTGATGCGAACCATGTTAATTTTGAATCTTGGGGGTGGCTCTAAGAGTTGTGGAGGTGGAGGTCTTGGTCACTGAGTAGGAAATGAGGGAAGAATTGTGGGAATGAGTGTTGGTAAAATGGGGTCCTCATCAAGAAGGTCATCATCATCAAAGTTTTCTTCAGGAGGACACAACTAGATAAGAATGGTTTTCAAAGCCTTGCAGTTCTCTACATCGTGCCCTGGCACACGATGGTAGGCACAAATTTTGGTGTCGTCAAACCCCTTTGGTTTGGGTTTGAGAGGGTCATAAGGTCTGAGAGGCGGTAATGTGATGACAGAAGTTTCAAGGAGGTTGGTTAAGATTTTGGCATAGGATCCCGCTAGTGGATCACAATGGGAAGTGAAAGTGGGTTTGGGTGTAGGTGTGGCTGATTGTAGAGGAAGGGTCTTTGCATGAGGGGGAGTGGGTTGAGCTATGGTTTTAGGTGCTGGTGTGGTCTTAGGTGTTGGTCGTGTTTGCTTGGGTAGGGGTATGGTAGATGAACTAGAAAGTGAGTGTGTGGTTGGTTTGACTACCTTATTGGAGGGTAGTGGATTTTTATCCTTAGGTTGTACCTTCTTGGGTAAAGGTGATATGGGTGTACAAGACCTAGAGGGAAAAGAAGATGGTGGAAGAGGGTGAGTTACCCATGGGGACAACTGGGTTGCTGCGAAGGTAGATGACGCAGGTTGTGCAGGAGGTGTGAGGGAAAGAGACTGAAGTGTCGTGGGTAGTGAAGAAGTGATCGATGGTATTGGAGGTATGGGTGGTAAGGATGTTGCAGGTGTGGGCAGAAGTCGTGTCAGGTGCTTGGGTATGTTAGAGGTTTGCGAGGGAGGAATGGGCTGCTGTGTTTTTGGTTTACCGGTGGGTGGAGGTTTCTTAACCATGCTGGAGGGGTGAGGTCCTAAGATGGAGGGAAGGTTTGAAGGTGATGAGGGTGTGATTAGTGAGGTTGGGGTATGAGATCTATGGGATTGGCTCTTCTGTTTGGGTGACAGATAAAGCTTGGTGCTGGCTTTGGAGGATGTAGCTAAATCTAATTTGATGGGTGGATGAGTAAGGTTGGCTGTTGGGATGACCCTAAGGTAGTAATAGGTTTAGGCAAGGAAGATGATGTAGGTGTAGGTTTGGATGTAGATGCATGTTGGGTTATGGGTAGGGGTGTGAGTTGAGCCATGAGTGGTATCGTGGAAGAATTTGTGATAGTTGTGGTTGTGTTTGGTTCAATTGGCCAAAATATTTTTGGGTAGATAGTGGAAGTGTCAGTAAGTGACATCTGCATTTGTGTTGAGACAGGAAGTAGAAGATGCCCCCAAAGTAAGGCTCTATCCACATAATCTAGGCGATCAGCTAAGCATGAGAATGGCACTGTATGTAGGTGAGGTTGATGAGGATCCAATGGTGATTCCCGTAAAATGTGTCTTAGAAATGGGGAATTTTCTAGCTTCAACTTCTGTGGGTAAGAGAGCCAAAAGTAAGTCCGTAGGATCTTGGGTAACTGATGGAGAATGGTCCCCTAGAGGCAACGACATTTCTACGGGATATTTGATAAGAGGAGGAGATGAAGGGTGCTCCTTTTTGGGTGGAGGAGATGATGGGTGCTCCTCTGTGGGTGGAGGAAATAAACAAGCATCTTCTGTGGGTCGGAGAGGTACTGCGGGTGATAGATCTCTAGGTGGAGAAGCCAAAGGTGAAATGGTCTCGATGTTAACAGGAGGCTCCTTCACAGGTGAGGGAGGAGACAAAGGGTGTTCCTCTATGGGTGGAGGAATAGGTGAAGTGGGTTCAAGTGTAGGTGGAGGACTTTAGGCTAGGATTTCCTCTATGGAAGGAATATGAGGTAATTGGGAAGCAACGGGTGCATCACTGAAAATAGCATGGACCTCGCGGGTATGGCTATCATGAGTTGAGGTCTCTCCGGTTTGATCAGAAGAAGGGGCATGATTAGGAAATGGTTTCTTGAAGATGTGTAGGTTTTGATTGGTAGGTGCGTTAGGATTATCCAAGGTTAACTCACCTTTCTCGAGCATTTCTTGGACAATGTTTTTGAAAGTGATGCAATTTCCATCACTATGACCTTTTACTCAATGATAGTTGTAGAAGTCATGCTCTTTATACCACGCGGGTGTGGGGTGAGTAGGATCAAAACTAGTGTGTGGTTTTATGGGAGGAAGGGTGATGGCCCCAACTTTAATGATATTTTCTAAGACAGAAGAATAAGGATCCCTAATTGGGGTGTATTTCCATTGTTCCCGTCTGAATTGAAAAGTTTGAACGGGTGAGAGATTAGATGGGGGGTTAGCCTGATTTGAGGGATGAGCTAGGCCAGCCTTGAGTACCACTGCGTTAGTGGTTCCCTTGGCCTTTGAATAATTGTTCTATGGTTTCGAAGAAGAAGATGTATCATTCGACTTGAATGTCGAGTTCTTATTGCATAGTTGGATTTTCTTTTCTTCGATGGCCTGAATCTCTAGCTTTTGTGCCATGGTGAATGCCTCATCGAAGGTTCAGAAAGTCTAGAATTGTAGGGTTGGTGAGATATGTCTAGCACAAGCCTGCGTGAAGAGCTCGATGAGTTTGGTTTGTGGTAGTTGGAATGTGAGTTGATTGATCAGGCTACGCCAACGAGTGACAAAATATGCGATAGATTCATTGTCATACTGACGCGTAGAGTAGAGGTCAGTCATGGTAACCTTCTTAACAACGTTAATGGAGAAGTGATCCAAGAAGGCTTGGGCTACCTGGTTAAATGAGAAGATAGAATGTCTAGGTAACCCACTATACCAATCTAATGCAGGCCTAGTCAGAGACATGGGAAAGGTCCTCAGAAGCAAAGCATCATCATGGGCGATCAGATAACACCCATGTTTGAAAGACCACAAATGTTATTTGTGGGTCTCTTTGCTGTTGAAGTGGTTAAATTTAGGCATTTCCCAATGCATGGGATATGGACGGATAGGAATGGATGGGTGGATAGGCTCATTACAAATCTCATCGTAGGTGAGAGTGTTGCGGGAGTCCAGAAACTGATGCCTCCAATGTCTATATCTTGTCCATCATTAACTTGATTAGGTCATTGGTAGGTTGTGATGGATGGGTGCCTCCTGTAGTGTAAGAGGGTTGGTGTTGGGCATATGATGGAGGTGGCATTCCAGTATATGGCACTGCCGTATAGGTAGATTGAGAAGGAGGGAGTGAAATAGGGGGTACATACCCAGAATGAATGATGGATGAAATGGGAGGCTGCTGATAGTATGTATATGGAGGTGGAAGGGTCGTGGTGACCCTGGTAGTAATAAGGGATAAGGACTGTAGAATAAAAAGGACAATGTTTTGAAAAGGGGTAGGGGTCACCAACACCGGGGGTGGTTGTGTAGCTACAGGTATATGTGAAACAATAGGTGTAGATGAGGTTATGTTCTGGATGGTTGGTGAAGGTATAGTGGATGTGGTGGGGTGCAACAGATGTGGCAGACGTGGTAGTCATAGCGGGTATAGGCCCTAGCTACGAAATGACTAGGGGAAAGGTAGATGGGGGTAGCATGGAGCTAGATGGGGATGATGCAAGAGTAGGAGTGAGAGTCGGGGGGATAGATACGGGCATGTCATATATCAACTGACCCGAGGCATCTCGAGTGGATGAGTGGGAAAGATAAAACTACAAGGCGGTAGGGTTTTGGTCAAGGAGTCGTGTGAACTCCTCATCTCCAGTAGTGATAGAGATAGGTTGGATAGGCTCCATGGGTGGTGATAGAATGGAAGGTGGTGAAGGACTAGGTGGGAGTGGTTGACAACTGGCGTGGAATATGAGGGCATTTTCTTGGCTACGCATCAGCACCATGTGAACAAGTACTGACGTGGTAGGATTGTCTTCTGTAAATGACACATAAATACAATAGAGATGGGAGAAATAGGTGATGGTAGGTGAATTAGGTATAAAATGTCAACTGGATTTTTAAACAGGCTAACCGATGCCAGTTAGGGTAAACCAACACCGGTCATAGGTAACCATGGTTGGTCACTGTGGAAAGTGGACAGTTGGTCAAAACAAGGTAAAAGGCCAATAATTTGTCAAGTATGCAAGATGCTGATGGAATTTACCAGGAAAGTGAATATGATAAGAGTGACAGAGACTCTAAACAACAAAGAAGGTGAAGCAGGTGTCCTTTTGGGTAGGTTAACCAAAAGAACAGTAAACTGACGCCGGTTGGGTAAAACCGATGATGGTCAGAGGGTAACCGACGATGGTCGCTGGACCAACACCGGTTACTGTGAAATTGAAACAATGATGAAGAAAATGTGGTTGTGAGTTAAAATTAGATGTGGAATCAAACCCAGAATTCTGAGAATGATGAGAATATGGTCCAGGCACACTCAGATGAAGCTGGAATACACCAACTATGATGAGGAGCGTGCAAGGGAAAATAAGAAAATGAAGAATGTGACCTCTCACCTCAAAATGCAAGCCAAGCAGAAACACTAAGAAAAATACGATCCTAAGAGTGCTTTTTCTATTATGTTTGTTCAGCTTATGCTATTTAAGGACTGACTCATGAACTTTAGAATAGAATTTTTGGTGAGGATGGCTTCCTACAAAGAAAGAGATCTACAAGGAGAGGTTTCAGGTATGTTATGGCGGGGGCAGGATTTTCTCTGAAGTATGACTCGACAGAAATAGTGAGCTGGGTGCCCACTATGTCGTGATCATGTGATCACCTACAACTTCTTCCAGGAGAGATGTTGTTTAAGAATGTGTATATTTTCAATTTTGTGATGTTTGGTAAGACTCAGAGAGAGAGAGAAAGAGAAAGGAAGTGCTTTTCTATGATTCATTTGTCAACCATCAGCTGGGAATGACTTCCAGTGTATAGGTTGCCCTCAATTAATGTGAGCTAATGCAGAAAAGTAGAATGAAATGAAATGATTTTTAAACCCAAATTGAAATGTTGAGTTCGATGACACAAAAAGATGAATAGGAGAAGGGATGCTCTTTCACTAATGCGATACTAATGAAAGGGAAGAAATGTTATTTTTAAAGCACCAAAATACGATTGCTTTTAGACAATAGAAGAAAAGAAGATTCCAGGGGAGAAATTTTAATGTGAGAACCTTTTAGAAAGGAAACAAACATGCAAATTTTCACCTAGAAATGAAAGAATGCAAAGAACCCCGAATGGGTCCCACCGGGTGTGCCAAAATGTTTCACCTGATTCTAGATCATTTCTTCGAATGTTGACGAAACAAATAAGGGTAAAGGGCTAGGAGGAATACCTGTTGAGATGTTGGTTGTAGGTTGTTGCACGTGTATGACTTCTTGATCCACAACTGATCGTGAGAGCTTCCTTTTTGCTTGGAGGAACTACCTGAAATGGAAAACAAGACCACCAAATGAAAGTTAAATAGTATATGCAGTGGACTACCTAGCGTATGCTAGATCTGGGAAGTGTGATACTCCCTAGACGACTGTCAATCCACTGTTTAAAACAACTTAATGCTAATAATAAAGAAATCCTACTGTAGTTAAAATGATTTAGGTATCTCATTCAACTACAATAAGAAAATTCATTCACAACAGGCTAAGCTATGACTGAATCTGAAGGTCAAGGTCTCTGTCAGGGTACTGGTACTGGTCAGGGTCTGGTTCTGGGTTGTTTTGGGTATTTGGTGGAGGTTTTAAGCTTTGTTCTTGTCTTCTGGTCAAAAACACAGAGACCGACGTTGGTCTGGTATGATCAATGTCAGTTTAGGTGAACCGGTGATAGTTGAGGGTAATCGGCGATGGTATGGTCAGGGTACAGGAAACTCAATAAAAACTTGAGGTGAGGGTAGATCTGAGGCTAGATGAAAATGGAAGGGAAATGGTAAGGTTTGTGTGGGTCTTAGGTATGCACAGGGATGATGATTAAAATTAGGTATGGGCGTTAGTGAAATCCACACATGAGGATCATAACATCCCACCACGCTTTCGGGGTGTGGGTAGAAGGGATGGTCAAGTTTTCATGGAGGTAAAATGCTGACGTAGCTACCCGTGCTAGGACTCAAACCTATGAACCATTACACCAAAACCTCGAGGCGTTAGTGAAATCCACACATGAGGATCATAACATACGGGTATGGACAGTTAAGGGTGTGGGTGAAGGGATGGTCAAGTTTGCATGGAGGTAAAAATGGTTGGGAATGGGAATGGGGGTAGATACTAATAATAGAAGTAAAAGAGTCTACCTAAATGAAAATGGACAAGTTTTGGTTAACAAAACACTTACTATTGCACATACTTGAGGTCTGGTTGGAAATGGTGGGTGATCAAATGGAAGGAACTTGGTGTGGTGCTAACACTTCCCCGAATGCTCCTGTGAAGGCAAATGGCTCTTTGATTGCTTTTGGTGCTAGCTATGGGTGCTCTGATGCATGTATGAATGTTGGTTCTACTTGTATGCAACTCTGGTTTCATCTCTCACTCTCAGAAGATGTGTCAACCTCTCAGAAATGTGCCAACCTCGAAATAAGGTTGTTTTGGGGGTTAAATAGTAACTGCCGGTGGTTCCGGATTAACCGGCGGTGGTTTATGGTAATCGGTGTCGGTTAGGGCGGGATTTCCTAGGTTTACTAAACTGGGCAGATCCCTTTGATTTTCTTGGATCTCATTCGTTGGTTCCGCAGATTAGAATGGAAGCTTCCCTTTCTAACGTGCGGAGAATGTGGTTAGAGGGAATGTAGGCTTTGATTTTTAGGGTTTAGGTAGGTCTTAGTTAGTTATGGCAACATACTAAGAATAGGTCTTAGGATGAGGTGGCTAGATGAGGTGTATAGGTGAGGTGGATATGTGGGCATTATCTCAATTAGGATATTTAAATAAATATTATGAAGATAATGAATTAATTTAATTAAATTAATTAAATTAATATTAGAGTGGGATGAAAGGGGCCATGGCTAGGTGAGTGTGTTCAAGGTGTTTACTAATCAACATTAATCATGCACATATAGAATAATGCATTAATACTTCCAATGATGATAAAACAATAAGATGATTTACTTGAAATACACAAAGGGATAAGAACTTAGTTGTACAAAGTGGTATAGAGAGAATCCCAAGGAGAATATTGGATAAATCAGTTGTTCTGAACTTGGAAGTGCTTTTTCATTGAAACTAGAACAAAAAACTATTTTTGTTCATCATACTACTCATTTTGGACCATGGTAAGGTTTTTTCCCTATTCTGTACAATTTTGGACTTGCTAAAAGTAGGGTTTTGTAACTTATCCTACCCTTCACTTTCCTCTAAATGATTATTGCTATATGTTTCCTTAGCTCATATAAATTCAACATAACATGCACTAATCTGTAACAAGTAAAAACCCTAAATACCTGCAATACCCTTTATCAAATTATTAGTTAACAAAAGGATAAAGTAGTGTGTGGGTGAGGTTGGACTACCCTTGGTGGTCAACCCATGCTAAACCAAACCAAGTGTTGCACTACATCCTTGTGAGAAATATCAAGCCTCATGTAGTTATCCTAATGTAGGTGTAAGTAGTGTATGAAATTTAATCCATCCTCCTTTGTGTGCCCTTACATCCCTTGAAAAAAATGTAGTGGACTAACTATATAGTAGAGAATGTATGAATGTGGAAGTAGTATAATGTGTGTTTTATTTGTTAAACTAAACTCTTTTATCCGTTGAAGACCTTTGACAATGTTTGGAATGATTGCCTTCCTAAGTGATATGCAAACGATAATAGAACCCCTAGTGTTTTATTTTTTTTCAACATATTCTTTAAATTCATCAACTTTAATGAATTTAAAGTTGATTAAAATCATAATTTTAAAAATGATTTAAAATTGAATTTAAAGATTCTCAAAATCAAATTTATTCATTGTTTGATCGAACCATCCAGATTTCCATTTTACTGATTTTTTTTGTAAAGTGTCATACAAATGATAAAATATGCTTGTCTAAATTTAAATTTAACTGATTAAATATAGAAATAAATCAGAAAATCAAAATGCAAAATCAGAAGAAAATACGAAACCAAAATTTGTTTACAAGGTTCGGAAATTTCCTACATCCTTGAGTTCATTCGAACTAATCTATTAAAAAAGTTCTAATTGCAAGTACAATCAAACTTACAATTAAATTTAATAGATCCAAAACCTGAAATTTTGTGTCTTCAGACCTTTGAAGGATCTGGTGATACTCAGTGTTCCCCTCCACCTTCCTGACGCACTTGCAAAATCTCTTTCCTTTGTTCTATTTCTGCAAGCTACTTTCACGCCTTTAAATGACATAAAAAAAATCTAAATTCTAAATATGATATATGCAACATAAGTGACTCGTAAATCTCAACAACTTTCCAGTTTTCATCGAAATCTAAAAATGAAAGGAACAATAACCAGATCATACCAAGCCAAGAACACAGATGCTAATCAAACACCACGATGAATAAGATGAAAGTAATTTGCTAGAATAGCTTTACATAAAACCTTTGCAAACAAATGAGTAGTAATATCATATATTATTATGGAACTCAATGCAATATAATGAAAATGGGCCTTGCTTAAATAGGCAAGGAATAACAATCTAAGAAACATTCAAGGTCGTAGATCAAGCCATAAATCAAGGAAATAACTAGTCATCAAAGAACTAGTTAAGACCATAGATTTAGGAGAGAACTAGACATCAACTAGTCAATACCATAGATCAAGGAAAGAACTATACGTAACAACTAGATAATATCTCCTAATATCTAAATAAGATAAAAGAAATATCCACACACATAAGTGGGTGAGGATAAATACAATAAAGGTAAATAAAGTACCTAGGTGAACATGAGCTAAGGTAAATACCTACTCTAACAGAAAATGCTCTTAAGATGCTCAAAAATTTAATTTTCCAAAAATACCCTTTTATCCCCAATACACAGTCTGCAACATTACCTTGTACAAATAACATATTGAACTTATATAGACCTGTGATTGCCTTATGGCCTAATGGTTGGACATGTATTTTGGGGGAATGTGGTTGGGGGTTCAAACCACCATAACAACCCACTTCCCACACATTTTTTTTTTTGGGAATTAATATCCCATATTACATGGGAGGGAGGATAATAAAGGCTTTAATAAGCCTTAAACCACCCACTTTTCTTGTGGTTTAAGCTACACATATCCACCACTTTTACTAACATTTTGGGACGTGGCATGAATAAGTAGGCTCGGTTGGAATATTTTCCATGCATAAAATGTTGGGTGTTGTGGGTTCCCAAAATACAACATAATTTGATAAGTCAAACTTAATATGGTGGGCTTGGTTAAAATTGTTAGTGCCAACATTGGTAACAATAATTCCAAACTTAGAGCAAGTTGGTGCATGGTAATTTAAATAATTAAAAAATAATGGAAATATTAGTCCCATATGCATTGTATCAATATAATATGTGGCATTGAAATAAAAAATTGGGATAATGGTAATATGAAGTTTGGAGGTAAAGGCACCCCTTCACAAAAAGAGTGTGTCGACCCTTGCTAAGGGCCCCCAAAAAGTAAATAACGGAGCCCACCTGTCTAAACTCAAGTGTTGAAACCATAGGTGAGAAACTATAAACACCATTTTACTATTTTAATCATTTTTACACTACCACATGTCGTAACTTGATTGGTTGAATGCTCCTATTTTTGCTCCTTCAATTGGGAACTTCTATGATCAGTATCTTGCTCAAACAAAGTTATTTTTTTGTATTTAAATAGGCGATGGAAATATCTTAGATTCTTCTACTGTAATGAATGATTTTGGGAGATTTAGGGAAACTCTTTCTATTGCGTTGATCTTCAAATCACTAAGACATGGCTATAAGACCTTTACATGCTTGGAAATGGAGAAAGCTACACTCTTTAACCCGATTGAGCACTTCAAATTCTGATGTAGTGGTTGCTTTAGGGATATTTAGGAGAGCCTTTAGTGTTTTAGTGTTGATATTTCTAATAGGGTCTTATGAGAGTGTCATGTGAGTATTAAATTATAATTGACTTGCTTATAAGATTTCATAGGTTAGATATCCACATTAAGTATGACCTGAGAAGATAAAATGACACCTAAGATATTAAAACTGGAAAAAGAGTCATTAAATGGAAACGTGCAATACCATACAAATTGTCCAAGGTTGTAATCTTCTATGGACCTAAGTTGTACAAATTTTCCCAGTAAAATAATGATATATAAGCTAAAGTTTGAGAATGATTCCTTGGGTTGAATTATTTCTTTAGTTGATCAAAAAATTCCTGAATGTAAAACATAACAGAGTGTAGAGATGGGCAAGTCAAAAGAGAGGGAGAGATGTATTTTTTTGTGATTAGAATGTGAGAATTTTTCTTAGCATAGAAACAAAGCCAAACTTTTCATTTCTAAAGGATTTAAGTTACCAAATTTGAGTGTCTACAACGTACAAGGCCTAACTAGAGAAACTTTGGGGACTTTGAAGACTAAAGTAAAGCTTATTGTTGTAGTTTTTATTATTGATGCTCATAATAATCCCAATGCTTCAATAACGACCTTCAAGTTTAAGCTCCACCAAGACCCCAAACCTATTAACCTTTAGGGGAATATTTACGAGTGAAGGAAGAGTGGATTATGCAAAGATATCTTTGAGAAATGACAATAATGACACCTAGATATGAAAACATAACTAGAATAATCCACTCATCATAGCTAACACTATCGATCATGGTCAATACAATTACCCAAGTAGGGATGTCTACCAGATGAAATCGATCACAGTTGATGACATTAGCTATAAATAGTCCATAAAAGGTGAAAGGTAAAGAGAGAGAATGGGGGTAGTGAAAACCTTGGAAAAGGTATGAAGGGAATGTGAAGGTGTTATAGGTGGATGATGTGAATGTGATAGTACCAAGGATATTAAGTGGTCGTAAAGTTATAGTAGGAAGGTAGTAAGAAGCGATATTAGGGTAAGTTTCATGATGATTATCCTACCAAACTTACTATCAACTAGCCCAACCCGCTCTTGGTAGGCCCTTTAAGGAAAGATATAAAGGAGGTTAGTGTACCAAATATAGGTTAGAGAAACCTTTAGTGAGTGAAAAATAACATATATGCATTCTGTATTTGTGTGGATACATCGCACTACCTTGAAAAATGTCATAGATCATGTAGAATTGCACAACCTCCATGTGGACACCCAACATCACATTGTGTCATGGTACATAACATCTATAACTATGTAACTACATTATGGGCACATCACACCATATCATGCCACATTACAAATCATTAAGTATTATGTTATTTCCTTGTCGACACATCATACCATATAGTGCCATGGTGTTGAATATTTGGAATTTTACAACCACCTTATGGTTTGTCACACCACATCACACAATGATTTAGAACCTCAATAGCTACACAACCTACTTATGGGAACATCATACCACATTCCCTACCAAAAATCTCTAGAATTATGTATCACCTTGCAGAACTTTGTACTACATCATGTTATCTTGTCGAACCTCTAGAATTTCATAACTCCCTTATGGACAATGTTGTCACCAAATCACGCACTTTAGAAATTATTTATCCCGGTTTCATACTTCTATTTAGAATTTTCTTAAGTGAAGAAATTACTAATTAACCCTTGTCTTTTGGCCATCTTGTTTTATTTTATTTCTTCATTACCAACCTTTTCCATCTACATGCCCAGTCAACTTCTGTCACCTCCCATTATTTTAGCTTTGACTGGGGCACCCATGGGCACCTTAGTCCCACCAAGGGTGTCTCGGTCCCTATTGCACTTTCCCGCCACTTCTTGGGTTCATTCTAGTCATTTTAGATCTTTATTTTTTTGGTTATTGGTCATTTCGGGGTTAATTATGAAATTAGATCAAGAGAACGCTATAAATATAAAGTTATGAGACCATAATGAGGGACCAAGCATCATTCACTACTATCACCCATCTAGAGTTGCATCCATCTATTGTATTGGAGATCACTTGCATCCACATAGCTCCATCATTAAGGCACAAGGCTAGGAAATCTTCATCACACACTTCATAGGGGGAGGATTCTATTCTATTCAATGCACACATGCTATTGCATTTTCTACATCTAGTTATTGCTCGCTACTTCACAAAGTGTGAATGGCACAAGAGAATCTAGGGCACATTATGTACACACTCACTAGAAATACATTTGGGTCCAAAATTTAGTGTAGTGCTTAGTTAGTAAGCCTAGTGTTGTGGCGGCTGATGTCAGCTCGACCAATTCATTTACATTTTTATTTTTTAGGGATTGATTTTTTTAAGGTTTTTTAGGTATTTTTATTCATCTTAGATCATTTGTGACATATGTTATAGGACAATGAATCTTATAAGACACACAACAAGTGTTTCAGACCATCTGCCGAACCTATAAAAACATGTTATGAATATTTTACACAGACTAGGGCACCCAGTTTATAGACCAGAGCACCCGTGGGCACCCCGATCCTTCTCCAGGAACCCCAATCCAACCATATTACTTAGATCCATCATTTTCGGGGCTCCTGCATAATCATTCCTACTTCTTAATTTTCCAGTCACATCTCTGACACAGTTCTGTCACTTCATCAAATCAGCTAAGTACAGGGCTTCTATTTCCATTAGTTAATTGCTTATTTCATTTACATACTGCTCTAGTACATTGATTTGTTGCGTTTATATGTTCTCCTAGATTAGATTAACTATAACATACATTATTTCCATTTTTAGTTAATCATTTTGGTGAACCCAACATCTTTCATGTTTAAGATCCTCATTTTTCTTTAATCATGGGTCATATAGTTCCTCAAGTTCCTTTATCTGAGTTTCTTAAAATGTATCATGACTGTCAAGTTGTTCTACATAGAGAATTAGACTCCATAGCTCATCCTAAAAATACGCCACCCAATGAAATAAGTCATATCTTCCATTGTTTATCTGACGAATTTAGTCCTCGTGATGCTCCATCTAATCAACCCCTATTGGACTCCATTTAAGCCTTACATGCTTTATTTCAAGAAAAAATTACGGCTATGGAATCCATGATCACATCTCTTATATATAAAATTCAACAGCTTAAGGATGCTTCTCAATCACATGTTTGTGCTCCTTCTACATCTTATATGCAATTTATGTCCCCTACATGTCATCTAATTGAACCTCAAGACATGTCATTTCCTGAGCCTCTCATATTTGATCATAATACAATGCAACATGGCATCCTTACTCAGCTCCTTATTCATTAGTTGATAACTCTACCGCCTACTCATTACTTCTCCCTATAGTTTAGTGAAATATCAGGGTCATCCATATTGTAATTATCATTGAATCAATGGACATAATGACAATGATTATGACACTTTTCCATGAATAATAAAAAATCTTGAGTGCCAAGGTTTTATCTCATTTAATGCACAACATTCTATTGCATGCCCATATAAAAATATTATACCATGTTATGCGGCTACTAGTGAGCCTCCTTCTAATCTTTCTAAGGAAGTTAAAGATGATTCTCTTGTTCATTACATGCTTGACATTGATGATCACTCACATGTACATAATGATTCTTCTACTAGTCAGACAAATACTATAGTTCCATCACATGATTCTCCTATTTCTAATGTTGCTTCTTCTCCACTTAATTAGAATCACACCACTATTTCTCATGAACCTTCTTTGAAAAGACAAGCACTGCCTAAACAACCACCTATAAAAACCAATATAGCTCTTCTTCTTCCCAACACATCTATGACATTACCAAGTTAGAGTGCACAAGTGCCTCTCAAAATCAATCAAACTTCTCCTTTGGTAACACCATCAATATCGCCAAAGCTGTCACTATTCAAGCTTTCTCGCCATCCTACTCCACTTCCGTTTCCTAATCATTTTGTTAAAGAACATACCTATCCACTCAATTTGTCTGTGACATTACCACCTCAACGTCCCATAAGTTTTTAAGGAAACTACTCCCTACATTGATCCACTTAGTGTTTTTTGACTAGACCTCCATTGTTCATACACTTAAAAAGCATAGCATTTACCCCCCCACTTACCATCGCATCTATGCATATATCATGTTCACATTTTCATATAGGCCTTCTCATCACATATTCTAGGATCGACCATTACCCAATGACATACTCTTGTGCTTCGGTTCACACTTGACTATCGAGGGATTAATACATTGAACCCCACACACTGTACTATAGGACATAAACACCACATCTATTCATATATCACATGTCATACATCATACATCATACTAGTCATCATTAGGCATATAACATACGAGTGTTGCATGTTATTCATCATACTAGCTATTATACATATCACACACTTTTTACTATTAGCTTGCATACATATATTGACTTGCATTATACATTCTACATTGCATCTAGTGACATATGCCTTCCATCATAAACTATGCGTCTTAACATCATGTATTTTCTCCATATTATACTAATCTCCATTATATATGAGTATAGCATCATTTCATCATACACATTACATCGCTACTCTACCTATATGTGTTACATCACATACTACACATTAGACTTTACGCATTATACACATATCACATTGCATGCTATACATTAAATTTTACATACCTTACATTGCATTTTACACACTGTGCATTTACACATTCTACTCATCACATGGTCATCTTTCATAATTACATATACTACATTGTCTTTTACGCGTTGCAATCACCACCCTATGACACACTTTAGTTCATCGTTCCATACTTGATTTTCGAAGGTTTACCAATCAAATGGACCTTACACTCATCACACATTTATTATTCGGCCTTTCATCATGTAAAATTTCCAGCCTAGTGACATATGCTTTAGGATAAATCATCATCTTACGTTAAATCACCAATCCCTCTTTTCATCTTGTAGTGATATACGCTTATCATCACTCATCCATTCATCTCATATTGATATACGCTTAGGCTAAATCATCACTTATACATTCATCTGGGCGTGATTTACACTTTGGCTATAGGGTTTAGACACACATCGTCGCTAGGTCACTTATCATCACTACACATACACATTCATCACATCGTGTTAGAAACAACACATACTTTGACCATTTCCAAGTGACGCACTCTCATTTACGACTCATTCTTGACTACTGAGGGGGAAAACAAAATGAACCTCATTGCATACACTTCCATTCACTTGGGGGGCATGTGGCTCCTATCATTCCATCTTGCATTCCATTCCATCTATCCACAACCTAATGCATTGTCTTGGGGGAATTTACTCTTATTTACTATTGTTTTACATGATCACTTTACTACACATGTTAGATTGATTTATTATATGTCATTATCTATAGCATCCACACATGCACATTCACGTCTTTTTTTAGTTGTGATTGTAGATACGGATCTTTTACATTTGGCATGGATGCTCTCCTTTTACCCTTTCTACACTGGTCGTTGGGGGCATCCAAATTCATCTCTCACAGGTGTTATTGTTTCATTTTAAACTTAACACTTTACATTACTTGGTTATTCATGCTTTGAAATACTGGTTATTTCTCTAACATGATAACGGGTGTTCCATGTGCAACACTTGTTTTGTAGGATTACATGTTTCCATGACTACTTCATTTTGCTTATTTGTACTTTTCTGTCATTTTTTCTTTTTGTATGTCGGATTTTCCCTATGTTTGGCATGCACATTTGTTTGTTGTTTTCATCCATGATGGCCTTGCATGTCTTGTGACATCGTGAGTGATGTCCCATGTTTACAACCTCCTTTGTGTGGCTTACTTGTCTTCTTACATGTTTACACTACTTTACTCGGTAGCTTTTACACTGTCTACGTAGATTACACATTGTATTCTTACATTCATGCTTGATCATACTAACACTTGTCTTTGGCTATCCATCCTTGATTTTACACATGTTGGTATTTACTAAGTGCATTCCCTTCCCTTGTAGGGCATATTTTCATAGTACATATGGTTGGTCCTCTTTTGGGGCCACATTCTCCTATTAAAGATGTTGCATGCAACCCTAAAGAGAGGGGCATAATTTGGGGTTTTACATACTAACACAATGAATTTACATTGATTTAGTTCAGTGCACTTTCTACCCTAGGCATTGTGGATTTACATAAACCCAGTGAGTTCAGACCAGTCTATGAACATCATACACAATGAATTTTATAGGACATGGTGTCCTTAACATTCAAGGGAGAATTTAATGGTTGGAGGATACAAAATAATTCCTCCTAATACATCTTATAACTCCGGCATCAAATCACCCAAAAAACCAGGACAGTAAAAAGATCTCTTCACACATAGTTCAAGGAAATAGTTAAAGGTTGGAGGACACAGAGCATTTCCTCCTTATACTTCTTTGGTCTATGGCATCAGATCACCCAAAAATCCCCGACAGTACAAGATATCCTTCTACACCTTCTCTCTTGACATGGATCAAGTGGACATGTTCCATTTACACTTTTCATTTTGTGTACTTTACATTTACATGCATTTTTACATACATACACATGCGTCTTTTACATAGCATTTTTACACTTACATAAAAATATATTTGACTACTTGATCATTTTCTCCTTGTAGGGCCAGTTGTATGAGAAATAAGCATTCAAATGGGGGCAACAATAAACAATAACAACAATGACATCAACAATGACACTTCATGACAACACACACTATACTAACCATATAGGTATACTACACACATCAACAACACACAGGTTCCTCTCTAGGTTCACTCTCATCATTTTTGTACGCATTTTCATCTTTAGTTTCCACATTCGTGCATATTTTTGTCATCCCATGATTTATCTAGTCCTTCGTCATGTTTCTACTACACTCTTCATGGACATCAGGTACACATCTCTATCTACTTTATGTTATCAAGCTTTCTACTCACCAACATAAAGTGTGGGAAAAATGAAGTCACAAAATCATGTACTTTAGACATTATTTATCCCAGTTTCATACTACTATTTAGAAGTTTCTTGAGTGAAGAAAGTACTAATTAACCCTCGTCTTTTGGCCATTTTATTTTATTTTATTTTGTCATTACTGACATTTTACATCCACATGCCCAATTAGATTCTATCACCTCTCGTTATTTTATCCTTAGCTGGGGCACTCAGATTACTATTGGGACACCCTGGTCCCACTAGGGTCACCTTGGTCCCTTTTGCACTTTCCCACCACTTTTTGTGCTCTTTCTAGCCATTTTAGATCATTATCTTTTTGGTGGTTGGCCATTTCAGGGCTAATTACAAAATTAGATCAAGAGAACCCTATAAATATAAAGTTACAAGACCATAATGAGGGACCTAACATCATTCACTACTATCATTCATCTAGATGTGCATCCATCTATTTCATTGGGGATCACTTACATCCACATAGCTCCATCATCAAGGCACAAGGTTAGGACATTTTCATCACACACTTCATAGGGGGGATTCTATTCTATTCCATGCACACATGCTATTACATTTTCTACATCTATTTATTGCTCACTACTTCACAAAGTGTGACTGGAACAAGAGCACCTAGGGAACATTATGCACACACTCACTAGAACTACATTTGGGTCTGAAATGTAGTGCAATGCTCGGCTAGTAAGCCCACTATTGTAGTAGTTGAGGTCAGTCTGAACCATTCATTTTATTTTTTAGGGATTGATACTTGTTTAGGGTTTTATAGGTCTTTCTATTCAGCTTGGATCATTGGCGATATCTGTTACAGAACAAAAAAATTGATGCGACACACAACAAGGATTTCAGACCAACTTCCAAACTTGTAAAAACTAGCTCTAGATATTTTACACAGACTGGAGCACCTATTTTGCAGACCAGAGCACACATGGGTGCCCCAGTCTAGCCATATTTCTCATATCCATCATTCGTGGCTCCTGCACAGACGTTCATGCTTCCTAATTTTCTAGTCACATCTACGACACAGTCTTGTCACTTCGTCAAATCAGCTAAGTTATTT
The DNA here is from genome assembly GCA_019776745.2 of Taxus chinensis. Taxonomy (NCBI): domain Eukaryota; kingdom Viridiplantae; phylum Streptophyta; class Pinopsida; order Cupressales; family Taxaceae; genus Taxus; species Taxus chinensis. The sequence goes on along the minus strand of CM034156.1, from coordinate 143,297,301 downwards.
CCTTATCTCTCTTGCATATTAGGGTTTTTTTTCCATTAGTTTAATTACTTATTTGATTTACATACTGCTTTAGTACATTGATTTATTGCGTTTATATGTCCTCTTAGATTAGATTAACTATAACATACATTATTTCCATTTTTAGTTAATCAAACACATCACACCATAGTGTATGATGTTGTAAATATGCAACCACCCTGTACGACATTGTATCATATGGTAGAACCTCAAAAAATGTACAACCAACATGTGAAGAATTCACACAACATTGTGCCATGTTGTAGGGCATCCAAAATTGTGCAACTTCCTTGTTCTACCTTGTACCATATAACATCATGTTGCAAATCATATAAAACCTCACAAACACCACATTGAGATTTTTGGCCATGTTGTACAATGTTGTAGACATCACTTTTAGATAATGTGTCATGGTTGCACACGTATCAAAATTATACACATATGAAAGTATAACTGTCACACCTACAGGGAGGCAAAACATCATTTGTTACAAAAGTTGAACTATTATAATGATATATCTAAAAATTGTTCGATCCCAAATTTGGAAATAATCAAATGGTCATATGTTATTTCATAATAACTAACATTTAAATGAGTTTGAAAGTTTTACCATTTTTATGATCACAATAATATTCATTCCGATCATTGTTGCACATTGTATGCATATGTAACATACTCATCCATGCATCATTGAAGAAAACATGCCTAAAGCAATTAGATAACAAAGAATCAACAACCATACCTCTCTCATGGAAGTATGTCATGCACCCAGACATCTGCATCGAGAGAAGGCCATGGACATATAACACATAGTAATATAGTTTTATGTTCCAAATCTATTAATTTCTCTATTGAATCATCTTTGAAATTACTTCAAAAAATTCACGTAGCACATCTAAACCCTTATTTAGAGTGTTTTTCTTTTAATATCATGAGATTTGGATCACTCCAAGTTATGGATATCAAATGATCCCTCGCTCCTTTTGATTTTCAACTCACCATTATTCTAATACTAACTTCGATCAAACTCACTAAATTTTAAATAATCGAGATGGATTTTTTGTATCCACTTGATTTTTTTATTTTGGTATGTATTAACACAAATCAAAGTGGCACATTACGTAAACACTTAATTTTTTTACAAGAAAATTCAATTGTTATGGTGCTAATGTACTTATGTGCTTATTGATGATTGGTCTAGATTAGGATCTTTTTGGCAGGTGTTCTTGGTATTGCTCAATTTTTGATATGTTCCCCTCTATTATTATATTTTTGTTTCTCTAAATTTCTATGTTTGTTGTTATTTCCTCCCCTTATATTTTCTCTCCTCCCTTATTCTCTCTTTCTCGTGATTCCCCATTGTTCTGGAATTTTTTCCATAATCGTACCACTATGGTCTTGAGTTCCTTTTTGTGGGCCCTTTTGACCCTTGTTTTGGGTCCCCCATGATTTTCACCCTTGTTTGTCATCTTTTACTGCAAGTTATATGTTGTCATGTGCACTAATAAGGTCATAATTTGAATTCAAGAAGTATATAAATACATAGGTGAATTTAGGACAATTAATCAAACAAACACTACCACACAAGATTCATTTTTTAAAGTTATAAAAAAATAAACTCATTTACTTATTACATTGATTATATCATTACAAGAGGTTGGCATTGTGATATGCTCATTACACTAAAATACATGTTAAATGACATTTTACTTTGTGTTGTTTTCAAAATTATTCATAGTCCTAAGGGCATGATAATAATAGAGGGATATGACATGCACCTATTAAATCTCTCCATTCATTATGGTTTTCTAAGGTGTTGTAGTCAAATAGGGTTTATAGGAAGGACAACCATTTTCCAATGATTCATAGTGAATTTTGGAAAAGCAATCAAGATTTTCATAGCGTTGAAATAAAAACAAGGTTGTCAAATAAATTTGACATTATCTAATGGTTGTTAAAAACCATATCGGTATGGTTTTAGTCGTGCCAAAGGAGTACTAAAATTATGATTGTGGTAATCTATTTGTGATTATTTTCTTGGTGTGCATCACTCATTGTCTAAACACTTTATGTATTGTGTGTTTAAGACGACTATCCCCTGAATTATGAAAGAATATCACTCTAAAATATTATTTTTCCAAACATTTAAATTATTTCCATTTTCGTATGGTCCTAGAACATTCTAACTATATTTCTTTTTGATAATTAAGTTTGATTTACCAATTTATATTAGTTTAAACTTGATTGCAATATGATGTCGTTATTCTTCGTGTATTGCTAATACAAAACAAATTTCCACATATAAATCTATCTATAGTATATATGGTGAAGCAAGGCAGGCTTGTGATAGAATGTGGGATACCTTAAAATTTCCATTAAAAAGGAGGGAAGTTATCTCCCCTCAAATTTTCAGTTGGTGTATACGGAGGGGTGATGCATTGGTTAGAATAATTCGGTAGTTTTCTGAGAAAAACAACAAGGGATACAGTGATGAGTGGGTAGGAACACAGGCAAGGCCACCTCTTCTCCTAAATCTGATTACTACCTGGTAGAATAACGTTTCCCAGTCACATGATAGTTTCATAGCTTGGGTGAAATTTATTTCAAACAATCAGGGATGTAAAGGAACCATGAAACAATATGCAGATCAGTTTGAGGAATATGATGTGGCACAATAGCTTGGCCTTAGGGCGTGGAAAATATGAGATGTATAGGGACATGCAACATGTAAAGTACATGGGAGATGATGAGTACTTTATTTGACTTGTTTATATCATCTATGTGCTTATTGATTTGTCATTAAATATGATTAATTAGTGCATGGGGATGCTTTATATAGTTATATCCTAGTAAGTTCAATGCATTTCTCTTGTTTTGTTTCATGAAAATTGTTTACTGTAGAACCTCCCACCAATCGCCTATGTGAGTGGAATGTGGTGACATGTGTAGGATAATAGTGGACATTTACTGTCAATGCCGAGAATTGTAATCAAGGAGTTCGATTCTAGAGGAGTCGCATTGTCATGGAAGATTTTTTTCCATTGACAACCTATAAACATAGATCTTGTTTTTAGCAATTCTGTAGGATTTAATGAACTTTAATAGGGTTGTGAGTGGAAGAACTCAGTGCCTAAAATTTTGGCATGATGTGTAACCAACTATGTCTATATAGACATCTCCTTGAAGAACAATTTAGTAGTTAGTTGATGTTGGTAATCTGCAGCATGGTTCATAACCGTTAGTATCTATTTTCTAGTTATGTACTGAGTATGTTATGGAACTTTTCTGAATCAATATATTAGATGTTGTTTTGAATATCCTATGGTGTTGAGATTACATCTGTCCCGAGGAAGAGCAAGGGCCCACTTGACCAAGGCGACTGGAGGCTTTTGCATTTATGCATGCTGATGGTTTCTGATAAGTTATAGTTTGAATGCAATTACTTATTTCCTTTCATGCAATTTCAATTCAGAGTGTGTGTTATTTGAATTATGTCATATTGATTTGGTGTGTGCATTCCAATTCCAACAAAGTATTTCCATTAAATGCATTTCATTACAGTAATTTTGTTTCAGTAGTTTAGCATCACATTCCCGTATATTAGCAAAGACAAAGAGAAACATAACAAACCAAAACCCCCCACATCGAACAATTGAGTTGCATAAAGCTTCATTACATACAGCCTTGGACACACAGCCCTAGTTTTATAATGACACTAGTAAAAGAATATGTTAGTTAAATGATTGGAGAATACAACAACCCATCAATGAACAATCTAAAGCAACAAGGATTCAGATTGTAGATCAGAAGGTTCTCAAGTGCAAGGACATGGTTATAGTTGCAAATAAAGGAGGATCACTAATTCATTTTTTAATGATTGGAAAAGGTACAAAAAATTAATTTCATTTCCTCATAACTATATGCAATTGTGTTAAGCATTAAGTTTCAGATGTTCATTTTAAGTTATACAAGGAAATAGAGTCTAGTCCAATTATCCCTATCTACCCAGGGGGGGCTACTGTTTGATCCTGACATACTAGAGTTCAAGGCCCCCCATTGAAAAGAAACAAAAAGGAAACACCGTACAAACACATTGCATAGAACAACTATATATATATATATATATATTAATAAGGAAAATGTACATGTTTCCCCACACAAGCCGTGGGAAATAACTGAAAGTAAAAGATGCATATAAATGATAAAGTAAAAATGAAAAGGAGAGAAGGGACCCGTCATTGCTTGATGACTAGATCCCCCTCTCATGTTATTGTTGTTCTAGCTTGATCCAATCCGAACCTGAAAGAAAGAATGAGAATATTAATTAGAGCCTAAGGTTTTTTAATTCTATTTTATTTCCAGCTTCTAATGTATATGCATCCTAGAAGAAAGTTACAGAAATGAAAACATCTTGTTCCAGGCATTGAACATGAAAGGATTACAATATGTAGATTTTCTAAAATTGTTTTAAGCTTTTACAAGGTTATCCAGTGTGTTTTTTACTGATTACAGATCTAAACATAATAAGAAAGTGACATTTTCTCATCAAGACTTCTATATGATCTCACAAGATGTAGTTCATAAAATTCTATAAAGGTACAAAATTCAGATTTCAAGTGAACCATGTAATAGAATGAACTTCAAGTTGAATGAAGAAATAGCAACCTTCTAATTTTTTTTACAAGAGAGCATTCTTCATAATTTCAATGCATCATTTCAAGGAAAGTCATGCAATGTTCAAGAGTAAATATAAAGCCGCAGAGTTTTATCAGACTATTAGGCAAGTTCCAACACTATGAATACCTTAGATTTCAAAATATACTTTGCACAGAATAAGCATGGGTTTCCAAATGTGGAACATAAACGGCAAGTTTTCCATCAAATATTCATATAAAATCTTCAAAGAATGTTTCAGAAAAGGTTACAAAAGGTGCAAGCTACAAGTTCTAAAAGTTAGATTTTTCATATTGTCAAGCATTCAAGTTCCATGGAAATCTAGCAAGGCATTCAAGTTTAAAATTATCAAGAGATGACCGGCATCGAGCTCAAAATGAAATTCAAATGTGCAGATTGGGTAGTAGCCATCTAGTGAAAATGGAAACATAAACTGCAACATTTCTACAAATTGCAAATTGTTATCAGATATCTTGCATAGTACTTATTTACAAAGAAATAGTTATCAAGCAATGCAAGAAGGTTCAAATGAAGTGTTTTGCACAAGATAAAAAAAGTTCTCCATTGTTGCAAGGTACAGAATAAATATAAATTGAATGTTTCCAATAAACTCATGGAGCACAGTTAAGAATACATCTACATCAGGGAAACTACATAAATCTATAACTGCTATACAGATTTTACGAAATCATTGCAGCAGTATTAGATAAAAGATTGCAAAATTTGAAGATACAAGTTTCTTAATGCTACAGGCAACCATTTTCTCTTGCAAAAGATAAAAGATTTCTCAAAGTGCATTTATTCAGAGTTGGAAATGTCTTATAAATGCACAAAATAATACAGAGATCAGATCCAAAAAACACTAGCTTTCCACTTTACAAAGTACACTATTTCTGGTATGCAGGAGTGAAAATCTATAGCCATCTCACATGATACAGTTTTGCAAGACAAAAAAAGAAGAATTCCAGAGTTTACAAGCATTCTAAGGAGAAAGGTTTCCCGCAAATAAACACTAGATTTCAAGGAAAATTTTGCACAGAAATGAATAAAATCTTGCAGCAATAAGGTGAAGTTCTAGGTGTGTTCTATTCAAAGCTTCAAAGTTTCCAAGGTAACACAAGCTAGAACAATGAAAGCAATGCTTACCAAGTTATGCAGTCAACTCAAGCTAGTTATAGAGCTCCCGACGAGCAAAGAAGCAAACCATTCAACACAAAGCCAAGCTAAGAGTTAATGGGACCGACTTGATTGTTAAAAAATGATGCAGAACTCGTGGTTTCCATACGACGAGCTATGGGAGGCAGTAATCCTAACTAATGCACAATCGCTGCCCAACTTAAGCAGAAACCCCAACACATAAATCTCACCCAACTCGTGCACAAAGGCCAAGGACCAACACACCAACCTAGTATACAATAACACAAGCCAAACAAAGTTGAATGGTGAGCTGACTGATAGGAATATTAAGAGCCACAAAGCATGCAAATCCCGATTACCATAACTGTCACGTATGTTCGCAAAGCCACAACAAAGTTAAAAATGGCTACCATGTTAGAGAATAATACAGAGACGAGCTCCTCATAATAAAAAATCAAAAACAAAATAGAGACGAGATCGTTTTAGAACCCACCATGAGCTCTCCAATATGAGGCACCAAGTTGCGAAACGAGCCGAGATAGGAAATGAAATGCGGCAAGACGGGCTTTGAGACATGGCTGAGTAAACTCCACCGAGCATGAGGAACGAGCTAGCAATGAACGACGAAGTGATAAAATCAAATGCGTTGAGCCATAGCAATCAACTGACGAACCCTTCACTTTGAAAACAAAGCAAAAACTCGGTAAAAAAAACCAAGCCCAAATCAGAGATCATAATAACCGAGCAGTGAAAAATAGCGAGAAGTGGGGTGATTCAAGCCACGAGAAAGGGCCAAAGGGTGTAAAATGCCGAGCTAAGTCAATGCGCAACGACCGAGTCATGTAATATCCAATATTGTAAACTCTATGAGAACATAGCCAACATCAACCAACACGAGCTGAACATTGGATTCAAGGCTAGTAGATGTAAACACTTCAATGCATGAGCTCCCAATACGAGGCAACCATAGTGTTGAGTTGAAGTTTAAGAATGGCGAACAGGGTATAGTGGAGTCCAAGCTCGAGCAATGATGCATTGGCGAGCTAAACCCATCACTATGATGGCCAAAAAAGAAAATATAAATTTCAACCAAGTGAAACTATGGCGGTCATGGCTTGGAATGACTCGAAACTAGCAAAAACTCAATTACAGAACCAAAAATAAAGCTAAAAAATGAAGGATGACGACCATGGTAGAATTTTGCAGATCCTCTAGAAACATCCAAGTTTGCAAAATGACAAAACGAGGGCACTTTTAGGGTTTTGGCCCTAATTCGGGCTAGGTCAACCATGGGAGAATTTTAACTATGGTAATCCAACATTAGTTAATTACTATTTCTTAACCTTTTCCATGCCCATGGTGGGCTTGTTTTTATTGTTTTACCAATTTGCAATTATTGTGCATTGAGGGGATTATGCATGATTAGCAAGGTCAATGACACATTATTAGCCAATGCAATGATAAAAGCAAAGAATAAAAAGGGATAAGCCATGCATATATGCCAAACTAAATAAGACAAAATTACCTTAACTTTTCCAAAAGGTGGTACACATACCTTATCTTGTGCAAAATAGAGTGTTGACTCGGGTCAACAAGAAGTTCAAATAGGAAAAAAAAATACGATTTTCAAGCTTATTTTTAGTCTTATTACCTCACGCACATAATAATAGCATTGTTGTTATTTAAAAAATTGTATTTATCATCAAGAGGCTCGAATCATCCATAGAGGGGTAATTATAGTCATGTATTGGATTTGTTTCCAACTGGCTATTTTTAGCAACTAGAGTCAAATTGAGGTTGCGAGTGTTATTTTTGGAGCAAGTGGAGTAAACTCCTAGGGGTATTTTTCTATATATACATTGCTTGTGCAAGCAAGGGGGGATTTTTCATTATGTATACTTGTGCTATGCATAATTTTGTGTTTTTGCACCCTCTTGAAGCAATATAAAGACTTTTTTCCTCCAGTTGCAACTTTGTGAAGTGTGTTACACCAAGTTATGATATGATTTAGTGACCTTCATTAAGTTGTTTTGTAAGTTATGCAAATCATTTAAGTACATGTTAGTGCCTTTTGTGAGTGTAAGAGCCCATCAAACATCAATTAAATTGAATGTTATCAGTCTTTTAATAGTCAACCTAGTGTGTTTTGTGCAGTCATAGGTCCTAGAACGTTGGTTTATCACCTATTTTACATTCTTTTGTTAAGTTTGTGTTTATTTCTCTCCCTTAACCCCGCCAAATAATTTGTTTAGGTGATCTATCTTAGGGAACCATTCCGCTCTAGAGGTTCTCCTCAACCTGAGTCACCCACAACTCAGAGGAGTTCCCATTATATCAATTAAAGTGAAGAGTAGCTTGGACTTCCTCAGGCATTCAGTTGGCATACATATAGGGGACAAGCGATAAAATATACATACACAACATAATAAGGGGAATTTAATTCTATTTCATCCACACATTCACATCTTCTAGAAAATATAGCCCACTATCTAGAACATCTTACATAAGGGTTTCCTAGGGCATCATTTCTACACACACACATGAACTACATGGAGTCTGAGATGTAGTGCAACGCTCAATTATAAGTTCACTCTCAGGGTGACCATCGGGGTTAGTCAGACTCCCCATATTGCATCTTTCTTTATAAGGTTTGATGCGGTTTATGGGCTTGTGTAGGTGAACTCTCTCTTTTACATGTTATAGGTACCTTCGGCATGCAAAGAGCGACTACTAGGTGATCAATAAGAAATAACAACGATTATCTTGTGACACTCCAGAAATCATATTATGAGCATCTGCGTAATCACAGGCACCCAAAAGTAGTCTCCAGTGCGCAGGTGCCTATGCCCTACTATGGGTGTCCATGTCTGGATCTATCCGTGATTTCCAAAATTTATACTCAACATTTACGACACTTTGTCCATCACGTTCAACATTTTCCCAACCCAGATTAGTTCTAGATTGCGCATAAATCAGCTAAGTCTCCTTATCTATCTCTTGCAATTAGGATTTTATATTTTACTTACTTATTTTCTTGTGTTATTTATACTTTAGTGGTTATAGATCAGTTACTTTGCAGTAGGATTTTATAAATCTATTTTTTTAAATCACATATTTACTGGACATTTGGTTTGACCATTTTGCATTCATGAAATATTGGTACAAAGTTGGCCCCTTTGGATAGAAGGGGAGTATGATGGGTTTATCCTTATCAAGGATGTCGATGATTTATTTGGTCCATTTCATAGACATGGATGTAGTTGTTAATTATGAATTTTTGTTTGAAGGATCCATTCCCTTTTTGACCTACACCCCCTTTATGGTTGGTGCTTCTTGTGGGGTGTATTCAAGGGAAAGTGGAGTAAATTTGGTAATGTGTTCAATGTCTATGATAAGGTTCTTCCCCTTTTAAGGTGGAGTATGTTTACAAAATTTGATGGTGGGGAGTTTGCGATGTGTGTGAACTCATGGTTACTTCCTAAGATTCTCTTGGAGAAAATTGAATGGACTTAGGTCGCCTTGTGTGATAAAGAATCTTTTGAGATGGCATAATCATATTTCTTGAAATATGGTAGAAGGTAAGGCCTTATTTTGATGTATTTACGGTCTACCGAGGAGCATGTTATATTTTATTTCTATTTCGATAACATGAAATTTTGTAAGAACCATCTTAGGGCCTAAGCTCATTGGTGAAACTAGTCTCAAAGGGCGCAGCTTTAATTTTTTCGTAGCCTTGCAATCTATTCCAAGTCAGTGATAATTTTCTCACCATAATCAAGATTTTAAAGTAAGGAAAAAGGGAAAATGCTTACATTGTATCCATCGTCAACCATTATTGTCTTTAAGAGGTTGTGGCATATCCATACTAGTAGTAAAGTGCAAGATTGCTTCTCTTTTTCATATGTGTATTAGTTGGTATTCGTCTAAAGTTGAAAAATTAGCTAAAATACACATATTAATTCCCAAAATAAAAATATCTAGATCATTGTGGTTTATTAGGGCCTCCAAAGGCAGTGTGATGTTGGCCAAGTTGTAGAGTCCTGGCACATCGAGTAACGAAAGACAATAAGTATGATAGTATTTGAATAGTCTATGAATGATAAGTTTCCTATTGATATTGATTACTAATTCATAATTCCCCGTAGGATTAAGATTTTTTTTTTCTATCCTTCTAGGATGTTTGTTAGGAGAGGAGTATAGAATTTATGTTCTCTAGTGCGAGTGATGATGTTCACTTCTTCATCAATTTCTAGTTCAATGACACCAATCATACAATTTTCTTGTGTGCCCAAATGTAGGGCCACCTTAAGATTTATAATATTGGAAGTGGAAGCTTCAAAATCATGGGTAATGGCTTGGATGAATTGGTTATGTTTTTTTTATGGTACATTTTGAGTAGTATATTGTTGATGGTTGGGTTCTGGTAGATATGTAGGTTCACGTTCTGTGGTACAATAGGACTAGTTTGAAGTGGTTGTTTGTTAGTGATGCCAAAAATTTCTAGAAATGTTTCCATAAATTTTTTTTTTACCTTTAGTGATTCAACGCATTAACTTGGTATTTTCCATTAAAAATCTATATTTTGACCAATGACCCAACAGAATAAGAAATAGAGGTTTGGATCATATTCTCATGGCCTACAATCAAATTTTTATTGGTCACCATCATGTTGGTAGTTTCCTTGGTACTTCCACTTTAGCACAATGTATTGGTTTTGATTGAAAGGTCATTCAAATTATGATTTTGGTTAGGAGATTGGTTCTGGGTGTCACGGTTCTGGGGGTTGCTAATATTTACTACTTAAAAAATGGTTACCACTTTAGGATTTTAAACATTCCCCGTGTTGTGATTATTATTTGTGGCTGGACTTGTTGCATTGTTTCTTAGTATGATTCATAACACAATCGATCGTGACATTTCCATTTTGGTATATGATCCTAGGACCTTAGTTTCTTTTATTAGTTTATGTATTGGTTTAGTATCCTCTCATGTTTTGGCTATGGGATAAAATATTTTGTGTTGACATTGTAGGTCCTATGGTCACTATTTATGGTGGTTTGATTAGTCATTAACATATTATTCAAGGCCTCCTCAAATAATTGTAGGGAATTTTTTACATATCTTCCATAGTCTCCTTGTTAAGGAAGTGTAGGAAGATGTCACAAAAATCTCATTGGTCCATGTGGGGGCGTTGACAGAAGAATAAAGTAATTATTTACACATGGAATTGAAGTATTCAACAAGATCATTTGGTTTTTGTTTGATATGCAAGAAATCTCTTATTCCAATAATGAGAATCTTGTTTATGTCAAAATCCATGAAATATTTAGCTATAAGTTTTTGGAAGGAATGGATAGAAGATCTAGTAAGGTAGTAATACCAATCATGTAATTCCCACAATGTACAAAACAAAAAACATAAACTAAAAGAAAGTTAAAAAAAAAATTTCTCTAAGAACTTGTATACACAATATCAAGAGATCACTTGGTATGACACAATAATGCTTGATACACTTACACATACATGAACCCTCTCATGAGACAAGATAGTAAAAATAATTAACACCAAATGTTAATATGGCACACACCACTAAGCCTACAAATAATGATTTCAAATGGGATATTATATCATTTGTACTTTTCCATCCATGAGAGAATCATGGCTATCCTTTGGTCCCTCCAATATGAAACATACAACACAATAATATACCCTTATACCTCCACTTAAAATTCCCTTTTCGCACCAGCAAGAGATGCGTTAACAAGTTTGAAAAGAGATATATTGAAACTGGACACAAATACACTAGGTGAGAAGGTTGTATTTATCAGAGAAACATCACATATCTATTGGTTTGAAGAATGCACATGTGAATGGTGAGAGACATGAATTGTTCTAAGACAAAACAATGCAAGCATACAAGATTGCAAATTACGAAAACATGCGAGAGATAATTATAATAACACATAGATAGATCCAAATCAATACGATCCTACATGAGGTAGAATGATGTAAATGTTTTACATATAGGAGGTGGATGTGCAACCTCCTCCTAGATCAATGGGGAATAACTCTCACTAACTGATACTAGAAGTAGAGTTAACTCCACACAACTAGTAAGTTAACTCAACACAACTAATAAGCTAACTCAAAATAACTTGTACACCTAAGAAATCATATCCAAAGCTCCAAGTAAATAAAAAAATGCAAGGAAAATAAATATCCTACACTAACACCCCCATAAGCACATCTTACGTGGGAAGTGAAAAAGGAAAGTGGGTCCCAGTAACAAGGCTTCATGAGGTTACCACATACAATTAAATATATCATAAAGATAGAGTAAAATGAGAAAAACCAAGCGGGAAAACTCCCCCCAATAGAGAGACAAGAAACTCACTCAAGAAAACTAGAGAAGAAGTAGCAATGATGGGTCCTGGTAACTCATATTAATGAGGTACCCACATGATGATCATCCCATAGAGAAGAGATAGAAATAAGTGTGGATAAGAAGGTACCCTAAGAAGAGTTCCAATGATGTGGTCCTCTACGTAAAGACTGAAGAGAATCCTCTTACATTGAAAAATGTTCCTTCCCTTGGGAAAAGCCAAAAAGGGTCATTGAAAGTAAACTGACACCACAAAGGAAGAAGAAGCTTGCAGTACTCTAATCTCAACATCTAGTATGCAAATTAAATGTGGCATAGGTATAGAAAAAGTGTGCACAAATGGGAATGCCACTACAGTAGACATGTTAGAGAAATAAAATAATGTGGGCCCAATAAGCCTCACAAAGGGATCCAGCAGAAGAGGTGGATCATAAAACATATCTGAAATAGTGGAAGTGACAAATGTCCCAAGGTGGGAACTCCCAAAAAGAGATATGGATGGGTCCTTAAGAATGTGTGATGGCTCAATTGGAGCATATTCCTATAATGCAACACAAGTGGAATCTACAAATAGACAACTAAGTTTAGGCAGAAAATCATCCCAATGGGGTTTCTCGATGAGAGAAATGTTTAACAAGAATGTATTAACATCACAACATGAAGTAGGAGGAGAATACTACTGCGAAGAGCTACTAGAAGTCCAAGATGAAGCAATACTACACTCAAAGGTAGAAACCAGTGTATGTGGAGTGTTGTTAAAAGAGCGATTGAGATGCAATGGAGCACTAGAGTTAATGGTCACATCTATCTCAGAGGAAGGTTCTCTAATAGAACAGTACTACGAAGAGTGAATGGAAGTATGAACATTAGAGACAATGAGCTCTATGGAGGAAATAATAGGGAGAGTGTGCTCATTGGTAAGATCATGTGGTGAATGGTCAACATGGGACTCGTGAGTAGTAACAGGTGTAGTAGAACACTAAGAAATGAAAGGGATGTGAAAAGGGGGAGAATCTATGGAGGCACTAGATTGGTCCAGGGAAGCGTCACTCTCTGATGGTGAAATAAGGTCATCATACAGTTGTTGGATAATGGTCCAGGAAGTGAAAGGGCACTTAGTGTGCTCAAACAAATGTAAAATAACCCTATAAACAGTAGGAATGAGAAGGGGCCATAGATCTCATCATTGTGGTTAAACCAATCATTCTTGTGTAGAGGCTCATCAGGCTTAGGAATGAGACCATGGAGGTAAGGCAACAAAATGTGCATAGTGCAATGATTGATAATGCCTACCTTCTAAGACATAAAGTTCCTAGAGCTGAGAATAACAACATAACGGTGAAAATCCATAATGCATATAAACCCCTGAAATTATCCCAGGTAACACTTATAACTTAGTGTGAAAAGTACAAGTCCCCATAGAGTTTTGCAAGAAGCCCCCCAAAAATGTGGTGCTTTATAAAGCAGTGTGTTTACAAAAATAAATATGTCCAATGCTTTTGGAAATGAAAAACATTTAACTTTTACAAAAAATGACAATCAATATCGAGATACCAATCAAAATTTTTATAATAACTATTCCCTATAAATAATCCCTATTTTAAATGTAGTTGCACTAAACATGAAATGCTCTTTTAATAAAATATAGTGTTAGAAAAATAAGAAGGTAGGTTTTCATGAAACCAAGATGATTCCATTCAATTCTATGTTTCGGGCCTGTAAACCTCAAAAGCCTACAAATAGCACTGTTGTGGGACTCAAAAAACAACGATTGAATCTGGATCCGCAATGCATGTATGGGTTGTTAGAAACTTTGTTGTAGGTTTTAATATGCCTATTAATTAGGAAAAACACCCTTTGAAAGTATGAACATGCATGCAAAGAACTACCATAGGTGAAAATGACCTTCATAGGTTTGTAAATCAACCTCTAGATCTAGAAAAATTTCCAGGGAGCCTGACACAATGATTTATGGCATGCAAAAAAGTAATCTCTATAATTGTATATGCACTATGTGGGCCTGTAAACCTCAGAAGCCTGCAAATATGCTATATATCCACAAACTAATAAAAACCAACACTAAAAAATACCAAAATAATTGTAAATAATGATCTCAAATGAATTTAATCTTGCAGAATAATAACCAGAAAAGCTCAATACCAGCTTGTCTTTGATACCATATCGGAGAAGCACTACAGATCTACTAGTTTGAAGAATACATAGGTGAATGACACGAGACGAGAATTGTTCCAAGATAAAACAATGCAAGCATACAAGACTGCAAATTATAAAAACACAAGAGAGATAATTGTAATAACAAAAAAATAGCTCCAACTCAATATGATTCTCCATGAGATAGAATGATGTAAATGATGTACATATAGGAGGTGAATGTGCAACCTCCTCCTAGATCAGTGGGGAATAACTCTTACTAACTGCTAATAGAAGTAGATTTGACTCCACACAACTAGTAATCTAACTCAACACAACTGGTAAGCTAATTCAACATAACTTGTACACCTAAGAAAGCATATCCCATGAGTGTAGGAAAGCTCTAAGTAAATGAACAAAAAAAAGGAAAATAAATAGCATACACTAACAATATTATGAGTGGGATGCATGTGGTACAGAGGTAAATAGTCCTTTGGTTATATTGTCTTAACGAGGGTGTGGTAGTAATATGGTATGGTTCCTAAGGAAGAGGATGCAAATGGTTCCATGTAATGAACATTTGATGGATAAGCAGCTATACGTGAAAAACCTACATTAGTAAATGGCAAAGACATATCAATATCCATATTTTTAGGCATAACATAAGGAGAAGTGGTGTTTATGGTTCATTGAGTTGGATAGTCATATGACAAAGGGGCACCCATGCCTAAAGTGTTGGCACATATAATAAGGTATCATATGTTTGGATGTGTTGATGAAATAATATGTTGAGATTAGCATGGTTGCTAGATAAAATTGGTGGGAATGTGACCTTGATTGTAGGTAGTGGAGGCTACATACTGACCAGCATGGTTGATGACTTGAGAGGGTTAATCACCCTTTGTTTCTCAATTATGCCCCACTAATGTAGAGATGAGGTTTTTCATGTTTTGTCTAATATTTTGAATATCAAGAGGCTCTACATGAGAGGGACAATATCCTCTTGTGAATAGGTTCAAGACTAGGTTCTCAGTTGGAATCATCTATGTTTTCTCAGTTTATGCAAATATATCCTAGTTGGATGTGAAGGCGAAGGCATGGGATTGAAACCTATTTAACACATCATCAATGAAATAAATTCAATATTTACTTTGATCAAATTGTGTGATGATTCCATCATTAGGAATTTAAAGGCTAATATGTGGCCTTATCATTACTTTTGGATTTAATATTTTCTAACTTATTTCAGTTCTATAGTTGGGGTCAAAACGATTGTCAAGAGTTTGAGAAGGGTCACATATATCCTCTAACATAATTTGGGATTTCCAAGGAATGTATGTAGAAAATTTGTGAGTCTAAATTTTTTCAGAATAATTATCATCCCAATTAGAATGTGTGATCTTATTGGGATTGAGAGTAGTTAATAGATGTGTAAAATCATAAAGATCTATCAAAATATATTCTTAAAATATTTGGAGTGTATGAACACCCAAAAATAATGGGAGAGGAAGAATATGCAATGTAAGAAATAAATTTGGTCTCAATGAGCTCTAAGTATTAGAATGTAATCCCTATAATATTTGGTCTCAATGAGCTCTAAAGATTAGAATTATTTTTCAATTTTTTAATCTGGAAATGGATTGGGTTAATTTTTGAATTTTTTAGTTTCTTTCAGGATGGTCTTTTCCAAATGGTCATGCAAGTAGAGCCATGAGAATAAAATAGGATGAGTTTATACCTAAGGATGAATAGATAACTCAAACCTTGGGGTTAGTCTACATTCATTTGATGTGGAAAATTTTTTAAGAGCTTTTCTTGTGTGTGGGTAAGGTTCATGTGTCTAATATGTGAAGTTGTTCAATGATGAGGTGTAGTGTAGTGGTATAGTGAAAGAAATCATGTCTCATCTTGAAATTTATGCCATGTTGTGTATTTCCCATTAAAATGTAGTGGGAACATGAGGTAACTACCCTACCCTACCTGGAAATACTTGTCTATAATATGTTATACACAGTTTTGAGGGGGATTCCATATAGTTGGGCTAGCTAGATCGGGAGTTAGGAATTTTAAGTTTTGTTTAGACAAGAACTATTTTAATGTTTTTAAATTGAATGAGAGTTTTTGGAGGTTGGGATGAAAACATTTTAAAAATGCCTTGTTTTTGGCTTTGCTGAGAATGAATTAAAAATTATAAAAGAGTTGTGGATGTCTGTTGTGAATGAGGGTGGTCTTGTTTGTATAAAAAATAAGTGTTAATTTTTTATTTGAAACATTGAGAATGTGTAGGGTAAATTATAAGATGGGACAAGAAGTTAATTTTTTATCTTACAAATTTCAAATGAAAATCTAAAAAGTAAAGGTTTCTATAAATTTATTTATACTAATCAAATATTTTCATATCTACACATGCATGTTATGAAAGCTACAAAAAAAAACAAAATGTAACTATGAGTACAATTTGTTGTCATGTTTTTAGAATGTTATATATTGAATGAAAACACACATATTTACCATAGCTTATTAAAAATGAAAAGATGATTTTTAGATTTTAAGTCCAATAAATTTATCTAGATGAATGTAAGCTATGGATGCAACTTTATTTTATTTCTTATGCAAATGTAAAAATGAACTTCATTTTTTTTTTTTTTGTTGTCTCTTTTAAATGATGTGAACACAAATGATTTCTAAAGTACCTAAATGAAATAAATTGATTAAAGAAAACAAATATCTAAGATCCTATCTCATATAGGAGATCATATCCAAAAAATTAAACAAGAAATTCAATTTCAAACCCTAATTTATTTACTTCATTCTTTTTTCTTTAATTTTTTTGCATATTTGAAACAATAAAATTACATAACTAATTTATCAAATAAAATAACATAAAAAAAAAATCATGCATATTTATATGTAAAATAAGTTTTTAAGAGATATTCGAGTGTCACCCTATGTTTGCTACCTCTTTATTTTTCTCAATTATAGATGGGATTGCAATATTTTACATGGAAGGAAAGTAAAGTAATTGGGAAGATGTAGGAGAAGAATAGAAGAGGTCCAATTATTGGATCCATTTTGATCAAGAGAGCTAAATTCATATCCTTTATATTCTCCTCTTATGACGCTAGATATGTTTGAACTGCGGTTGAGATGTAAATGAAATTAGACACCAAAGATTGATGGTGTTTCACTAATCCTTGCCAAGAGAAACTTATGTAGATCATGGAAGCAAATAAAATTATTTAGAAATGGATCTCAAATAAATATAATCTCCAAATCTCAAATTATGAAAATGAACTCTCGCATCTCCAATTTTTCCAACCTTCCAAAAATCAACACACAATCTCTATTTTCAAAAGTGGGGAAATTCTCAAAGTGAATTTAATAAAATCCAAATGTAAGATTCAAATTTGATCACTGTGGGTAATTTAATAGAAGGGGGCAAGGTGGAGTTGGAAAAGAGTGAAATATAGGGAACGTGAGTTGATTAGAAATTTATTTAGATGGATAAAAATGCAAGACAAGTTTTAAAAACGTATTCTCAATATAGAATTTAAAAAGTGCATAAAAAGGTCATGCAATTTCTGGAAAATGTAGGTGGAAGTTACTTGACCATCATGACATATTCTTGTGGCCATGGGAATGAAATTTCATGGCTTCATTGAGATGAATATATCATACTTGAAGTAGTTAATTCATAACACTTCCATATGTTATAAGCAAAATGGACTGAGAGGAGGGGGCTGAATTAGTCCAACAAAACTTTTATTTCATTTTCCATTATACATTAATCATTCAAACCATTCATTCAATCATTCATGATCCACATGAGTTTATTAAGTGTGTATTAGTCATTCACAAGTGCATACAACAAGAGAGAGAACATAAGACACCAAATATATGTGGGAAACCCTCAAAGGGAAGAAAATCCACTCAAACCTCTGTTAATATTACTCATAACAAAGGACTTGCAATAATATTACACATCATGTAAGATTTATTTAATGAGGCACCAACCCCATAAGGATCACCAACCCCTAGTTTAGTAGGGCACAAACCCTACAAGGAGAATCAACCCCTGATTTAGTGAGACACCAACCACACAAGCAAGATACAACCCCCTAACGTGATCAAGTACCAAGTCAACCACCTAAAATTGATGATCACAAAATATTTCATTCTCCCACAACTGATAGTGATCCAAATTTATCTCCAAACACACCAAACCCTTCTCAAACCAAGCTCTCTTCTAACTCGCTTAGATATTCTTCTTCATGGGATGAATAGGTCAATTGTCATTGCACATTTGATCCTTAATCTTCAAGTAATCATCGCTCTTATAGGTTTTGTCCTTAACCCCTCTACACTTATAATTGACCAAACACGATGCACGTTTATACTTGACATACACCGTAATGACAACAGGTCGGCTAAGACCATTAAGGTTGACCATGCCAAACATAATACACATCTAAAAATCCATATAAAACATACCAAAATACTCATATAGGTCGGAAAGGGTCAAAACAACTTCAACAAGCACCAAGACACTCAACCAAGGCCAAAAACATTAGGCTTCTCCTCAAATGAATGAAAATTGATCTTCAAGTGCATCTACCATCTTTTTCATGACTTAGAAGCTCCAAAAAACCCAATTAAATACTCCACAAACCTTCCAAAATCTCAGGAACATCTGCATTAGCTATCATCATCATGAAACATGCCAAGAAGAAAACACCTCCAAGTAGGTCTTCAAGCACCAAAAACCAATCCACAAGAGTGAACAACTTTGCATAGCAACAAAAATTGTCATGATTTATTGGGAACATTAAAGGATTAATCATGAATCCAAATCACTCTCTAGGTCCATGTGACACCTCCAAACATAGCACAACACTCCAAGATGACCATATCTCATACTTCACTTAATCATGTTGATCATGCCCAAAAATAGGTCATCAAGAAAAAGTAACTTAGCACATAAAATATTCTTATCAAGGATCAAGAATCATATGGATGGAAATATATCTGAGTCTTCTTTTTGAAACAACTTACTTTATTAGCCAAATCATAGTGCAAAACCTCTAACCAAGTCAATCTCTGAAATTTCTCCAAACTGCCAAACAGAACTAAAAAACTACTCTTGACAAATCAAGCTCCAAACATCACTAAAGCCACTTCCAATCTCAACCAATCATGAAACACATCAATTGATACCTGAAAAATATCTTCAAGCACTAAGAATCATATTCCACATGAATAAATTTACTCTAGCACGCTTGTTTCAATCACCTTCTTGAGAGACTTAATAGAGCTAAATATGTCACTAGGGTTTCAACATGAAACCACCATTCCAAATCAAATCAAGCATTCCAAAACATCATGCTACACTCCTATCAACTATCCATAACCATCAGATGCATAATAAAAAACAAAATTATGAAACTTATCTCAAAGCACAATACTAGATTTTTAGCCTTTAAGGCCAAAAATGATAAGCTAACTTTAAGGAAATATATCTTCCATTTTCTTCAATGAAGCTACTAAAATTTTTCATTGTTTTCTAACACACATTCCAAGGATTATATAATAATTCACTTATCATCTTGAAGATTCCATCTCAGCCTTGAAACTACAATTCTCCATAAAACTAGGGATTTTCTGTTTCTTCCTGAAACAACTAGAACACCAAACCACCACCAAAATGAGATATGAGGAATCCTCTACAACCATGATGCATCACTTTTTCTTGCCAAGATAATTTTGGTACCATACAATGCAAATCTTCCAAGTCATTCTAGAAGGAGGGTTTCGCTAGGGTTTAAGAGAAGTCTAACTTCTTAACGATTTTTCATAAATGTCTAGAAATCAATCCACCTCATTTTTTTAAAAAACACTCTAGACTCAATGAAAAATAGTCCCCAAAATCCAGAAGGTGCCATGCAAACTGTGTGTGAGTGGGTGAGCATATGAAGTTACCTTATCGAGTTGATTTCTCCTTCTCTAGAACTCAATTTTAACAAAAACATCATAACTTGAGAAAATATGATAAAATAGGTTTGAAACTTGACATAAAGCACCATGAAAACCTCCTCTATGCATGTAAACTCTCATTAATACTCAAATATTCCTGAAACTCTCTAAAAACTAAGAGTTACCTATGATATCCTAACTAATTCTTCCCTTGTTTCTCCACAAGGACCATAAACATGCATGAAACAACTGAATAAATATCTGATACATCTCATACATGTGCTATGAAACATCTTGATGCCCTAGACATGCTTCAACATGGCTTCCCTGTTACATCTCTCATGCCACTATGTAATACACCATGCTCTAGGACTATGAAGAGGCCTAGAATGACCTTACTCCACACAACCACCTTATGAATCGACCATGATAACCTCTTACAGACTCGTTAACACCTATAACATATCATACTAATGTTTCTTAACCTCATGACATCCTTCAACAACCACTTAAGATCTCATACTATGACCATGAAAACTAGACCATGCTTTAAGACATCATAGAAATTACCCAAACCAAGACACTACCAATCAACCTTCATGTTTGACAATGAATAACACCTCATGAAGACATATATGACACCATGCCACCATTTTCCATCAATGGCCTTTGAAATCAATTACAACCTAAAACACGATGGCCAAGAATCTCCCCCTTTGTCATTGATGACAACCACCTTTAGAAACATTGATGGCAACCATGAATATAAACACACCTACAAGACCTAATTTCTTCATGTTTTTGATGCTTCTCTACCCCTTTTATATCTATGAAAAAGGATACAATGATAAAATAACATTAAAAATGAAAACTTGCAATGGAAATAATGACTTTGATGCTTTAATGACTCCCCCCTTGGACTGAAGTTGCACTTCTTTATTTCAACACTACAAAAGAGATCTATGGAACTAAATTAACATGCAAAACCGCTCACCCTTCATCTATATCATCTCCTAGGTTTGTTTCATCATCAACATACCACATCTTGGCTCCATACTCAATGACCTAACTAGTCCTTCAATCATGCTTTGTTTGAGACCATCTCAGCTGAGATGATATATTTTTCTTTCAAGAACATAGAATAGAACCACTTATCCCTTTTATTTAAGATATTTATCCTTGTCCTTTATGAGAATACAAATTTTCAAAAATAGTCAAAACACATAGCAGTACATACTAAACCTTCTTTTCAACTTGAACTGAGATACATATATCATGATCTTGAATAATGCAACTTCCAAACTTGAACCTCTTGTTGTTAGGTCTGCATGACACATTTTGAACTCACATAGCTTATTCCCCATGAGATAATACCTCCTATTTTCTCTTATCTCTACTATACATCACCATCAATTTCTGTACTATGTAAAATCATCAAACTTTGCCTCCTAACTTAGCATATCATATTGTTAGGATCAAAACTCATAAATCATACTTTCAATCCATCTTTGCCAAAATTCACAATGCAATAGTAACAAACACAACATTTGAAGTATCCCCTTGATGCTCCTCAATCCCCATATCACCATATACCAACTACTTATTCAAATGCAAGGTCACATACCTTAATCAAATCCAATGGAGAAGGATCAAGACAAATTCCACAGACTTAATTTTTTTTTTCAGTATTCTTTGCCCAACTTCATGACATTATGTTAGTTGAAGTGTAAGACCAACTCCCCATGTCTTGTAAAGCCTTGATTTTATTTATGAAGAAAACTTCTAACTCTGAGCACACCTACTTTTAAGGATGATACAAGCCTATGATATTCCTCTTATGGACTTCAAGCAATGTACTCCCCTGAGACTATATATTCTCATGTTTAAGCACCATGTTCATGTTAGAACATCGTGTTCAAGCTTTAGCTATGCTATTCCTTGTCATACATATCACTATCAATATTCAAATATCCTTTTACAGACCTACAATGAAGTTTATAGTACTATTCCAATCCTTCTTGATAATCACTTTCTTGAGGAGCAACAAATAACCTTATATCACACTACTCAGAGAAACAACTTCTTAGATCACAATGAACAACTCAATATTGGATGCATTCTTCAACCTATAAACATGTTATAGTATTTGACTTACCTTTCATCTTTAAATAACTTCTTAGAGAAAAATCATACAAGTCATTCAACCTTAAGATCTACTATCACCAAAAGACACTTCCCATATTTGTTTGTCAAACATAGTGACATCTTCCTTCATCCCTTAGTCTTATAACATCATTCATAACTTTGACAGAGTTCTACTTTTTGAAAATTATGATCTTGTTGTGTAATTATAGAAGCTTAGAACTTTCCACACTTATTTTTAATACTTGCATATGCAAACATAGAGCTTTGACAACACAATTTTGACATTATTCAATCCAAAATACAAACTCCCTATTACTTCAAGGTTTCAAAATTAGATATATGAAAAGGACATCATATTCAACACTCATGTCTTACCATAAAGAACATGTAAATATACTAGACATACTTCAAATGTTAGACATTACTTTGAAACTATTAGAGTCCACATAACAACATAGATGAAAATATGTTGACCAGTTCATGAACTCATACAGACTTTACTAGGAATATTGACCAAACCCAAAATTTTCATGCTTCTTATGATTATGGCATGCATATACTTCATAGGACTATCTATATGACATGATACATACTTACTCATACTTACTTCACATGATTCCAAAGCTTCTTTTGATCTTGAAATACCAACTTAGGTCACAAGACTTCTTGAGTCTCAGTTTTCAATCACTCTCATAACATGGCAACACATAATTCTCTTTATTGCATATTTGAACTCATGAAAATGAATTGTAGAATGAACATCAACTAATAATGGATGATAACAAGACAAACATACCACACTTTTATTTCAAACTGAGCACAAACCTTGAGATCACCATTTAATGTTTGATTAGCTACAACAGTGACTACAAGTCCTTGAATCACCTTCCACGTATCTTCAAACAACTGTAAAGATTTAGGGAACATCATATAGCATTTGAGTAAACCAAATGATATAAATTTTGGTACTCTTAGCTCATAAATTTAGGGGAAAAAATCTTGGTGAACACATACTTCTTATCAATACTAAAAAATCAGACCTTGACTTTAAATCATCAACTCATACCTATTGGATCTTATTTGCAAAACCTTTTTGATACACTTTTCACACACCTTGGAAACATAGAGAAATGAGATACACAACCATACCTTTAGCAAATTCACTCACTTATTTTTCAGACCTAATGGAAGACATCACACAGCTCAAAAGGTTCACCATGAATCAACATAAACCACATAATAGAGATAGTGATAGTTGGGTTGGCATATTGCTTTCTTGACACAAACCTCTTTAGAAAACAAAACTTAGTGGACTGACTAAGAGTAGACCAACCAGTTAGTATAAATAATTTTATGATGCATATGACCTCAAAGTACCTTTCACATACTTGCAACCTTTTGAAAACTCTCAATACAACTTTAAATAGATTTTAACTAAGACCATGCTCTTTTTCAAAATAAACCATGATGAAAAAATCAATGGCAAGAAACTCATACCTTGACAAGACTGAGACAAATTCAGCTCACAAAAGTAACACCAATTCTTCCTTTGTCAAATTAATTTCATATAAAAGCCTAGAGAAGACATACAATGCTCATTATATCAATAAAATAGTAGATAATCATTAAATGATCCCAATGATTCTATCATTTCTCTATCAACCTTTAAGAACATTTCATTCTTCTTAGATGGCCTTTTAGGTATGATAATTTCATCTCCAAAATATTCATCTTCTGATTGGTGGACTGTCAAACACTCATGATACTCCTCATTCATTTTCTCTTTCTTAGTTATGTTTAATAGACCTTCATGACTTGGATTAGACTTGTTAAACCTTATTTTTTCCTTCTTATCCTTATCAACACCTTTTGGTATCTTGTTTGCTTGGCCATCATCCTTGACTGTACTTGTCCCTTTCACCTTATATGAATTATGCCTCCATACTTTATTATCCTACTTTTTGGAATCTTGAAACCCACTTTTGTACCTACGAGATTCAATTTGATAGTAATGCCTTACAATATGACCTTGTTTATGAAAATTATAACACAAAACACTATCATTTCTCTTTGACTGATAAAAATTGATATTCCAATCACATTATGCTGCCTTATAACCATATTCACAAAATGAATAACATTAACCTTTGAAGGAGCTTTCACCATTCCATGCATACACATTATTTTAGAGGCTCTATGACCAAAATCAAGGAAAGAATAAAAATAACCATTAAAAAGACCATACCTCATAGAGTTTGGTTGTCTAATAGGGTTAAAAAATTTGGAATCATTCCTCTTTTCCTCCTTCATGAATTCATAGGTACTTGGACCAACCTTGACATCTATACTACTTTCTATGTGTTCTCCTTTGAAACCTAAACCAATCTTGTCACTAGTTGACTGTTGGTTATTCAACATATCATCTAGAGCTTTAAAAAAATTATCCAACCTCTCATAGGTCTTCAATCCATTGTGTACCTTCTCTAATTCTTATTTTAAGGATATCAACTCATCTTCATACATGTTATAATATTCTTCTTTAGCTCTCAAGGTTACTGTCACACTCTTGACATGTTATTCCAAATCCTTGATGGCTTGACCATGCTCAATTTCCATGCAACTCATGTATTCTTATAATCCATGGATTGGGGACTTAGAAATCTGAAAATTCCTTCTTATAACTACTTCAAATGGCTTACCCATTGTTTGTGCTTCAAGTATCTCCTCCAAGTTTTCAAACTTGCCTCACAAGGACCTAGCTCTGATACCAATAATTAGAAGCATAATGGAGTTGGGGGTGAATAAGTCCTAAAAAAAATATTTCATTTTCCATTATACATTCACCATTCAAACCATTCATCAATCATTCATGATCCATGCAATTTTATTAAGTGTGTATTAGTCATTCACAAGTGCATACAACAAGAGAGAGAGAGAGAGAGAGAGAGAGAGAGAGAACACAAGGAACCACCTATATGTGGGAAAATCTCAGAGGGAAGAAACCCCACTCAAAAATATGCTAATGTTACTATTAACAAAGGAATTTCAATAATATTACACATCATGCAAGATTTATTTAGTGAGGCACCAACCCCACAAGGAGCACCAACCCCTAGTTTAGTACGGAAACAACCCCCTAAGGTGATCAAACAAAAAATTAACCAAATAAAATGGATGATCAAAAATAAATTTTACCACAACTAATAGTGATCTAAATTAATCTCCAAACACACCAAATCCTTCTCAAAACAAGATCTTTTCTAACTCGCTCAATTCTTCTTCTTCGTGGGATGAATATGTAAAATTCCCTTGCACATCTGATCCTAAATATTATCAGGTATTCATCACTCTTCTAGGATATTTCCTTAACCCCTCTACACTTCTTTCCTTCCTCCTTTGGTTTGCTCACATCCCCATTAGCTCAACTAGTCACAAATGACAAAACACAATGCACTTTTATACTTGACATACATCATAATGACCACAAGTCAGATAATAATATTAAGGTAGGTCGTGCCAAACATAATAAACATCTAAAAATCCATATAAAACATACCAAAAGACCCAAATAGGTCGGCAAGGGTCAGAACAACTCCAACAAGCACCAAGACACTCAAACAAGGCATAAAACATTAGGCTTCTCCTCCAACGAATGAAAATTGATCTTCAAGGGAATATACCATATTTTTAATGAATTAATAATCTTTAAAAAACCCAAGGAAATCCTATACACACCTCCCAAAATCTCAGGAACATCTGCATCAGCTATTATTACCATGAAACATGTCAAGAAACAAGCACCTCCAAGTAGGTCTTCAAGTGCCAAAAACCAATCGTCCACAAGAGTGAACATATTTACATAAAAAAACAATTTTAAAGACTTCTTGGGAACATAAATGGATGTACCATGTTTCCAAATAACTCTCCCGGTCCATGAGACACCTCCAAATAGAACATAAAACTCCAAGATAAACATATCTCCTACCTTGTTTAAGCATGTTGATCATGCCCAAAAATAAGTTATCAAGAACAAGCAACTTGGCAGATCAAATATCCTTATCAAGGCTCAAGTAGCATATAAATGGAAATCTATCTGAGTCTACACTCTAAAAAAATACTTTGTTATCCAAATCATAGTGCAATACCTCCAACCAAGTTAATCTTTGAAACTGCTCTAAATTGCCAAACAAGACTCGAGAACCATTTTTGACAAATCAAGCTCCAAAAATCATTAAGGCCACTTTAAAGCTCAATAAAATCATGGAAACCATCAAGTGATACATGAAAAACATATTCAAGCACTAAGAATCATATGTCACATGAAGAAACTCACGTTAGCACACATGTTTCAGTCACCTTCTTGAGAAACCTAATAGAGATAATTAGGCCACTAGGGTTTCAACATAATACCACCACTCTATATAAAATAAATCACTCCAAAAAATCATGCTAGGATCCTATCAACTATCCATGACCATCAGATGCAGAAACAACAATAAACATGATAAAACTCATCTCAAAGCACGAGACTAGCTTTTTATCCTTTAAGGCCAAAAATGGTACGCTGACTTTGAGGATCTGTATCTTCCATTTTCTCCACTGAAGCTACTTGAAAATTTCCATAGATTTCTAACACAAATCCCAAGGATTCTCGAACAATTCACTTCTCATCCTGAAGCTTCCATCTAATTCCTAAAGCTGTAATTCTCCACAAAAGTAGATATTTTCTCTTTCTTTTGAAAATACCTAGAACACCAAACCACCACAAAAATGAGCTATGAGTAATCTTCTAAAACCTTGATGCATCAATTTTTCTTGCCAGGAAAATTTTGGGACCATACAATGAAAATCTTTCAAGTTGCTTTAGAATGAGGGTTTCACTAGGGTTTAAGAGCAGTCTGACTTCTTAATGATTGTTCATAAATTTTTGACAATCAATCCGCCTCATTATTTTTGAAAAACACTCTAGAATCAATTAAAAATCATCCCCCAAAGCCAAAATTTTCCATTAAGAGTGTGTGTGAGTGGGTGAGTATATGAAGTTACCTTATCGAGCTGAATTCTCCTTCTCTAGAACTCAGTTTTACCAAAAACATCATAACTAGATAAAATATCATCAAACAAGCTTTAAAATTGACCTAAAGTACCATGAAAACCTTCTATATACATGTCCAATATCATTCATTCTCAAATATTCCTGAAAATCTCCATACAATAAGAGTTATTTGTGTTATCCTGACTAATTTTCACGTTCTTGCTCCACAAGGACCATGAACATGCATGAAACAGTTGAATATATATTTGATACACCTCATACATGTGTTATGAAACATCCCAATTCCTTACACATTCTTCAACAAGGCTTCCCTACTCCATCTCTCATGCCACCATGCAATACACCATGCTCTAGGACTAGGAATAGGCCTAGAATGACCTGAATTCACACATCCACCTCATCAACTGGCCATGATAACCTCTCACAAACTCATTAAAACCTCTAACACATCATACTAACCATACTTGACCTCGTTACATCCTTCAACAACCATTGAAGATCTCATATTATGACCATGAAAATTAGACCATGTTCCAAGACGCCATAGAACTTCACTAAACTAAGACTCTATCAATCAACCTTTAAATTTGACAATGAATAACACCTCATAAAGACACACATGACACCATAACACTCTTTTCCATTAATGGAAGTTGACATCAATGAAAACCAAAGACATAAAGGTCAACACCCTAAGGTTTCACCAATTAAAAATGTATGTATTCAATGGAAAATATTTATAAAAGTAAATCATTATTTGTATATTTCAAATTTATTATCCTAATGATTTGCATATGAATTCATTACTACTTTTGCACATTCTTTGTCCCAATTTCATATATGAAATTCACAATTAAATATTGATTTATAATATTAATGTCCACTTTTTCAGTGAATATGTTACTGGCAAAGTAGATTTTCATCCATGGCCATTTCTTCTACTTTCCTTCTTTCTTTATATAGTCTGAGTTTAGGGTTCATCTACTTAGGCTAGTGACCTCGGGATCACCTCTTTCTTGCATTGGATTTGGTATCTTGGTGATTCTGGTTTTGGATGAGAGAAATATCCCCATTTGGTTATTTGCTCTTCACAAGGGATTGCTTCGCATCCTTCCCAAAGTACATTGAGGAGGAAAAGATAATTGTATTCAAAGGTGACTACATTACTACAATCTATTAATATTTCTATGGATAATATTCCTCCCTTCCATTACTCTTTGGATGCTCTGAGCCATCTAACTCATCCAAAGGTGGGAATCAATCATATAGTTAGAGATGATATCTTTAAGAAATTCATCCAAATTACTTGGATTTATCCTTTTTAACCATAGCCTATATTGTTGAGACCTTTCTAAAAATTTTAGATTGTAATATTATCTGACCAAGGTACCTACCGATCCATTCAAAAATTTTCCCATCTTTTGCACAACTTCATAACTTGAATGAAAATTTTCGAAGCTTTTAGAGTGTGTAACACATCAAAACTAAGATTTAGATGGTTAAAACCTCTTAATTGAAAATTATGTTTTCCATGAACATATTATCTTCCACTATCAAATCATACCCAGAAACATTACGTACACTTCAAGTCAGCTTGCACCATCTGATGGCTCACCCCAGATTGGCAGCATCATATTTAGCTTTCCTTACTTGATGTTTTACTCAATCAACACACCCAAAGGTAGCACACAACATACATGACTTCCTAGGAATCACTCATCTTGATTGGTCCACCCCAAGTGGAAGTAGAGCCTTATGAATGCATCCACCCACATTTCTCCTTAGGGCTATCCTTTGTGCATTATCCTCCACACAACCTCATGGTCTTTGTGTGAATCAAATAAATCATAGATACAAGTTTGGCACACTAACTTTTCATTAGCTATTTGCACTAAGTTAAGAGATTTAGTATTGGACGTATTCTCACCTCTTCATTATTGAAGTCATGGGAAAATAAAATAGGAACATAAATAACCCTAGATAAAAGCATTGCTTTCAAAGTCTTAATATGAGGATAAGCTCATAAGGTATAATCAGTTGTTGCAATATTCTCTCCAAACCAAGGAGACAAGATTCACTCTTATCATGGAGAGACTAACACATGTCTTGGATTGAAGCACTCACATCATCGACCTTGTCTTCCAAGGTTTTGTTCAAGTTAAGGATAGACATCTTTAGGCCATGTGGTGTCTATGATAAGATATTTCTGCAAAGGAAGAGTAATTTACACACCTCACAACTATGCACATTGAGATATACACACTTGATGACCCAAATATTAATGCTCCCCCTGCCCAGTTGAGACCTACGATGTGTAAACAATGAAAATTGAGAATCTAGTAGGCTCCTAACATTCACTAAAATTTGATTGAACATACTTGTTCGGTAGTTTCAAGAAACAGAACAAAGGCCTTGGTTCTAAATTTCTGAAGAAAATGGGTTATGAAGGCCAAGTTCTACGAAAAATGGGCCAAGGTATCACAAATCCCTTCTAAATGAAGATGAGACCACACAAAATGGGTCTTGGTTACACTGCATCCAATGCAAATAGAGAATGCTTCATACACTTTTCCCTAGTTACATTGGTTACCTTATTTTTGATGGAAGGCATTGATGAATGAACCTAACTAAGGGGGGTACATACATTTTTACTGTGTTTTCAGTTGCAATAATTAATTAACAACATATAATCTACAACTATGTATGTTGTTGTAGAATCCAACACCTCACATATGTTGTCATTCCATGTCCGTCTTCAACAAGGAAACACAGAAGCCCCAAAGGACCAATACATAGCCTTGATAAAGGCAGGAATCATAGTACATGTGGGATCTTAAACTCTAAAACTATAAAAAAAAAGTTACAGCTTACATGCATAAGAGTTCATTATTAAGTTACAGGTACATCAAATCTCATTATATTTTTATGTTTAAATACTATTAATCATGTGATTGAGTTGTTATTTTGTAATACAATCAATACATATCATAAATTTTGAATGCAGAAAGAAGTATACAACTCCGTTACAAAAATTAATGTCATTTATTCATGAATAAATTTAATGTTTCCCACACAAGTTGTGGGGTGTAACTTATGACTATTGAATCAGAGGATATATGTACACAAAGCTAAAAGCAAAGGAATGTATAAAAAACCCATCATTTCCTTTTGGGTCTTCTCTTGGTCTTCATCTGGTTACATCATCTTAATTTTCACCTACATCATCCAATTCCATCAACGTACATGAAACAGAAATAGAAGGTTGTCAGTTTTTGAGATCAGGGTTTAATATGTATTCTAGTGCTATTAGTTTCATGCAAATGAATTATTTGAAGTTAACAGGAATAAGATACATCAAAGATGATATAGAATTAAGAAAGTACTATCTTACAGAAGCTCATGACATTCACAGAAATCATAACAGATAGAATAAATAGAAAAGAAAAAAATGAAAATAACTACAGAATATAAGAGGGGTTAAAGTCCATTTATTTCCTAACTATTTGTTGAAGTTTGCATGTACATGTAGTATTTTACGAACAAAATTTCTTCCCAAGGAGTTAAAGATTTATCAATACAAAAGGAAGTCATCTCATACTTTGAAATACTCATATCAGAAAGTACCTCATTCTGCAGGTCAAAACAAAGTAATGCATTCATCTCATAATCATCAAGTACAAAACAACAAGCTAAGGAGGTACAAATACACTAAAGTCAAAGTGGCATTTTTAGCTTAGAAACAACTTTTCATTACAATCAAAGTACATATTCAAGGTTACAGCCAAGGTTGAGAACCCTGCAAGCTACAAGAATGGAATAGAGCAGATGACATCATGTGCAAAATGAATTACTGAATACAATATTTGCAAATTGGATTTTCTAAAAGTAAATCATGAGGAAATTTCCATCAATAAAAGATCAACAAATCAGATTGATATAGATCACAAAATAAAGGATCATGCTCAGAAGTTTTACAATCAAGGAGAATGTATCTACATTTATGCAGTTGAAGAATATAGAAATACGAGCACTGTTAAACCATTCTCAGATGTCGAATGTATCCATCAAACATGAAATCTTAGGTTTTAAATACAAGGTCATTTGTATGATATAAAAATAAAGCAAGGTAAATTTGATGTAGTATATAACATGTCTCTAAGAAAAGACTTTCAAAAGTTGCAAGCTTTTCATCTTTTATCACAATTATAGTTTTTGCAAAGATTCATGAACCAAGTATGTTCAGAAAACATCCACCAACTTATCAAAATTACATATGCATTTCATTAAAAGAAAGCCAAGAAACATCTATACAGGAAAGAGGTCATTTAACAATGGATCCATTTCAATGCAAATATAGATTTACACGTGCATTTCCAAAAAGTGTGAGAATTGAAAATGTACAAAACTGGAATAGTGAGTTGTGTCATGTCAAAACACAAAACTGTTAATGTAAATCTAAAGGTACAATTTTCATTTTAGATAAAATCAAAATCAATTTTATGTCAACAAGGTAAGCTACAACAATTTGAATATTTCAAATTTTTCCATAATGCTAGTGGTAGCCATATTTATTTGAGGGAATCAAATGAAGGAACAAAGATCTCTAACATGGATATACAAATTTCAAGAAACCGAAACATATTTCTAGAAATCGTTATGCATAAAAACATACACATAATAAGTATGGATGACTGAAAATCAAAGAACAATTTTGCAAAACTTAAAACAATTTCAAACTTATCCTTTCCAAGCTAGTACAAGAGCTAAGTATTTATGAAACTATCAGATAAATTTTAAGTTACATACATTTCATAGAGAATTTTTCAAAGATTTCAAAATGATCAAGCAAACCTAGTTTTCCATCAGGAGGAATAAAGACAATTAAAAGAGAGAAGTCATGACATGTTAGTGTTTTATTTTAAAATACACCTTGCAGGAATGCAACTTTTCCTAGAAAGGTAAGTAGCTTTGAAAGGAAATACAACAATTCAATGAGTACTCTTAACAGGAGAATATTAGTTTGCAGAAATTAAGGAGCCCAAGATCTCAAGCCATTAGCTCAAACAAAAACAATGATGCAACCCAAATCTATATGAGTAGGGTAGAGTTTGGAATGATTAGATAAAAGCATAATCCTCCTTCCATTCATAAAACTTTCAAACAAAGATAAAAAATGGAGCTGAATGTAGAACAGAAATAGCTCAACCCAAAACTCTATTGGTGGATGTTACAACATTTAAACGAAGACACAAATACTCATGCATTTTCAGAATGAGAAAATCATCTACAATTTCAACGAGTTCAAAACAAAATGACAAAATCTTGTTGAAGCACGATAGGAACAGAATGAAGACAAAATCGTTACAGTATAAAGCAAGAAACAAAAAATATAGACCATTAACAGTATTGTTCATCGAAATGCATTATACTTTACTGTCGTCCAGGGTTCCAGAAACTTTTGCAAAAGAAGTCAAAGAAGAAGCAATAACTCACAGTCTTGTCGAGTTTCCTAAAACCCTTAAAGAGCCAAAGTGAAGGACTGATAATCATGAATACCTAGATATATTTTAGAACTTAGGTTTGCAAGGAAACAAAATGGAAATGCAAAATATTCAAGGTATCAGTTCTTTGAAATAAAAAAATGTCAATTAAGAATTATTTGCAGGGTTCGATAAACGACGAACTCACCTTCTTGAAATTTTCAAGCACATAACCTCCCATAGGTCATTTGATAGAATTTTCAAGCTCATGAAGATCAATAATGGAAACCTTTTCCTCACAAAAAACCTCAAATAACTTGGGAGAAAGAAAAAAATGGAAGAGAGACTAATATGGCAGAGTGAGGAGCTTGAAAACCTTCTAACAATGGTGGCCACCACTACCAAAAATCTTCCTCAAAATCTTGAAAAGAGTAAAAGTGGAAGAAGGATACAAATATTCAAAGTCGGAGAGCCCCCATAGGCTAAAAAATATAAGAGAATCGATCTCAAATGCACATATCAATGGTATTCTAAGGAAAAAATTCTAGGGCTTTGCTCTATTCTTCCACAGTACACAATAAAAATGAGATGGATTTGAGCTGTTTTTAATCAACCAATATTAACCACAAAACAACCCTGACTCAACGTAGAGTTAAAATCAATGACAAGGATCATGCTAGTAGAGATCGAATGGTCAAAAATACAAACCACAATCTAACCACCCCAGTCAGAACGATCACATAAATCAACAAAAATGATCAAATGGTACACGATCAAACGACTCAGAAGCATAATGGAACCCATCTCATCAATGGTACAGAGATCAATGAAAAAGGATTAAGAGTAAAAAGATCAATGGTTACAAATCAAACATCAAAATCAATGCAACCCCAACAGATTCAAACCAACGTCAAATCAAATAATCACTAACAAAGAAAATAAAGGGTCGAGTCATCATATGGATGGGGACCATCCCATTTTTCAAATAATCATCGCATTGACCTTGTCTAAGGTCTAAACATAATAGTTGGTGTCATTGAAAATTAGAGCAAAGTCATAGTATATGCCACTAATTATTCAAGGATCCCAACTAATAATATGTGCAATGATGAGTCAAAGATGGCATTCCAACTATACATTGATCAAAATCAAATCCAAAGGTGGCCAACTTCAAACCTTATTATATGCCATTATTATTATCCAAATGGAGTACGAACCCCTATGCAATGCATGGATGGTAAAGTCAAAAGGTGGAAATGATTTCCAAAGTATATGCTATGATGAAAAGGGGGAAATAATTTATGATTATTATATGCTCATGACCGAGTCAGGATAAGGACCAATTATGGTGAAAGAGGTAAAGTCTTTACCTTAAAATTTAAAAATTTTACCTTAAAAAATTACTAAGAAAAGGAGACCAAGTAATGTATGCAAGAGAGTCGACGTCATAGCTATCACATGGATCATGAAAGGGACGAAATTGGAGTTTTCTCAAAAGACTTTATTTATAGACAAGTGGTCCCCACAGTGGGGTGAATATTTTTGCTAATTTTTGGAGACTAAAGACATTGTTTTTTCATAGTATGTAATTTTATATGCCATCACTAGAGGAAAGAACATAGAAGAAGATAAATTTTCCTCTGCAAGTGGGTGAATTTTCAAGTGTTACATTAGAGAATTAATTATGATTATTTAATCATCACCTAGAGCATCAAATGAAATAGTTGCATGCACATTGAAGGAGACTTGCACACCAAGCAAGTGGTTAATATCAACAAAAATTATTCATCCAAGTTTATTAATTGTATTAAAAATAGTCCAGTCAACTACACTTTGACTAAATATATTTTTGTAACTAAGACTATTAATGCCTCATTTTAATCAGCATGTCTATTTTTATTCCTTTATTTATTCATGATAAAGGGGTAAAATTAGCATGTATGGGCGAGTACATAATGTAGTCTATGTTTAGGAGGGGTTAGGTGAAGTATTTTTGCTATATATTGTTTGCACTAATAAGGCACAAAGGAGGAATTTTTGTATGTATGAGTGCTGAAGAAAATTTTGTCAGTTTTGCCTTTGAATGAGAACCAATTATTGTCTTTCCAATTATTTACAGTGGTGTGTATCTTTCTATTATCTATTATGAATGTTAATTCCCTGATTTAATTATCTTACCTTACTGCAAATCTGGTGTTTTCTTTATAGTCTTAGAGTGCATGTTTAACTTGTTGTGTTGTTGTGATTTATCCCTCAATACATAAGTGTTTTTCCTTAAGATTATGTTGAAAACCATTGGTTCGTGCATATGCAATTTGTTCTCAATTTTATTGTGAATGTACTCAGTCAAAAAATTCAATAAATTTGGTGTATCACCCCATTTCAATTTAGTTACAACAATTTGTGTACCCTCAAAACCCCAAAAAAATTTGTTTAAGATACATAAACAAGGAACCGTCATTAATACTTGAGACTCACCTCAACAATAGGTATACACACAGACCTGAGGTGTTTCCATTGTATCTACGGAAGTGAGAGATAAAACAAGCTTAGAACCCATGTTATCATCTCTCGACAAGGGTGCACTTCTGAGAGATAACAGTTTTTGGCATGTTTAATGGGAGACAGATCAGATCTACATCAATTTACAACAGATTTACAGCAAAATAAAATCCCTTTTGGAAGAACAAAGCCACAACAATCCATTGAAATCAAAAGAAATTATTTGGTGACTCCGTAAGGCTGACTTCATACCATTTTTGCAGCATGTTTCATGCCTAAAGTGACTACCAAATCATTAGTAAGAGGACTTTCTACTTATTCTATTTCACTACCTTTAAATTTTGTCAGAAGAAGAAGAGTTGACAATACCATACCCTATAATAGGCCTAGTTTTGACAGCCCTCCTTCCCTTCCTTCACCACGTGTTAATATTGTTGTTCAAATTATAGTAGTCATGTAGGAACCACCACCACCACCTAGAAATTTTGTGACCTTTACCAATGGCAGACCTTTAGTAATTCAAGTCTATCATTATATACATGTTGTTGTCCTAAAATGTTTACCTTCATTTACTGGTGAAAATCAGATTACCCCTACTGAGCATATTAAAGATATTGTTGTCCTTTATGCAGTCCATAACGTAACTCATGAAGATGTAGCCTTGAGAGTCTTAGCTACATCATTTAAAGGATGAGCTTTCCAATGGTACATAACTTTATCGATAGGGACCATAACAACTTGGGATGAATTAGGGGATCAACTAATTAAGCAATTTCAAGACAATTATGATCATTTATCTCTCATAGAATGGTTGTCTACAATCAAAAGAGCTCCTCATGAATTTATGGCTAGTTTTAACATCAGATTTTCTAGAACTTGGGAAAGAATTCCAACCAGTGTTAAGCCTCAAGTTGATCATGCATTTCTATACTATCTTAGGGCTTTAAATAGCGACATTTCAGCCATGATTTATTCTATGGGAGGAACTATGCTCCCAACAGCTTATGATATTGCTATTAGGGCTGAAAACAACCTCATTCAAGCTGGTAAATTAGCCCCAAGACCTTCTATACCTCTTATGGCATATTTGGCACCTATTCCACAACCCATTACCATAATAGAACTTATTATTGCAGTACATACAAATGACATATTTAAGGCCTTGTAGATAGTGGGGAACAAACTAACATCAATTGAAATTAAATTTACCCAGTCTAGCAGGCCTTACCAAGATTCATATCAACAAAATCAGCAAAATAGACAACCACACCAGAAGAATCAAAATTATAGGTAGTCTTATCAGCTAAGATAATGTGATCATAAGGATCCTAGTTCATCTAGTGCTCTTGTTCTA
Source organism: Taxus chinensis (assembly GCA_019776745.2). NCBI lineage: Eukaryota > Viridiplantae > Streptophyta > Pinopsida > Cupressales > Taxaceae > Taxus > Taxus chinensis. The sequence continues at coordinate 143,260,432 of CM034156.1, read as the reverse complement.
GTCAACATGGCTTCAGAAGAATGATGTTTACATTACAGGGTAAGTGCAAGAAGTTGATGGACAAATATAGGGTCATTCGTGGACATCATATTGCAAATAACAACATAATATCAACTTGTAGGGATTATTAGCAATACATACAATCAAAATTAGAAAAAAATATATTAATATGAATCATAGCATCTGGAATCTAGTTTCTAAAATACTAATTTTTGTAAAAAATGGACAAGATTAGCTATATTAAACACTCAAAATTCAATGACTTGGTTTTTTTTTAAAAAAACGCCGATAAGATTATAGTCCGTTTGCCCACAATTTGGATGACCAAAAATTGATATATATATTTTTCCTTTGGTGAGAAGTTATATGCCACTATCTATCTTGGGATGGATTTTATTTTGTATTTTTTTGAGTAATATTTTATTTTTTATGATTTTTTCCGTGAAAGTGGTATGAAAACATAAAGAAAACAGAGCACTTTCCGTTTGCCCGCCATAACTTCATCAAAAAATATTGAATTTTTTTTGAACATGTATATAATTTCACCATGGTTGGGATGGTATAAGTTTTATCACATTCTAATAAGTGAAACAAATTTTTCAATCTTAAACGTAGACATAAACATTCACAGGAAAAAGTGTCTTAAAGACCTACTATTAGTAAAAAATTATAAAATGATATTTATCCTCTTCTATTCACTTTAAAATCAGTATTTCTACAAAGCTAATAGTCTCCCCTATGCAATGGTTACCACTTTTATGACATAGTTTTTACTTTTCGGCATGGTTCAAGTCCGCGGAAGACTAAATTTGATGTTTTGCTGTTTTTAATGTAAAATTCAGGATTTGATGTCCAGTTAATTGTCCCCCAACTTGGTGCACTTACCCTACAATAAGCATTATTCAGTTGTTAATTATCCAAATGCATTCCTAAATATAAGCCTTGTTGCACAACCTCAATCTAAAGCATTATTTATGCCTCAAATGGATGGTGGGAAACAAAATGCTTAGAGTCGGAAATTACCTGAACAAAACTTAGTCAGTTTTGTAAAAGAAGATTTTATTGCAATTACAACTAGGTCTCAAAATAAATAAAAACTATAAAATAGACCTGTTTTGCCTACAGTTACTGATAAATTAGCAAATGTAGGTAAAAAAACAGTGGATAACTATGTTGTTCCTTTAAAAATACCAAGCATTTAAGCTCCTAAAGAGTCGAAAAAATAATTGCAACCTGATCCTAGAAGATTATTCATACCTCATATTTCAAAAGTTGATGAAACAAAGTTAGTTTTTGCTAAAGCTTATTCTAAAATTGTAGAAGCTTTTTCAAAGAGTGCTTCTTCTTTTAATATTGTTAAGGTAATGAAAAATTATAATATTAATATTTCATTATGGGATGCTTTGAGTATTCTAGGGCAACAAGAGCTACTTGCTCATGAGCTTGCTAAGTTGCAGATTTCTTCAAAACCAGCGGAAAAGGAAGCTCAGAAAACTGATATGGTTCTTGATAAATCAAGCAAGATCGCATGAAAGAGGTTAAGTGGATGGTAAAAAATTTTCTAAATGCTCATGATATTAAAAATCCACCACCCTTTTATCTATATTTTATTATTGGAGATTATTTAGTTCATAACTGCATGGTTGATAGTGGTGTAAGGATCATAGTAATGCATAAAGCAATTGCAAAAAAATTAGGCCTACAGTATGAACCTATAGAGAAAAGTGTGTTTCATCTAGATGGGATAACAACTAACACAATTGATGTCATTAGAAATTTGGAGGTTACGTTACATGCTTGTCCAAATGTTTCTATTCTGCAAGATGTTACAGTTGTAGATTTACCTCCCTACTTCGCTTTATGTTTATCAAGAGATTTCACAGCAAAGATAGGAGGTTATATTTCTTCATATTAGTCATTTTTATTCTTTACTACAAGGTATGAAACTAAAGTTACAGTCAATTCGGAGCCTTTGGCTAGATTTTATATTAAACCTTATGCTTCAAATGTTGTAGCAAATTATGCAGCCATAGATCAGTCTAATTTTGACGTCATAACACATGTTTTTGCATTAGATGGTGTTTCTAATCTATTTATGGATGAAAAAACTCAAGAAGAACATTCTTATGATCCCTTCAAAAAAGAGGAAGAATATTTATTTGGCGTTTATTGTTTGCATGAAGAAAATGCATCAATCCCCTTGTTGTCCAAATAAGAAAAAACAACAGAAGACTAATGGAAGCTTCATTTCGATGGAGCAAAGAACAAAAAAGGACAAGGTGCAGTTTTGATGCTTACTCCCCCCACAAATGAAATGTATTTTTCAGCTCTAAGTCTACAATTCTCGTGTACTTGTAACGTAACTGAATATGAAGCATTAATTCCTGACTTACAATGGGCCATAAAAATAGGTATAAGCATGTTACAAGTATTTAGTGATTCATAGTTAGTAATTAATCAAGTAAAAAAAATTAATGTGTGTAAGAATTAATTGCTGAAATCTTACAAGCATAGAGTTTCAGACTTAATGGATGATTTTGATGCTATTAATATTCAATATTTTCTAAGAGCTGAAAACAAGCATGTTGATAGTCTTGCAGTAGTTAGTGCTAGTTTTGAAGTACTAAAACAGTTTGAAAACAGTAAAGTGCAGCCACATATAAAGTTGATTATCAGACCTTCAGTACCTGATAATGAAGAAAACTGGAAAATTTTCAAAGATGATGAGCAAATCTATAGATTTCTGCAGCAAGAAGATGAATTTTTTGTAGTTAATCAAGAAAAACGGTAACACTTATATGGTGACCAGATTTTTCAATTGAAGACAAACAAGGTGCCCAAGGACTGGTCACATTAGAAGATATTTTCAGTTATGATGATCAATTAAGAAATGATAAAGGAAATATCTCAACTCACGCAGATAACTACGAAGAAATCTTATTTGATGATGAAAAGAATTTATTTATTAGAAAGGTATGTTCCTTAGCTAAAAAATAGTTTTTTATTAATTTATGTAAAGAATTCAAATATGCTTTTTCTTAGAAATACCAATATTTGAGAGGATTTGACCCCAGTTTAGCTCATCATACCATAAAGTGGCAGCCAAATTCCAAACCACTTAGGAAAAACCAAGACATGTAAATCCTAAGATTGAACCCTTGATGAGAAAAGAGTTATCCAAGTTGATTGAATTGGGTATTATCTTTCCAGTTAAACATTCAAGTTGGGTAGTTAATCTTGTTTCTGTTTGGAAAAAGAATGAAGAAATCTGGCTATGCATGGATTTTAGAGATCTTAACAAGGTTTCATTAAAATATCATTATCCGCTTCCCAACATGGATCATATTTTAAGAACAGTTTCAGGTTCAAACAGGCTGTCCCTTTTGGATGGTTATAGCAGATACAATCAGATTCTTGTGTGTGAAGAAGACAGATACAAAACATCTTTCACCACAAAGTGGGGTACTTATGCTTACAAAAGAATGCCTTTTGGACTTTCTAATGTCAGTGCAATGTTTCAACATGCAATGGACAAGGCTTGTCATAGCCTATTAAATAAATACATTTTGGTTTATTTAGATGATGTTATTGTATTTTCGAAGAATTATGATGATTATCTTATGCATCTAAGGCATACTTTTCAGCTTTGTAGGCAGTTTGGAATATCATTAAATCCCAAAAAGTCCCATCAAGGTAAATTACTTGGACATATTGTTTCTAGAAAAGGTTTATTATTGATCCTTTCAGTTGAAGCAATTTCACAGCATCCTTGCCTCAATAAGAAAGCATTACAAATTTTTCTTAGAAAAATCAACTTTATTAGAAGATTTATTGCAAATTTTACAACATTGTTAAGCCATTAATAGCCATGTTAAAGAAAGATAAAACTTTCTCTTGGACCAGCGAAGGAAGAAAGGGATTTGAAACTATCAAGATAGTTATTTCACAAGCTCCTACTCTTGTGAATCCAAATTTTGATAAGGATTTCACGATGTATGCACTTACAGGAGATGAAACCATTTCAATCATATTAACTCAAGTTAATGATGAAAATATTGAGCATCCAATTGCTTTCTTTGGGTAGAGTTTACATGACTATGAGACAAGGTACACTTTTCTTGAAAAATAATTACTTGTTGTAGTTAAAGGATTAAATAATTTCAAGTACATGTTTTCCAATAATAAGATACATGTTTTAGTCTCTCATCCAAGTGTTAAAGTTTTCTTGTTGAACAAAGAACTAAATCAGAAGAGAGAAGGTTGGATTACAAAGGTTATGGAGTATGATGTTGACATTTGTGTTGCAAAAAAAAATCAAGGTAAAGGATTGTGTGAACATCTAATTATTGATATGGAAAAACAACAGGCTGCAGAATCAGAAAATTCATTACAGCATGCTGAAATCACGTATCAGCAGTTAGAAATCTTATTACAGCCTGAAATATCAGTAACCAGAACTCAATCCAAAATCTCAAGGATCAAGATGGATGACTAATTTGATTAATTACTTGTAGCACGATACTTATTCGGAAGGCATGGACAAGAATAAATGAAGATATTTTAGGTTACAAGTTGTACTTATGTTTTCATTGATGGTGTGTTGTTCAAAAGGGATATAAATGGAGTTTTTCTACGATGTATTGATTATGATAGAGTGCAGCAACTATTATCTGAGTTTCATGAAGGACCTGCAAGAGGCCACTTTTTCAGCATGCACTACATTCTTAAAAATTATGAAAGCTAGTTACTATTGACCCAACATATTCAAGGATTGCTTTGAATGGATTAGAAAGTGTAAGAAGTGTGCATTCTTTGTTGGAAAAGAACGTTTAGCTTCGTTGCCCCTGCAGCCTATTTCAGTGGATCAATCATTCATGCAATGGAGCATGGAGCATTGACTTCATTGGCATGATAAATCCACCTTCATCACAAGGACACAAGTGGATCTTGACTACCACAGATTAGTTCACACATTGGACTGAAGCAGTAGCCTTGAAATAAGCTAACGAGACTTCAATTTTATGATTTTATGAATGTATAATTTACAGATTTGGTGTTCCAACAACTATAATTTCAGATAACACCTTAGCATTTCTTGGTGCAAAGGTAATAGATTGGGATGTCAAACATGGTATTTATTTGAGTACTTCATCTAATTATTACCCATAAGGTAATGGATTAGTTGAAAGTACTAACAAAAATATTTTAAAGATCATCATAAGAACACTCAAGGACAACCAAAGAGCTTGGTATCTGATGTTAAATTCAACACTTTGGGCTGACCAGAGTGACTCCTAAAAGATTAGTTGGCAATTCACCATACAAGTTTGTTTATGGATGTGAGGCAATAATACCCATCTCAGTTGAGTTGTCCACATTGAATTTACTACATCAGATGGAATTACTTGAGAATGAACCAATACAGGTTTGTTATGTAGAATTAATGGAGCTGCAAGAGCTAAGAGATCAAGCTCATTTGAACATGGAAAAAAATTAGAGACATATCAAGAGAACATTTGATAAAAAGGATAAGTTCAGAGTCCTCAATGCAAGAGACATTGTGTTGAAATGGGATGTTGATCATGCAAAGCCAGGAAACCAAACAAAGTTTGATACAATCTAGAGTGGTCATTACATGATTTCAACTTACAAAGAGCATAATGCATTTCAGCTTTCAAGGCTAAACGAAAAAGAAATTTCCATTCCGGTGAATGGTATGTTTCTTAAACATTGTTATTGAAAATCCTACAGCGTCTGGTTAGAGTAGGATTTCCCTTTCAATAAGTGCAGTCTATGCACACTGCAATGTTTTTCAATTCAATAAGTGCATTTGTGCATGTGATTTGGTTTACCAGATCCTTTCCTAGCTTTATTTTGTTTTTCAAAGGGGCCAGTTTTTCAAAAAAAACATAGATTTTGGTTATACGCTTTGACTGTATGCCCAATGGACTAGAGAGAGGAACTGGTCTACAAGCTAGTAAGCAACTTTCCCCACATGATCGCCAATTTTTTTGATAATTTTAGAACTTGTGTAAAAATGAGCAACTCGAAACCTTGTTTTCGATTGAAGGCATTGATGAATGAACCTAACTAAGGGGGTACATACAATTTTATTGTGTTTTTAGTTGTAGTCATTAATTAACAACATGTAATCTACAACTATGTGTGATATTGTAGAATCCAACACCTCACATATGTTGTCATTCCATGTTCGTCTTCAACAAGGAAACACAAAAGTGCCAAAGGAACAATGCATAGCCTTGATGAAGGCAAGAATCACATTACATGTGGGATTTTAAACTCTAAAACAACAAACAAAGTTACATCTTACATGCAAAAGAGTTCATTGTTAAGTTACAAGTACATCAAATCTCATTATTTATTTATGTTTAAATACTATTAATCATGTGATTGAGTTGTTATTTCTTTATACAATCAATGCATATCATAAAAGTTGAATGCAGAAAGAAGAATACAACTCAGTTACAGAAATTAATGTCATTTATTCATGAAGAAATTTAATTTTTCCCACACAAGCCGTGGGATGTAACTTATGACCATTGAAACAAAAGATACATGTATACAAAGCTAAAAGAAAAGGAATATAGAAAAAATCCATCATTTTCTTTTGGGTCTTCTCTTGGTCTCCATCCGGTTACATCATCTTAATCTTCACCTACATCATTCAATTCCATCAACATACCTGAAACAGAAAGAGAAGGTTTTCATTTTTTGAAAGTAGTGTTTAATCTGTATTCTAGTGCTATCAGTTTCATGCAAATGAATCATTTGAAGTTAACAAGCATAAGGTACACCAAAGATCATACAAAATTAAGAAAGTATTATCTTACAGAAGCTCATGGCATTCATAGAAATCATGACAGACAGAATAAACATAAAAGAAAAGGAAAGGAAAATAACTATGGAATATAAGAGGGGATAAAGCCCATTTATTTCCTAACTATTTTTTTAAGTGTGTAGGTACATGTAAGTAGAAAGAAAGAAATACCAAATTTTGTATTTTACAAACAAAATTGTTTCCCAAGGAGTTAAAGATTGATCAATAAAAAAGGAAGTCATTTCATACTTTGAAATACTCATATCAGAAAGTACCACATTCTGCAGGTCAAAACAAAGTAATGCATTCATCTCATAATGATCAAGTACAAAACAACAAGCTAAGGAGGTACATATACACTAAAGGCGGAGTGGCATTTTCAGCTTAGAAACAAATTTTTAGTACAATCAAAGTATAGATTCAAGGTTACAGCCAAGTTTGAAAACCCTGCAAGCTACAAGAATCGAATAAAGCATATGTCATCATCAATCAAATACAGATGACAACATGTGCAAAATGAACTACTGAATGCAAAATTTGCAAATTACATTTTCTGAAAGCAACTCATGAGGAAAAGTCCCTCAAAAAAAGATCAAAAAATTAGATTGTTATAGACCACAAAATAAATGATTAGGCTCACAAGTTTCACAATCAAGGAGAATCCATCTACAGTCATGTAGTTGAAGAATATAGAAATGAGAGCATTGTCAAACCATGCCCAAATTTTGAATGTATCCATCAAACATGAAATCTCAGGTTTTAAATACAAGGTCATTTGTATGATATAAACAGAAAGCAAGGTAAATTTGATGCACTATATAACATGTCTCTAAGAAAATACTTTCAGAAGCTGCAAGATTTTCATCTTTTATCACAGTTACAGTTTTTCCAAAGATTCATGACCCAAGTATGTTCAGAAAACATCCACCAACTTATCAGGATTACAGATGCATTTCATTAAAAGAAATCCAAGAAACATCTATACAGGAAAGAGGTCATTTAACAATGGATCCATTTCAATGCAAATACAAATTTACAAGTACATTTCCAGAAAGTATGAGAATTGAAAATGCACAAAACTTGAATAGTAAGTTGTGTCATGTCAAAACACCAAACTACTAATGTAAATTTGAAGGTGCAATTTCAAGTTTAGATAAAATAAAAATCAATTTTATGCCAACAGGGTAAGCTACAACAATTTGAATATTTCAAATTTTTCCATAATGCTAGTGGCAACCATATTTATTTGAGGTAATCAAATGAAGGGACAAAGATCTCCAACATGGATATACATATTTCAAGAAATCAAAACATATTTCTAGAAATCATCATACATCAAAGGATACACATAAGAAGTATGGATGACTGAAAATCGACGAACAATTTTTCAAAACTTAAAGCAATTTCAGACTTCTTTTTTCCATGGTAGTATAAGAGCCAAGTAGTTATGAAACTGCCGAATAAATTTTAAGTTACATACATGCCACAGAGAATTTTACAAATTTTTAAAAATGATCAAGAAGGCCCATTTTTCCATCACGAGAAATAAATACAATTAAAAGAGAGAAATCACAACATGTTATTGTTTTCTATTACCATACACCTTGCAGGAATGCAACTTTACCCAGGAAGGTAAGTGGCTTTGAAAGGAATTACAACAATTCAATGAGTACTCTTAACAGGAGAATATTAGTTTGCAGAAATTAAGGATCCCAAGATCTCAAGCCATTAGCTCGAACAAAAACAATGATGCAACCCAGATCTATATGAGTAGGGCAAAGTTTGGAATGATTAGATTAAAGCATAATCCTCCTTTTGTTCATAAAATTTTCAAAAAAATATAGAAACTGGAGCTGGATGTAGAATGAAAATAACTCAACCCAGAACTCTAATGGTGGATGTTACAGTATTTAAAAAAAGACACAAATACTCATGCATTTTTCAAAATGAAAAAATCATCTACAGTTTCAGTGAGTTCAAAATGAAATGAAAAAATATTGTTGAAGCACAATTGGAACATAACGAATACCAAATAGTTTCAGTATAAAACAAGAAATGAAAAAATACAGACCATTAATAATATTGTTCATCAAAATGCCTTATACTTTATGACTGTCCAGGGTTCCAGAAACTTTTGCAAAAGAAGTCAAAAAAGAAGCAATAACTTGTCGTCTGGTCCAGTTTCCTGAAACCCTCAAAGAGCCAAAGTGAAGGACTGAAAATCACGAATACCCAGATTGATTTTTGAACTCAAAATTACAAGGAAACACAATGGAAATGCAAAAGATTCAAGGTATCAATGCTTTAAAAGAAAAATTTCAATTAAGAATTATTTGTAGGGATCGATGAACGAAGAACTCACCTTATTGAAATTTTCAAGCACAGAACCTCACAGAGGTCATTTGATAGAATTTTTGAGCTCATGAAGATCAATAATGGCAACCTTTTCCTCACAGAAAACCTCACAGAACTTAGGAGAAAGAAAAAAATGGCAGAGAGACTGATATGGGAGAGGGAGGAGCTCAAAAACCTTCTAACAATGGTGGCCACCACTACTAAAAATCTTCCGTAGAAGCTCGAAAAGAGAAAAAGTGGCAGAAGGATATAAATATTTGAAGTTGCAGAACCCCCATATGCTAAAAAATGCAAGAGAATCGAGCTCAAATGCACATATCAATGGCAGTCTAGGAAATGTTTTCCAGGGCTTCGCCCTATTCTTCCACATTACACAATAAAAATGAGATAGGTTTGATTTGTTTTTACTCGACCAAGAATAATAACAAAGCAACCATGACTCAACGCAGAGTTAAAATCAATGGTGAGGATCATGCTAGTAGAGATCAAATGGTCAAAAATACAAACCACAATCTAACCACCCCAGTCAGAACGAGCACATAAATCAATGAAGATGATCAAATGGCACAGGATCAAACGACTCAGAAGCATAATGGAACCCATCTCATCAATGGTACAAAGATCAACGACAAAGGATTAAGAGTAAAAAGATCAATGGTTACAAATCAAATATCAAAATCAATGCAACCCCAACAGACTCAAACCAAGGTTAAATCAAATAATCACTAACAAAGAAAATAAAGGGTCGAGTCATCATGTTGATGGGGACCAACCCATTTTTCAAATAATCATTGCATTGACCTTGTCTAAGGTTTAAACATAATAGTTGGTGTCATTGAAAATCAAATCCAAATCATAGTATATTCCACAAATTATTCAAGGAGCCCAACTAATAATATGTGCAATGATGAGTCAAAGACGAAATTCCAACTATACATTGATCAGAATCAAATCCAAAGGTGGCCAACTTCAAACCTTATTATATGCCATGATTATTATCCAAATGAAGTACGAACCCTTATGCAATGCATGGATGGTAAAATCAAAAGGTGGAAATGATTTTCCAAAGTATATGCTATGATGAAAAGGGGGAAATAATATATGATTATTATATGTTCATGACCAAGTCAGGATAAGGACCAATTATGGTGAAAGAGGTAAACTCTTTACCTTAAAATTTAAAAATTTTACCTTAAAAAATTACTAAGAAAAGGAGACCAAGTAATGTATGCAAGAGAGTCGACGTCATAGCTATCACATGGATCATGAAAGGGACGAAATTAGAGTTTTCTCAAAAGACTTTATTTATCTTCTTTGCAAAGGAAGAATATTATTATGTGCACATAGACAAGTGGTCCCCACATTGGGGTGAACATTTTTGCTAATTGTTGGAGACTAAAGAAAATGTTTTTGCACAGTCTGAAATTTTGCATGCCATCACTAGAGGACAGAACAAAGAAGAAGACAAATTTTCCTCTACAAGTGGGTGAATTTTCAAGTGTTACATTAGAGAATTAATTATGATTATTTAATCATCACCTAGAGCATCAAAGGAAACATTTTCATGCACATTGAAGGGGAATCAAGCACACCAAGCAAGTGGTTAATATCAACCAAAAGTATTCATCCAAGTTTATTAATTGTATTAAAAATAGACTAGTCAACTATACCTTGACTAAGTGTTTTTTTGTAACTAAGGCTATTAATTCCTCATTGTAATTAGCATGCCTATTTTTATTCCTTTATTTATTCATGATAAAGGGAGAAATTAGCATGCATGGACGAGTACAGACTGTAGTCTATTTTTAGGAGGGGTTGGATGAAGTATTTTTGTTATATATTGTGTGCACTAGCAAGGCACAAAGGATGACTTTTTGGATGTATGAGTGTTGAAGCAAATTTTTCCAGTTTTGCCCTTTGAATGAGAACCAATTATTGTCTTTCCAGTTATTTGCAGTGGTGTATCTTTCTATTATCTCTTGTGAATGTTAATTCCTTGATTTAATTATCTTACCTTGCTACAAATCTGGTATTTTCTGCATAATCTTAGTGTGCATATTTAATTTGTTGTGTTGTTGTGATTTATCCCTCAATACATAAGTGTTTTACCTTAAGATTATGCTAAAAACCATTGGTTCGTGCATCTACAATTTGTTCTCAATTTTATTGTGCATGTACTCAGTCAAAGCCCTCAATAAATTTGGTGTATCACCCCATTTCAATTTAGTTACACCAATCTTATTTACCCTCAAAATCCCAAAAAAATAGTTTAGGATACATCAACAAGGAACCGTCCTTGATACTGGAGACTCACCTCAACAATAGGTATACCCACAGACCTAAGGTGTTTCCATTGTATCTATGGAAATGAGAGATAAAGAAATCTTAGAACCCTTGTTGTCATCTCTCAACAAGGGTGCACTTCTAAGAGATAACAATACCTAAGCATGTCTACCTAGATTAACTAGTTATAGCTTGTTCATCGGACAACCACTTGGGCTCAGTGCATATCACCTGTAGTAGCATTAGTCTCATGGATAGAGAATCTCATTAGGTTAATTGAAGGTATTATCCTGCTAACTCAAGATTGAGACCAACCACCATATTCCTTGCTAAGGTCAAATGAAAATCCCATGTACATTCTATGAGGTTAAAACTGAAAAGTATTTTATTTTGCATTTTCCTATCTACTGTAAAATCTGAGGTATTTACTATTTCCTATACCACAATGCTAAAGATAAACCTTTTTTATCACCTTGACTAGAAATTTTGGCCCTTCTCCTATGAGAGATGATTGCTCTTAGATGAAAAACTCTTTTTGGATAGTCTAAGACAATCAATTTAATAACTTTCTTTCAACCTATTTTTGGTGCTAACAGTACTAAGAGCCAAGAAAAATCTTCTACTAATCGTATAGACACTAGTAGGATATTTCAGAGACATTGGTTGCCTTACTACTTTGAGTTCTGCCACACTGTAAATGTGCCATTGAAACAAAGTGAGAGCTACCCAAACATATATGAGATCCAAGAACTTTCACCAAGTGATTTAAAAAAAAAAAATTTATCAAAGGATTGATATCAAATGAATATAGCAGTAACAAGCAAGATCAAGCTTGTAAATTTCAAGCAAGTGTGCAAGATAAGAGTTAAGAGTGGCTGATTTTGGGCTAGGAGACAAGCTTAAAAGGTTGGATCTGTATTTTTCAGTATCTATTTGAGAAAATGGAGTCTCGAACTTCTTAAGACATAACCATGACCGCCCCAAGTGCTAGTGTTCAATATAGGCACTAGTGTCCTGACATGTGCTTTGTTTATGGTCTTTTCAGGGCCTATCAATGTCTTATTCCTTTCATTATTTTTCACATCAAATTTGTCATAGGGTTCATGTGTCGCACATGTTCCTGTAAAACAAACCATAACTACTTGAAAAAATCTCAAGTATACATTAGATGGAATAAATAATGTATATGCTTGAGTTGGATTGACCTTGGCAGTCACCCCAATGTGATTTTCACTTAGTGCTACACTACGTTTTACAATCTATATATAGTTATGTGTGTGTGTGTGTTAGTTGCACCAAGATAGCGGGATATAACTAATTTTCCCCAAATATGAATGTGTGAGATGGAATTCAAAAATATCCCCTCCTATGCAATGGATAGTGCAGCCCATATGCAATCCTTGAATGTTACTCTTTTCCCAAATCGTAAATAGTAATTATTAACACCAATTGTCTAGCCCCTACTAATAATGAGTGAGTCGTGTATATATATGACTTCCTTGTTTGAATATCAACATTTAGTGACACCAAAGTATGACCCAAAGAATTAACAAAGACCCAAAATTAAGTTCCAAACAATAATTTAGAAAAACTAAAAAGAATGGAAAAAATCTCCCATAAGGGACATTAGCACCCGAGAGGTAGTGTCATTGATGGGCGGTATTGTCCCAAATCCAAGAAACATAAATACAACCAAGAACAGGGATAGAGATTCCTATGCCTCGACCAAAAGATGTAAATCCAAGAAATATAAGACAATGTCACAATCAAAATCAATCAAAGGCAATAGAAGGACTAGGAAAAGGTGTCGCCAGTTTCTAATCCTCAAAATTAGAAATCATGTATACAACATACTAAAGGCGTGATGTAATATTAATAAGTGCATAATTTTGTGTCTACATTTTCCCCCCTTTATGTTATTTGGATGAAATTCAATAGTATAAAGGATATAATAAGAACATACTTGTAGAGGGTAGAAGGAGTTTTAACTGAGGTGTGTCGATAGTAAGAATCACAACATGGCAAACCATGGATAAAAACGTGGATCCCCATTTTGATCCATGTGTGGTGAGTGTTTTGTCATAAGAGGATTCATTGGATAGTGTTGGGTTTTTAAAATGGTACTTTAACAAACCACAATCATGGGACAGCAAGTCCCTCCTCTTTAATGGGAGAGGTTCCCTTATTGAAAGCAAGCAACAAAACTTATATATAAATGTACAACTTTCAAGGTGTGGATTCCTGATACTTTGAAACGTTTTATGCCCAAAGAACATCAATACGAAAGAATGGAAGAATTAAGGAGATGAGAGATGAAGAACATAACATTACCTTCAGGAAATATAGATAGCAGAGTATAACCTTATACGTATTGAACTAGTGAGATGCATAGTAGAATCATTCACTTTCATAACCAATATAATTCCACAGACACAAAGTTCCAGAAATCATATAAACAAGAACACAAAGTTTCTTATCATAAAAGATGGATGATTCCCAAATTTTCAGACAAGGAAAGAAGGAATCACAGAGGAAGAAAGAGAAATAATTTTGTATTGATTACTTCGAATCTATTACCTCTACAGAGTATCAGGATCCAACCCTAACAATGGCGTGGAGAAGCCATTAAATAGCTTCCAAGAACGGTTACATTCGGTTACAAAAATGTTAAAAACTGATTATGGAAACCGATGTCTAAACCTCTCCAATACCTCGGTCGTTTCTATGCTTGGCGACAAAACCAGATGCATTGAATCGCATCCATTCATCCTACCTTTGCAAACTTTGAATTTGAGTCGTCCATGTGGGAGACATTTAAACTGAAGTGGGCCTGATGATGCCTTATGTATTTTTTTCCTTTTTAGAGAAATGGCACTTCGGAACATTTTGGCCTGCCCACCTGCTTTTGATACAGGCTTGACGCATGGATTTACTTGAGTGGTGACAGAGCCGCGGGTTACTTTTATAATTTTACCTCTTTTCAACGTGGGCTAAAAAAAACTCAAATTGCTCCGTCGACCCGCGTCCCCACTTTGAATTTTGATGTGAGCTCAACATTTGACTTTATCCCTTGGCATGAGCGGGGTCGCAGGTCACTTTATAACTTTGAGCTCTTTATTGAAACAAAACCCAAATTCCCAAATCGCTCTGACGGGCCACTTTGACTTTTCAAAGCATCAAAACACAAAAAGGGTCCACCTCCCCGCCTTTGCTTGAAACATGACCACATGTCCCTTTGTGGGCTAGTTCAATATTTTTGTGTTTTTTACTAAGTCCCTTTTTTTTAGCAGGGCCATATGTCTGACCCTAGACACGTGGAGGCTCAGCGTACATTTGGGACTTGCCTCCAGATTTTACCTTTGAAGTTGCGCCAAGTTGACATGTGGAAGCTTCTGCAAACCCTTCTATACTTAGTCAATTCAACGGTTGACTCTGCCCCTTCTTTGACTATGACCACGTGGTGATCCTGCACACACTTGGGGACCTGCTCTTGATTCTTCCTTTGAATTTTCACCGAAGATAAACTCAGAGACTTCCACCAGTTATTTTATACTTAGTTGATTCGGGCTTGCTACCCACTTGACTTGTGTGGGACCCTAGACACATGGAGAGTTGGCGCTCATTTGAGTTTCCACTTTGGATTCGCCCCCTGAAAGGGCTCTGAGCTAACGCGTGGCTCCTTCCATCGGTCCTGGAATCTCCTTTGACTCTGACCACATGGTGAGTTGGCACTCATTTGGAGATTGGCCATTTGGTCTCACTTCTAAAGTTGCACCGTTGAGGCATGTGGAGGCTTCCGCCGACCCTCTCATACTTAGTCGATTAAACAGTCGACTATGTCCCCTTTTCAGTCCTGGGACACGTGGAGAGCCCATACAAGTTTGGGGAACCTCCTTTGGCCTCTACCCTTGAAGTTGTTCTGATGAGACACATGGTGTTGTCCGCTAAACCTTCCATACTTAGCCAATTCAGGCTTGTTTTGTCTTCATTTCGGACCTGGGACATGTGGAAAGCCTGCGCTTATTTGAGGACTGTCCCTTGGGCCTTGCCCTTGGAGTTTCGTCATTTTGACATGTGGAGGCTTTCCCTACCACTTGAAACATGGCCACGCCGCATCCAATCAAAGATTTCCACGTACTACCCGTGGATTTTGGGGTAAAAATTGACAAGGAAGATATGCCCGTCGTTCACGACTGTGGAAAAATAAAAATAAAAGGGAAAACCCCACCTTTACATCCAAATTTTAAATTATTCTCCATGGAATGAAAAAACTGCAAACAATACCCGGCTCTATGTGATTCACATCCAAAGAGAAGGATTGACAACAACATCCGGATGAAGGAAAATGTTTTTAAGTAAAAGCACAGATTATGCCACAGTACCGACTCAAAATTTTCAAAACTTGACTTCAAAAGAGTGGAATTTTGAGGGCGACAATAGATAGAAAATGTGTTAAGGAGATATAAGAGAATTTAAAACTTGGAGATTAAAGGAAGGGTTGGGAGTGATCAATTCCCAAATGGTTATAAAACCTCTACAGATTCGAGCATCTTATCATTAGAGAAAGAGTGTTGGGAGAGTGATCATGTTTGTTTCACACCATGACGCTTCCTTAAAATAGGTTCCACCATTGCAGAAGAAAATGAAACAATTGAAACTTGCCTACTAGTCATGACAAAACCCCCATAAAATGGACAAGGATAGGTAATGACGTCTCATTTCCCCCACTTTACAATGTAGGGGTGAAAACTAGGCCAAGTGGAAAAGTGTTGGAACTTGATTGGCTCCCAAATTAGGTCATTTGGGAGGGATATTGATATTAGTGGAATTAGACTTTGGAAACAACACATATTGATTGAAGCATAATATTTGATTAAACTAGATTGATTTGAAACTACTTTGGAGAGTTTATTTTCCCCCAAATTAGGTCATTTTAGGGGGAAAGTGTGAGAATCCGAGATAGTTTTGCACTTGAAATATATTAATAATTGTGATTTTGAGTCAATTGGAATGCGGTATTTGATTGAGAGCTAACTTGCCCCCAACTTAGGTCATTTACGGATGAAATTTCGAGAATTTGAGAAGTTATTAGAATTCCACAGTGTGGTTGTATGTTTCATGTTGTAAAATTTCTTAAATCGGTGTAGGATGGGTAATACGATAAGCCCAACTATTTTCCCCCTTTCGGCGAAGGGTGAGAAGCGAGGTGGAAAACCATGAGCTAGAAGAAAAGTAGAGATATTTTTTTTAGAAGATTGAGAGTCATATAGAATATAATAGGTAATAAGGAGTGAAACATGGGAATATTATGTAACCAAGTCTAAGTAGGTATGTAAGTGAATAGTCAGTATAGTAGATAGTGTAGATATAGTTCGAATGTTACTGACGGCACTGAAAACAGATAAACAAAGCTCATGATATGGAAGAAACAACGATGATAAATTAGTTTCCGTAAAAGATAACATAATAACTATAATGATTAGAGTGACAATAAGAATTGAATATAAATAGTAAGGTTAGAAAAGTCAATAGGATCATCATTTTTAAATTGGATTATTGTGATTTTTAGCTTTGAGTTGTGAAGATGTTGTGTGCACGAGAGATGATCTCGACTAGATTCGAGAGGGTTATGGAGGCAGTGTCAACACAGACTTCATATTAGCTGGTAAGTAACATATTTTGTGAAGTATATTAGGAAGTAGCCAATGATTTTTGAGTAATTTAAAGTTTTTCATTTTTTGAAAATTTGGGTGTTTCTGTCTGAGACAGTGTTGAGAGGGCCTATTTTTTCATTAAACGGTATTATCTAGTTATGGGCAATAATCTCCCAAGTTCTGGGTGGTAGCATCCAAGGTGTTGGATGGTTTTATCCAGGGATCTGTAGGAGATTAGTATTATGTTTTTACATGGTTTGAGATGCTAACTTTGGATTGTTGTGCTTGTCGATGTTGTGCAGAGAGACATACATTCACGGGAAATTCATGCAGGTAGGCTTTTATTTACATTGTTGGCATTGGACTTAGAGGAGAACAATGGGATATATTGGACAGTGTCAGGTTATGGCACATTACTAGATTGGGGGTGATGCTCCATAATATACATGATGACTGCACTCTATGAGAGATGGTGTGGAGACACTTGTACCTTTTGGTTGTCTACTAGAGAGATGACAGTGAACCTTGAGGATGTATATAGGATAATACAATTACCGGTAATAAGAGAGAGGGTGTAGGTGATGCCTCCAGGCGATACATGGTGGCAGTAGAGAGCTGCAAGGAACTACTTTACAGGGTTGAAGACACATGCAGATTCATTGATTATGATGGATGGCATAGTCAAATCAGGTGTTCCGTGGTGGAATTAGCACTACTTCATTGTTGAATGTGTGGGCATATGAAAAAATAGATATAATGAGACCGTTGAGTGCTCCATGAGTAGATTGGGCTGGAACCAAGATTTTTGTAGCTATATGGGTTGGTTTGAGGAGTGATGGGTTCGACAATATAACCTATAAGTCAATTATGGATAGGATGGAACCTGGGGAAGTGATTTAGCGGTCGTACATGGACTATGTGGGGTGGGCTACAGATCATTTGGAGCTACGATGCATTCGATCTACCATGTGGCTTGAGGACAGGTTTTCAGGGGTGATCAACCTCTTTCAGTATGAGTGAGTGTCACGATAGTTTGGCATAGCGTAGGATGTAGGTTTGAATCCATGACATAAATATATATGAGTAGGTCCTACATGGGTCTAGTTACACCTGTCAGGTGGATATGAGGTGGATGTGGAGATAGTGCCCATGCGAGTAGATGATGTGGGATGTACCCCGATGTATATGCAGTGGTGGGAAAAGCATCGATGGGTTTTATTTTTTCCAGTGGTGGTAGATACAATAGGAAATCTACCAAGTTGTCCTACAAGAGGAGAGGTGATAGGTGGATAATAACTTGCCTATGAGGATTCAATAGCGCCAGCAGTTACACAATGTGAGTAGAAGTGATTGTGTTGTTTGTAATTAATAAGTGTGTTTTCGTAATTGTGATGACGATGTACTAATATAGGTCATGTGTTACAGGTGATGAGTATTGGAGGTTGATTGTGGATACATCAATACATGTGTTGACTCACAATGTGCCCCCATAAGTCCTCATACAGGGTGAGATGTTGGAGAGAGTAGACCACATTGTTAGGGAACATGCATATTTGTTTGATCATGTGACGGTGGCAGCTTCTACATGTATAGTGTTGTAGTCACAACAAAATGAGGCTGGAATGGAGTTAGCACTAGTGAGGGAGGTAGTTGGAGGAGGTGGCCTAGCTCAGATCATGTTTGAGAGATACATGGAGCTCCATGGCTGATATGTGGATATGATGGCCGAGGCAGTGCCACTACAAACCCAGTTAGATGAGCATCGATACTGATTACAGAGGCAGAGATCTAGTAGCGAGGTTTTGAGTTCAAGAGCTCTGATAGTAGCTTCCAGTAGTAGTGAGGAGGATGTATGATATATATTGTAGTGGGCAGTGCTCCTTAATTTTTTATTATGAAACTTTCGAAAGATGTATATATGATGATGTGTACTTGTGTTTTTTATACAAGTTTTTTATTATATAATTTAATTTGATAAAATGTGTTATCACAATGGTGATGATGTAATTGTAGATATTGATGTCATAGAGTAGATTATATGTGCTTATAGCGTAAATACTATCATGATGATAGTTGAATAGATATTAGAATGATAGTAGGCATGTATTATAAGATGATTGTTTAATAGGGAATGTAATAAACATGTTAATGGTGGGAAAGAGAACAAGGGAAGAATAGGCCTAACCAAGTGAGAGAAGATAGTGGCATACATTTAGAGAATATGTGTGAAATTATGTAACTTAGAGAACATATAGCATCTAGTGAGAAAGAAGGTGACAACTATGCTTAAGTGGCTCAAATGATGGAATGCCATGAGCATATGCATCAAATGATAATCCTGAAGTGATCATAGCAACACTTGGAAGATGTGAATCATATAATGGCGAGCGGTGCTCCTTTAGGACCCACTTAGGTCTAGGGTGTATGACAAGTGGGGGAAGCATATCATGCAAAGTCAAAGCCAAGGGAGGAAACAAAATGACTCTAAGAGGACGAGAGCTAGTTAAAATAAATGAAGTCGATGTGCAGCGTTGCAGCACTGGGGATTGTGATCTATCAGCATGGCATGTGCAAAAAGAAATGACAACCTTGTCCTCAAGCAACTGAAGTGTTTCATGGAGTGCATAATAATAATTATCTCTATGACCATTGATCCTATGGAAAATATAGAATGGTTGGTTATGATTTTGTCATAAATGATGAGGAGGATTATGCTCGTTAGAAGGTAGCCTAATCAAACTCTCATCAATAAAAATGTGTAAAATATCATGAGACCTAGTTGAATGTGAGATTTATAATGGCTTTGGCTTAGGAGGGGGAGTGGGGTGTGGTGGAGGTCTACGAAGATGAGATGAATGATCATAATTATGTCTAGTAGGAGGTGGAGAATGTGAGGGTGGTGTAATAAGAGGAAGAGAAGATGTAGTGGGTGGAGAAGTGGTAGAAGACCTAGAAGTATGGGCAATAGTATGTTCATTAAGCATCTCTTGTTCTAAAGCAATAACCTTAAAGAAAATAAGTGTAAGAGATTCACGTGTATCATATCATAATTTTTCTTTCAAAGGAAGAATCAAGCCACGAAAAAAGATATATTGCATTTCTATATCAATAGGTTGATAAATTAAATGATGCATGCATGATTTTAAATGTAAGATATAATCATTAACAGGTTCATTCTTTCCTTGATGCAAATAAGGAAAACGCTCAAATGTAACTTTAGGACCATTGTTAGAAATAAAATGTTTAAGAAATTCTTCTTCCATATTAAGATAAGTACTAATAGACCCACTAGGAAAATGATGAAACCAATGAAAAGCAATATCAATATGACTCCTAAGTTATGCTTTGAGAAGTAATCCATCATTAGAATGTGAATCCATAGCTAATATAAAATCCTTAAGATGCATATAAGGATTACCCATTCCATAAAAAAAGTTAGAAGCAGGAAAAGTAAAACCCTTACGAAAAGTTGAATTGTAAATATTTTTGGGAATAAGATTGTCAAGAAGGGCATTATGATCATTGCTAGCATAATAGGCCCTATTCTCAAGAGTAAGGGTGTGGGTCTTATTTTGTAAATGACCTACAACATGCATAATAGATAGGACTTCTTGTGGAGGAATGGCATAAACATTAAGGGGTGCCTCGAATCTTGCAATTTTAAGTAGTGATAGGGACACTATTGGGTTGAAAGTCAACTTTTGGATCAGCAAGTGGAAAATTAGGAATAGGAACATGAGAAGAAAAATTAATAGGAAAATTTTTTTGCACAATTTATCAACAAGCTCATTAGGAGGAGGATCACAAGCAATATGCATATTATCCTTATGAACATAATTATGTACACTATCTTTGGAAACAAAAAGAGTAGAAACACATGCATCGTGAAATTTTGTAGATTTTAATATAGCACGAGAAGAAAAACTACTATTAACATCATTAGGAAGCACACAAGAGGTGGAGGAAGAAATATATGACTTTAGAGGCACACTATTCAGTGAAGGAGTACTTGGTTGAGAAGAATAAGGGGGACCGAAATAGCATTAGTAACAACAATAAGATCAAATTTAATGATTTGTGCATATGTAAAAGGAGGAGTAGGGTAAGGGACATTTATGGTAGCATGTACAATATCAAAACAAGTGTGTGTATCACCAACATCATTAACAAAACCTTCCTCATGTGAAAAACTAACCAAATCTTTAAAACATGTATCATTTGTAGTAATAGAAGCAACGTCACTATCAGATTCACAAGAGCTAGTGGCCTCAATAGGGGGTAGGATTACAACATTAGGACCAAGGATGCAAAGCTTTGTAAAAACACGAGGAATTTTGGGATGACCTGTAGCAGTAATATGTGACTTGAGATGGAAGGCTACTTCCTCTTGGGAATTTGTAAAAATAAGTTGAACACTAGTCATAGGAATAGGTTTATACTTAGAGGGAGGTTTGGGAGGATGGTTTTGCAACACTTTTTTATCAACCATGAAGAAAATACAAGATAATAGATCTTGAGGTAGGCTAGGGTTCAATCAATAAACAGATTCACCAAATAATTAAAAATAAATAAATCTTTATCAAAGGACTGAGATCAAATGAATATAATAGTAACAAGCAAGATCTATAATGCAAAGTACAAACAAGTGTGTGAGATAAGAGGTAAGGGTGACTTAGCTTGTATCGGGAAATCTAGATTGATTCTGGGATGTGAAACAAGTTGAGAAGGCTACATCTATATTTTTCAGGCTCTGTTTGAGAAAATGGAGTCTGTAACTTCTTCAAATGGAACCGCCCAAAAGGGGACAGGACCACCGCGGGTGCTAGTGTCCGATCTAGTCATTAGCATCCTAGCAAGTGCTCTTCTTCTATGATTTTCATGGCCTGTCAATGTCTTCTTCCTTTCATTTTTTTACACTAACTCCGCATTAGGGTTCTTGTGTCACACATGTTCTTACAAAGCAAACCTTAGCTACTTGCACAAGGCTTAAGCAAACATTAGATGGAATAAATAATGCATATGCTCGAGTCCGACTAACCTCGGCATTCATCTCAATATGATTTTCATTGAGCGTTGCACTACATTTCATATTCTATGTAGTTCTAGTGTGTGTGTGATTGAGTTATGTCTCTTGAAACTAGGCTTCCCTTGTGTCAGTTGCACCAAGATATCGGACTACATATACTTTTCCCTCAATATGAATGTGTGAGATGGAATTCAAAAATATCCCCTCCTATGCAGTGAATAATGCATCCCAAATGCAGCCTTTGAATGTTGCTTTGTCCCCAAGTAGTAGATAGTAAGCATTAGCCCAAAGTTATGTATATATATGACTTCCTTGTTTGAATTTTGAAACTTAGT
Organism: Taxus chinensis; assembly: GCA_019776745.2. Lineage (NCBI taxonomy): Eukaryota > Viridiplantae > Streptophyta > Pinopsida > Cupressales > Taxaceae > Taxus > Taxus chinensis. Next base: position 143,237,941 of record CM034156.1, on the reverse strand, counting down.
GACACTAAAGACCGAGAATTAGAAAAGACTCAAAGTTAAGTTTCAAACAATAATGTAGAAAACCAAAGAGAATGGACAAAAGCGCCCAGAAGGGACACTAGCTCTTGGGCGGTACTATCCCAAAGCCAAGAAACAAAATAAAGGACCAAGAACGGAGACATGGATCCCTGTGACTCGACAAAAAGATGTAAATGCAAGAAATATAAGACACTGTCATAATAAAAATCAATCAAAAGTAATAGGACTAGGAAAAGGTGTCACCAGTGTCTAATCTTTGTACTTAGAAAGCATTTATACAACAACATACTAAAGGCATGATGTAATAGTAATAAGTGCATAATTTTTTGTTTACACCAAGTTAGCAAATAATTTTGTCGAAGGACACCATAGATTTACTAAAACATAAAGAACTAAGGCCCTCCTCTATTTTAAGGGGAAGTTCCCTTATTTAATATTTGCAAATATGGAAAAAATATTCACAATATTTACAAATTTATAATTAAAAATTTGTTTTCGAATATTTTGCAAGTCCATAAAAGGAAAATTAAAAGGGAACTTACATATTCATATAAATAAATTTAGATTTTAGATAAGCATACAATAATAAAATGTGGGGAAAACGTGACATTTAATTGTAACATACAAAACTAGAATAGGATGTATGAAAGATCGTTTTTACAATATCAAGCATTGTGACCAATAACATAAAAGACTAATAAGTTCTCAATCACTTACCATAATTCTTTCCTTGAAATTTTATGTTCTCAAGGACAAATGATAATGCATCAAAATCCGACGTGATTTCTTTTGCAACTCTTTTCCTTTTATTCACCAATTGTTAACATCTCACATTATTGTCATCTGTTAATAATAATCTGAGATTATTGATCTTGTATTTGACTCCTTGGTTCTTCTCACACATCTTTATTTTGGTTTTTTTTTACTTAGTCTACTTTGAACACCTCGTAGGCTTAGTTTAGGATAAATGGCACTCATAGCTTGGTCACTTGTCTCATGTTTGCCTATTCATGTGGAAGTTGTTGTACACGTGCCTATCATATAGTCAAAAGCAAAATATGACTACAACTCTTGATTTTACTACATATAGACCACTTCTATTTGTAGATTAATTGAACCTTATTATGAAGCTTGTTGATATCAATTTCATTAGATTGAATTATTGGTAGTAATGTGTTTCTATTATTGCTTATTATTTGTAATAGCTTTTAACATTTCTAAAGTGAGTTAAAATTGAGGAAATTCTTAGGTTTCACCTATTCTTTCAACCCATTCAACATTATGGGGCGTGGATGTAGTTATATTGCTTCTTCGGGTGGTTTCCCTTGCTTACCTTTGACACATCACAACATCTACTTCAAGCAGTTGATAACAATCATAGTGTACTCTTTTATACTTTTGTCACATCATTCGACAAATTGTCAATCTTCTTGGAGCTATTTTGGTGCATACATTGCCAGTTTGTCTTCTTCAATGATCAAATAGTGGACTCAGACCACTCGTACAAATTTGAGTTCTTCACCATTATTTTCACTTGCACTTCTTGTATAATCTTTAGTGATGACTTTCATCACATCCAATGTTTTTTTAGTGATGGCTTTCATCCCATCCATTGTCGTCTTCATAGTACTTAGTCTTATTTTTGAGAGACCTTGTTTTGTATCTTATTTTTTCAAGGTTGTACTTATTGAACATGGTTACCTTATTAGGTCTAATTGTTGAGACCATTGTTTTCACTTTTGACTTCCCTAAGTATGATTTAAGGGAGGGTGTTGATATATATATATATATATATATATATATATATATATATATATATATATATATATATATAAAATTTAATTAGTTTTATATAAACTTTGTTGGCTTAGTCTATTTTGCATACCTCCTAGGCTTATACCAAAATAAGTGGCACTCATAGCTTGGTCACTTGTCTCACATATGCCTATCCATGTAAAGGTTGTTGCACACACGTATCATATATTCAAAAGCAAAGTTGGACTGCAAGTTTTATTTTTCTATATATAGACCACTTCTATTTGTAAAAAAGAATCTTGTTAATATTAATTTCTTTCAACTGATTTATTTGTAGTAATATGTTTTTATTATTGCTTATTATTTGCAACAAATTCTAGCAATTTTGGAGTAAGTTCAAATAGAGGAGATTTATGGATTTCACTTATTCTTTCAAATTTATGAGAAAAAAATTGACTACATGATTGTGTAGAAGATTAGGGGCTTACATAAAACCTTGTGACATTAACATCCCTAAAAGGGACATCTAAACATTGCATTCCATAGTTTTCACATGAGATGAGATCTATAACTTTCAACTAATTAATAACAGACAAACGTATGTTTAATAATTTCCATACATTTTTACATATTAGCGATAAAACTTGTTAAACATCGTATTATAATGACACAATGAAAAATGTGCCTAAGATTAAAAAATGATAAGCATGTAAAGTCTAGTTAATTTAATTACTTAAATTAAAGTATCCCAAGATAATATCATTATGTAAAATTAGGGTTTCATCACATAACACATGTTTACACTACAAACAACAAATTTTACAGCAATTTCTACACAAATTTCTTCCACCATAACCATTGGGAAGGGTTTCAGATAAATGACAAGAAAAACTACCAAGCTTAACATAAGTTTTTTTAACCTTATTACATAAATAAACATGTCAAATTGAAATCCGTATTGTAGTAAGGGCTTTAAGTTGAAATATTAAATTTAGAAATATTAAATTTATTTAATCACCACTTATATACAACCACCTTCAAAGTCACAATTTTTTCATAGTATACAAAAAGGCTTGAGTTAAATTTTACAATTCAATAGTATATATCTTTGAATGAAAAGAATTTGCATATTTTATTTTGCAGCAATTTTATTTATTTTTTAAATAAGTTATATTATTTCTTTTAATGCTTCATACACTCATGCATCTTCAAATAAATCTCACTATCTTACCTAAACTATATTAGTGTATGATTAATATGATTCATTGTGTTGTAGTAAGGGCTTTAAGTTGAAATATTAAATTTATTTAATCACCACTTATATACAACCCACCTTGAAACTCTCAATTTTTTTATACATATACAAAAAGGCTTGAGATAACTTTTACAACTCAATAGTATATATCTTTGAATGAAAATAATTTTTGCATATTTTATTTTATTTTAAAACAAGTTATATTATTTCTTTTAACGCTTCATACACTCATGCATCTTCAAATAAATCTCACTATCTTACCTAAACTATATTAGTGTATGATTAACATGATTCATTGCAACCACATTAAATTAACCCACTAGCTTAGGAAAGAAGTTTTTTTTTTGGCTTTTAAAGTTAACTAATTCTTCAATTTTGGGTGTTAAGTTATATAATTGATGGTTATATAGAGGATAGAGTAATGTGGTTTTAATTTTGTTTAGTAAGTGTTAAGTACATGAAGATATTTTTTGGATTGAATGTAAAAGTATTATAATGGGCACAAATTTGCATAGATTATCGATATATTTGCCAATGTTTCAAAGGAAATATATAACAAAATTATAATATTGAGTAAGTGTATAAATTAAATCAGTGAGCACATTCAACTAACCAACTACGTGTAAGGGGTATTCGCACCATCAAAATGAACTAGAACATGATCCTGGCCTCAACTCTATATGTCAAGGGTCAAGGGCTTATGCATTCAGTAAGAATTGATTCCTAGTGGACTCTTTGTGAGCCAAACAACTTCATTAATGGACAAAACAAGTGTTGGCATCACATGAGATTTCAAATTAAGGGATCACCAAAATCTAGGGGATCATGTATCAAATACAATTTACATCGTATAGAAATTTGGAATGTCAAAAGCAATGACGTGTAATTACAAAGTTGTCTGGATAGAAGAGAATTTTAAATTATTTTTTAGAAAATTTAGTCCATCTTACTAAAGTAGAGATCACACAAGGAATAAATATGACTTGCTCATTTAAGCCAATTAGATTTGACTACAAGGTTACAACATTTTGGCTCCACAACAAGATGTAGCTACATATAATCTACAATACAAAGAATATATATGTAAATTTTCTAGATGTATAACAAGGTTTTGTGGAATGTCAATTTGAGAGTATTAGGTTTAGATTTGCATTGTGGTGGTATGTTACAACCAAATTCGACAGTGGTAATAATAGTACAAAGATCATCTTTGAATCATATTTTGTACATTAATAATAATAAACCATAGATCAATAAACATGAAGAATAGGTTGTACACATGAAGACTTGTAGACTTGTAGAGAATTTAAAACAAAAAGAAACATGTGCGTCCTATTTATTCACGATTCTTTTATTGGTGGTAAGCTACTCATGAAAAATATTTCTAGCACAAATGCTCGATTCCAACATTTTGTTCACATGAATCATAAAACAATATATGTTAATTCTCTTTGAGAGAGCAAGCTAACAACACGTATAAAGGTTCCATATATGTGTTAAGTGTAAAAGGTATCAAATGAATTATGATCATAATGGAAGCTCCTTAAAATAAGTGGGTCAAGCTAAAATTTGATGATGCCTATGAAGGTAGTCATATACTTGTCTAAAGGCAAATTCATTATGCCTTCCTCCTCTCTTGTCTAATGAAACTAATAGTGGTGCAAATGTCATAACATTAGTGGAGTGTCTACACCTTGGCCAGAGCACAAAGCATTGGGAATCTAGAAGTTGAAGGGAACTCTCATCAGGTTATGAACACAATGACAAAAGGGAAGACCCCCAAATATCTTCTTGACCCAACTCACAAAACTAACATTTATTTAATCAGATCTCCTTCAAACCTTAAAAGCTTTGTTCCCTCTTATTGAACTCAACTAGATGACTTGGTCCACAAAATTTCTACAACTTTTGTTTTGTAAAGGACCAACAAAGAGAGTGACCTTTATAATTTAGCTTTAAAGGAGTTGATAGTAATATTACAAGGGCTTAAAATGTAATAATTTCATAGAATTCATTTCCCTAAATGTTTCTTCTTGGTCGAAGGCCCCTTGGTCTATTGGTGTTGATGTATGGCTTTCACTGAGCCCACTAGGGATAATGTCTTGCCGAGTGCAAGGCTTGGAGACACCCGACACGAAGAGTCAAACGGTTGAGGCCAGGATCATGCCCTGAGTGATTTTGACGACGTGGATGCCCCTTACCCATAGCTATTTAGCTGAAGGTGATCATTGGTTTAGTTTCTTCGCTTACTTTGCATTGTTGAATCTATATTTTCCCTCCGAAACTTAGGCAAAGATGCCATTAAACTATGTAATCTAGTGCCCAATTGTAAGATACTCCTAGAGGTGCTCAATCAAAAAAAATGTTCCCGTTTACAACATGCTTACACATTTCATTCACCACTGAGACTTTTGTTTCTTTCTTGCCTCATAACAAGTGTGAAAGGATGAGATTTGACACCCTTCACGCAACTTTTTGTGGCATGATTTGGCTATCTGAGGTGGTGTGCAGAAATCAATTTTTAACATTGTCGATGGGATGGCAAAATCTCTATTCTGGATGAAAAGAGAGTCATCTACCTATTTCAGTTCACCCAAACGATATTATTTCAACTACAAAACCCAGTTACAGTAAGCAAGCTTGAAAAGTCAATAGTCAATCAATGGAAGAACGGATACTCCTTGGTAGTTGTAAGCTCTCTTTTATGAAAAATTTCAATGGTTTTGTCTATTCCCTTTCATAATAGTTGGACACAAACATGTGTGCTACCTTAACCATTGTATTTCTTATGTTTTTAAGGCCAAAGGGGACTGGTCGACATTCTTTCTTTTGCCCCAAACAGACATATACCCTCTTCGTTTTAGTCAAAAAATCTGAAGCTCCTTGTGAGCGTGATTCAAGATAGGGGATTGTTTGGTATCGATGTAATGTCACTCTCTCGTTGGGCGGTGGTTGCGCTTTTTTCAGTTGCAAGGGTTGGTTTATTGGTTTGCAGTCAAACCACCTTGTCTCATCATCTTGTTGTCACCCAAAAGTAGCAACCTAATAGAGAATTGTGTGTGTACTCTCTCTCTCCTGTTGACAAAACTAGAACACCTCAAGGTTGTGAGTAACCTATGTTTTAGATGAGCATCCAAAGAGGGTTGGTTCCCTTGTGAATGGCCTGAAAAATGAAAACTTTAACAAGGAAAACAGAGAAGGAATGCGGGAAATGGGAAATAAGGGTGATACACCAATAATTTAAACATGCATGTAACTCTGCACACAGAGGAATCAAATATCCACACATTTGCACAACTCTAAACTATTTTGCAAAATTATTTCAAGGGTTTTGGAGAAAGGACACCGGTAGAGGGAGTAAATTCCACACTAGAGCAACACAATATTCTTGTCAAACGCAATGAAAATTTGAAAAAAAAATAGCAATATGAAGGGCAAAAATGGATTTTATCACTCAGAGGTGCAAGTACAAAGCTCTAAAACCAGAGCCAAACAACAACAAGTGTCTAATCAATTTTTACAATGCATAAAAAACCTTCTTCTATCCAAGTTGATTGTTGTTGCTAATGATAGACTGATGTTTATTCCTTTTATTTATTATTTTCCCTGCATGTTGTTGCGCCAACAAGGACAGACTGTTGCATGTTTATTAATTCATTCTTTTCTCCCTTGGTGCATATAACAAGAACAACTCCTCTTTATTAGTTAATTCCATCTTTAACCCTTGGCGCCAACGCTATTTTAGGAACATAAGTTTGTTAAATTTAATAAAAGCATGTTAATTTTTAAAAAAGCACTCTTTCTAACACCATGTCTATTTGGAGTAGCACTTTTATTTTTAGCTAAAGTGAGCTATCTTTATCCATCCACTCATACACTCTTAAAAAAACCTGAACTTCTATTTTTAGCTCTTCTTATCTTTAGCACCTCTATCTAAAAATAGTCGAGTGTTATTTTTAGCAAATGTTATTTTTAAGCCAAATGTTATTTTTAGCCACACTATTTTTAACCAAGATAAAAATAGTCATTCTTCCAAAAATAGACAATCATTTGTGTGAAAAATATGGTAACACTTGTGCGACATCACGGAATTGGTTGTTTAGTAAACAAGGATATTAGTAGCCTTCTGCATTCATTGGGCTATGGAGTCACATACCTTTGTCAATAACTTATATCGTCTGAAACAAAACCACTGAAATACTCTCTCCAACGAAAGAAAAAAATGTGCATGCAAGCACTTCTTGAAAAGACAAACTAACTAAAAAAGTTGGAAAAGCAATGTGCATGTAAACACTTATTATGCAAGAAACAAACCTAAACTACTCCTAATCTAAACAAAGAGAAAGGAAAGCTAAACGAAACCACATACTGGTTGGGAGAAATAACTTTCTTTCCTCAGAAAATGCGGCCATGAGATCAATTTTGTAACTAGATCACATGGTAAAAGTGCAGACATGGTTTACACCATTGATTTGCTCAAAATACCAGTCTAGAAAATAATAAACAACTCTATAAGATCCACACTCTGTCATTGTAAATGTTGGGGCTGATTTTTGGCAACTTGAAGCTCTTTATTATGCTCTAAAATGAGCACAACTAATGGCAACTTCTTATGCGGCTCTAAGTTAGCCAAATACCTTACTGGACATGGCTTTCTTGTAGCTGATAAACTGAATTTTCTTATCTACCCCTTTTCTTTGTGTGTAATCTCATCATTTAGAGTTTTTGAGGCCCTTTCTTGCTTTATTGGATGCTTGTAGACTGATCTGAAATGTTTCCTACCTCATCCTTTGCAAACAACCCCATATTTGGCTCTTTTTCAAGCTCGAAAGAAGATGTAATATTAAGAGAATATTTATTGAAGAAGACAAATGATGGATGTGGAATACTTACAATTTCAGTTAGTTCTTCCTCGTCATCAGAATCTTCTAATTCTGATAAAACCTCACCCTTCTTATTGCTCATGCTTGAGGAAAACTCCTTTTGAATTTGAATTTTTTTGTTAATTTTCGTCTTTGTATAACTGTTTACAAGTTGATCTAAAAGTGATATAGGATCAAGATTGCTTATCTGATCCTTAGAAACATTCATATGCTCCTTCAAAATATTATCTTTATGTTGTACTCAAGAGATTTGAGAAAACTTTGTCTAACATTTGCTTGTGGGTCATATTCCTCATGTTACTCTGTAATGTCAACCATTTTTTTGCACTCAATCTCTATTGTATACTTAACCAACCATAGAATTTGTTTGTCCTCAAACTGTAAGCTCCATTTTGTTAGATTTTTCCTGAGAACTTCTTCACTTGGCTTTTTATTTGGCCGCTCTTCCAAATTGATTTGTTGGTTAGTCTCATTCCATAATGGATTTGGGAATATGAGGGGAGAGGTTGGTTGGGTTGCTAACTAATTTTGCAATGGTTGAGATGATTGGGGAGGCGTAAGATCTTGTGGAAGAGAAGCTTTAAGAAAGCTAAGAATTTGGGACTTGGGCTCCGGTTGAAGTGGTTGGAAAGTAGAAATAGGAGGGTTGCATGATGATAGTGAAGAATTACCCCATTGACAGGGTTTCTCAACACTATATTGGTAAGCTTTCATCTCTTCATTCCACTCTGATATTTGTGGTATTAATTCAGACAGTTTATCTTCTCTTGAGGGCTATACCAGTTTGTTATAGAACCGACCCATGGGTAGGGTACCTTGAATCCAAGTTTGGCTGCCTTGATGGAACTTGTTGCCCTCATCTGTATCAATTTTATCTCCAAGTGTTGTACTTGCATATAAAAATCATCATTATGCATGGAGTTGTTTCCATAAGTTGCATATTCCTGCTCCTGAAAAACACCATGATTATTAAGATAACCATACAAATTGTTTGGATCATGGGCATATTCATCGTGATAGGGCTTATAGTACTGATTTGAAGGAGGATTTTGGGAAAAAGGAGGATGAGTGGAGCAATAATTCTCTTGAAATTGGGGATTCCAACGAGGAATTGAAGTCATGATTGCACAATCTCATACAAAGATGGAAAAGTGGAGGTAATGGTCTGTTGATTGAAAAAAATGGATCTTTGGGCTTATGGATTCGCCATATGTGAAATATTTGTGTCTAAAACACTGATATTTGCTAAGAATAGCATCAACTTCTTTAACAAATTTTGTAGTCTCGCCGGGCGTGCCAGAAATTGTTGCCACTCAAAAGTTGCACCCTGATAGAATATGTTGTGCATCCCTTGTGAATCACCTAAAACATGAAAAGGTTAACAAGGAAAACGGAGAAGGAATGCGGGAAATGGGAAATAAGGGTGATACACCAATAATTTAACACATGCATGTAACTCTGCACACAGAGAAATCAAAGATCCACACACCTGCACAACTCTAAGCTATTTTGCAAAATTAATTCAAGGGTTTAGGAGAAAGGACACTGGTAGAAGGAGTAAATTCCACACTAGAGCAACACAATATTCCTATCAAACACAATGACATTTTTAAAAAATCAGCAATATGAGAGGGCAAAAATGGATTTTATCACTCAGAGATGCAAGTACAAAGCTCTAAAACCAGAGCCAAACAACAACAAATGTCTAATCAATTTTGACAATGCATAGAAAACCTTCTATCCAAGTCGACTATTGCTGCTAATAATAGACTAATGTTTACTCCTTTTATTTATTATTTTCCCTGCATGTTGTTGCACCAACAAGGACAGATTGTTGCATGTTTATTCCTTTAATTCATTCTTTTCTCCCTTGGTGCATATAACAAGAACAACTCCTCCTTATTAGTTAATTCCATCTTTAACCCTTGGCGCCAACGCTATTTTAGGAACATAAGTTTGCTAAATTTAATAAAAGCATGTTAATTTTAATAAAAGCACTCTCTTTGTAACACCATGTCTATTTGGAGTAGCACTTCTATTTTTAGCTAAAGCGAGCTATCTTTATCTATCCACTCATGCACTCTTAAAAATAGAACTAAACTTCTATTTTTAGCTCTTCTTATCTTTAGCACCTCTATCTAAAAATAGCCGAGTGTTATTTTTAGTGAATGTTATTTTTAAGCCAAACACTATTTTTAGCCACGTTATTTTTAGCCAAGTTAAAAATAGTCAATCTTCCAAAAATAGTCAAGCCTTTGCGTGAAAAATATGGTAACACATCTTTAATATGACCTTGTCTCATAGTCTTTAATATGTTAGACGTTATAAACTTCTTCTCACTCATAGCTCATTTTCCTCTTCAACTCCATGTACTTCTCTATTGAACCACTCTCTCTAGGGCGAAAGTTATTCTCCCAATAGAATGCACCATTGCCCATAGATGCCCCATGGATTATATGCATGCCCATGCATGGGCGGGCCCCACGGCTAGGTGTCACCTCATAGGGTTTTTTTTTTAATATATTTGTTTGACAATAGATAGTTGTATCTGTCTAGCGGGCGTTGACAAACAGGTAGTCACGGGGTCGAATCCCAACACTGTTTTTCAACCAAAATTTTAAAAAAAAAACTGTCCTAAAGTGCGAGACACGTAGGCATGGAGTGGGCGGATTCATTTATCATGGGCATAGGTGCAATCTATCGGGAGAATAGCCTTCGCCCTCTCTCTCCCGGCATATGTAGTTAAATTCTCATCTTTTTTGTGCATTTTTAATAAACTTTTAATTTCGAAGGGCGGTAGGCCCTACCAATAGATCCCTCATTTAAACTATAAAAAAAATGCATACATGGTGAAAGTGTAAAGCTCCTTTGTTCCAACAAAACTAGACGTGTTGGCTAAGCTCAACCCCAATAAATTACCTTTTATCTTTGCCATTACCTTTATACTCATTGAAGTTACTAGTTTCCCTCCATAAAATAAAGCAAACATGAAACAAAGAAATGAAATTAGAACCTGAAATGAATGCTTAATCTGTATATATCCCAAATTTAGAACACTCTCAAGGAGGTAACATACTGCAGACTAACATGCAACACAGTATTTTATAGAGAACATTTAAAACCCCAGTATATCATGATTGGATGTCTCAACTATAATGCAGGTTTAGACCCATAGTCCTCTGTATATTCATAAGCCCACCTTCCTCAAATAAAGCGCATTGGCTTATAATCAATAACAATAAGTTTTTCTGCCGCTGGCAGTATCAGATTAGCAAATTCTACGTGAGCAGGATGCGTTATATAGGCATCCCGACCTTCAAGATTGTCAAAAGTACATTCAAAAACATGTGTGAAACCTTGCTGCAGATTTTCAATGCTAACATCCTCTCCCCTGAAAAAACAAAGAAAGTATAAATGCTAAGCATTGTGATCCGTAAATCTGCTAAAATCAGGTATGTTCATGCAAATAGAGTTGTCAATTGTTTCGTTTCCACAATCATCATCAGAGAAGTTAATGTTATTCTAGCATAGAGGAAGAAACTTCTCCAGATTTTTGTTGCGGTCAAAAGAACATATACTCACTCTGAGGTTAAACGATTTTTTTTTAAAATTGTCATTTCAGAACAGAATTCTTCATTCAAAACACTCTACGGTTCAAAAGAAGTGATCTTTATATTGATGCTTCCAGTTGATGATGAGCATGTTATACAAAAGTAAACTACTAATTATCAATGTGCAAAAAGCAAATGCGTGATGCCCATGATTGAACATACAACCAAAGGGAAAAAGAACAAAACAAGATCTATTGCTGTATCGAGATATCTAACTTTTAATTAAATGGTGTTTCTCCTCCAGGAAGAGCACTGATATGTCAGACACTGAAGTGGACTAATCTAATTGACTAGTCGAATATCATGCAATGAAGTCTACAAGTATAGATGAGACAAAAGGAAAGTAATAAAAGTATTGAAGAGACATAGGACAGTCGTCATCTTGAGAAATTTCAAAGAAATGCTTACCATATTTTGAATTTGCAAGTTGATCCGATTGCATGTTCAGAATTCAGACCAGAATATCAATATGATAATTAAATTTGCCTGCAGCTAATGATACAATCACTTATTTGATGACCCTTGTCAACTATGACGTTTTATTTGTTTCCCCAGCACCCAAATAGGGTTCTGTAATACTTTAGTTATGCTTTTCTGCTAACCCAATATGGCACAAGATTGCCAATAGAGCATGGCTGAGATAGACGACATGGTACCAGATGGTTTGAAGGAAGGTCTGTCGATGTTTTGGATGAGATAGATATCTAAGTGTCAAAATTAAGATGAGAAAGCAAGAAGAAAATTTGAATTTTCAAGCACAAAAGAAGAAACATAGGACAAATACGATTGTTAGTGATTAACTTAAAATCATTTGCAACTTCCATACCGAGGTTGAAAGTGGTAATTATTATCGCATGCATTCAATGAAGTCACACCGATATTTGTTTTGTTTTCTATTAGTATAATGTTACTGAAAATTATGTCACCTTCACATCAATGCCACAAACATTTCTGGTACATCGTTGTGTTTGCTTTTCCTTTATGCATTCTAGCAGTCATTCACTGTTTCACATGCATATCCCCAAATAAGAATTCTTCAATAGACAATCAAATATTGCATTTTGTTAGAACATAATGTATATCACACTCCGATCTGCTAAAATTTGATACACACGATTGTCCATAATCAGAGCATACAATGTTCTTCAGAGTTGCTGCTCACTGTTCTTCAAAATTATTCCTCATTGTTCTGATAGAATACCAGAAAGAGATTTCCAACTTTTCTACATTACTGTGGCTATCAATGACATCTCTTCCTTTCGAAATAATATCCTGAATATTATAGCTTGTCTTTTGGGATGTGAAGTCTTTTGTGTCAATGTTTCAAAAAACATAATTTGTTTTGTGGCTCAGATTGGTTGTTGTGGGTTTTGTTGCTGGTGAATCCTTTATTTAATGAGAATTATAAACTCTGTTTCTGTGGCCATGTATACAAAATTTCTCGGCTTCATTGAGATGAAGAACTCATACTTGAAGTAGCTAATTCATAGCACTTCCATAATGTTTCACCAATCAAGAATGTCTGAATTCAGTTACAATCATTTACACTACTAAAACATTATTTGTATGTTTCAAACTGATTATCCTAATTATGTGCATATGCATTCACCACTTATTTTGCACTTTGTTAACCTCAATTTTATATATGATATTCACAATCAAAAATTGATTTAGAATATTAATGTCCACTTTTTCAGTGAATCTACTACTGGTTCAGAATTAGATTTTCAATTAACTATCCCCTGGCCGTCTGTTCTACTTCTCTTGTTTCTTTGTACAGCCAGAGTTTGGAGCTCACCCACTTAGGCTAGTGACTATCCTCAGGCTTGCCTCTTGCTTGCTTTAGCTTTGGTCTCTTGATGATTCTGTTTTTGGATGAGAAAGATAACCTTATTTGGTTCGTTGCTCTTCACAAGAGATTGCTTCACATCCTTCCCAAAGTACACTTGAGAAGAAAAGATGGTATTCAAAGGTTGCTACATTGCTATAATCTGTTTGGATTTCTATAGATCATCTTCCCCCGTTCCAATACTCTTTGGATGCTCCAAGCCATCTACTTCATCCAAAGGCAGGAATCAATCATATAGTTAAGAGACGATATCTTCAACAAATTCATCCAAATTACTTGGATTTCTCCTTTCCAACCACAGAACCCCATGTTAACCTCTATTGCTGAGACCTCTCTCAAAATTTTAGATGGTAATATTGTTCGACCAAGGTACCCACTGATCCATGGGCAGAGTTGCACATCTCCTGCACAACTTCACAACCTGAATGACATTTTTGGAAGCTTTTGGAGTGCATAACGCATCAGAACCAAGCTTTAGTTGGATAAACCTCTAAATTGCAAACTATGGTTTCTGGAAACATATTATCTTTCACTATCAAAGCATACCCAGAAAAGTTATGTGCACTTCAAGTTGAGACGAAGAAGACTTAGAGGATGTGGAGATAATGGAAGTTCCTATGGACCTCTTGATGACTTGATAATCAATTTTCTTTCAGTCTACGTTTGTTGATTGCCACTGCAAGGAGAATTGATCTGTGTGTGCTTGTTTGGATCCTCATCTCCCATTAGTCACTGTTGAAGTAACTTGACTAACACTGACATTCCTTTTCCCTACGGAGGATGGCCTAGATGAAAGCCTTGTTCTTTAGATGTATCCCCTCCAACATTCGTATTCTTTCTCATACATTCAACAGTTCTCCCTCCATGCCATAATAAAGGACAATCAACAATTATCTTGGTTTTGTTTTCGGTTGAAGAATCTCCAAGACATGACCAATCAACCTTTTGAAGAGGTTCCAAATACAAAATTGAAGATGAAGAGAAGAATGAATCTTGTTTACATCATCAGCAGCCTTGTTAAGGTTTTTCTTCTAACTGAATCTGCTGACTTGATCCTAGATCATTCTGTTATAGTCCCTTCACCTAACCTCAGCTACATGTTTACAGTCAGCCCAATAATCCTTTAAGGGATATATGTCTAATGCTGCCACCAAGGATATTCTCAATGATTCCCTTACTATCAAATGAAGGCTTCTTTTCATAGATGATCACATTATATTTGGCAATTTTTGTATCCAATGCATTGGTGGCAGCAATATTCTTGCAAGTGTAGTGTCTAATCTTGAAAGAAAAAAGAACGCCAGTTTTGTGCTTAGAAGACAAACTGATAGACATTTGCCAATCGTCTACAATATTTAATCAGCAAAAGATTGTCACTCACATATTTTGGAAGCCCAAAGGGACGAGTGGAGAAGCTACAAACTCCAATGTAAGCGAACTTGGGGAAGTGAATGAACCAATTCACCCAACTGGAAATGACCACCATTCCACACTCTGAAATTATCTTGCTAAAAATCACCTTTCAATAGGTTTATGGCATAGAAAACAAATGTGTCATTGATGCATTTGAAAATTTTGGCTCCCTCTTGCTTTTCTTGTTGAGGCTAGAATTTGTAGATTCGATTTGCAGAATTCAAAACACCAACTCTCTCCAAATTAGAGAGAGTTCTTTTTCAGGCCTCTACAAAGACCACTTATTGTCAAGCTAGGAATGGTCTGAATAATATCAACAAAAAAATTGGTGCAAACCAAAATTGTATTTGTTAGCTGAAGAATGTTATGCAAACGCACATTTAGTTCAATTCATCTCTAGGATGACTATGAGAATGACCGTTCAATTCATCTCTAGGATGACTATTTAGTTCGCCTTCAGATGTCTCTCAAGATTCTACAAGAAGAAAATGCCTACTCTTTGGATTATGTACAATAATATTACATCCCAACTTAATCCGTAGGGGTTATTGTGAGATCAAGAACACCTCTGAAATTTTCAAAAAAATTCTTCCAAAGTACCTTTGTTAAGATACCCGTCAGCTGCTCTGCAGTTGGACAATGTAGCAATTTGGCACTGCCATATTTCACATAATGCCAAATTAAATGATATTTGGTGTTTATGTGCTTGGTTCGGTCATGACATACTAGATTCTTGTCCATTTGGATTTTTGAAGTGCTATCAACCATGAATCGTGTAGAAGAAACTTGTTTTACCTATAAATCTGCGACAATACTTCTGAGCCATAGTATTTTCTTGGTTGCCTCTGCAGCTGCCATGTGTTCTACTTCCATTGAAGAAATTGTTGGCACTGACTGCTTATTTGACTTCCAAGAGATGACAATTGTTCCTAAGTTCATCAAGAAACTTGTAGTTGATTTCCCATCATCAAAATCATCTTCTCAGTCTCAATTCCAATATCTAACCAGTTTGAAATCCGCAGCCCTGAAATGTTTGAGCCCCAAATTTTGTGTTCCCCTTAAATATCAGAGCACTCTCTTTCTTGCTATCTAGTGACTTTCCTTAGGTTGTTGTATGAATCTAGAAAAAACACCAATTATAAAAGTAATGTCTGGTCTAGTTGCAATTACAAAGATCAGACTTCTAGTGAGTTATATACTTGGTTGCATCTACAAGCTCTGAAATATCATCTAATGTTAGCTTCAAATTCTGTTTTATGGGTGTGCCAAGTGGTTTACAATATGTCATTTTAAATTTATTCAGAATTTCACCAATGTATTTATCTCCACTTCCTGGAAGTCTTATGTGAAATGAACCACAAGCTCCTTCTCGTGCATTCCAATGTATAAAGAAAAGATTTGAAAAGCTTTACTACTCTGGAATTAAATAAAAGCAAGAATTCTTTTATTAATTCCTTCATGCATTCACCTATAACTTTTTTTAATCTTTTATATATGTGCAGGGGCTTTAATTAAATTAGTGAGGTAAACACACTAATAAAGATTTGTCTCAAAATTAAAGATATTATCTTTTGAGAACTAAATATAGGCTTTAACACCTGAGATTTATTTTCCGCTAGGAAGCCAAGGATGAGAAATAATTCAAAACCAGGAAAACAATGAAATTATGCCAAGTGCAGATTTTTCTCAATAGTGATCTAATACATCCACGGTTGAAATTGTCTAGCCTCAAAAAACCCCACCAGAGCAAGGTGATCATGTCCACAAGCTCCTTATGAAAGTCAATTATGTGGAGCACTTTTGGAAGTTTCCAGATTCTTTTCCTTTTCGACTCCAACCAAATTTTGTTGATGGTGTTTAGGCATTCATCAAATTCTGCTCCCAAAAAGTTGCAGATTCATCCGATATCATCCCTGCCACTTCTTCATATCATGGGTTATGTAGTTGTGGTTAGAGAGTCCAATGAACTAATGTATTATACCAAACAGTTCTACTCACACAGGAACTCAATGGATTGGCACAACCACCCAAATGCAAATAACATAGTTACAGGCACAATAAAATGACAATTATATTATAATCTTGCGTCAACAATCCCAAATAGGATGCACTACATACAATATTTGTATCTAGAGTTCCAGGCTCGCCAACCTTTGCTCACAACCACACTCAGCCCTATGATTCGACTCTCCAACCTTAAGCTCTTCTTACTTTAGTGGCCAACCAACCAACCCTTCGCACAAAATTCTCTGCACCATAAATAGGCATGCAAATCAAGAGACTATTAAGGTGTTGGAATGGTTCCTTCTTCCAACTGACAAATGGCTGTGTCATGCTTGCATTCCATTATGTTATAACCACCTGTTGTCCAAACCGTAACTCTTCCTTACCTGTCACTAGAACCCAAACAACTACGAAACCGTTAAGATTCTTCTCAAATCCAAAAGGACTCTTCTATGTGCATGAAAGCTATCACAAA
Organism: Taxus chinensis; assembly: GCA_019776745.2. Lineage (NCBI taxonomy): Eukaryota > Viridiplantae > Streptophyta > Pinopsida > Cupressales > Taxaceae > Taxus > Taxus chinensis. The sequence goes on along the minus strand of CM034156.1, from coordinate 143,220,678 downwards.
GATCTAAACATAGATCACTTTGGCCATGTGTGAAACGTTGGAGTTCCACTTTGAACAGGTGCACAAGGCCTCAAACTGATTGAACAATTGTTTACTTTGCGTGCAAGTCACTATCATCTGCATGGGACATGCAAGATTTCTCCAAAACATATCGTGTAAGCCTTTCGTGCACAAGCTTCCCCATTTTGTTGTGCAAGTGCACATAACTTTATAATATTGCACAAGACCACAAAGATGCACAAAACTCTAGGCTTTATTCATCCAAACAAAAAGAGTTGGGCACACACCAAAGGTTGCACAAGACTACCTTATTATTACTAAGTATATTTCGGGTGATGCAAGATTGCCTGTCAACTGGGATGCTCCTACATCATAGAACCCAAGTAAGTGAAATGAACCATGAGCTCTTGCTCGTGCATTCTAAGAACCTTGCTAATTGTCTTGGTCTATCACCTTGTTCATGCTTTGATGTGAGCGGTAGCAATCAGACATTTTTGAGCATTAATAATCTCACATCGACCATGATTGATGGAAAACAGATTATAGATTGGGCAAGAATTTTCAATAATTCCATTCATAAGCAATCGAGTGAGCTCAAATCTACATGTTAGTTCCACATGACCTTATAAGTGCAATATTATTGTACATAATCCTAGGAGTAGGCATTTGTCTTCTTGTAGAATCTCAAGAGACTTTGAATGCAAACTGAACAGTCATCCTGGAGATGAACTGAAAGGTCATTCTCAGTGTAATAAATATGGAATTGCATCTCATTCTTCAGCTAGTGAATACAATTTTGTTTTGCACCAAGTTTATTATCAATTTTATTGATTCCATTCCTTTCCTAACATTGGTATTAGAGCATAGACTTTTCCAATTATTTTTAAATCCTCCATACCTTCTTTTGCTGTAAATTACTTTTCCAGCCATTTAAAATTTTGTGCAAGTTTATTTTGAGGATTATATAGGTTGTAAGGTGTTGTCAAACTATTGTTCTAGACCTGCACCATTCAAATTGGAGCTGAGAATGAAAGAATAGACTGCCACGACCTGCAGAAGGGTGCTGTTTTATCTCTGCTGTTGGCGTCAGTATTCTGCTGGGTGTAACTTTTGCTGCGCTGAAGACTTGCACTCTGACATTGGCGCTACAATTCCAAAAGAAGACTGTCAAAGATTACAAGTGTGGTGTTTTGGTTGCATTTCTGCTGGGTGAGGCGTTTTCATTTGCTGAGGCATAGAGTTTTTTTTTTTTCAAGTATCAAAAGGCCTCTGTGATGCGTTTCAACTTTGGTTGCAATGGCATGAGTATACTGTGTTGGCTGCAACAAACTCGCAAACCATCACCCTCTCCAAATAAAGCCACATGGGAGATGGGTAGAGATTCTTCCAAAATTCAAAGCGAAAAACCATTTAGTTTTGAAATTTTCATTTTTTTATACTTTTAATGTGAAAAGAAAAAGCATATAATCATTTTAGGGGTGTTTTCCAAAATAAGGATCTTTTTATTTTATTTTTTGACTTTAAAATATCAATAAGTCATTTATTGTGCACAAATCAAATTAAAAAGTAAATTTCTTTTTCAACATTAAGCAAAAATTGAAAAACGAAACAAATTGTGTAAATTCAAAAGAATCATATGTTCAGTATTAATGATGCCTTTGGTTAGTGTTTATGAGAAATGTCATCGCAATCAAACTATTGCATTTATCGCCTAATATAGCCGCAATAATGGCATTTGTCGCGCTGTCCTTAGAAACCATCGAGTAGAAATAAGGAAAATAAAACTCTTGATTATAAAATAAATATTTTCTCTTCACATCATTCAATTCCTTGCTAAAGTAAGCAATAGGATTGCCTCGACTCAAAACATCCTCAATTGTTGTGGCACTCGCATCACAATCAACCTAAAACACCTTAATAAAATTGAGCATCACCAAAATTGGCTACTCTGTCACTTTACATTTCAACTTCTGGAAGCTTTCCTCTAGGTTTGTTGTCCATGCAAACTCTTTCCTGTCTCTATGCATCACCTTAGTGATAGACATGCCACTAAAGTTGCAAATAAACTTCCTATAGAAACTGTCTAATCCATGAAACCTATGTGTTTCAAACGTGCTTCTTGGTGATGGCCACTCAATGATAGCTCACACCTTCTCGAGACCATTTTCAATCCTTCTTTGAATATCACAAAACCTAAGTACACCAGCTCCTCCACGAAGCTACATTTCTTCAAAATTATCAACATCTTCTCCTCACGCAACTGCTGCAACACTTGTCTCAGGTGTTACAAGTGCTCTTCCTTTGGGCTGCAAAAACCCAGGATGCCCATGCAAACTCTTTCTTGTCTATGTGCATCACCTTAGTGATAGGCATGCCACTAAAGTTGCAAATAAACATCCTGTAGAAACTTGCTAATCCATGAAACCTACGTGTTTTAAACGTGGTTCTTGGTGATGGCCACTCAATCATAGCTCGCACCTTCTCGAGATCCATATTCAATACTTCTTTGGATATCACAAAACCCAAGTACACCAGCTCCTCCACGAAGCTGCATTTCTTCAAAATTATCAACATCTTCTCCTCACAGAACTGCTGCAACACTTGTCTCGGGTGTTACAAGTGCTCTTCCTTTGTGCTGCAAAAACCCAAGATGTCATTCAAATACACAACGAAAAACTTTCCAAGGAAAGACTTCATAGACAACAAAAAACTTACTAAGGAAAGGCTTCAACACTTCATTCACGAGCCACTATATAATCCATCCTGTGTTTTTGAATGCAGTCTTCCATTCATCTCCCTATCTTATTCGGATTTAATAGTAGCCACTCTTCAGATCAATCTTTGTGAAGTATTGTGCTCACTTAGGTAGTCCATCAAATCATCCATGCGTGGCAGTGGAAATTTGTACTTGATTGTTATATTGTTGATGATTCTGGAATCAGTGCACATCTTTCATTCTTCTCCTTTCTTTGGTGCTTATACTGCAGATACTCTGCACATGCTCAAACTCTCACGAATCAGTTCCTTCTCAAACAATACTTGATCTTGCTTCTTCACCTTTTCATTCTCTTGCAACATTATTTTATATGTAACTTTGTTCAGTAAAGTTGAACCTGAGATTAACTCTATCTAATGACTAATATTTTGCATAGGTGGCAACCAATCTAGTAGATCATTGGAAACTCTCTTCAACCTCACTTAACAACTTCTGCACCTCACACCAATGTGCCTCTTCTTCTCCTATGCATTTAGCTTGTGTGGTTCTATGAATGAACAAATAGCATTCCTGTTTCCTTTAAATCTCACTCAGAAACTACTTTCTTGTAATCAGCAATACCTTTGGACTCTTGTCCACTTCCTCACTTCTATCCTTCAAAGGATTTTAAGTGTACTGCCTACCATCCTTCACTGCATCATATGTATTTTTGAAGCCATCATGTTGTGCCTTCTTGACGATTGCCAAGGTCTACCCAACAACACATGGCATACATCCATGGGCATCACATCGCACAGGTTTTGATATTTGTATGCACCAATCTGGAAATCCACCAGGTATTATTCATTCACCAATAGTTGATATCCCTTCACCAACTAGGACATCTTTTGTAGATTCGGGTAGATAGATAGGGGGACCGCTTGATAATGATCCACCCCCATATAGAGAATTGAGACTTCTAGATAGGGTCATCTCATTAGAAACAAGATTATCTATGTTAGCGTTATCTATAATAACCTTACAAAACAGACCTCTTGATCTGCAAAAGGTTCTATAAAGGATTTTCCTTCGCATGGTACCTTTTCTTCCCGCATTGGTTTCAAGACCAATCTCTTCATCATAATTGCCTCTTCGCAATGTGCCTTCTCGATCTACTGATGCAACGCTGTCCTCATCGGTTTGCACAGCATGGTTGCTAGCCTTGGTTCTTCACGCACCATTGGTTTGCTATGTCTACAGACATTCAACTGCCCTATGTCTTGTTTCACCACATCTGAAGCATGTTTCAATGAAACCTATACCTCTTCCATGTCCACTATAGCTTCTTCCTCATTAAGGATATCCTCTCCCCCTCCGCGCATGATCATGCCTATGCATTGTGGTTGTTTCTCCTTCGTGTGCATTCTTTGTTCTAGCATTGCACATTGATCCATCTCTTGCACGAGCAAGCTTCCCTTTTCCTCGCATTACAACTTGTCTTCTAGACAATCTTTCTTCCCCCCCCAATGCACACTAATAGGCTTCTTGACTGATTTTAGCATCATCATGTCAAATGCATCTTGAATGGCTATGTGCTAGCCATTCACGTACGTTGAGACCTTTTTTGTGCAGTCTTCTATGCGACCAGCTCGAATGGCCAATTTGTAAAACTCTTCTATGTAGTCCTTGACACTTATTTCTTTTTGTCTAATTTTTTGCAAGTTCTTGAACAAATTCAAGTTATAATCCATAGGAAAGAATTATCTTCAACTTGGAAATCATTCTATTCCAAGCTTTTATCTTATCTATAACCTTTCTTTGTTTTTCAGTCTACACATGATCCCACGATAAGGAGGCATGTCCTTTAAACTTTGTATCTGCAAACCAAACTTTCTTAGGGTCTTCTATGGATTCGTACTCAAATTACTTTTCTCATTCTACTATCCAATCTATTAAATTTTCCAGACATAAACACCCTGAATATTTTGGAATGTCCATCCAAGTTTTGCATCCTATTTCGACAATCACATTCAACAATCTACTTTCCCACTCTTCTTCAAATTTGTCCATGTGCACTTCGGGTGCTTCATCATCACTCAAATGTGAATCTGCTCCTCTTTGTTGGGTTGCTCCCGTGGCTTCCAACCTTGCTTGGATGTCTCTCATCGCATCCGACAAATCTACCACTCTTGGTCATCTATTCCCTCTTCCTCTGAGAGACATTCCTCATTGCTCCATACCAATTCTTCACAATATTGCAACAACTACACTATTGCCACACCTACCCAACAAGCTCTGCGTTAAAAGATGTTCTCACTCCTTTCTACCCACGCTCGCAAATGTTGAGAACAGAGTCACTCACAAGATACAAATCCGGCTCTGATACCAAATGACGTAGTTTCAGTTAGAGAGTCCAATGAAAGATCGTCTTATACAGTGCAACCTAACTACGCAGAACATCAATGGATTCACACCCCAACCCACATGTAGTGTGCAAATAACAAAGCTTCAATGTATTATACAATAGGAGAAACATAGTAACAAGCACAATAAAATGATAATCTTATTACAATATTGCAACAAGCTACAACAATCCCAAATGTGATACACTACACACACTATCTCTACCTAAACTTGTTGGCCGGCAAATCTTTGCTCAAAACTACACTCCAAAATCTAGTTCGGCTTTCCAACCTTAAGCTCTTCTTACTTTAGTGGCTAACCAAGTGTTTGCACAAAGTAGTTCAAGCTTTAGATAGGCTTGGGGATCAAGAAATTGTAACTTGGAATGCTTCCTTCTTATAGTTGTCGAATGACTACATCAGTGGCACTTTACATTCCATTATGTTATGACCACTAGCTGTCCAAACTATTAGTATTCCTCTGCATGCGGCCACCTATCACTAGAACCCAAACAACTATGAAACCGATAAGGTTCTTCTCAAAGTCGTTAGGACTCTTTTGTGCGTGTTGTCACCAAAAAATTGGATTGTTCGAAACATTCTAAATTGTGCTCGAACACATTAAAATGCCCCGAAAAATAATTTTTGAGTATAAACACTCCATGTTGATAATTTCGTCTTCAATAGTCTGGTTTTGGCCCAGTCACTATTTTATTGCTCTGTTTAGTTGTCAGTTTTCAAATTGTCATTGTAACCCGATTCATGGCACGAAATAGAGAAATTTGCATCTTGGCGGGACTACGGTATTTGCATTTTGATTCATGAGTTCTCATTTGGTCGTGAAGGCTTTCCGGAGATGGCATTTTAATAGAGGATGATTTTGTGTTCATCGAGTGGAAAGCGGAATTAATTTTTTACCGAATGCCTCCAAAGTGCACCTCGGGTCCTATTATTCTAAAATCCCTTTGGGAGTATGCTTTTCGCACTTAGTGGTTCTTACCAATCCCTCCATGTGCGCTTTTTCACTATTCATGTGCTTAATTTGTGTTTGCCATGTGCTTTTTGAGTGGAATGTTCCTAAGTTCTTCCCTCCATGCGCTTTTTGCTCTTACCATGTTCTATTTTGATGTTGAGTGTGCACATTTTGCTTGCCTTGTTCTCATAAACACTCCATGCGCTTTTTGGTTAAGTTGTTCCCATACACCTCGAGATATGCGCATTTGGAACTTAAGTGTTCCCAAGCACCTCCACATATGCGCTTTGGTTGAGGGAGAGACATGTGGCGTGTTGTGGTGAGCTCAAGAATTTAGTTGGTTCTTAACTACTTGTTAAATGCCTTGGTCTTATGCATGGATCCCAAACTACTTGGGATAAGCACTTGCCACTTGCGCTTGTCTCCTTTGACCTTAAAAACAAGTGCCCAAGCTCTCTAAGCTTTCCACGTGGCATCAAATGGTTTGTTTGAATTCTTAAGTCCTTTGAAACATGCACTTTGGTTGGGAGATGATTCCCATGCATTGAAAAGGATTCATCGTGTACTTTTCTGTCCCTACCATGAAAGGATGCACACGGGGTTTTGGTGAGGCTACATGGCATGTGGAAAAGAGTTTTGTCCTTTGTTGTCCCCTCTTATATGCGCCAAGCTTTGCATAGAAATTAATGTAACTTGAGTTTGGCTTATCTTTTATAGGCCTCAACGCATGCGTTGGAGATTTATGGGGAAGACATTTAAATAAAGGTAACATGCACTTGGTTCAAGTTTGAGGTCCCAAGGAATTGATGGAGTGCGGTTTTGCTAAGTGGAAGTTCCTTAAACAATCATTATATGCGCTTTTGTTCCCAAGAACATTAAAACTAGTGTTTTTAAAACTGCTCGAACCAGAACCGGAACCGACCAGTTCATTATTTTTTTGCACAACCAATATTAAAACCGGACTAGTGGACCGGTTCGGTACCAAACCGGTCCAACTGATCCAATTCTGATTTGAACTATCCGAGCCGGAAAAAATCGCATGCACATGGCGCTAAAGTTGAAACATACAATTTTTTTAATTAAAACTTTAGCTTTTTAGCTGATCTAAACTCTAATTTTTTGCTATATAGAGCACCAACCCCCTCTATTCACCTCACACCTCTCTCATTGAGCATTTGTGAGCAAACGCATTTGGAGTATAACACTGAAGAGCTTAGTTTTGGAGTGAGCTTGGAAGTTGGAGCTTGTTTGCCATTGCTTGTGGGCTCTTTGTGGTGATATTGACATCCATATAGAGACTTCCTCACTTCTATTTGTGAGCACCTCTCTCATTTGTAAGGATTTGGAGGCTTGGAGCAGCATTGAAGAGTGTTGATTTGGAGTGAGATTGGGGTTTGTTTGGCATTGGTTATGGGCTCTTTGTGGTGGTTCTGAGTCTTACTCTTGAATCTTGACATCTACATTTGGAGGGTGCAGCCCGTATACAAGCTTGAAGTGTTTCTTGACCGCATTTGTGTGCACATTGAAAGGTATGTTAAGTTTTAAACATGTCCCTATTTTTAAATCTTACTAAATAGGAAATCTGAAAAATATATTCTTTCTTGCAGATTCTATATTTGCATTTTCAGATTCTTTGCATTTGCAATGGCCCCCCGAGTTAATGACCCTACATGGAAACATGCTGACATAGTTGATAATCAAATATTTTGTAAAAATCTCCATTGTAAGAGCTTTGTAATGATATTTGTGATGAAACTTTGAGTTGAAACAACACTTGGCTAGTCAAAGAGGCCAAGTTTCCCAATGTAATACACAAATATTGATGCCATTAGATTGGAAATGATAAACTCGCTTGAAAAAATTAAGAAGAGAAGGCTCGGAAAATAGAGATAGATGCTGAAATAGGGAGGAGGCAACATGCCATGGCCCAAACAAGTGTTGAAGGCTCTTGCTCTGACCCCTCTGTCCATGCTAGAGACCCCTTTCGGTATATACCTACCACATCCACTCATCGTCATGAAAACCGGCCTCCAAAAAGAAAGAATATCCAAAGTTTTTTTTCATCTTCCTCCACACTTGCTAGTGCCTTCATGCCAACAAAAAATCAGCCCACCTTAGATTTCCATTGGAAGAAGCAATATAAAGAATCTGCTTTTGAATACATTGCTAGATGGTGGTATGATGCAGATATCCCTTTCACTGTTTCCCGCTCACCTTATTACCAGCCTATGTTTGATTCCATTGTTGCTACCGATAGGGCTTTAAAGGCCCTAGTATGCATGACTTGAAAGGATCTCTTTTGCAGAAAAAAATTGGGTCCATAGATGAATATTTGAAGAGTTGTAAATTATCATGGGCCAAAACAAGATGTATTATTATGTCAGATGGGTGGAGTGATGGCAAGAATCACACCATAATAAATTTTTTTGCCTCTTGTCCACAAGGAACTATGTTTTGGAAATCAGTTGATGCATCTAATAGAATGAAAGATGCAAATTTGTTGTTTGAGCTTTTGGATGAGGCTGTTGTAGAGGTGGGGGTGGAAAATGTTGTACAAATTATTACAGATAATTTGTCTCTAACTATGTTCTTGTTGGTAAGATGTTACAGACTAAACATAAAACAATATTTTGGACTCCATGTGTTGCACATTGTATAGACCTCGTGCTTGAGGATATAGGAAAACAAGATTGGATTAAGAACATTGTAGAGCATGCCAAAAACATCACAAAATACATCAACAATCACTCATGGGTATTGAACCTAATGAGGAAAAACACTGAAAGCAAAGAACTTGTTAGGCCAGCCATCACGAAATTTGAAACAAACTTCCTCACGTTGCAATCTCTTCTTTCCTAAACACAACTTGAAAAAGATGATTTCAAGTGATGAATGGAATGTATCCAAGTGGAGCCACAAACAAGATGGGAAAGACACAAAAAAGAAAGTTTTTGACAATATATTGTGGAAAAAATAGTAGAGGTTGCGAAAATTGTTGAAACTCTTGTTAAGGTGTTGCGGTTGGTGTATGGGGAAAAATTAGCCATGGACTACATTTATGAGGTTATGGATCAGGCCAAGAAGCAGATAAAGGCGTACAGAGACGGGGTAGCTAAGTATGGGCCTAAATGGGAGATTATAGATAATAGATGGAACAATCAACTCCATTGCCCTATACATGCAGCTAGATATTTCTTGAACCCAAGATATCATTATAAAACTCAGCTTGGAGAAGATCTAAAAGGGGAAGTCAAAGATGCTTTGTAAGAGTGCTTAGAGCACATGGTCCCTGATGAGAGGCAACAATTGGAAGTTCACCGACATCAGTTTCTTCAGCAAAGCCACGGGTACCTTTGGGAAAAACCTTGCAAAGATTGCAAGTGATGTGGACCCAAGTAAGCAATTCTAAAAAATTTGAAGTTCGTTTGATTAAACTTTATAATCATGAATTTTTTGCATAAGTCACAACAAAATCTAATTTGTTGACTTACGCTTTAAGTTATAATTTTTAATTTTTATCTTTGTGTTTTATCGTTATTGTTTAATACTTAAACATTTACATTTTTTACCTCAGCACATTGGTGGGATTCATTTGGTAGTAAGTGTCCTCAATTGCAAAAGTTTGCAATTTGTATCCTGAGCCAAACTTGTAGTGTTTCTAGGTGCGAGTGCAACTGGTGTGTTTTCGAGCAGATTCACACAAAGAAGAGAAACCGTTTTGAACAACGGTTAAATGATTTTGCTTTTGTGCACTACAACCTTCGGCTAAAGCGCAACTAGTTACTGAACCGAAAACTTGATACAGATCCCATTGTCTTGGATGATATAGATCTAACCTCAGATTGGGTAGAGGAGAGTCACTCAACAAAGTTTGATCCCGATAACTTGGGGTGGATGACTTTAGATCAGGACGATGAGCCACTAGTAACACCGTCACGAGACATCAAGCACTAGTTGGACTCGTGTTATTGCCAATACAAATTGTTACAGATGTCTCTGAGGATTTAGATGGGCCCGAGTTAGAGGGAAGTGTTGATATTGATGAGGATGAGCCTGAGGATCCCATTCTCAACAGTGGTGTAGAGTTTGATGATTGATCATTGATGTCATCCAATATCGTCTAGAGTTTTGTAACACGTAGCATCATAGCATGTTGTTTTATGGAGTCTTGGACTATAGAGACCATTTAGAGCCTCATTATTTATGTATTTTGTTTCGAAATCTCATACATGATATATGTATTGTGAATTAGACTTGGAGTTCATGCCATTTTTCTATAAACACCTTTTTTACATGTTATATAGTATATATATGAGCAAAATTTGCAGATTTTGTGTTTAATTGTTGGAATCATGGTTTCTAATCTTTCAAATACATTGTATTCATTAAAAATGTAATTTTTGTTGTGTTTTTCAGTAAACCAATTCATAAAGTTTGAACCGGTCCGATTCCGGTCTGGTTCCAGTTCTGATCCGGTCCAACCCTCGACTAGTTCCAAGTCCGGTTCTGATTTTTTAAATATTGATTAAAACATGCGCTTATGCTAAAATAGTTCCCAAAGCCCTCTCCACTTCTACTTTGGTTTTTATTTGGTTCCCAAACAAGTTGGAGGATGTGCTTTTGATATGCATGAGTCATGTGAAGTATAAGTGATTATTTTAATAATTTTTAAAATAATTTTTTGTTCTCCACACAACTCTAGGTCTCATGTAGCTTCTCCCACACTTCCATGAAAACAAATTGGCTTATAACTCATGATTCTATCCACCAAATGCCTTGATATTTTAACCAGATGCTTCTCTCCTGGGCACCTTCAAGATGATTGTGACTTTGCTCAGTTTGGTGGCCTGTATTATTTTAATGGTTTTTGAAGACGTTGGCACTTGAAACCATTTGAATCTGCTTATGTTTCATTTTCATGATCACATATGCCTTCCAAATCATTCACATGAAGATTGTATTCCTTGCTTCGTCATCTGGATGCACGAAGTGGTGAAAACAGAGGAAAACTGAAAAAATATCAAGCCTTGGAATGGATGTATGCATGTGTTTGACCAAATGCCTGCATCATAATTCATAGTTCACATTGTTTCTTTGCTTCCTCCATATGCTACAGGAACAAATCGGTCTGGAGGAGATTTTGATTGAATGGAACCCATTTTTAATGATAACAAGGTCTAGATTGCAAACAATCAAGAAGTCTCTTGCCAAAACGTCATCCAAATCTCGGTTCCGCTTCACAAAGATGAATTCCGGTCTCATATACAACCTTCATGTCCAACAGTTGCTTCAGAGTAATCAAGATCATATCGTTTGAATTCCATCTCTCTTGGCGGTTCCATATGAAGCAAGTGCCCCACTTCTGCAAGTTGGATAATTTTTTCCTATTTCTCAATACAACCAGGAAATTATTCAAATTATGAAATTGTAATTAATTAATTAATTCCTTAGTTCTTGGGAGATCAGAAGGCCTAGAATTCAAACCAAATGGATCAGACCGGAGAGCAATGTGTTTAAACTAAATTTTGATGGCGTGTCAAAAGGGAATCCTAGTCCCGCTAGGGGGGGTCATTAGAAGTAGTAATGGAGACTAGCTATATGCCTATGTTGGCCCCCTGGGGAGACAAACTAATAACATGGCAAAGGCTAGAGCTCTTTTGTGGGGTGCTAACCTAGCTAAGGATAGAGGGATCAAAAATCTCCAAATTGAGGGAGATTCCCTCATTATTGTTAATGCCCTTAACAATAATAATACTATTAATTGGACCTTAAGAAATGTACTTTATGATGTCATGGAAATTTTAAAAGTTTTTGACAAGGTTTCAATTAATCATATCCTGCGCCAAGGTAATATGTGTGCGGATAAGTTGGCTAATTTCGGCGTACAATGTCATGAGTATAAAATATGGAGTAAAGGCGATGACTTGCCCTCAGCAATTATTGAAGCAATCGGAAGAGATGGACTGCACTAAAATTGATGACTCTCACACGAGTGAACGTTGGAGTCACTTGGGCCAAGATAGTTTATTTAAGGGGAGTAGATTCACTTTATGTTTCAATTTTTCTAAAAGTCTTTTGTGCATTAGATGTTTGTGCGAGCTTGGAAGGTTGTGCATTGCTTCCATGGGAGGTGACAAAATCAGGGTCGAGCCTGCGAGCCAGGGTATCAAGGACTACAATCCGCCTTTGTGGAAAGCGCTCAGGATGGGGGGATTTCGCAATTTTATCTCTAAATTGCATGGCCACGACCCTTCGTTGTCAAAGGATTTTGGCATGGCTTGGAATGAGGGCAAGTTTACAGTGAGAGGCATGGAAATTGAAGTCACTGAGAGCACTATTTCTCAGGGTAGAGAGATGCAGAAGGAAGGGCTCAAGATTTTCAAAGACAACCCACAGGGAGCACGAAATTGAGATGTTCTTTGTGGTTAAGGAAAGGTGTCTTGTTTTCACTGATGGCATTGCTAGATCATGTATTCCAGGCATTTGGAAGGAGGTTTGTCTCCAAATTATGAAGTATATTACTTTGGAGGGCAAATACCGTAAAATTAAAATGCACCATTTGTCTTTCCTAAATATGTTCAGACATAAAATTATGGTGAGCATTCTTGTTTTCCTTTTTATGTCGATGACTGCTTCTTTGTGGGGTTTCCAGAATGACAAGGCGAACATGCCTCCATGAAGGGCTCATTCTTCTGATGTATGAGAATGGGAAACCCATTACGGCCAAAACCTTGAAAGACATGGAAGAGGAGGAAGACATCACCCTGGCGGAGTGCCTTACTAAAATGAGGGCCGGCAAAATGCTAGTGTACAGGAATGCTGAGGAGGAGGATGTGCTTGATAAAGGGGTGGAGGGCAGAGGTGAAGCTATCACTTTCAGAAACAAGGGCATCGATGGTGAAGACAGGGATTTCAAGGGGTTGAACAAAAAGGTTCAGTATTTAGATATGGTGATACAAGTTATGAAAGAGACCAATGTTGGCTATCGGGAGACTATGACAGACGTTATTCGGGCTTCCAAACAAATCTGCACTGCCCAGGTGAATACCAAGCAAATGATAGTCGAGCTGGAAAAACAGGTCAAAGCTTTAAGCAACAGGTTGGAGGTGATGGAGGAAGGAATGAAAAAGAGAAAGTTCAAATTGTGTGTTAGCAGCTCTGAGGATGATGTGGAAGAGGATCAGACTGTGATGAGAGAAGGGGAAGAGCACAACAAAGAAAGTCTTGTTGACAACAGGGAAGCTTCCCCTAAAAGCCAAAATATTTTCTAGTCATGGACTGTTAGTGGTTTTCTGGCCAACTGCTAATGCCTAGTTTTTGGCTGTTTCGTTTTTTGCCTCTATGGTTTTTATGGTCCAGGTTTTTTCATTATAAAAGTTAAACCTGTTTAACTCCTTTTGGACCATTCTGTCTCTGTTTTGGTTGGTTGTTTCCGTACTTTCTTGTTGTATCTTCCTTTGTATGGCCTCTGGGAGCCGATCCCTGTTTTTACCTTATCTAATATAAAAATTAATTCACTTTTTGAATTAAGCTTAATCTGCAGGAAAATAAATTGAAGTCTATCTCTAGTACTAAATTATCGGTGCCCATAGCTCTAAGAAAATGGAGTCCTCCTCCATTTGATTTTTTTAAACTTAATACTAATGGAGCACCAAGAGGGAATCCGGGCCTAGCTAGTATTGAAGGGATAGCTCATGATTCTATGGGAACTCCCCTTTTCTTCTTTGCTCAGTAATTAGATTACTCCACCAATAATGTGGTTGAAATCTTGGCAAATTCAACAAGCTCCCCAGGAGGTAACTAAATTGGGATGTCTTAGAATTATAGTGGAATCTGACGCTAAGGTTATTATCCAACTTTTGTCAACTAAAGAGTAGCACAGATCCAAAAATTGGAGAGTTGCCAGGATTCAGGATAATATTCAAGTTATTGCTAGACAATTTCAAACCATCTCATATCAACATGTTCCTAGAGATCAGAACAAAGTGGCGGACACGTTGGCAAATTGGGCTTTGGATCATCATAATTTGATCAACTTTGGCCCTTTTCCTTTCACATGGTATCCAAAGAAGTGGAATCAGATTGAAAAGATCCTTCAGTTACATTCCTTGGATGCATACGTTGATGTTATGTTCTTTTTCTTCTTTATTATGTTGTTGGAAGTCTAAGGATAGATCTTGGAGTATGAGTATCATGGCTTGGCATTGTATTGTTAATATCTTATTTATAAAAATATAATTCTAGTTTTTTTTAAATAATGTAATAAATGGATTGGAAAGTGAACTCAAGTTGTTTTAACTTGAATCAAGGGGAGGATTAAGTTATAAAGTAGTTTTATAACTACTTTTTGGGATGTGCCTATAAAAGGTTTGATCACAATTGTGAAAGGGCTGGCCTTTTCTCTCTTTTTCTGTGAATGGAGAAATAAATTGCTGCAGCTTTTTGTGCCTGTTTTGACTTCATTCCATGAGATATGGAATATTAACTTGGGAATGAGAATCGGTTTAATTTGCTTATCATCTTTTGATTATGAACTCTATTTGATATTCATAACTGGAGACGTTTTTAATGTTAATTCATTGCGTGGGATGTATTGATATGAAGACGTTGTGTTTCCTCTTCCTATCCATGGAATGTGTGCCATATCCACGCAATTCATTAACCCTAGAGACTTTGTGTTTCTGATTGATTCATATTCCCAGTGCAGTTGTTAAGTTTTTTTTCATGTGAAAGAGAGGTTTTTAGTTTTTGTTCCTTGGCATTACCTGAGAAGATTTTTGTGTTTCTATTCTGTTATAGAGTTTCTCCCTTTCCCCTTTCTTTTCTCTCCTTTCTGTTCTCTTTCCCTTTCCCAGTTTTGTTTTCTTTGTGTTTTCCGGTTAAACGCATAAAAAATCCAAATACCCCCATCATATGAGGGAACTGCCCCTCTCAAAGGAAGAGGAAATTCACCTTGTCAATAGGTGATTTTCCCTAACTGTTGCAAATTTTACACCGCCTTCATTGGGCTATTTTTGAAAATATAAAGCGACATAAAATTCTGCCAACAGTGTGCATGCCACTTGACACAAATATCTTAACATATATTACTCCGCCCATGCAGTCAAATGTTGGAATTCCACTTCACACGGGTGTGCAAGGACTCAAATTGACTGCACAAGTTATTTTTACTTTGCGTGCTAGTCACAATCATTTGTGTGGGAGGCACAAGACTTCTTCAAAACATATCGAGCAAGCCTTGCATGCATGAGCTTCCTCATTCGGATGCATAAGTGCACAGAGCTTTACAATGTTGCGCAAGACCATAGGGATGAGCAAAACCCAAGTCCTTATTTTCCCAACCACAAAGGGTTGTGCGCACACCTAAGGTTGCTCAAAACTACCTTATTGTTACTATTAAGTATTTTTCAGGCAAAGCAAGATTTTTCTAAACCTAGATGCTCCTGCATCAATAGGATTTTGAGAAGTTTGTCAAAGAAGTCAAACTGTAATTTGCACCCAATTTTCTTCAAGGTTGTAATTATTTGTGTAAACAATCACATGTTCAAGTCTCTATGTGTACATTGGAGACCCCTCAGCCCAAGCTAGTCCTCTATCAAATGATCTAGTGCTCAAGACGCTTCCATAGCATCTCAAAGTCTCCATTGTAGGTCATTCACATCAGTGTGTCCTAAGTTCGTGTCCGAAAATCCTTCCATTTCTAACTAAATATTTGATTTCGCCTCCATTCTATTGAAATGGAATTTCATGGGGGATTTAGGAGACAGCGATGTAATGGGAGCGGAGAATAAACAATAATCCAAACCCTCATGAGATTCACATCAAAAATAAAAACGGGGATATAGCGGTATTGCAAAGCAACGTATGAATGAGAGTGGAAAAACGAAGTGAAAATGAAAAGCGGGAAAAGAATTATAAAGGAAAGACAAGTGGAAAAAATGGGTTGGAATGCATCTAAGGCAGCAGTGTGCACATGTCAAGCAAGGAACGAGGTTATAGTGCTGCAAAACCGGAGGAATTGAAAATTGAATACAAGTTGGACAATGAGCCAAGAGGCGGAAAAGTCTAGTAATTCCGAGAATTACATTGGTGAAAGGAGTCACTTCCATTGATCAAAGAAGTCAAAGGTTTGGTACAAGAAAGCTCGAAAGTGAGATTGTGACTAAAGTCCACCATCTCTGACAAATTTCTTGTGAAAATTATATTTCTATAAGATTAATCAAAAGTTTTAAAACATTGTTGTAAGTCAGCTCAACAAAGAGCTTGTAACCAAAGTCCAATACCTTCGATAAATAGTTCTTAATGTTCACAATACAAATGGGAAATCAAGGAATATGGGGTTCTACCAATCAAATACAAAAGAGGTAATGTAAGATAAGTATGAAACATTCGATAAAATGTACTAGAATGGTTCGTGACTTAAATCGGTGGGGAAAATTGGAGCTTGAAGATAAAAGTGGACAGATACCAAAAATCTAAGATCTATGGAAAAAAAAAATCATTAACAAATAATTGGGAAAATCGAGACTTTGAGATAGGTTGGATGTGTAACAAATCCTTGATTTCTCTGAGAGTGAACCATATTGGATAGATTAGAATAGACTCTAGCGAAAAATGTTCGTTATGTTACCTAAATAAGGTATGTAGGGTAGACTATTATACGTGTGTATTTGTTACACATGTTTGGTTTGTTTTGAGTTGTAAGGTTATTAAAGCAGGCCTCAAAGCAACGTATTTCATGTATTGTACAATAAGAATAATATGGTATTAGAGTTAGAACATGATTCAGCATGTAGGCATCTGAAGGAGAAGCCTTGTGCAGATATGTTCAAGAGTGTGAGGCTTGAAGGTGTGGAAGGTGAGGAATTGTTTGTTGGCATGTGTGTGCTAGTGTTCTCATTGATGTAAAAGGTGCAAGGACATTAATGGCAAAGGATGATGACAAGAAGTGCAAGAGGAAGTTTGTAGTAGTGATGACATGGAAAGACAAGAAGTGACATGGTTGCATGAGTGGAAATGGTGAGAGTTGTTTGGTCAAGTAGGCCTAATCAGGATGTTAGTCAACATGGGTGATGGCTCAAGGATACAGATGCATGGAGGCTTGTGAAGTATGGTAGAGGCATGGAGAGCATGATGGTAGTGTGTTGAGACACTCATACAGGTCTCAGAAGGTGGTAACAGGGTTTGAGCATGGTGGTTGGTCTACATCTAGACCTAGTCTAGGTGTTTAGTGGCCTAATGGAGCATGAAGGTCAGCTGCAAAGGTATGTGGGCCCATAAGGGTATGCAAAGTGAGATATGTTGTCTCAAAGATGTTACGGCCTTTAGAAGGGCTTTGAAGCACATGTATGAGGTTCACCTACTCTGTCTAGATCTAAACTAGACCTAATTCCATGACCTAGTTAGGCAAATGAGATAGGTTGAGATGATGGAGAGCTAAGTATGGTCAGATGAGCATTAGGGAAGTTGAGAGAGGATGTAGGCTTGTGAAGTATGGTAGAGGCATGGAGAGCATGATGGTAGTGTGTTGAGACACTCATACAGGTCTCAGAAGGTGGTAACAGGGTTTGAGCATGGTGGTTGGTCTACATCTAGACCTAGTCTAGGTGTTTAGTGGCCTAATGGAGCATGAAGGTCAGCTGCAAAGGTATGTGGGCCCATAAGGGTATGCAAAGTGAGATATGTTGTCTCAAAGATGTTACGGCCTTTAGAAGGGCTTTGAAGCACATGTATGAGGTTCACCTACTCTGTCTAGATCTAAACTAGACCTAATTCCATGACCTAGTTAGGCAAATGAGATAGGTTGAGATGATGGAGAGCTAAGTATGGTCAGATGAGCATTAGGGAAGTTGAGAGAGGATGTCCTAGAGATGTGGGAAAAATTTCAGGGTTGTATGTTGAAGATTTTACATGATGTGATATATTTAGCCCTACCAAGCTCAAAAAGATGTGTTTCCCAGCTCAATATCAGATATTTTGTGTTGGTTGGCACATGCAAAGTTTGCATGGGGACCCGAGCCAATCAGGGATGATTTTGCATGGAGCTTAGAAGGTTTTAGAATTGGAATGAGATCAAAAGATGTCTTGTGCTTTATAAACAATCAATAAGAAGCTAAGGTGGTCAAAAACCCTACTTAAACCCTAGTTCATGAGCAATGGAGGAAAACTTGTTAGTGTGAGCTCAAAATGCATTGGATCATCAAAGTTGATGATTGGAGGATGGAAAGGACTCTCCCAACTTTCTAATGGTGGTGGTTTGATGACTTGACAATAAGTGGAGCCCACTCAGAATTGCATGTTTTCAGGAAAGTTTGATTTGCTCTCAGGTTTGCCATTTGACCTATTGTCTAAATTGATGTTCTCAATAGAAAGGAAGCTAGGCTACTTGTTTGAGGTGATTTTAGACCTTGATAAAGCCATTTGGAGGTCTACACAAGTCCAAAAGTGAAAACTGGTTCTTAAGCCTAATAGGCAATTTTTGACAATCATGATGAAAGGAGGTTCTTGGGCATGTGTGGCCTAAGTAGAAGTGTCTAAAGCATATGAGGGTGTAAAACACATCCAATGTGACATGTTCCATGCTTTGGTCGAGTCATGCAGGTCAGATTGGTTGGCAAAGATGAAGTCATAAGTTGACCTACTTGACAAGCTTAAGGACAATGAAGGTTCTTTAGTGGAATTGGTTAGAATAACCAATATATTGTCTTGATTCATGGTTCCTAGCTATTGGAGAGTGATGACGGGCTCAATTTGATCCTCTTCCATGCATTGAGAGGTCTTAAAAGTGTCAGCACTGGTGTGAGAAGGTCTTATTTCCAAGACTGGTTTCTAAGCAACATATGTATCCTGGAGGACAGAGGTATTTTGATGACTCTATGAGATGAGTCATGAAGTCTAATGTGGTTTGTGATGTTACTTGGGTCAGTGGCTTTCCAATGAGTGGTTACATGCCATAGTTGAGGTGATTTGTGGGAGTTTGGTCTTCATCTTTAAAGATTGGTCTGTTGGAGGTGCCCAAAATGAGTAGGACACAGTCCTAATTGATGGTGTCATGAGGAAGATGAATGGTGCAGAGGTTCTTGATCTTGTAGGAGGTGTTGAGAGGATGTTGTTAACATGTGTGGAGTGTGTGGAGTCTTGATGAATCTTTCTTATGCCCTTAGTGTTCAGGGAGCATTTAGTGGAGATGAAACTAGCTTTTTAGGCCTAGTTGTGCATGTTGAGCGTCTTGGTCTAATGCCGACTTATATGGTCTTTCATGTAAATCTATATGATGTCTTAGATGTATTTTCTTGTTGGTATGACCGACCTTAATGGTCATGGCCAACCTAAGGTGTTTGTAAAGCACAGTCATGCATATAAGTGTGTTATATTTGCTCATTATGACTAGTTGAGTGGATAGAGTTGTGAGCGAGCTAGAGGAGGTGAAAGAGTGTGTTAGAGGGCTCCAAGGCAAAATTCAGAAGAAGCATGAGAAGGTCAAAGTAGAAGGTATTCAAGGTCATCAAACCTAATCAGCTTATGAAGAAGCGAGATTGAGTTAAGTAAGAGAGAGAGTTGTTTAAGAGGGTTTTAAAGTGTATGAGCTAATTTTGTGATCTTGTACGTCTTATAGGAAGGTTTCAAGAAGATCCAAGGGAGACACACTTGCAAGCAATCAAGAAGATTTTCAGATATCTTAAGGGGACTGCAGAGTATGGTATATGGTACCCAAGGAGTGAGAAGTTTGACTTGAAAGGTTTCATTGATGTTGATTGGGGAGGTAGCCTTGATGACAGAAGAAGCACTAGTGGATGAGCCTTCTTTGTTGGTAAGTGTCTTGTTTCTTGGTTGAGTAAAAATCAATCTTTAGTATCTCTTTCCACATGTGAAGCTGAGTACATTGTAGTTGCATTATGTTGTGTACAAGTTTTGTGGATGAGACAGACCCTAGAATATATAAGGTGGAATGGACCTACCCCTATCTACTATGACAGTACAAGTGTTATACATGTGTCTAAGAACCCTGTGTTGCATTCTAAAACCAAGCACATTCTAATCAGATATCGTTTCTTAAGGGATCAGGTAAGTGAGCAAAGGATTAAATTGGAACATCTGTCCACCAAGGAGTTAGCAGATATCTTGACCAAACCACTCCCAAAAGCAACATTTTAACTCCTAAGGAAAAAGTTGGGTGTGATTCCTGCCCCTGGCAGTCACTAAAAGGGTTAAGACATCAAGGGGGAACAAGGAAAATGAACAATCTGCTCCAAGAAGTTGTGAAGAGTGTCAAAAAAAGAGTGTTCTGTAAAGTATATTAGTGATGCATAATCAGAGGGGGGGCTCAGTGCTCTAAATTTGTTGATTTGCTCAGAAGGTGATGATCAATTCTAAGGGGAGCCTATCAGGAGGACAGATGCTAAGAGGTCCGAAGAACTGTGTAAAGTTGTGATTGAAGAAGAAGCAGGCAGGAGTGGAAGTTAGAAGGTCTGAAACAGAGTCAAAGAGGTATAGATTGCAAGGGAAGCTAGTCATATGGTCAAGCAAGTTGTGATATCATGAAAAGAAGGCAGAGAATACTGAAAAAGCTGCTTCAGGACTTTGGTATTTGATATGACCTATCTCCATGGCATTTGGTCAAGGTATGTACTATGGTGTTTCCATGGACAATTAGAGGATGATGGTATGTTGTCAGGGGGAGCAATAAGGAGGTGTTTCATGTGTTTTGTATGCTCCTGTAGCAAAGAGAAAGTCTGGCAAGATTGGTCTAAAGGGGAGCTTTAGGGCTCTTGGTCCTGAAAATTGTTACCAGTTTGTATATAGCAAGAACAAGTTTGTTATGGGTGTCTTCCGCTGGGCTAAGACTGAGTATGAGCCTAGCATCATGTTTTTTACTCAAGGATCTGGCATGTAGCTAAGTTGTGCATCTGCCTAGGGGGAGCTACAGTGCTCTCATAAAGCCAAAATAGTGATTAGAAAAGGATAACATAATCTTGAGTTGGTTTGATGATTTGGTTGATGTTTCCAACCAAGACGTGGTCCTAATGTGTTGTTGAAGATGGAGACAAAGTGCTACAAGTATGTGCCTTTGTCATTAATGTAAAAAGAGGGAGAAGAATCATGTTTTTTTTCATCAATGACAAAGGGGGAGATTGTTGGCATGTGTGTGCTAGTGTTTTCATTAATGTAAATCGTGCAAGGACATTAATGACAAAGGATGATGACAAGAAGTGCAAGAGGCAGTTTGTAGTAGTGATAACATGGAAAGACAAGTGACATGGTTGCATGAGTGGAAATGGTAAGAGTTACTTAGTCAAGTAGGCCTAATCAGGAGGTCTAGTCAGCATGGGTGATGGCACATGAAGGATACAAATGCATGGAGGCTTGTGAAGAATGGTAGAGGCATGGAGAGCATGATGGTAGTGTGTTGAGACACTCATACAGGTCTCAAAAGGTGGTGCAGGATTTGAGCATGGTTGTTGGTCTACATTTAGACTAGGTGCTTAGTGGCCTAATGGAGCATGGAGGTCAATTGCAAAGGTATGTGGGCCCATAAGGGCATGCAGAGGAGTGAGACATGTTGTCTCAAAGGTGTTAGGGCCTTTTGAAGGGATTTGAAGCACAGGTATGAGATTCACCTACTTTGTCTAGGTCTAAACTAGACCTAATTTCATGACCTAGTAAGGCAAATGAGATGGGTTTAGATCATGCAGAGCTAAGTATGGTCAAATGAGCATTGGGTAAGTTGAGAGAGACTGTCCTAGAGTTGTGGGCAACATTTCAGGGTTATATGTTGAAGATTTTGCATGATGTGATGTTTTTAGCCCTACCAAGCTCGAGAAGGTGTGTTTCCTAACTCGATATGAGATATTTTGTGTTGGTTGGCACGTGCAAAGTTTGCATGGGGACTTTAGCTAGGCAGGGATGTTTTTGCATGGAGCTAAGACGACTTCAGAGTTGGAATGGTATCAAAAGTTGTCTTGTGCTTTATGAACAGTCACTAAGAAGCTAAGGTGGTCAAAAACCCTACCTAAACCCTAGTTCATAAGCGATGGAGGAAAACTTGTTGGTGTGAGCTCAAAATGCTTTAGATCATCAAATGTGATGATTTGAGGATGGAAAGGACTCCCAACTTTCTGATGGTGATGGTTTGATGACTTGACAGTACATGGAGCCCACTCAGAATTGCATGTTTTCAGGAAAGTTTGATTTGCTCTTAGGTTTGCCATTTGGCCTATTGTCTAAATTGATGTTTTGAGTAGAAGGTAAGCTAGGATACTTGTTTGATGTGATTTCAGACCTTGGTAAAACCATTTGGTGGTCTATATAGGTCCAAAAGTGAAGACTGGTTTTAAGCCTAATTGGCGGTTTTTGATAGTCATGGTGAAGGGAGGTTCTTGGGCATGTGTGGCCTAAATAGAAGTGTCTAAAGCATATGAGGGTGTAAAACACATCCAATGTGACATGTTCCATGCTTTGGTTGAGAGGTCTTAAAAGTGTCAGCACAGTTGTGAGGTCTTATTTCCAAGACTGGTTTATGGGCAGCATATGTATCTTGGAGGATAGAGGTTTTTTGATGACTCTATGAGCCGAGTCATGAATTCTAATGAAGTTTATGATGTTCTTTGGGTCAGCGGCTTTCCAATGAGTGGTTGCATGCCATAGTTAAGGTGATTTGTGGGAGTTTGGTCTTCATATTTGAAGACTGGTCTGTTAGAGGTGCCCAGAATGAGTAGGACACGGTCCTAATTGATGGTGTCATGAGGAAGATGAATGGTGCAAAGGTTCCTGATCTTGTAGGAGGTGTTGAGAGGATGTGGCTGGCATGTGTGGAATGTGTGGAGTCTTGATGAAGCTTTCTTATGCCCTTAGTGTTCAAGAAGCATTCGATGGAGATGAAACTAGCCTTTTAGGCCTAGTTGTGCATGTTGAGTGTCTTGGTCTAATGCCGATCTATATGGTCCTTTCATGTAAATCTACATGATGTCTTAGATGTATTTTCTTGTTGGTATGACCGACCTTAATGATCATGGCCGACCTAAGGTATTTGTAAATAAGTGTGTTATATTTGCTCATTATGACTAGTGTAGTGGATAGAGTTGTGAGCGAGCTAGAGGTGGAGTGTGTTAGAGGGCTCCAAGGCAGAGTTAAGAAGAAGTATGAGAGGGTGAGAAGGTGAGAAGTTCCGAGTAGAAGGTATTCAAGGTCACAGACCTAATCAGCTTATGATGAAGCAAGATTGAGCAAAGCACGAGAGAGAGTCGTTGAGAGGGTTTTGAGGTGTATGAGCTAATTTTGTGATCACAATCAGTTGTATGAGCAACAAGCATTAGGTGATCTTCATCTTCGAGTGGCTGAGTTGGTGTTTGGTCATCCTAGGGGGTTGTAGCCTCTTTGCAGGGTTGGTTCCTTGCTAAATAGGGGTTGGTGCTCCTTGTGGGATTGGTGTCTCACTAAATAAATCTTGTGTGATGAGTAATATTCATGCAGTCTTTTGAATTGAGTAATATATTCAGAAGTTTCAGTGGGATTTCTTCTCCTTAAGGGTTTCCACTTCACATCTTGTGTTCTTGTGTACTCTCTTGGTTTATGTTCTTAGGAATGGTTGTTTCATGTTATTAAGCTCACATTAATGCATGGTTGAATAGTTAATGGTTTACACAAGTTAAACACAATTGGATGAAAGTTTTGAAGGACTGAATCACCCCCCCCCTCAGTCCATTGTGCTTCTAACATTGTTTGTGTTCTATAACCACGAGCATCATGAGTGTGCAAATAAAGAGTGCAGAAACAACAAAAGGTGTGAAGATTTGTTGGATGTCGTCTGAAGTGCGTGGTGGTGTAATAGAGGCGTATGTGAAGTATTTTGGAGCAGTATGTAACACCATCGAAGCTCAGTTTGTTTGCTGGTGCTCCGAAGTGAGTGAGGTGCATGAGAAGGAAGAATTGGAGTCCTACATTTAAGGCGTGACGGCTGATCTGTTGGCAGATCCGAAGTGTGGGCAGAAGCAGCCGTGCATGAGGCATTTGAGAAAGTGGCTAACAGAGAATATCGTGAAAGGCATTTTATAAAGTCATAAAGTTCTAAACTTTTATAAACTTGCAAAAAATTAAGGTTTTGAAAGCATTTTTAAAGTTTTAAGTTTTTATAATATATAAACTTTGAATTTTTATTAAATATTTCTCCATCATGAGCTGCAGATCAAATAAATTCCATATCTTTTGGTCTTGGCAAAGTAAGTAGCTGAAGCTTTTCTAGATTGCATATTGTAGTGTGTCAAAGACTCAAAGTCATTTCCAGTGGCATTTTGGTCTTTGCATTTGTGATTTACAGGATTTTATAGTTTTTGTAGACTAAATGGCCTACGCATGTGGTCAAAGATGGCCCATATACAGCTTGATCCGGAAGAATTATAGTTTGTGGAGTCATAAAATACTCACTAGCTGTAAGTATAGAGATCTTGACCAAATTGTTTTAAACAATGAAGTGATGCCAGCAAACAAGCTCAAAGACAATGATAGAAGATATAAAGAATACATAATGCTTCTAAAGTTGTCAGTTGCAGGCATGTTAGTACCAAAAGTACGAACTGCCACCATAGTGTCCACATTGAGGCCAAATCTACAGAACAAGTACCATACATCAGAAGACGTGTGATCATTGTGTCATAAAAATCTCTTGTTTTCTACTAAGTTGCAGGAAGAAGGCTCAATCTTTGTAATTTGTTGCGACTGTGAAGAATCTTAGTGATCAATTGATTGCTATAGAGAAACCAGCTGATGAAGATATGGTAGTTTTGGTCTTATAAAGATTGCCACCATCATTTAATTCATCTGTTGAGTCTCTACATCTGATCGCAGAGACAAATGCGCTTGACTTTGAGAAATTATCAACACTTCTTTTGCAAAAGGAGTGGAGGCAAGATCGAGCAAAAGCATCAACCTCAGACACTACAGAGTGCATTCAGTGCACAATTTAAAGGCAAAGGAAGGCAAAACACCAGTTCATAAAATGACTCTTCTAAAGGCAGTAATACAACAAAGAGATCAAAGTGGAAATGATTTTACTATAACGAGTCTGGATATTATCAAACCGGAAAAGACAAACAGCAAGACCGGATTGCTGTTCATCTTTTCCTTCTTGGGCCCCTTCACATTGCTACTTGACCACTATTCTGTGAGACCTTCATACTTAAAGTGCACACGGCATCCCTTAACCTCATTTCAACTGCACAAGTGAATTTCCCTGCGCGCAGCCTCTAAGACCTTTTCGCAATAGTCTTGTGCCGCATCCCTTCGCCCATGCAATACTTCTTCACCTTCTTTCTTTACGTGCACCCTTTGCGCTTCTACGTGTCTTTTGACATGGCCTTCTGCATCTAACCTTGTGCACTACTTGCATTCCACCTTTTTGCGCAATATCAATAGGCTCATGCACCATTACTTTTAATACACAACCTGCGCATGCCTTTGTGCAATATTCCATGGAATTCATATAAACCTGGCCATCTTTTGTGTCCCCGCAGCATTGTGTGAACTCCCTCACGTTCAATCAAACCCTAGATGCTTCATTGTGAGGCCATATCATGAGTCATGTGGCTTCCCAATGCTTCATGGCACCTAAACTTACCAAGCTACTCACCATACACTGTGCACAATCCCAAATGCCTCGATTTTGCAAATCTTCATCACAATTGTAAAATTGAATGCATTATAGCCCATTTAGGAAAACCTAACACCTAACATTTGGTTTTCTCAAACTTTATGTTGTGCAGATAATACACGTGTTCGCGATACATCAGAGGATGCACAAAGAAAGTGTTAGAGATTCTTCTGAGGAAGAAAACATGCATAGTTGAGCATGCAATCATTTGCATTGGGCAAGCTATGAAGTACTATGGGTGCACATGTGCGCACAGTATAATAGTGTATTAATTGCACGTTTTCTATTTGCGATAGTAACTTTGCACCCTTTCTTGTGCCTTGTAGGAATTAAAGGCATCATCGCAGAAGTTCCAAAGGGCACCAAAAAGTATGAATCCTAGTGTGCATAGCATGCAAAAGACAGACACTTGGTCACTAAATGATAAAACTTGTCACAAAAATCAACAAAATTCGTCCTTTCTGACACAATAGTGCCCAGAATTGACATTCATGTCAAGGAATCGGATCTTAACAACTTTGTCAACAAAAGAGGCTGGAAAGATCTTTTTGGACACACCATGTCAAAGAGCAGGCATCATATGAATTTAATGAAGGTTGACTTGTGCTTCAAGCTACCCCTGCATGCCATAGAGCATTGAATGTTGCCTAAACCAAACTAGAGATCAAATCTGATATTTTTCTAGATTACCCAAGTGACATTCAATTTAATTGAATAATGTAGCTACCATGTATTCAATTTGTCATATTTGTATTGTGCACTTGGTTAAGTTAAGGCCATTTATAATAACACTTGTAATTGTGCCTAAGTAAGGTGTGGTTTTCCTATAAGTACCCGGCTGATAGGCCTTGTTATGGTTGGATCCTGGTACAAAGAAGTTCCATAATATTTTAATGCATTTGCCTTAGTTTTGTTGTTTCTACTTTGTGTTTCGTCTTGAGGTTGATGTCAATGTGCACTCTTTTCATTTGGTTGAAGTAGATCCCACTTGTTTATCAATAGACATATCTTTCAATCGTTTCTTAGAGCTAGTGCTTACTTCATGCGCGTCCAACAACGTTACGCCCCTCTTTGCTCTGCAACAAATTCCTTTGACTCTTGTACCTGCTCATGTCTTGATCGAGAGAACGCTGGTCTGAGCATGAGTATGGTTTCTTGGATCTGTCTCCACCAATTGGAACGGGGTCTTTGCCACACCATTAGATTCATTTCTCTTTTTGCCCTACCCTTCTCTTTTGTATTTTTAATCTCCCTGCTAGATTAGAATTAATCAAAGACTAAAGTTTGCAATCAGTTTATATTGCTGACTCTTTATGATTATAGGTGATGTTCATTGTGCAATATCTTTCACATGTGAAATTGTCGCTTGCAATGAATGAATGACTCATTGTTTTCCCATTGTGCAACCCCGTGCACAATCACTCTAGAACCTATGCACAAACCAAAAAGCATCCTTGATAAATCATAACATCCACCAGCCACCTTGAGTTATTCCCAACAAATCATATAGCCACCAAGACTTGGTGTAATTGAGCCTTGGGGAGATCCCTGTGCGCACAATCCATTGTGCAATCACATCTCTCGCGCGTGCACCCTCCTTTCAAAAGAGGCAAAGCCCCGCCCGTTTTTGCAATGCCTTGCCTATTGTTGTTTACACTCACGTGTTGCCCCATCTCCTGAGGAGACCAACATCTCTGGTGCTACAAGTGTGCAATTTTCGTGAAACAATAAGTTTCTTGTAAAACCTTCTCAAGGACTTTGCAAGAAATAAGGTTTACATAGGTAGTATACTACTCCATACACTCTATGACAAAATGGGGTCGTGTAAAGGAGGAGTAGGATAGTTATGTAGATAGTGAGGTGCATGTTGCACAACCAAAATGTGTCATATCAAGACTGGGAGGATGTTGTAAATACAACACTTTATACCATTTATTGGTGTCCTAGTAAAGCTTTGGAGAATATCACTCCAAAGGAAAAATGGTCAAGCAAGAAAGCATTTGTAAGTGACTCTAGTATTTCCGGTTGTGTTGTTTTGTGTTAATTCTTTATGAGAAGAGAAGTATTTAAGATGCAAAGAGCAAAAATTATGTTTGTGGTTATAGTGAGTAGTCAAAAGCATACAAGTTACGAGATGTCTCTACAAACAACATTGTTATTAGTAGATATGTGGTTGTGGATGAGAAAACATCTTCCTAATTCTGGAAAAAATTGTGTTTGAATAAAACAAGGATTAGACCCAAAAACATCAAAGGAGTCAAGTTCCAAGGGGGATTTGATGAAGAACAAAGTGATCCTCAATCTTCATAGCAAATTTAGGAGGGCCAACAAAAGAGATTGGAGCTATTATACTACGATCAAGAATGATTGGGAGGATGAATTGCCACAGGCAATGTACGATTGAGATACACGATTAGGAAACAAATGGTGCAAAGTGGTGAGCACATAAATTTTGTTCTTACTGTTGTTCTATAGGTATTTGAACCTAGCACATTTGAAGAGACCAAAGGAAAGCCTAGATAGGAAGCTCCCGTGAAGGTGGAATTTGGGGCCTTGATGCAAAATAAGACTTGGGTGTTTTTTAATTAGCCCAAGGGAAGAAGCCCATTGATTGTAAATGGGTTTATAAAGTCAAATGTAAATCAAATGGTTCTTTGGACAAGTACAAAGCTATACTAATTGCTAAAGGATATGCACAGCATGAAGGCATATACTGTGAGGAGACCTTTTGCCCCACTATAAAAATGGTAACCTTTCGGTTGGTTATCTCCATAGTTGATCAATTTGGATGTAAGATGTATCAAATGGATAATAAATTTCCTTCTTGAACAAAACCTTGGCAGAGGAGGTCTGCATGTTTCTATGGCAAGGATTCCAAGTTTCTGGGAAAGAACATTTGGTTTGCAAGTTGGTTAAGTCAGGCTCCTCAAACCTAGTGTTTTAAAATTCATTAATATATTATAGATTTGAGATTCAAAAGAAGCTATTTTAAACCCAATCTCTACATCAAAAGTAGCGATGATCACATAGTGATCCTAATTGTCTATGTCCATGATCATGCCATAACTGGACCCAAGGCTAAGATAATTCCACAAGTGAAATCTGATATTAAAATATTTTTCAAATGACAAATCTAGAGACGCTACATTATGGTTTTGACCTAAGTCACAAGGTTCGCCGGATATTATGAAAAAAGTTCAAAGATCAGCGAATTTTATGGGGGAATAAAAAGTTCGTTGAAATTCAAAGAAGTTTGGTGCATTATTTTTAAGGTTAGGCTAAAGTATTTCTTGTCATGCGTTTCCTCTTGGTTTTTTGTTTATTTTGTTTTTTACTCTTTTGTTTTATAGTTTATTTTGTTTTTTACTCTTTTGTTTTTTAGTTTATTTTGTTTGTTTTTTATTCTTTTGTTTTTAGTTTATTTTGTTTGTTTTTATTCTTTTGTTTTTTAGTTTATTTTGTTTTTTATTCTTTTTTATTATTCCGTTAAATGTTGTTTCATTTTTTAATTATAATTTTTTGTTGTTTTTTTTTTAATTTATTTTATTAAAGTTTTGATATTTTTAATTTTATAAACTTTTATGTTATTTTTCTAAGTGAATTTATTTTAGTAATTTTATTCAATATTTAATTTTTAATTTTTTAATATGAATATTAATTTTATTTAACTTGAATATATTATTTTAAAATTTTAAATATATATATATATATATATATATATATATTAATCGAATTTAATTTTCGAACTTTATCTATTGAACGAACTTGAACCGAATTTTATCCTCGTCGAACTCGAACTCGAACCTTGTGACTTAGGTTTTGACAATCTAATCATGTTATTTTTATATCACAAACTAAGTATGCCAAAACATTTTTGGAACCATCTTCACCTATGGAAGTTGGGTTAAAACTCTCAACGTACATTGATTCGGAGCCAGTCAATGAATTAGTGTATCGTCAATTGGTGGTAGTTCGATTTATCTTACTGCCACTAAGTTGTCTTTCCTAATGCATGTCTAAGCCACAAGAACATTGGCAAGCTGCAAAATGAGTCCTTTGATGTGTCAACGGAAACCTGAAATTTAGAATATTATATCATAAATATGCATATTTCTTGCTATTGGATATACCGAATCTAATTGGGCTTGATCACTTGACACTAGCAAGTCTACAACATGATATGTTTTCACTTTTTGTTTAGGACTAATTTCTTGGTTGAGAAAACGACAATATAGAGTTGGGTTGTCTTTCACTGAAGCGAAATATAAGGAAGCCATCAGTACAATTTGTGAGGTAATATGGTTACCAAGGATATTGGTCGATCTTCAACTTCACCAAACAACATCGACCTTGCTTTTCTCAGACAATTAGAGTGTTCACAAGATGGCGAAGAACCCATTCTATCATACCAGAACCAATCATATTGAATTTCATTATCTTTTTTTATATATCAATGTCAATTTTTGGCAGACATCCACAACCATTTGGGACACAAACAAGGGTCTAGTCCTTGGGCGTGCTACTACATGAGCTACCCAAGGGGAATTGAACTTATAACCTCTTTCTCACTAATTTTTTCATTTTCCACTATACCAAAACCCTTTGCGGTCACAATCACTACATTCAATAACTCGTCAATAATGAAGACATTTATCTATATTACTATCATATAAAGGAGAAGAAAGCTATTACTATGTCTAAAACCCTTGGCAGAGACAAATTTGTCAAATTCAATGATAAAATTGGAATTATATTTGGTTTAGTCTGTGATACTGATACAACGATATACAAGTAAAAATATTGTTATGGTATGTATCCAATGCAGATATGTTGCAGATGTATGCAAGATATATCATAAACGGTGCAGACGTATTCACAATGTCTGGGGCGTATCCTGGGCATATATGGGGCATACTTACCTCTCTTTCCTCATTTAGGATTGATATTTCACCAAGCAACATTGTTATCATCTTTCTACACTAGTACGAGTGCTCATTCATTGCCAAGGTGAGTGATTGAATGCTTCGTCGGCGCCGCACAACCCACATGGGAGTTGGGTAGCGGGAGTGCTCCAAGCCCATGTGGTTATAATGCACCACATCATGATGTTGATGTTGATCCTCTCGATGAAGAAGATGAGTATGATGAATATTGAATATAAAATTTGATGTAATAGTTAGATTTAATATTTCTCATGACATTTCTGACTTCTCATTTGGTATTTAGTTGGCAGTATATATAATCGGTGGTGTTTTGTGGTTATTTTGTTTTTTTATGTCTATTATGTGATTAATTCATATTTATCAGCCTACAACTTTTTTCTATATTTTGGTATTCGTACCCACGTCCAAATTGTTTCGGCTAACTAGGGTTTGGTCACTGAGGTGGGATAGTGGATAAATTAACAATTAGTTATGCAAACTAATGGTTATCATGTTTGCTAAAATAAAGTTGGTTAGTTAATCCCTGATAATGGGGTTGGGAAATTGATGAATAAAAATTGTGGTGTGTTCTAGTATCCTCCTCTTGCAGGATATATTAAGCTAAATTTTGATGGTGTAGCAAAAGGGAATCCAAAGCCTGTAGTGGATGAGAATGGAAAACCAAACTTTTTTTTTGACACGGATATTGGAGTGGACACAAACAACCAGGCAAAATGCTTGGTCGTGCTTAAAGGAATTCAAATGGCTATAATTTGAGATTGGACGAAGCTAGTTGTGGAAGGTGACTCCTAAACACTAATAAATGTAATGAATGAGAGAAAGATCTTGTCTTGGAGACTAAAGGCATTTATAAAAAGAGGCAAAATGGCTTGTCAAAAACTTGGAAGATGTTATTTGTGTTTTATTCACACAAAAAGAGAAGGAAATCAGGTGGTAGACAGGGTTGTTAACTAGGATCAATCTACTGATTCTAACGATATCTTGAATCAATTTGGGAGGAGGATTTTCCTAATGATAGAAGAAAACTAATTGTCAAGGATACAAAATGGTTCTTTTCTAAGGCTCTTGCAAATCACCCTTTTAGTCATTCTTAATTACTTTGGATACCCATGTCTTCCTCCCCATTTCTTATGATTGACATAATCATGAATTGATGTGGATCTTTAACCAATATAGGGTGAGGTGATGGTTATTCGTTGTATGAGTTTTAGATTCCTTGTGCATTGATGATTCAAGTGTGGAGAGAGATGATAAATTGGTGTTGGGTCTTGTAAAATTCCACCATTGTTGTGGCATTGGAAGGTGTTGGATTTGGGGGTGAGACAAAGGTAAAGGAAGGCATCTAGTTTTTGCAGCTTTGGCCAAGGTAACACAATAATGCTCTCTTCATTTTCTTGAGAATTTGATGTTGGCTTTTCTATTGCTTGAAGGGTACATTGTCAATGTGTGCATTCCTATCCTGCATGCATTTGAGGTATATGCTTGAAGATTGTGACATTTTTGTTCCTTTCTTCTTGGGTGAGGTTGAGAGATATCCTATGTCCAGTGATGATGATGTGTTTCCCCTGTACTTGGGTGAGTAAGCTTTCAGCTTCCCTATTATGGTGTTATTGCCGTTAGGGAATTCTCTATGTTGTTTGGAACCTTTACCCTCCTCTCTGTGGGTCTGGTTTGTTTGAGTGCGATCTTCTGTAATGTCTCCTTTTTCATTCTGAGGCCTAAATATGGACTTCTTGCCATTCCCTTTTCGTGGCAAAGAAGAATTATTGAACAAGGAAAGGGGTTGCATTCCATATCATTTTTCTTTTATTATTTTTTAATGTTTTCTCAAGTTTTTTCTTTGATAAGGCAGGCCGGCTGGGTTGGAGGTGTCTTAAAGACAAATTAAAAGACCCAAAGAAGCTTTTATGAGGTCGGTACTTCTAATTGGCTTTTGGCGCCAAAGGGAGGATATAAAAGGAGATCAGTGACTTAATTTTCATTATCTATCTTGGCACATTTTCTCCACAATTGACCTTTGGGCTGATTGTTCATTGTCTTTCCACTATTGGGCGACAATCCATTAGTGTGGCTTTTCCAAGAAAGACAAAAACCTTCCTTGTGGCTGGTTGGAGGACGAAAACCCTCCAAATTTGGGTGAAGTGAAGACAATTTTGAAGATCTCTTGCAGATTTGGACATTAGAAGATCAAGGAAGACATCTATAAGGGTTTGCATGCATTTTAGAGCTCTCCCTAGAGGGAGCGACTAGGGTTTGATGGTATTTGAGTGCCTTCTAGGGATAAATTGCAAATCTGATTTTATATTCTGATTCGGTATATTTTATAAGGCTGGAATCTATATTTTGATGATTTTTGATGGTGATTATCTATCATTGTCAACGTTGATTTGTGGTTGTTCTGTTGCTGTCCTAAAATTAATTACAGCAGTATATATTCGCTGATTTTCTCCATTTATTGTTACCAAATTGGATGGATATTGGTTGTCGTGCTTGAATCAATTATTTAGAAGTATTTATCAGTTGTTATGCATGATTGTATGGTGAATGTTAAGCTTTTATACAGTTCGCCCTAGGGTTTTGAAGGATATTACAACTGCTGTCATAAAATCAGATTATTTTTATCGTTGGTGTTGGTGTATTTTCAGATCTGATTCTTGGGGTTTGTGGCCAAACCCGTTTGTTTTGTTTTTGCCCCTAAAAGGGACATTACATCTTCTCCAAAATGGGTTTCAAAGAGTAAGGAAACGTTTACAAGATATTGAGTGCACCTTTGGCTGTATGTTGCTTTCTCCCAATGTGGTTCTTTTTGTGTGTATTGTCAATGATTCCAGAAGAAGTATGGAAAAAGGAAAGGGCAAGGCCTGCCATGCCTCTTCTAGTGGGCACTCCAGGCGGGGTTTATAAGATGGCTCTGGGCAGGATTTGGGGAAGCTCTCGGGGATTGGAAGAACCAAGGGGGGTGAGGCAGGTCCTAATGCAGAAATTTTAATGTCCGAGTATTGTGCCACCCTCGATCGACTCAATCATCACAATATCCCAAGTCGGTTGATGGACTGTGTTAGAATTGGATGGGAATTGAATGAGGAAAAGATTGTCTCAGCACAGGAGCTAATTCAGACATTGATGAAGGATGTAGGTACCACTCATGGAAGGGGGAGCTCTTATGATGTGGTGCATGATATGGCCTCAAACACCATGATTGTTACTGCAGGCACGTCTTATTAGGGAAACCATAATGTTGTTGTTGCTTATGCCAACAGTGAGATTAATCATAAGAGAACTAGACTTTATTTGATGGAAATTTGTTTGAGGATTCAATACTGCCAATCTTGCATCAACTCTTTGGTTGCTGCCTTCTCTATTTCCTTACCTCCCCCCTATTTTTGAAATCTCCCCCTCCAAATATGAAGTTGGCCTTGTTTATATTGTCATCATTGATTAGAGGTGGTTGCCATGGTAATGATCAAGCTGGGTTAATTCTCTGTGTAGAAGTTGGACCTGCTGTTAAAATTTGGCTCCCATTTTGGAGATTGGCAGTGTGTGTGTATGTGTAGAAATTGATGTAAAATCCCCTCTGCATTGTATAATCTCTTTTGGCATTAGTGTGGTCTGTGGAACTTTCCCCCTGCCATCCTTGACTCTTTGAGGACCTCAGATGATTGGCAAGCAGGGGATAAACAGTTTAAAGACATGTTTATTATATGTTTTATAGTTTAATGGTTAGATTGTTATGAGTTGGCCCTTCGTGTGCTCTAGTAGAAATTAATCCAGCACCCACTACTCTTGGTATGCTCAGGGGAGGGAATGAGCACCCGCTTCACCATTAGTCTGATGGTTTCTGGTGGAAGGCCTTAGCTAAGGCAGTCTTTTGCTGCAATCTGATGCATAATTCAGGGATTTGGCAATGTGAAGTTCTGTGACCCTGCATCAAGGTGTTTGATATGTCTTATATATAAATAGACTTTCATATCTTGAATTGCGAGGCCTATTTGAAAAGGAAACTATGGTATCACTTGTAAGCTGTTTTCCCACCATCATTTGGTTGGGTAGCTGCTGATTCCAAATAAAGATAGATATTGTTAGAAGGGTGAGTTAAACACTTTGTGTCGGGTTGAAAATGGCAGCTGTATTTTTTGATCAGACAGTGTTCAATGATTTCTTTTGGAACTCGGTAAGAATAATACCTGGACACTTTTGTCTGCTGCAGAAGATAGTCAAAACCTCTTGCCCTTGTTGCATAGGGGTGTTCTTTTCTTTTGCACTTGGCTTCTATTTGCATGATAATATGCCTTTCAACTTCGAAATTGTTGAGCTATTGCTCACAATGCCAGGTGCTTTAATGCTTTTTGTTGGACTAGAGCCATCTCCCTAGGTATCTTCAGCGAAAAATGTAGGTTGGTTAGATTTTTATAAGCGTGTATTTGGTACATAAGTGTGGTTTGTTATCAACTGCAAGCTAATTTAAAGAAGGCCTCAAATCAATGTATTTCGCTGCTTTGCAAAAATGATACTAAACCAATGAAGGAAGATGAAAGGAAAACAAATGGCTTTTTTCACAAGATGGAATACTAACAAAATGGTGACTTAAACAGTTTTCAGGGATAACACTTGGACACAAATTTTTTTCAAAAACCCAAATTTCAAATTTAGGACAAATTTTAAGTACAACACGCCAAACTCGCCTTATCAACTTCTTCGGATCTTCATCTACTAATGGTCCTATAACTTTCGGTCTTCAGAAGTTAATAAACAGCCACCAAGGATAGCATCTCCACCTCCCCTCAATCCGGGCCATCCTCTAGATGATATTCTTAGGCTTTGTCAAGGGGACATCCTTCAAAGTGACAGTCTGATGAATATCTCCAATGTAAATACAAGATGATCAAAGATATTTTCTATTTCTTTCAGCTATTTTTTCTTACATGCTCGCCAAGACATTTTCTGGTTGACAGTTTACCTAGATTTTTATAAACTTTTCTTTATTTGGAGACGCTTAGATTGCTCATCTAACTTCTAACTACTTGTAATTTTCCAGTCCTATTAATCTACTTTTTATCTATTAGAGACACTTAGATCACTCCACTAGGCTATTCTATAACTACTTGTAGTTTTCCAGTCCCGTTCACCTGCTTTTTATCTGTTAGAGATGCTTAGGTCACTCCTCTTGGCTATTCTATGGTTTGGTGTAGTTTACAAGTCCCGTTGACCTACTTTGGTCATTTGTGAACATTAATAGAATTTCTTTCTTTCTTTGCTTCCTATATTATCGGCTTTTTCCTTCCTATATATTCAACCCATTTTATAATTTTCTTTTCATCTTGTTCATTTGACTATTGTGTATCCATAGACCTACCTCAAATCAGCCACAAATGATTGTCAAGAACACCAATCAATGGCATCAAACAACCAACAAATGCATATAAGTACAGAGTCAAATTACAAGAGGTGGAATAAATCATGGCACATCACACTACTTTTAGATTATTTATGACTCACAAAAGATCAATAAATCAATTAAACTTAAATTACCAATCACTGTTTTAGAAAAGCACATTAGAAAAATTGGTGTTTCCAAGTTTAGAACAGGCCACTTTATCTAACAAAAGGATTGGTCCTCCATGGAATGATCTATAGTAAACTACTTTAATCGTAATTGCCAAATCCTATCATATCTGAATTTTTCAAACATACCAAATCATTCAGATACGCACATTTTATTATTATTTTTTCTTTTTTTACAAATCAAATTTATATTTCTCTGCAAACCTGCGTCCCAGCCACATTTCTCTGCTCAGCCCACCAATTTCAATTTTATATATGCTTAAGTTTATAAACTATTTTACATGTATAACTCTTCCTTTTTTCTGAAACAGAATTTTTAGCTTTTTCTACTCTCGTACAAATCCTCATTTCAAACTAGGTAACTATGAATTTAATACAAAGCAATTTATTTGGAAAGACCCTAATAAGTGCCCAATACCCTACCCTTTAGGTGCATAGATTCTAAAGATAGAATGCAGAAAAATAAGAATCACTTGGTAACATAGATTCTAGAAATAATGAACAAGTAAAGCCTACATACCTGGATTCAGGATTCACACTCGATGTCACATATATTGTTGACTGCTACCAAAATAGCCATGTTATGGCAAAATCACAGCACCCCCAGAATGGCCCGAGTGTTAATGGGGCATTCGGTGTGATTGCCAAACATGGAGCTATCCTAAGTGTAGGACCTTGCGAAATGGGATAGCTCTCCGGAGAAGGCCGGTTCCTGCTCCTAATCCTACCTGCCACAACTACTCCTAATGCAAGTAGAACCTATCTAATCCTAAACTAAACTTCCAAGGAGACAAGGAGAGAGATGCATGGAAAGTAAAACCTACACTAAGAGCGGTGATACACCAAGAAAAGGAGTGTTAGACAGATTCCCAACCCTGTAAAAATGGAGAAGAATGCACTTGGATAGGGTGGTCATGCACCACAGACCAAAATGACACACAATACTTTGTTTCCAAACAAACACAACAGCACCAAAACCCTGCAATGGAAACATTAGTTGAACAGAACACCTAATAGCAATGAGAGGCAAGAAAGAACAATCAAACCATGAAAGGCTAGAAGATTTAACACAAGCACAATTTTATTGCTCCATATGAATTTACACAGTACATTACAGTAGGGAGAGGCAAGAATGCCATTACAATTTTTAGTGTGAAGGCCTTAAGCCCCATGAAATTCACAACAGCCCAGTTGAAGGAAAGGAGAATAGGGGTGCAAAGGAGAAAAATGACCAACTTTTTTGCAATGTGCAACCCTTTTACAATTTATACAAGAAATTTTGAGGAGAGAGGGAGAGGAAACCCGAAATCTGCCTCAACTACCCACCAAAATTCATCATTACACCTGCAAGAGTGATGGGCAAGCCTGCAAAGCCCATACCTTCATGTACTTTACCTTGTTGGAGAAGAAAGCATGCCCATACCCTCATTTAGTGACACTTCACCTACCACAGCATTGTTCACTCTTCCTTAATTTCAGGAGATCCAAAACCTCCAAAATGTCACACCTTTTCATGATGTCATGACATGAAGATCATCGTTCCTCACGATTCCAACAATTGGTATTCTTGCGAAGAATCCAACATTCCAATAGCTCAAGATATGGACATTTTGTAATTCTGGGGGTCCTCTACAAATTTCGGGGTTTGAAAACCTCCAAAAAAAGTATTTTTTGTGTCTCTATTACAATGTAGTCTCATTTTCTCCACGATTCCAACGACTGTGAGTTATTGTAAAAAAAATGGCATGTTTTCTAGCTCAAGATTATGGAACCCTCTCTATGAAAGCGGGGTTTCAATTGTTCATCCTAGGCCTGTGCAAAGCTTCGTTGGCAAGTTGGTAAACTGGCTCGCTGAGCTGCTCGACGAGCTCTGCATCAAGCTTGTATCTCGGGCTCCTTGGCATTTCAAAGCTCTACCAAGCTTTAAGCATATTGGCTCAATAACCCCCGAAACTACCTCCCCACGTTGGCTGAGTTTCTCCTTTGGGCTTTCATGCCACTGGCTTTGCATTCACACCTATCTCCGAAAACATCAATGCTTCATTTACCCCTTTACACATGGTGAGCTCCTCTTACCATGGGTTCCACAACGAGTCCATTATTCTACATTGGCTTTCCTTTGAATAGGCCCCCTTCCCCGAAAACTTCCGCTTGTCCTAACCGACCTCCGTTGCAATTACGTGCACTGTGGCTAGCTGGCCGGCGAGCCTCAAAACCATTCGAGTCCCATGGCGAGCCCTCAAGTATAGTTCCCCCCGAATGGTGAGTTCGCTACTTCGCACCGGAGTCACCTCGGCCTAAGCACGAAACTCGGCGGGCTCCAAACCATTCCCTTACCCGCCAACTACTGCTATCATTTCGGCACATTGCTTCCCACGCCTCTTCCTCTGCATCAAGTTCCTTATTGGCGTTGAACTCCCCTATGCGTTGATTGGCTCGATCGCCCCGTCAATTAAACCTGTGCTAGACTCATCTCACAGACCGCCCGAGCGCAACTCGTGGACGGAGCTCTTTGGGCTTCGAAATTTCAGACATTGCCCCACTTTCAGAATTTCAGGCAGTTTTGACTTCGGGGGGCACAAGTACTACTCATACACTCAAGCTAGCACGAGAATGTTCGAAAATGCCAAAAGCCTTCGAAGTCCAAAATTCAAACTTCGAAGTTTCGGACTTCAAGCTCCTTCATTTTGCCCCAACACTGTTCACCACCGAACAACTAAGCAAAACACTCCAAAAAGCTTTGAAAGTTCTGAACTCCGAATTTCAGAGTTTCGGGACTTTCGGAACTCGCTGCTGAGCCCTTGTTCATTGTTTCGGCAAACCATTTTCCCCACACTTCCGAAATTGTTTAGCTTCAAAAAACTCCGAAGAGCTCGTTTCTGATGCATCATCATAACTTCGTCATTTTGGTTTTGCATTTCAAGAGCTCTTCATTGTTTTGCCAAATCAGCTCCTCCATGTCCTCTTGAGTGAGCTCAGTCGCTTCGAGCTCATTTCCCATCGGCTTTGGCCGACCATGCTTCCTATGCTAGACCTCACAATGCCAAGCCCACTTGTAATGCCTGGCGATTTGATCTCTTTTTGCTCCGGGTTGAGCTTGCTTCTTCAAACCCTGGGCTTCTCATTCGATGTGACTTGTAGTTGTTTTGCCGATGGACTCGTCTCCACTATGAGCTCGCCTTGTCAACTTATTCCGGCATCGATGCCTCCAATGACTCCATTATATTTGACCCTACGTCGAAGCTCCCTTAAACATCACGTCGACCTGTCTACGCCTATGGCCGAGCTTATGTCGGCTTCCCCCTGTT
The DNA here is from genome assembly GCA_019776745.2 of Taxus chinensis. Lineage (NCBI taxonomy): Eukaryota > Viridiplantae > Streptophyta > Pinopsida > Cupressales > Taxaceae > Taxus > Taxus chinensis. The sequence continues at coordinate 143,181,153 of CM034156.1, read as the reverse complement.
GCGAATCGAGCTCAGCTTCCATTCACTTGCCGCAGAAGACTCTTGGTCAACACGTTGGCTCCCGCGAGCACATTGTGCAACTGGGGCCGATATGGCCCCCATGAGACTTCTCTGGCCGACTCATCCCAGCTCTGAGCTCTGATCCCAATGGCTCTGCCACATTAGACCCTGTGAGCCCCTCGAACTCCTCTCACTACGGGCTGAGCTTCCTTGGTGCTCATGCCCTCGCACGAGCTTCTTCAGCTCATAGCGATTCACATGCCGAGATTGTTGAGTCAACCCCTGGCTTGATTATTCATCCGCGAGCTCCATGTCCAACGTCTGCAACCTCTGTTGTGTTGCCCTTGACCCGCGAGCGCATCCTTTCTAATTCGCATAGCTCCACGAGCTATCTCCAATGTGGATTCACTTCGACCTTTGGCTCGAGCTTCCTCCAACAATGCTTGCAGATTGTCATCACACCAAGCTTCGACTCGAGCCTCTCCGATTGTATGGTGTCCTTTGCTCGACCTGTCCGCATTGTGTCATTCAAGCTCACCATGAGCTCATGGTATCAACCAAACGGCCGACCTCCACTTCGCTGCAATGCCTTTGTAGCTTGGGCTACCGAGTCATGAGCTCTCCTCCCTACCTTGCAAGCTTTGCAATGTTGAGATCCCTGCAAACATTCCTGACTCGCGTGGATATATGTCGAGCCTTTTCTTTGTATTGCTGCGAACTCCGAACAGAGCTCAACTTGCCGGGGTGAGACCCTTTGGCTTTGGTTATTCTTGTCCAGCCTTCCTGCATGCTCCTTTGCAAACCTTGGTCTCCATGGCCTAAGCTCGCTTGGCATGATGTAAACCTTGCAGCAATCCGCGAGCTGAGCTCATCTGTGAAACTTGTACCTACATAGCTCGAAATTGGCTCAGATTCCAAGCTCACGTTGACGCAACTCTGAGTCCCTTCGCTCCCGAGTTTGCATCTTATAGCTCACCTCGCATGGACCCGAGTAGCTCAACGACCTACTCAGCCAAGCTCATTTCAATTTGGTCACCCTTTGAGCCCCTTTATGGGTGCAATTTTATGCGATTTTTTGCACCACGGACAAGAATTTTCCTCTGGATTTTCTTAGAATGTTGGATCCAATATGCCTCTGGATTTTGACCAAAACAGCTTTAGGGGTTGGGTTTTTTCATCTTTGCCCGTTTTAGCTTGTCCTTGGGGCAAAGTGTGGCCCGACGGGGCCCACTTTTCTTTCTTTTAAGTTGAACCTCAAGGGTTTTCAAAACCCAAAAGAGGAAAAAATTCCTCAATTGGTCTTCAACTCCCGAAATATTGTCAAGTGCTCATGAAACGCTTGATTTTGCCTTGTAGCCCAGATTTGCCTGTGAAGGTTCTGTTCCGGTGCCCGGGTTCGATACCCTATGTTGTCCATTTTGCCCGAGGGGGCAAAATGGATAACAAGCCAGCCTAGAACTTTGTGTCGTGCTGGCCTCCAGTGGGCCAAGCTAACATGTTTCAAACATCTAAGACTAGGTGACATGACTTCCTTCTACACAAACATCTACATCCAAATTTGGCTAGAAGTTTCTCCTCTATAATTTTTCAAGCTTCAATTGTAATTGATTGTTACCTGGACTTGTTCATAGCTATGAGCTTCTTTGTTTGCAATATTGTCAAGGTGCGTGTATCCGGCTAAAATCATCACAAACCAGAGACATGGCAGGTGCAGGTGCAGATGTGAAATGCACACAATTCTGCACCAAGTACAACCTATCACACCCTAGCACACCAGGTGCATTCACCCTAAATCTCAGTCTCACACACATCACATCATTAAAAGACATCAATATATATAGAAAAAACTAAAACTTGGAAGGAATGTAGTGAAAAAGGATAAACTTGATTTCAATTCTACTCGGTTTCAAAAACAATGATGTTTATGTTTCAACTTTCAAATTTGATATTTCAGTTTGAAATTTAAATGTTATAGCATACCCAAGTTTAGAATGTACATAATTTTTTGGGATTCACACCCTAAATACCCAAGCACCCTCACATTGCAAACCCCAAACCTATATGCCAAGTTTTGGGGGTTCACAACGGGTGCTGCGAGTGTGTACCATGTAACCTTGTTTTATAATTTAGTCAATAATAATGGCATAAATAGGTACTGGCCTCGGCCTGCGCTTGTATGTAATTGGGTAGACCACTTTCAAGGAAAATGGGCCAACCCACCATTTTAGGGAGAGTCCAACCTAATTTTGGTCAAGCTTCAATGTATCCAGTTTGTTTGGTAGGGTTTGGTGACAAGAAAATAAATTGGCTGTTTCGTGATTATGTTCATAACGAGGATAATTATCTCTAATGGCAGGTTAGGTTATGTTTCAACAAAGTAATTTTCTGGACATCAACACCAGTATTATGCCAAATGCAACGACCATACTGCTCTTGAAAACCTTTTGGCCTGAGTTCGCATCCATAACCTTTCAGCAAAGTTCTGTTCTCCTTTGTGTATTGGCTCTTCTATTTTTCAACAATATTAAAATTGTGTTTTCTTTCCAATTCAGAAAAATAAAATATTATTTTTCATAAGTTAGTTCAGATTTCATATTTTGAAGATTTATGGATTCTGCCCTCGCATTTTGCAAATTCCAGATTTCAGTTTTAGATTTTCAGATTTCTTCACAATTCATATTTCCAGCACTCCTAGAATTTCAAATTTTTCAGCTTTTTGGATGCTCAGATTTTCTTTATTTTCAATTTTTCAGTCTAAGATTTTTTGGTAAGTTGCAGCGAGGTTATAGTTGGGCACATAGTCAATGACAATAACATTTCTCCCTCTCCTCATGGGGTCCTTTTGTTCAATAGAGGATCCAATAATAAGTACACGGTTATTTTCTCTTGTATAAGCTCAAGGATAAAAACCTGTTTGTAATGTATTCTAGATCAAAGTTCGTTTCCATAACTCAAGATGTAGATTCCTAAGTACCATCTTTAATTAGCCAGTTTAGACATTCATTAAAGTTTTCATTGATTGTTCTGTCCAAACTTTCCACTGATGATATATTATTTTAGATAATGACTTTTCCAGTGAGCTTAGTATGAAAAAAAGATGGATCTTAACATAAGTGACAGTCACAACCTAACAGATGCCTCCTTTATATTTCTGACTCGGAAAAACTATCTTGTGTCTTGTTAATAATTATGGCTAAAAAGACCCAAGGATAAAGAAATAAAATATAACAAATAACATAGATCTTACTTGGGCCCAAATATTATAACCTATGATGCATGGATACTCGAAAACCCCTCGCGGATCCTGTCTGATACGTCTCAGATACGGATCCGCCTTGGATACGATCCGGATACGTCCCGGATCCGCGCCGGGTACTCCAGGATACGCGGCGGATACTTCTGCGCGTATCCGCCGCGTATCCTGGAGTACCCGGCGCGGATCCGGGCCGTATCCGCCCTCAAAAACGTTTTTTAAAAGTTCTATTTCATTTTTTTTTAAATATTTGACTTTTCTACTCCCTAAAACCGAACCCTAAACACTAAATGAATAAAATAATACACCCTCTACCCCATTATTTGATGGCGAAGATGACGCTCTAGGGAGTTCGCAAGGAGCGGAGAGTGGAGTTAATGAGAGTGGAGCTAGCGCAAGTGGCACACGTGAACTTGATTTTGAGGAAAATCAGTTCAAGTTCCCCAGTGGATAAAGTTCGTAGAAAATATCTTTAAGTTCGAACAAAGAACTTTTTCAATCATTTATTTTAGAATGCATACATACGTCAGTACGGACGTATCCAAGACGTATCGTATCCAAGGGTTTTTTAAAATTGACGTATCCGCGTATCGTATCGTATCCAAACGGATACTCGTATCCGTATCCTGGCAACATAGATTATAACCTAAGTCACAAGGTTCCAGTTTGAGTTCATGTTCAATGAGGCTAAACCTCAGTTCAAGTTCCCCAGTGGATAAAGTTCGTAGAAAATATCTTTAAGTTCGAACAAAGAACTTTTTCAATCATTTATTTTAAAATGCATACATACGTCAGGACAGAGTGGAGAGAGATCCTCTGCTTTCAGTCCATACATGTATATTTACACACATTTTTATAAAATAATAAAAAAAACATGTCAAAAACTTCCCATGTAAAAATAATAGATAAAATTTGAAGTCATGTTTAGCGAGAATAAAGCTTGACAAAGTTCGAATTTTTCCCATAAAGTTCAGCATACCTTGTGACATAGATTATAATTATTCGTGACTACCATAGTTATCAGGTTTGGATTAAATAAGGACAGTTTCACTAAACCTCAAATAGTTTTGAGGACTGGTCTTGCAAAAATTCTAATCAGAAATTTTCAATAAGAACGTCCAAAACCATTCAAATAAATCAAAAGATCCCTCAGAAAATATCATTTCTATTTGTGAATGATCATATTGCATAACTTTATTTCATCATAGAACTACCCTGTGGTTTTCCCCGCAATTTATTTGGAATTATCGGTCATTTATCAATAACAGGGCTGAGGTGATTTCTCTTGCAATTAGGTATTATAAGCGGATCATCAGGATTGCTTGGGCATTTTGGCAACTAACCCTCAAATTGGAGATTCTGAAATTGCGCATGCTCAAAAGGATATGGTAGTATTTGAGAACTAACCCTCAGCAGTTGAAATCAAATCTGTCTAAAACAAGATCACTGGTAGGCCATGACTTTCTTCTGCAGAAATATCTCCATCCAAACTTAATCTGTTAATGTACAAAACTTATCACGAGGCCAATTTGTTTTCCACAGGCAATTCCATCCCCTGATATATTACATTATATCCTCAAAAAAACACTATTGCCCAGCACAACCCCTTTGTTATGAATAAACTAGTAAATTACTCAGATCCCTCACAGACCAATGTATAAGAATTTACACAAAAAATACGTACCATTGAAAAGATTTCAGGGGTTCAATGAGATTGACGAGGTTGGCAAATGCCTTACTCAGATCTTGAATTCTTCCAGAAGTAATATCCGCCTTGAATTTCACAAGTAAAATGTGCTTCACCACACCTAAAGACTCCATTTCAATTCCCCGATTGGTCCTCTGCGAAACACAACAAAGATACAGTGCGATGGTGTCTCAGTTTTAGTGGCGCAGCCCTTATTTTAAAGCAGCCCTAGTACCTTTTGTTGCAGGTTTTTTGGTCCCATACATTGTTTTGACGCACATTAAAAATCTTGCATTCAAATATTTATTACATTTTAACAATAAATTAAATATTAGGTGCCAATATGGCCCCTTTTTTTTTCTCCCTAATCAATAATAACTTGTTATAGGGGAGAGGACCCTATAACCGTGCACCTAACTTTAGAGGCACGCAAATATATGTAGGTATGTCGGTAGCGTAAAAAAATTATATTATCGTGTAACGTATGATCGTGCCATATTGACATTTTCGTTTCGTGTGTTAATTTGGAGGGAAAAGTAGTTTTTGAATTGATTTAATATGAAGAAAATCAATATAAAGCATTTGAAAGAGGGACCAATGACCGAGCGCCCTATGTGTCACATTCTCATTAACTCTTAAAAAGTGTAATCAACCAAAAAGTGAACAACTATTGGTGCTTTTGTCAACAACCTATGGTGAAAAGAGATGTACATGTTTTGGTACCCGCTCGGTTATAGGGTCCTCTCCCCTATATGTGATTTGTTTTCTAATGTTTGTATTTAATTTTTGAGAAAGTATTGTTCTACCCTTTTATTTAAGAATATTCTATTATTAGTTCCTTTCAAAAATAGATTACTATACCTAACAATTTAATTATGAGCCAACTATAAACATGTATTTTATGAATGTTCATGTTTTTAATGTTGAAAATTTATTTTTAAAATTTTCTATATTAAAAAAAAAAAAATAGAAAGATAAATTTGTTTCATTTCTATTGGTTACTTTTTAATGAAATGACAAATTTTGAGTCTTATTTTAGTCCAAAAAAAAAATTACAAATTTTTAATTTGATTTTTTTCACGCTGACATGTGTGCTTATATTTATTAAGAAGGACATGCAAAAAAAAGATGTGACATAATATCAACAAGTTGACTTTAAAATTGATTGCACCCAGCGAATTATTTATTCTCTGCATTTATTTCAACTTTAACAGTTAACTATTGAAGATTTCAATTAAATCTTTGAATTTATCTTCTCTCAAATTCTAGAACTTTGACAAACCTAAAAATTTATGTTTTAAAAAACACATTCTTAGCTCTTTCGAATTTTAAAAAGAAAGTATACATAGAGGTTGGAGTGGATGGAGATTTCAAATTAAAGCAAAAAGTTAAAACGGTTGCATGAACTAGGAAAAATTGAACGTTAGATCGTGAGACAAAGATCTATACCTAAAAGGTAAGAGATGGACTAAGATAGCATAGAATTTATGCTTATAGTTTGGTCACTTTGGTTTTGTATATTTTTGGTCTGTATGTTGTACAAGGCCCTATTTTGTTCTATGTTGTGCAAGGTTTTCATTTTTGTTTAAAATTTGACTGTAAAACTGGGTTTTCCATATTTATATCAGCTGGACATGTGCCTTTGCCCAAATTATCATTGTATTTGGGGAAATAGTTCACTCGAGTTATGTGCCATTAATAAATTGGTCAGATTCAAACACGGATCTTGTAAGTCTTCTCCATGCGGCCAATATTGCCTAAACCTTGAGAAAATAAGTGACTCATCATGTTTGTGGCTTCAGTGTAATTGTCACCGCCCAAATGATATTGTTGCTTGCTATTATTTCTCTTCTCCAACAGTTTTAATGAATGTAAACTCTTGAATATAGGACATGCAGGTTATAACTTGTTTATAAATGTTGTCTTCTCATCCGCAAGATACATTATGGGACAATGTAGACATGAAATTTATAGATATGACAACACCCTCAGTGAGCATGGGTTTCATAACATTTGGGATCCTGGCACCTTAAACACATTGGTTGGTAACCTGCCATTGAGGACCCTAAAAAATATTGGAAAATATTATTCCTTTTTAGTAGCATTTACAAGGTATATAGCATACATCGCATTAACTATTCAATCATTAGTCATGTGTGTTATTTCATCTGTTATCTGGTAACTGGTGTAGCATAAAGACTTTGATAGTGTGCCAACACTGATTGTGGGTATTAAAAAAACTATAAGCAAATAGCTCGCCTTCTCCACACATTTTATTGTGTACATCCGCCAAATTAAAACTTTCTCATTCATTTATAGCATACATCACATCAATTGTTCAATCCTTAGTCATGTGTGTTATACCATCCGTTATCCAGTGAGTGGTGTAGCATAGAGACTTTGACAATATGCCAACACTAATTGTGGGTATTAAAAAAATAGAAGCAAATAGCTCGCATTCTCCACACATTTTATTGTGTGCATCCACCAAATTGACACTTTCTTATTAATTAGTGCATCAATAATTAATTTCTATTAGCATTAGCAAACCGATGTAGAGATCAATATCTTTGTGCTTTATGATTGCATCAATTTTGAGTCAGTAAAATGGAAGACATTGAAATTATTTTGTTTTGCAGTTGTATTGTGTTTCCCCCGACTTGCATTGACACCTTGTGTTTAGTGTGAAGGAATCTAACCAATGGATGCAAAGCATAATTCATCTACATCAATTATTTAGTATTGCATGGAGTAATTGTTAGAGTGTTAATAACAATAATCACAACATTAGTATTGTTTATCAATGCAACTTAGATGCCAAGAAATTAGAACTGAAGTGTATCGAGAGAGTGTCATTAGCCATTTTGATCGCTTAGAATTTGATGCTAAACACATGTATTTTGTAATGAAAGTACTCAAATCGATATGAATATCAGCAATATAACCCCAAAAACAATAATGTTGGAAAATATTATTCCTTTTTAGTAACATTTGCATGGTATATAGCATACATCGCACCAAGTGTTCAATCCTTAGTCATGTGTGATATACCATCCTTTATCTGGTAGCTAGTGTAGCATAGAGACTTTGACAGTATGCCAACACTGATCGTGGGTATTAAAAAAACCATAAGCAAATAGCTTGCCTTCTCCACACATTTTATTGTGAACATCCGCCAAATTAAAACTTTCTCATTAATTTATAGCATACATCGCATCAACTGTTCAATCCTTAGTCATGTGTGCTAGACCATCCGTTATCTGGTAACTGGTGTAGCATAGAGACTTTGACAATATGTCAACATTGATTGTGGGTATTAAAAAAATAAAAGCAAATAGCTCGCATTCTCCACACATTTTATTGTGTGCATTTGTCAAATTGACACTTTCTCATTAATTAATGCATCTAATAAGTTATTTCCATTGGCATTAGCAAACCGATGTAGAGATCAATATCTTTGTGCTTTATGATTGCATCAATTTTGAGTCAGTAAAAAGGAAGACATTGAAATTATTTTGTTTTACAGTTGCATTATGTTTCCCCTGACTTGCATTGACACCATGTGTTTAGTGTGAAGGAATCTAACCAAGGGATGCAAAGCACAATTCATCTGCATCAATTATTTAGTATTACATGGAGCAATTGTTGGAGTGTTAATAACAATAATCACAACATTGGTATTGTTTATCAATGCAATCTAGATGCCAAGAAATCAAAACTGAAGTGTATCGAGAGAGTGTCATTAGCCATTTTGATCGCTTAGAATTTGATGCTAAACACATGTATTTTGTAATGAAAGTACTCAAATCGATATGAATATCAGCAATATAACCCCAAAAACAATAATGTTGGAAAATATTATTCCTTTTTAGTAACATTTGCATGGTATATAGCATACATCGCACCAAGTGTTCAATCCTTAGTCATGTGTGATATACCATCCTTTATCTGGTAGTTGGTGTAGCATAGAGACTTTGACAGTATGCCAACATTGATCGTAGATATTAAAAAAACCAGAAAAAAATAGCTCACCTTCTCCACACATTTTATTGTGTACATCCGCCAAATTAAAACTTTCTCATTCATTTATAGCCTACATCACATCAACCATTCAATCCTTAGTCATGTGTGCTAGACCATCCGTTATCTGTAACTGGTGTAGCATAGAGACTTTGACAATATGTCAACATTGATTGTGGGTATTAAAAAAAACAAAAGCAAATAGCTTGCCTTCTCCACACATTTTATTGTGTACATTTGTCAAATTGACACTTTCTCGTTAATTAATGCATCTAATAAGTTATTTCCATTAGCGTTAGTAAACTGATGTAGAGATCAATATCTTTGTGCTTTACAATTGCATCAATTTTGATTCAGTGAAAAGGAAGACATTGAAATTATTTTGTTTTGCAGTTGCATTGTGTTTTCCCTAACTTGCATTGACACCATGTGTTTAGTGTGAAAGAATCTAACCAAGGGATGCAAAGCACAATTCATCTGCATCAATTATTTAGTATTGCATGGAGTAATTGTTAGAGTGTTAATAACAATAATCACAACATTCGTATTGTTTATCAATGCAACTTAGATGCCAAGAAATCAAAACTGAAGTGTATCGAGAGAGTGTCATTAGCCATTTTGATCGCTTAGAATTTGAGAATAAACACGTTTATTTTGTAATGAAATTACTCAAATCAATATGAATATCAACAATATAACCCCAACAACAATAATGTTGGAAAATATTATTCCTTTCTAGTAACATTTGCATGGTATATAGCATACATTGCACCAAGTGTTCAATCCTTAGTCATGTGTGCTATACCATCCTTTATCTGGTAACTGGTGTAGCATAGAGAATTTGACAGTATGCCAACACTGGTTGTGGGTATTAAAAAAACCAGAAACAAATAACTCGCCTTCTCCACCCATTTTATTGTGCACATCCGCCAAATTAAAACTTTCTCATTAATTTATAGCATACATCACATCAATTGTTCAATCCTTATTCATGTGTGCTAGACCATCTGTTATTTGGTAACTGGTGTAGCATAAAGACTTTGACAATATGTCAACATTGATCATGCGTATTAAAAAACATTTGAAAAACAAAAGCAAATAGCTTGCCTTCTCCACACATTTTATTGTGTACATCTGCCAAATTGACACTTTCTCGTTAATTAATGCATCTAATAAGTTATTTCCATTGGCGTTAGTAAACCAATGTAGAGATCAATATCTTTGTGCTTTACAATTGCATCAATTTTGATTCAGTGAAAAGGAAGACATTGAAATTATTTTGTTTTGCAGTTGCATTGTGTTTTCCCTGACTTGCATTGACACCATGTGTTTAGTGTGAAGGAATCTAACCAAGGGATGCAAAGCACAATTCATCTGCATCAATTATTTAGTATTACATGGAGCAATTGTTGGAGTGTTAATAACAATAATCACAACATTGGTATTGTTTATCAATGCAACTTAGATGCCAAGAAATCAAAATTGAAGTGTGTCGAGAGAGTATCATTAGCCATTTTGATCGCTTAGAATTTCAGAATAAACACGTTTATTTTGTAATGAAATTACTCAAATCAATATGAATATCAACAATATAACCCCAACAACAATAATGTTGGAAAATATTATTCCTTTCTAGTAACATTTGCATGGTATATAGCATACATTGCACCAAGTGTTCAATCCTTAGTCATGTGTGCTATACCATCCTTTATCTGGTAACTGGTGTAGCATAGAGAATTTGACAGTATGCCAACACTGGTTGTGGGTATTAAAAAAACCAGAAGAAAATAGCTCACCTTCTCCACACATTTTATTGTGTACATCCGCCAAATTAAAACTTTCTCATTAATTTATAGCATACATCGCATCAATTGTTCAATCCTTAGTCATGTGTGCTAGACCATCCGTTATCTGGTAACTGGTGTAGCATAGAAACTTTGACAGTATGTCAACATTGATCGTGCATATTAAAAATAAAAAACAAAAGCAAATAGCTTGCCTTCTCCACACATTTTATTGTGTACATCTGCCAAATTGGCACTTTCTCTTTAATTAATGCATCTAATAAGTTATTTCCATTGGCGTTAGCAAACCGATGTAGAGATCAATATCTTTGTGCTTTACGATTGCATCAATTTTGATTCAGTGAAAAGGAAGACATTGAAATTATTTTGTTTTGCAGTTGCATTGTGTTTCCCATGACTTGCATTGACACCCTGTGTTTAGTGTGAAAGAATCTAACCAAGGGATGCAAAGCACAATTCATCTGCATCAATTATTTAGTATTGCATGGATCAATTGTTGCAGTGTTGATAACAATAATCACAACATTAGTATTGTTTATCAATGCAACTTAGATACTAAGAAATCAAAACTTAAGTGTGTCAAGAGAGTGTCATTAGCCATATTGATCCCTCAAAACTTGAGACTAAACACATGTATTCTGTAATGAAATTACTCAAATAGATATGAATATTAGCAATATAACCCAAACAATAATAACATTGGAAAATATTATCCCTTTTTAGTAACATTTTCATGGTATATAGCATACATCACATCATCGGTTCAATCTTTAGTCATGTGTGTTATACCATCCTTTATTTGGTAACTGGTGTAGCATACTTTGACAGTATGCCAACATTGGGCGTGGGTAAATTAAAAAAACCAGAAGCAAATAACTTGCCTTCTCCACACATTTTATTTTCTACATCTACCAAATTGAAACTTTCTCGTTAATTTATAGCATACATCGCATCAAATGTTCAATCCTTAGTCATGTGTGTTATACCATTCGTTAGCTGGTAACTGGTGTAGCATAGAGACTTTGATAGTATGCCAACATTAATCATGGGTATTACAAAAACCAAAAGCAAATAGCTTGCTTTCTCCACACATTTTATTTCGTACATTTACCAAATTGGCACTTTCTCTTTAATTAGTGCATCTAATAATTAATTTCCATTAGCGTTAGCAAATTGATGTAGAGATCAAAATATTTGTGCTTTACGATTGCATCAATTTTGATTCAGCGAAAAGGATGACATTGAAATTATTTTGTTTTGTAGTTGCATTATGTTTCCCCCGACTTGTATCAACACCCTGTGTTTAGTGTGAAGGCATATAACCAAGGGATGCAAAGCACAATTCATCTGCATCAATTATTTAGTATTACATGGAGCAATTTTTGAAGTGTTGATAGCAATAATCAAAACATTAGTATTATTTATCAATGCAACTAGGATGCAAAGAAATCAGAACTGTGAGTGTTTCAAGAGAGTGTCATTAGCCATTTTGATCACTTAGATTTTGAGACTAAACACATGTATTATGTAATGAAATTACTCAGATAGATATGAATATCAATAATAGAACCCCAATAACACCAAAATGTAGAGAAAAGATCACAATATGAAAGTATAATAGCTTATCCACTTTGAGAGGGAAACCTCCAAACCATACAATAAGACTCAAGTGTTCAATATATGATTAACTACTCCTTACTACCACCTATATATACCAATCCTATGTTATGGCCAACACCAAGGCCAACCTATTAAACATATGAAAGCATAAATGAATAACATATGACAAGAAGAGAGATTATGTAAGCCACAAGTCGACACTACATATCTAATATAAGCTATAGGACTAAGGGCGTAACATGCCCCTCCCCTTCAAAGCAACATTGTCCCCAATGTTGGCAAGCATTGGATGTTGGTGCAAAAATGTTTCTCCTTCCCATGTTGCATCATCAATATTCATATTCTTCCACTTGATCAGATGTTTGGTAATGATTATGGTTTTCAATATTTTGGTGTGTGTCTGAAGAATACCTTCAGGTTCAAATACGATCCTTCCTTCCTCATCCAATTCAGGAAGAATTGACTAGATGGAAATGTGTTGCCCAATGAATTTCTTCAAGAAAGAAACATGGAAGATTGAATGTATTTTACTTCCTAGAGGTAGCTCTAGCTTATATTCCACACTACCAATTTTCTATAACACTCAGTAAGGACCATTGTATTTAGGTGCAAGCTTTAATCCTTCTTCTATTGTTTTAAAGATGACTGGGTATATGGCTGCAACCATACAAAAACAAAGTTACCCTCTTCAAAGTGTCACTCACAATGGCGTTGATTAGCTTGTTGCTTCATGTAGTTTTGTGTCATTGCCAAATTATCTCTAATACTAGAGAGTACCTCGTGTTGGTGTTGAATGTGATCTTTGATTGCTCTCACCTACAGTTTAACCTTGTAGCTAGAGATGAGTGGTGGAGGATGGTACCCATAAAGTGCCAGAAATGGAGACATTTTTGATGAGGTATGAAATAAAGTATTATACCACCATTATGCAAGTGGCAAGCATTACACCCAATGTTCTTGTTTATCTGAAGTAAAACACCAAAAATATCCCGCCAAACATTTATTTACCACCTCATTTTTCCCATCTAATTGGGGATGATAAGATGAACTCTGGACCAATTGGGTACCCAAACAAGAGAACAAATCACTCCAAAAATTGCTCGTAAATATCAGATCACAATCACTTACTATAATTTTGGGCGTTTCATGGAACCTTTGAACTGTGTCCATAAATGAGATGGAAACTATACTAGTTGTGAAAGGATGAGCCAGGGCACAAAAATCAACATACTTGGTAAGTCTATCCACCATGACCCTGATGACACTTTTCCCTTATGATGTAGGCAATCTTGTGATGAAATCCATCGATGCCTCTTCCCATCTCTTGCTAGGAATAAACAAGGGTTGGAGGAGACCTGGTGTCTTAATGGTCTCACCCTTATTACATTAACACACCAAACATTCTACCACATATTTTTAAACATCTCCTTTCAACCCTTCCTAAAAAAAATATTGTTTAACTCTATGATAAGTTTTCAAGAAGCTAAAATGGCCACCTAGTGGAGAAGAATGGAGATCTAAAAGAACATTGTGTTTAAGTGTGGAGTTCTTACACAAATACAACATGTTTTTGTACCACAATGTATCCCCCTTCCATATAAATTATTTAGATATGGTTGGATCTTTTTGGAGATTCCGAATGAGATTCTAGGTTGTTGCATATTTCTGTCATTCTTCCCTTGCTTGATCTACCCAATATTCCTTTAGTATAGAGATGCCACATAACAATGCTTCTGTAGACTCATCCCTCCTAGATATTACATTAACAACCACATTTTCCTTCCCTTTCTTATAATAATCTCAAAGTCATAACCCCACATCTTTGTGACCAATTTTTGGTGCTCTTATGAAGATATTCCTTGTTCCAAGAAGTATTTCGAACTATCATGATCACTTTTTACCTTGAATTTTCTACCCATCAAGTATGGTCTCCATTGTTTGACTGCATGTATTATTACCATCATTTCCTTCTCATAGGTGGGATTCAAAAAATTCTTTCCTTTTATTTTACAGTTCTCAAATGCTATGAGATGCCATTTTTTCATGAGTACTACCCCGATCCCATTTCTTGAAGCATCGCATTCAACTATGAAGGTCTTGGAAAAATCTAGGGTTACCAATACTAGAGTGGTGCACATCGTCACCTTCAATTTTTCAAATGCCCTAGAAGCTTCTTCAGTCCAATGAAAGGAGTCTTTCTTTAATAATTTTGTGAGTGGTGTTATTATACCGCCATAGTGTTTTAAAAATTTGTGATAGTACCTCGTGAGGCCTAAGAAACCTCATAAATGTTTGAGGGTTTTTGGGACTTCCCATTCCACCATGGCTTGGATCTTGTGAGGGTCCACCTTAACACCTTCATGAGAGACAATATAGCCCAAGTATTCCACTTCATGTACCCCAAAAGAACACTTCAAGGACTTGGCATATAGTTGATGTTTTTTTTGGGCTTCCAAGACAGTATTTACATGATGTAAATGTTTCTCCCATAATTCGTTGTAGATGAGGATATCATCAAAAAATACGAAGACAAGCTTCCATAGAATGATTGAAATATTGATTTCATCAAACTCTGAAATGTGGATGGTGCATCAATAAGACTAAAGTTCATCACTAGAAATTCATAATGCCCTTGATGAGTTCTGAAGGTTGTCTTATGAATATCCTCTTTCTTTACTCTGATTTGGTGATTCCCAGAACACAAATCTAGTTTTTTAAAATAAATTGCTCCATGCAACTCATCTAACAAATCATCAATGACAGGAATAGGAAACATATCTTTGATAATGTACTTGTTAAGTTCTATGTAGTCTAGAAACGCGTGTCACCTTCCATCCTTGTGATGCACCATCACCATTGGAGTAGAATAAACACTCTGACTATGATGAATAATACCCATTTCCAACATTTCCTCAACCATCTTCTTGATCTCACTCTTTTGCACATGTGTGTATCTATAAGGCCTGATGTTGGGGGGTTGGCTTCTCGGAATTAACTGAATGGCATAATCATGATCTCTTTCAGGAGGAAATCCTTTAGGATCCTCAAAGACAATTGTATGTTGATCAGTAACCTTCTGAAGATTAGGATGCACTGCCATAGTTTGTGGAACTTCCATGGAGAATAATCGTGCTACAAATCCTTCAACCCCCTTTTTAATAATCTTCTGCATTTGATGAGAACTAACCACCTGAGGATTTTTTTCGTGTAGTCCTCGAAGTTTGAATTGTCTACCCTCAGAATGAAAGCGCATGAACAACTCCTAGAAATTTAGCTCTATGTTTCCCAAAGTTGTGAGCCACTGAAAACTTAAGACAACTTTAACTTTGCCCATGGGAATAACAAACATTGTAGATTCCATTGTTTAGTCACCCATCATAAGTTTGATTTTATGGCATTTCCCCAAACATTGGATTATGCCACCATCTACAATCATTACTTGAAATTTAGGTGCTGGGTATATGAAACAATTTAGCCTTGTTGTTAACTTATTATTGATGAAAAAAGATTTATCATGCCCACAACTTGACACACAATTACAACAACAAAATACCAGAAAAATTGTTTTTAACATACAATAATTAATACACGATACCACATGGGATCACTTAGTATATCTCAACATCACATAATACATTTACACAAACATGAACCCACACACACACACACATAACATGAAAACAAATGATGCACATCAAACCACATTTTGCCCAACTAACAAAGTACAACATAACAATTAACTACATGATAAACTCAAATATAGGCACTTTTCATGACACGACACTTCCATGGTTACATATTTACTACAATCTTATTTTCATTATTGACCTTAATTATTTAAAAGCACTTAACATGTATACCTTTTTATTTAAATTAGTTTGCACTTTTTGTATTCCGTTTAACATTTTACATATAATTGTTCCATTTAATTTTACTCATTTTTATTATCGCGCTTAATTTGTATAGCCTGACTATTAATAGGAGCATCTAAACAACCATGAGGTTGCTAGTACTTGTTATAGGGATTCGTTGTAAGGGAGCATGCTTACCTGGTTTTGTAATTTAACTTCATTGTAACAAGTAAGATTCACATGAAATAAAAGGAAGTCTATTACGCTAAGAGTGGATAGATTCCGAGTTCTTTTCAGAGTAAAATTTAAAAACTAAGATTACACTTTTTTCATTTTTAAGCTATTACATCAAATTATGTATTCTAACTAATTAACTTAATTACATAGTCATTTGCATCGTTCATGATACACATAAGAGGGTTTGCATCGATTCAAAATGAACAAGTATCAAATTCCCCCTTTTTATAATTTAAATCATTTAACATTGTTGTTTAAACCAAGATGAGGGGTATAGTGAACATGTTCATCCCTTAAGTATTTCAAGTTTCCCATTTAATAGGTTGAATGATCATTAAGGAGGCACTATTTTATTTTTATTTATTATAGCAGTTATCTTAGTCATTTTAGTCAAGTTGGCATCATTCAAGGTGTGTGCAACATTTAACAACCATTCCAAAATATCCTCTCATATACTCATGTTCTTATAACCCTTAGATCGTTATACTGACTTCATTTAGAACAAATAAGATTGATAAAATACATGTTCTTCACTTAGACATCAAGATTATAAGGAGTATAATATCACACGCAACAAGTTTATATTATTATTGATAAATTTAAGCATTGGATGTATGTTACAATGAGACATTCATTTACAATGTTATACACCTTATTACCTTCTAGCCACTACCCTTCTTGTTGGGCACATACATTAAAGTGTATTTCACCTTAATTCTTAAGAGAGGTCCATGATTTGCTAATTTCATTAGCACCCCAGACGGGTCTACCACAACTAATAGGGAAAACTTAGGGAAACCAACCATCCTTACCTCACAACCTTTGCACAACCAAAGGTACTTCTTGGTAACGTAACACTTCTATTACGAGGAGAATAAGGGTTTCAACTCAATAGTATTATACATAGGTAACTTACGATATAGGTTACACTTGTGGATACATCACTTGTATCATAATTACATAACATGATTATCACTAAGTCCATGGAATAAATCATGAGTTTTACTTTACTTTAGGTTCAACACCTTGTTGGGACCAAGTCTAGAGGTTTATACTAGATACCTGCCTTGTCCAAAAATGATCTTCCAAGAGGTCTTAGATTAGCTTAATCAAATTAATGTCAACAACTTTCACAGTTGACACTATAAAAGTTTCACCACTCCATCTTGTTAGAGCATGGAGCCTTAACAAGCATCCCTGACAGGGTACTTTCCTTTTGGATACAATGTGGGTTAACTAAGAAGAATTTAAATAAAATCAAGTTTTCTAGCGGCTTTAAGGATGTCCTTACTATATATTTTCCCATAAATCATTGCTTCGTTAAATATGAGACTTGTATTATACGCAAGGTGACATCATGAGTTATCCACTAGATACAAGATTTGTATAATGAAACACAAGGGGCACAACTCATCATCATGAGGTTTTATCAAAGCACGACACCTGAGAGTAGAAATACTAGTTGGTAAAAGAAAGCACCCATTCTTAGGATGGTCATGGTCAAAGTGGGGATCACTCAATATGGAAGGAATCTCAAGTAGTTCTTAACTACCTAGTGTCAAATCTCACCTACTAGTCATGCAATAATCAAGGGAAGATGAAGAATTGAAGGGATTTAGAGCACAATTCCATTTTAATTTATATAGAGATACTCATTTTCTACCATACATGATGTAGGTTTCACAACATACCAACAAATAAAATCAAGAAGAACATTTAGTAAAATTTGGCTAATTCTTTAAACTTGATAACAAAAAACAATTTCAAGTTTAGTAAAACTTCATGCACGACAAGGACAATTTCTTTTTTTGAAAGCAAATAGTGCAATGACACTTTACTTTAAACGTAACAATACATATTTTTTACAATAACATATATAAATTACAATAATACACAAAATGAAATACAACCATGTTATTTCACCATCTTACTTGCATCCTACAAAACCATGTGAGCATGAGTCAACGAAAATAGTTGGCATGGATCCACCCTCCCTCTAACATGTTATCATCATGCAAAAAAAAATTTAAAGGAGAGAAAAATAACATAATAAATTTCCATATTTTCGGAGCATAATTTCAATTCATATTTAAGACAGAGAAAGGGAGAGTAGAGAGAGATTTTTTTTTGCACAAGTAGAGGGGTGAAAAGAATCCTATCAAGTGTTACGTGCAAAAAACATACATGAACATATATATCATGGTATATTATGGTTTCCAATACTTGTTTTTTCTTTGGTCACAAGGGATGTTAGGGACTTGTCGCATCACATCAGTATGGAATATCATTAACCATCTTGTTACTGTCTCTAAAGAATGTATTTCAAGTCCATACACATGTAATCGACCACTATACTAGTCTTATCCCTAGCACAAACTTTACAGGGTCAATATGGGTCCATGACCTTAGATTTTATCACTTCATAATTTGGTCCAAATGGCCACGAAATGGGCCCAGAAAAAGAGCACCCAACATCATAACAAGGTGTTTAATGCCTCTAATTCACTCTCTACTGTATAGAAAATTATGAGAAAAGATAGATTATAAATCCAATAAGCGGAGCTCAAACTAGATGCAAATTTTTGGAGCTAATTAGCTAAGTTTGGTTGTTTGTCCTTTAACAATTAAGGCTAAGTGGCCTTCAAAAGGGGCCGCTAAAAGGGTGCAAAAAATTCAAATAGAATGTTTCAATGTCCCATCTTCCTATCTACTAAATCGAGAAACACAAGGAGCAAAAGGTATCCAAAACCGATAAAAAATGCTCAAACGGGGAGTATTTTTTTGGGGTCACTTAGCTGAATATAATTGTTGCCTAACAACAGCCTAAACCAAGTTTGCTCAGAAAATGGTTACGCAAAAGTTAGTTTTTGGAGAGTATTGTTCATATGAGCCATGCAACATGATTTCTTGTATGACAAAGAAGAGGTTTGAGGTTTCACATCTCATTTTTTAGGACCATGGGTACTAAAACCGAGGTGATTTCGGAGGGCTTATGTTGTTTCAAATAGTTGCCTCCTACGTGCTATTTTCATAAGATCCTTGAGAACAACTTAGAAAAGCATGGTTGATGGTTGTGTTGGTAGTGTTTCAGGGTTGGGATGACAACCTAGCACAACAAGGAAGGATTTTCATCATTTAAATTTAGGAAACAAGTTTAAGAGACGCTTTTTGCGCATGATATCAAGAGGTGTTTGTTGTATTTAAAGGAGGTTGTTTTGACCTTGAGAGGGAACATATTCTCGTCATTTTCCTCTGTGATTGATTGTCACAAATGGTAAATGCATGAGTAAGATTCCAACTTAGTTTTATTTGTTTCATGATGGAACTAGACTATAATGGCATAAAGAGGAGGTATTTTCGTGGTAGGTTTAATTGGTGTGATTTTTTATTTGAAACGGTTTACCCTATAGCAAATTAAATGTATTTTTTACTAATCTTTCACTGTTTTACTCAACCCAAAAATTATAGATGCAAGTTAAGAAAGTAAAAATTATGAGAAAGGATGAAAACCATGCTTGTTAGAGAACGATGTTGGGTAATCGTGGCTCCAAGTAGTTTGTACCCTCTCCAACATTCTCTGAATCATTTTTTATCTCCTCTATCCTGACCACATTTATTCAACATGTTTTGCCAACATTCCATGTTCCTTTTATACATGTACACATTTCTTTGTGAAACATTTTTTCAAACAGTTCACATGTTTACGCATTTTGCACAACGACATCATCATATTTTAGTGATACGAAGTCTTCAAGCATAAAAAGGGTTGTCAAGGGATTGATAGAAACAGTAGCAACATATTCTGGTGGTACATCTTAAAGAACTTTACACCATGCACTCTCCTCCTTCACAATGTATGTCTACCAAGTTCTAAATGATGGAAGAACCTGGTCACCAATAGAAATATTTTTCACAAAAGATCCTAAAGCTTTTACTTCTCTAACTCCTTCATAGCCTCCAACCGTAGGTAGTGTAGAGTGAAATCGATAAAAATATTCTATTTGATTGATGTATTATGGATTGAAAGGAGAAGCCGACATTTTTTATGCATATGTCATTCTCCTTAAGACCAGCTCGAGGGAGGTCACCCAATAATTTTCATCGTGTCGAATTGGGTCATAGACTCAAGTCACAAAGTTAGGCTCCTCGCTTGGTAACATTTTCGAGAGGTCCATGTTCCTCATAAATAATAGCCTTAGAATATGGACATGTATACAAGGCACACATGCACAATGAGGCTCATGTCCATCTATAACAAAACATTCAATTTTCTCTAAGAGAGGTCAAAGACAATGCTTCTGAAGCTACTTTGAAATTTTTGATTAATCACAACGTCCCAAATAATAGGAATCTGATAGTACCTCATAGTACACACTAACAACTCCTTCTATCCTTTATGTTTTGATGGATGTCCATACCCTATTATAGAGCATGCGTTTTGGTGTCAATAAGGAGGAATGATGGCCAAGGTTATGGAATTTGTAGAGACAAAATCATGCACTTACTACTATTTACTATACCGCTAAGTATGTTGTTTTATATATGGATCTTGCATAAGGAAAGTATTCACTGGTGAGCCATTCCATATTCCATCTGCTTGTGTTGTTGGTTTCTATTGCTTTTATATTTCACACTCGACACTCATATACCCAGTTCTGGTCAGGTCACAGGGATCCCTATTAGTCAGTCTTCACTCATTTGTCATCATTTGTCTCTAGACACTGGTGCCTAGGCGCTCCTATCCATCCTGGGTGCCCATGCCATCTTTATGTTTGCTCTTATTTTTTACATTTGAGGTCGGTATTTTCAGTTTCCCCTCTCATATCCCAAGGTACTAGTTGGCATGTCGGGTCATTAGTGTCGAAATTCAAGCAATAGATCCCTATATAAACACAACATGCACACCATAATAAGGGCGGTCAATTTATCTATCTACATATCAAAAGGACTTCATACTGGGTGCATTAATCTGCATGCACATTGTATAAGAAGGGGATTTCATTCTCTTCCATCCACACATTTTCATTTTATCTAGCTACCACCCACTATCTTGGCAACATAGGTGTGAGGGCGACCTAGGAGCACTGTTGCACACACAAACACATAGAACTACATTGCGTTTGAGATGTAGTGCATCACTCATTCATAATTTCACTAATTGACAGTCGAGGATAGTTTGAACCCTCATTTTGTATCTTTCTTTTTAGGATTTGATGGTTTTTTAAGATTTTTATAGGAGGATATTTGTGTGCAGGTTTACAGGTACCTCGGTGATCCAAGTGCGACATACAAGTGATCAAAGGAAAAAAAGTGTGAAACCCTAGTGACAATATCAAAAGTGTAACATCAATGGTGTTCCTCCACAACAAACAAGTCATTACTATCAATGGTTTTCTTCCATCCACACCATGGATGCAACCTCCTCTTGAGGTTTTCCCTACACTCGCTAGAGCATCTAGGTCTTCGTGGCCTCTAGAATCTAAAGCACGATCTACTCTGAGCTCACCTATTCACACTCGACCTACACGATCTCATTGGTTTACTAGCCCATCACATCAGTCTATGTCTACTATTTGCACAACTCCTTCACATCAGTATACATCACCGCCTCATTCCACTACACATTGGTGTACATCACCATTGCATTCTACTACACATAGGTGCCCATCACCGCCATGTCCTGCTATACATAGGTGTCCATCGCCTTCACATTATCCTCATCGGTTGCATGCATATATGCTTCATTCACTTACGCATGTGTAACTCATATACCACCGCTCTTAGAACATAGTCACACACCTTCATCTTCATAAGCATCAGGTGGAGGACCCTTATCTTTCACCATCATCAGATAATATCTTCATCATCATACATTTGGGTGAACATTGTACTTATCCTCGCCCCTCTTCTAACATTATCAATTGTCTTGCATCTTACACATGTCACATCTAGTCTTCCACATTCATACACATCTTTATACATTTGTATTGTCATTCCTCGATGACACACTCTCATGATTTGGTTCACACTTTATTGTTAAGGTCATACCATATACATAAACCTCACACACTGCACACTATACACTAAACACTACACATTTTCACACTCTTTACATATTCGTAGCACGTCCTTCTCATCACTTGGCCCCATTACACATTTTACACTAAACACATTTACACCACATATCTCTAGTATTTCTTAGTCACATTACACATTACACACTTCACACATCACACGTTATAAACACATGACATCTTCCTCTCTAAGTTTTTATCACACACTTGGTGCATTACTCCACATTCACGCTACATCTTTCTTACATCTACTTTTACGTGTTGCGCTTATTACCCTATGACACACTCTAGTTCCACAGTTCATACTCGATTGCTGAGGGTCACAATCTAAAATGAACCCCACCACACCCACTCACTCACTCACTCACTCGTGGACTCTCTACACTATATGCTTTATTGATCATATCTTTCTAGCACACACCAATTCAAACCATTTCCCGATGGCGCACTCTTGTTCTACTGTTCATTCTCGACTATTGAGGGGACATGTACAAATGAACCTCATCTCATGCATACACATCCACTCAGGGGGCACGTAGGTCCTATCACACTCACATTATATTCCATTCCATCTCATCCACAATATACTTGCATATCCTTGTTGTATTTACACTTGCTTTCTTATGCTTACATGTACACTTTTAACACACGCTAGAAAAATATCTTGTATGTCATTATATTTAATCATATACACATGCACGTTTGCTTGCCTTGTAGTTGTGATCGCATACTCTACACAGATCAATACATGTAATATAGATGTTTGGCACAATACCTATTACCCGTCCCCATAACGGATCCTAGGGGCATCCAATTTTGTATACACCACAAGTGTTATTATTTCATTTTTCACAGCACATTATTTTATATCAGACTATACATGATTTGACATACTTTTAATCTTTTTAGCATGCTAATGAGTACTTCATGTACAACATTTTCTTTGTAGGTCTATTTTCCACCATGTTTGTCTATTACTTTGCTTACTATTGTCTATCATTGTTTGCCATTATTTGTGGGCTTTGTACTTTATCTTGTGTGCACATTGTCTGCTTTCGGCCATCTCGACATTGATTGTCTTATGACATCGTGAGTGGTGTCCCATGTTTGTAACCTACTTTTTGCAGTCGACATTGTCTTCTTACATATTGTCTTCTTCTATCTTAGCTTACACATTGTTTTCTTAGCTTACATATTGTCTTCTACATGTGTGTTTGTATTTGATTGCACTAAATTTTTTTTCCCAACCACTCTATTTGCACGTGCCCTTGGTTACTACCATTAGTTTCATCACAACGGTTGGTCCTCCTTTGGGCCGCATACTCCTCAATAATGTCACATGTACCCCAAATGAGGGGGCATAATTTATTGTAATTCGATATCGACATGACAGGAGATATAATAAGCTAAAATCCCTTTACCTAAAACTCATTAAAAAAATTCTCAAGTCACGAATTCACCTTCAGAAGGAACCATTAGGATTACAAATTCACCTATGAATCCTTGTCTTTATAAGTCAACACCAACTTACCACCAAAAAGGAAGATGATTATCCCTTAAGGAGGATAAAGTTTCATCCTTTTCAAGCAAGGTACTAACTAAACCCAATAAACTGAAATAAAAGGAACAATAACTCTGCAACCCATTTAAAAAAATCAAAAGGAGTCTTACTTCCAACGATGATAACTCAATTCAATAACCCCTAGAGTACTCTTTCCTGAATCTAAGATTTTGTTTCTAAGTGAATGCATATAGAATTTGAAGCCCTTAGTTTATGGTATTATTATTTCCTATAATAAGAGTACATATTGTAAGTATATATCTTGGTAATTTCACATACCTAGAGGCATCCACTCATTAAGGCAACCCAAGAAAGAAAATTAATATTATGTATAATTTCCAGAGGTTCATTTTCATAGTCAAATCCCATTATAAAATAAATCTACTTTCAGAAACTAAAGATTCGATAAAAGAAAATAAACATGACTTTACCACAATACACTCTATTTATAGGGTTATGTATTCCATACAAGTCACAGAGTACTCAAAGAGTTCACATTTACAGGAAACATCCACAGGGCATTTATTTAGTTGTAGACTCTTCTAAGTCCTTTCAGAAAATTCCATTTAAAACCCAAATCTATATTTTGTATGGTTAAGAAAAATCTTAAGTCATGTATCTTCTAGCTTAACACCCAAAAGCCACATCTAACCATTGGTATGCAGTCAGCGACACGAATAAGTGAAAAATCATGTGCAAAACCTTATGCAGATCCATATATTGCAAATAATCTTGTTTACAAACAACTAAAACATGGGAAAGAACTAGAAGCATAGCCTGTAGGATGAAAATCAATTACATAACAACCAAAGAACTCCAAGTGATTTCCATCTCATCAAGTAAAAGAAATTCATTCCATGATATGGTTAAAGTTAGCATAAAAGTCAAATGGTAGTATTAATCATGCTTTGAATTTTTGAAGCCTTTTCCCATAGCCACGTACTGGCTGGTCCCCTCCTCAAGGCAGTCCATGTGGCCAGCTACCAGAGCAAGGTGTCCAACATCCACAAGGGGTTTTCAACCCATTAAATCTCACATGGCCAACAAAATTTGGGAGAAAAACAAGGCACTAAAACAAACAGGGTAGCTTCATTGATAAGAAAATTAACAAAGCAGGCAGCTAGCTCCCCCTCTAGCGTTGAGCCCAACAAGCAAATTCCTAGCACATTTTCTAAAAAAGGAGGAAAAATACAGAAATGGAAAGGTCCTCACTTCTTCCAACAAAACCCACACGACCAACATAAAAAAAAAATTCCCTACCCACCACAAAACCCACAAAACATATGACAACATAAATTTTATTAATGATAATAAAGATGAGTATAGGGTCAGTGGTTGCATGAATTAAATTCACAATTAAATAGTTGTTTAAAAGTGTGGAGCTTAGTCAGAAAAGGTGGAGATGGTGGATAGTTAAAGAAAATTTAAAAAAAAAAATAGCTACCTTTTATTAGAAAAAAAAATCCCAAATACCTTTGAAAAGTTTTTAAAAATTCCTATAGAACTTTTAACATACGTCATCAAGCAACTCGATAATCGAGAATACGATTAGCCTAAAATGAGGATGCTTGCAAAAGATGGCTACGGGGTATCCTTGAAAACGCATAAGCAAAATATTGGCACTAGGAGGTACGATGGAAAGAAGAGACTCAAAATAACTTCGAAGTAAGGTCACAAACACTTAACGATAAAAAAACATTTGACAATTAGCAACAAGGCAAAGAGACAAAACCAGGGGTCGATGCCAATCAGGGCATTACATCTCTCTATTGTCTGTTCTGATTGTTTGAAATGATAGATGTGTGGAATTTATGATTGAGTGTAGGGGCTTTCCATACACAGTCCTAGGAATGAAGCAACGTTGGTTGTAGATACTCTGAATAAGAGGAACTTTCTGGATGTGATATGTTGAAATTAATGAGTTCTCATTGTAAAATTATATTCATCTTGCAATACATGTATTACCATAGAATAGTTATATGTATTGTTGTTTGAAGAATTTTTCTTTGTATATTTTGAAAAGGGAAGACCAATGTGGCTATATTTTATAGTGTCAAATTGGATGTGAATTTGTGCTCGATGTTGTACCTATGTTATAAAGATGTTAAACTAATTTTTTCTATGTTAATTATTGGTTTATTTCCTTAACACCCAAAATGCTTGTTAGAATCTCATCTCATTAAAAATAACAAAATTAACAGAACGAGATATAATGCCTATTGTACCGTCGACATTAAAATTTTCCTCCGTAATTTCTATTTTATTAATGTATGTATTAGGAATAAGATGTTGTTAAGTATAATTAGTAGTGGCATCCAATAGAAGATAACGGTGCCGTCAGTACGGTGCCGCCAATAAAGTAGAGTATGGTAACAGTCAAAGTACAAAAGGAATGTTGTGGTAAAAAGTAAATATTTGTCGTAAGTGGTCCGGTAATGTTAAAATGTCAAAGTTAGGGTAAGTAGAGAAGTAGGGTCTACATGATTAGGAATTAGAAATATTATATTTGTAATAAGGACAAGGAGTGATGTCATAAATATTTTGTGTATTTTATTTGTAGAAAATTCTAAAAAGGTGGAACCCATGTGAGATGATAAGGTTTATCTTATCTTAGAAGATAAGCCTACATGTAAAGGCAAGAGTTTAGGCATGGAATATGATTGGCCGGAAGAGATTTCCTATCCTATCTTAGAGATAGGGTGGATAAGCTTGAATTCCTATAAATAAAGAGGCCACCCCCCTCATTTAGCATAGAAGGAAGTAGTGAGAAATATTGTATGAGTAAGTGTGTAAAGGAAGCCATCATTTTGAAGGTGTGTTAAAGAAGCCATTAAGAGGTGTAATTGTGAAGTTTCTCCCATAGTTATTGTTGGAAGGCAAGTGAAGTCAGTAACACTTGAAGTACCTCATGGGTGAGATTGTAACAATTTCATGTTGATATTATAATTTACACTGATATTTCAGATTTATCATCATTCCTTCTTATCATAGTCTATGGTATTCTTGTGTTATGTTTGTTGTTGTGTTTCCAGATTACATCCACCAAACTAAAAGTTGTGCATTAGTAAATAATCATAGCACGAGGAGTTCCCGGTGAAGAATTATCATAGTGCCGGATTGGTGATGACATTTTGGTTCCGTTGCCGGGACCATTCCTCGTTGGTGGATTTTCTGGAGAGATATTCCCACTTAGTCAGAAAACATTTGGAGGGTAACCTTGTTTTTACTGTGTATAGTGGTTACCATGGTAAAGTCACTTTTTACCGTGAATAGTATTTACCACAGTAAAGTCACTTTTTACCATGAATAGTATTTACCGCAGTAACTTCACTTTTTACCATGAATAGTGTTTACCACAGTAAAGTCATTTTTTACCGCAATAAGTCAAGTTTTACCATAGTTTACCGTGGTCATTTCTATTTTACTGTAGAAAGGTGTAAAGTCACTTTCTATTATAGTGATTCCAATTATTTGTGCACATAAGTCTTGTTGATTGTACTTGTGGGTTGGTATTTCACTGTGGTTACTTTTGAAAATGGGGAAGATTCCTATTTTTTCAGTCCAATCTAATGAAGATGATTCCTCTTTCATTCAAGAGTTTAAACGATCTTGTATTTGTAATGGCCTTATAAGAAGGGAACAATGGACTAAATTTTTTCCTACCTTTTTGGATGGTTCAACCCTTAGGTGGTTTGAAACACTAGGTGATAATGTGAAAAACTCATGGGATTTATTAACTGAAAGTTTTCTTGAAGAATTTGGTGAACAACAGAAATATGCAGATCTCATGATCGATATCACAAAGCTATCCCAAGGAGAGAAGGAGAAGATAAGAGATTATCATGCTCGTGTTCTAGAGCTAAGGAGGAAGCTCGATGCCCAGATCCGGAAGGAAGGATTAGCGGATGGGTTGATGAATGGCATGGATAATCTCCTCTATAAGCACTTCATTCTTGGGATGAAGCCAGAGATCAGACAACGAGTGAAGTATGACCACCCAGCTACCATTGAACAAGCAAAGGAGATTGCAAGAAGGCAAGAAGAAAGCATGGAAGAGGAGCCCAAAGAAATTGTTGCTAAAGTAGAGCCTACACCAGCACCTTTGGTCCAGAATCCACAACCACTCTCGGTGAGCACAAATATTTCTCCTAGTACATCTACTGAGTATGAAGATCTGCTCAGGAAGATGGGCCAGTTAACTATTAATCTTCTTCAAGGAAAGGAATTTAGTTCTCAGGGAGGAGATAGAGGTCCAAAAAGAAATATTTCTGAAGTTGTATGTTATGGTTGTTATAAAAAGGGTCATTATAAGTATAATTGTCCAGATAGAGCTTCTACATCTGGTACAAGAGATAATGATAAAGGAAAAGCACCTGTGAATTCTTTTGATGTAGTAGATAAGAGCATAAATAATGAAGTAGATGTGTTTGTAACAAAAAGAAAGAAAGAAAAAGATAACCAAGATGGAAATGATCCTAAGAAGATGAAAGGAGAAACTAGTAAGAAACATAGGAGAAGAAAGTTGGGTGTGCAGGATTTTCTGATTTCACAGGGACAAGGACCATACTCCATCTTAGAAGATCTGTCCAAAAGGCCTGTAAATATTACATATGGTCAACTCTTGGCTATGTCTTCTGAGAAGAGGCGGGAGCTGCGAAGTGGACTCAATGCTCGACGAAGGAAGGAGGTTGAGGTCCCTGTTTTGGAGGCAGAGGTAGATCCCTACACTCCACAAGCTGAGGTATTATGTAATGGTATTTCAATTCATGATGTCTTAGTTGATGGAGGTGTTGCAGTTAATGTAATGACCGATTCTGTAATGAATATGTTGGGTTTAAAAATTGATTGCCCCTCAACACTTATGTTAAGGTCATTAAATAAGGGAAAAACTAAACCAGAAGGTGTAGTTTCAAATGTGGCAATATCTGTTATGGGTGTTGTATGTGTGGTAGACTTTTAGGTGATGAAAAATGGTACTGTTGCATACCCAATGTTGTTGGGAAGACCATGGCTAAGGAGAGTTCATGCAAGAAACTACTGGAATGAAGGCTTCATGACACTTGGACGTGGTAGAGAGAGGGTGAAGATAAACGTGATCCCTCAGCATCATAAGGCAGAACCTGTGGATTCAAGTGATGAAACTGATGATTGGACATCCTCTGATTACTCTAGTACCAGTGAAGTGGACACCGAAGATGAAGAAAGTGAGGTTGATGTTTCAGTCATGGATATCCTTCCAGTCACACCGACTCATGACCCCATAAAATTATCTGAAGAAGAAATTGATGATCGTCTCCAACAAATAAAGATTGGTGATGCTGTGATGGAGAGTGAGAAGGAATCCTACCTCCAGCTCTTTCGAAGGTACATACACCTATTCACTTTTGATTACAAGGAACTCCATCAAGTAAGTTGGGTAGAACATTCTATTGAGCTGGTAGATGGTGCTAAGCCCATAAAGCAAATGCCATATAGAATGAATCCTAATTTTTCCAAGACTGTAAAAGAAGAAATAGATAAGTTGCTTGATGCAGGATTCATATTTGTTGTGGAGAATTCAGAATGGGTTTCTCCCATTGTGATCTCAATAAAAAAGAATGGGAAGCTACATTTGTGTTGATTATAGGAAGCTCAATAAGGCAACAAAGAAGGATCATTACCCTCTTCCATTCTCAGATCAGATCTTGGACGAAGTAGCTGGCCAGGAGTGCTATAGTTTTGTTGATGGATATAGCAGATACAACCAAGTTCGTATAGCAGAGAAAGATCAGCTGAAGACCACGTTCACCACTCCTTGGGGAACGTTTGCTTATAGAGTTATGCCTTTTGGGTTGTGTAATGCTCCAGAAACATTCCAGCGCTTGATGAATAGGGTGTTTGAACCCTACATTGGGAACTTCATCAGAGTATTTCTGGATGATTTTTGCATCTATGGGAGCAAGATGGACCACCTGCACTAGATGGAGACAACATTTCAAAGGTTAGATGAAGCACAAGCCTCACTAAACCCTACAAAGTGTGTCTTTGGATGTTCTAAAGGTGTTTTGTTAGGGCATGTTGTATCCAGAGATGGTATTGGTACTGATCCTGATAAAGTTTCAAAAATCAAAGAGTTACCATTTCCTATGAATAGAAGTAAGTTGAGATCATTTTTAGGCCATGTGGGTTACTATAGAAGGTTCATCAAGAATTTCTCAAAGATTGCACAGCCACTAACCCAGTTCTTGAAGAAGGATGTTACTTATGAACCAAGAAATAAGGCGCATGAAGCTTTTGAACAACTGAAGGAAGCCCTGGTGTCTTCACCTATTTTAAAGAATCCAGATTGGAGCAAGCCATTCATTGTGTATACTGATGCCTTCAGATGCAGCACTAGGAAGTACTCTGAGCCAAAAGGATGAAAATGGGAATGATCATCCAGTTTACTTTGGGAGCAGACAAATGAGCAGTGCTGAGGTAAATTATACTGTAACTGAAAAAGAGGCTCTAGCTATCATTTTTGCTGTAAAGAAGTTTAGAAATTACTTGCTAGGGCAAGAAATTTATAGTTGTAATAGATCATCAGGCTCTAAAATATATTGTAAATAAGCCTAACCCATCAGGGAGGATAGCAAGATGGATAATTTTGCTACAAGAATTTGAATTTGATATTATAGATAGGCCAGGAAAGAAGCATGTCAATGCAGATGCACTCTCTCGAGCCTATGATGGTTTAGGTTCATCTTGTGATGATGATGATTTCCCAGATGCAGCATTGTTATCCCTTGACACAATCCCTAGTGAATACATAGATATTTGGAATTATCTGAATGAATTCAAGTTTCCTGATGGTGCCAATGCAAAGACTAAGAGGAAGATTACTCAAGCCAGTCGTCCATATTCTATTCTGCATGGAGTATTATTTCGAATAGGACCTGATGGACAGTACAAGAGGGCAGTTGGACGTGATCAAGGGAAGGAGCTGATAGAAGAATTCCACAATGGTACATGTGGAGGACACTTCTCTGGACAACTTACAACAAGAAGGATCTTGGATGCAGGTTATCACTGGCCCACTCTTTTTAGAGATTGTTATAATTATTGTAAGACATGTGATATTTGTCAAACACATGGTAACCGTAAGACTTCATCAGCTCCATTATGCCCTATTCTTCCACTTGGTCCCTTTGAAAAGTGGGGAATAGACATTGTAGGTCCACTTCCAACTACCCCACGCCAAAATAAGTATATTGTAGTTGCCACAGATTATTTAACCAAGTGGGTTGAAGCTAGGCCATTGAAAACAACTTCCATGGATGAAGTGGCAAGGTTCATATATGAACGCATTGTCACCAGATTTGGTTGTCCATTAGAAATTGTAACAGATCAAGGAAGCCACTTCATTAATGAGGTGGCAGAAGTCCTAGTCAACAAGTTTTCTATTAAGCACAGGAAGGAAACAACATACAAGCCAAGCACAAATGGACAGGTGGAACGAACAAATTTTGTGTTGTGTCAAATTCTAGCAAAAGATGTAGCCTTGCAGGTACATAAGTGGGATAAAAGGATTCATGCAGCATTGTGGGCATATAGGGCAACATCAAAGTCAGCAACATGATACTCCCCATTTCAGTTGGCTTATGGCATTGATCCAGTTCTTCCTATTGAGTTTGATATTCCCACTGTGAGAGTTATGAAAAATGAAAGGATGGATGAAAATGATTCAGTAAAAGAAAGGTTGGTGCATCTTCATTTGCTAGAGGAAATGAGGGAAATAGCAAAGGATACAAGCTATAAGAAGAAAATGAAGCAGAAGGAATACTTTGATCAAAAGATCCGTTGGTCTCCATTTCATGTGAATGACTTGGTTCTAGTATATGATTCCAGATACAAAAAAAAGAAGACAGAGAAAATTTCTTCCCAAATGGATGGGGCCCTACAAAATAGCAGCTGTGCATGAAAATGGTACATATCGACTGGAGGAATTGGATGGCACTCCCATTACGAAATGGGTCAACCATGACAAGTTAAATATTTTCCAGGCACCAGCTTCAGAATGTCAATAAGAGTCTACTCCGAGGACGGAGTAGAAGCTAGGAAGGGGGAAAATGTCGACATTAAAATTTTCCTCCGTAATTTCTATTTTATTAATGTATGTATTAGGAATAGGATGTTGTTAAGTATAATTAGTAGTGGCATCCAATAGAAGATAACGGCACCGTCAGTACGGTGCCGCCAATAAAGTAGAGTACGGTAACAGTCAAAGTACAAAAGGAATGTTGTGGTAAAAAGTAAATATTTGTCGTAAGTGGTCCGGTAATGTTAAAATGTCAAAGTTGGGGTAAGTAGAGAAGTAGGGTCTACATGATTAGGAATTAGAAATATTATATTTGTAATAAGGACAAGGAGTGATGTCATAAATATTTTGTGTATTTTATTTGTAGAAAAGTCTAAAAAGGTGGAACCCATGTGAGATGATAAGGTTTATCTTATCTTAGAAGATAAGCCTACATGTAAAGATAAGAGTTTAGGCATGGAATATGATTGGCCAGAAGTAGATTTCTTATCCTATCTTAGAGATAGGGTGGATAAGCCTGAATTCCTATAAATAGAGAGGCCACCCCTCTTATTTAGCATTGAAGGAAGTAGTGAGAAATATTGTATGAGTAAGTGTGTAAAGGAAGCCATCATTTTGAAGGTGTGTTAAAGAAGCCATTAAGAGGTGTAATTGTGAAGTTTCTCCCATAGTTATTGTTGGAAGGCAAGTGAAGTCAGTAACACTTGAAGTACCTCATGGGTGAGATTGTAACAATTTCATGTTGATATTATAATTTACACTGATATTTCAGATTTATCATCATTCCTTCTTATCATAGTCTATGGTATTCTTGTGTTATGTTTGTTGTTGTGTTTCCAGATTACATCCACCAAACTAAAGGCTGTGCATTAGTAAATAATCATAGCACGAGGAGTTCCCGGTGAAGAATTATCATAGTGCCGGATTGGTGATGACAGTACTGCACTGACCAACACCAATCACCTTAACTGATGCTGTGGGTCTATGGATATTAATTTACACTAATCTTGACCATTCATCTTTCTTAATCAAATTCTTCACTCAATTCAGTTCTTGTTTCACAATTAAGGCATCCTTATAATTCTCTTTTCACCTGAATCACATGTTAAGTAGGTCAAAACAATTTGTATCATTATAAATGAAACCTACATCCATTTTTTTTTTATAACCGTGACTAATGAAAGTGCATCTTGTCTAAGGTGTATGTAGGTATAATCCTTATCATGAATAACGGTAACACTTATGCAGTCAATTCATCCACACTTTGATACTCAAATAAAATGGCAGAATATTAAAGTAACATGCAATACAAATGATGTACATACTTAATTCTAAAACAATGGAGTTGCACCTACGATTGATCTCTTCCAGGGCCAAGAATCATGTGTCAGATTGTTTTACGAAGCCACTTGCTCTCTCAACAATTGAAATAGGTCCTTAACAGGCTTTTGTAATGCATCTACAGATTATTTGCCGATATCAAAACTCTTGCAATATACATTTGGAATTGTAATACTTACATGTGTCTAAGAGTAATATGAAATGAGTTGTCTTATGCGAGATTTACAATAACCTTGTAGGTATTAAATCCCTAAGTATTATGTAAGTGTTATAGGAATTCCTTATTTGTTCCAAAGATGATTCTTACATATAATGACCAAACTAATTATGTAAATGTAGCCCATAACGTTTCTCTCTAAGGGTAAATAAGATTAAAATTGGGCTGTAATGGGAGGGTAATCGCTACCTGATGCACCCCACTATGCCATTGATGCAATGTCAAAACCAATATAAAAAATGTCAAATGTGATCATAAAATTACCTCGATGTAATTCACATAGTAGAGATACCACACTAATACAACATGATAAATTGAAAAAACCAAATGGTTATTACGCATGATCACATGACACTTGGATTTAGCATAAATTTGGTCCATATTGAAACAATGATTCTTATGAAATGCATAAAATTTTAACCTTGAGAATGGGATCTACCTACATTTCCCTAGCCAAGGTTGACTTGCTAGTATAAGGAGATTGCACTCTTGTTAGACTTGTAAAATTTAGTATAACCCTTGGTGTATATTGCTTCAATATATTAAATACCTAGGATAACCCAACATGTAGAATTTCATGGTTAAAAACATGTATAATTGTTCTGTTTTCTATCTAGAAGTTCATTCTCCATTAAGATGAGGAAACAAAAGTAGTTTGAAATGTGAATTTCATTCACTTAAAATTCAAGGGAAAATAAGTCTATAATTTTTTAGCACATATGTTTAACTAGTACACCTTCCATGTGAATTCATATGATTGTGAAAATGTGAATTCCTAATTGGAGCAACGGATTGTGAATCAAGAATTATACAACTTAATTAGTTAACCTACATATTTGGTTGTAATAACTGGAAGATGAAAAAAAGTGCAATGTTAGAATTAAACAATAATATGAAATGAACTCGGGATAGGTTTTCTATTGATCTAGTAACCTTCTTTTTTCTTCCTGTGAATTTTCCTCCTTGTAATTAGATTACTTTTCCAAACCAAGTAAACACGACTCTCTCAAACAAATCCTTAAGTCAAATATTAGAAGAGGATGTGTTTATATATGTTCCTAATGACAATCATGCTATATAAAGTTATTTCCACAAGAGAAAGGAGCAAATTCTAAAGGAACCACTATAGGTCAAATTTTAAATGAAAACATGCAGCTTAGTTGTAACAGAACAAAGGGTCCCATGGTATGTGTTATCTAGACAATTATAGTTAACTAATAAAAATAGGATTGTAATAGATATTTCACCATTAAAAATGATGTGTTGTGGGAAGTGCATGTGAGTAAGTGTATATTGTAGTGGGTCGTTGTTGTACTTAGTCATTTTTGGAATTTTGGATTTGATGTGCATCATGTTATATATATGGGTTCATGGTTACACAAACGTATCATGTGTTATACATTGTTCTAAGTGATCCTATGTGATGTTATGTATCAAGAAATGTAAGCTCAAAAAACAATTTATCATGTTATT
This sequence comes from Taxus chinensis, assembly GCA_019776745.2. Classification (NCBI taxonomy): domain Eukaryota; kingdom Viridiplantae; phylum Streptophyta; class Pinopsida; order Cupressales; family Taxaceae; genus Taxus; species Taxus chinensis. Next base: position 143,145,958 of record CM034156.1, on the reverse strand, counting down.
ATGTGTATTGTATTTGTGTGAGTAAAATGTGGGTGTTACATATGGTATCAGAGCGGAGGTTCATGCTCTCGAACCTATGGGATGGATTGGAGTTGTGATGATTCTGCATAGCAGTGGTGGAGATGGGAAGAGTAATGTGATATATGTTGTAATTGTGATATTATGAACACACGTGTTGTGCATGTCACTTAGTGCGTATTTTTTTATCATGTTTATGTGCTTGAGATGAGAGTATTCACTCTCTTTTTTGTGAACTCAATGAGGATTTCACGTGTGATGTGTCACCTTGTTTTGTATGAAAATAATATTATTGTGGATTATGGACTGTTGGAGTGTTTTTTTATTATGTGATATTTCGAAATGTGTTGAAGTGTGTTGCATGAAAAGAATAACTAGTGTATAGTGAATTAAATGGAATATCGTGACGTCACCACCATGTTGTGATAAATTGTGTGTGTCATCATGTTGCATTGCAATTGATTGTATGTTGTAATGTTAGTCACTGTTTTAATCATATGTATAATTTGTGAAATATGTGATGGTTCATGTCATGAATTAGGGGAATATGGTGATCGTATGACCCATATTGTGCAATACTTGCACCTTAGGTGCATTATGTGTGCTACGCCCTTAATCATATATCTTATATTGGATGTATATAGCCGAATTCTGGCTATCATAACTTCTTATCATTATGTACCTATTTCATATATGTTATATTTTCATTAGTGGGTCGTCCTTGGTGTTGGCCATAACATAGGAATAGTATATATAGGGGTTAGTAGGTAGTAGTTGATCATCATATTCAACATTTGAGTCTTATTGTCTGGTTTGGAGGTTGCCCCCTCGAAGTGGCTAAGCTATTCTTCTTGCACATTGAGATCATTTATCTGAAATATTGTGTTCATTGGTGTTATATTGCTGCTGATAATCAGATTTATACAAGTAATTACATTACAAGTGGTTTCAGAGCTTGAACTTGGCCAGCACTACGTCAAACCCTAATTCTGAAGGTTCATCCATATCTCAAAATTGGTAGCGAATTTTTCCAATTTTTTTTTTGTGGTATGGAAAAATTAGTCAAGTAATCTTCCCTCCAAATTTTAAGAATTTTTCACTTGTTTTGCAAAAGTTATAGTAGTTTTATGTTTTTTCATAATTCAGCTACCTAGGGTGCAATTTGTGGAATTTTTCAAAGTTATTTACATTTCCAGAAAGAAGATTAAAAATTAGTTTGAGTTTTTTCTTTGAGTTTTATAAAATTTGGCCGAATTCCTATTGAAATCCCAAACCCTAAATTTCAACCTTGATCCTTAAATCTTACCATTTTGGGGCATCATGGCTGGGCTTTCGATAAGAGGCAAAAAGAATCCCATCACTCCGGGTAAAACACCTGATAAGGATGAGATAATAGTTGATGAGTTAGATTCAGAAGGGGTATCTACAGAGTCCTCAGGGTTAGGGTTTACTTCAAATGACCATAAGGTCAACTATCTTGAGTTAGAGTTGCGAAACCTCAAGGGTAGAGTGGCCAACAAAGAAGATGTAGAAAAGATTGGGAAACGATTGGAGGATTTCATTCACCAATTTAGTTACAATATCATGGGTCATCATATCCTTCCTAATCAGCCACAACTCAATCATACTCATATTAACCAAGGTGGATCTTTAGGTCAAAGTAATAGACAAACTAGCCAAGGTGGATCTGCAAACATGACCAATCCAAATACAAACACTCTATAATCCTGTAACATGATTCCAAAAGTGGAAATGTGTAAGTTTTATGGAAAGGATCCACTCAATTGGATTGACCAGATGGAGAATTTCTTTGATCTTCATCAGATTCCATCGGGACAAAAGGTTACCATGGCATTGTTGTATCTTGAACCTGACCAATTCATTTGGTATCGATGGTTATGTGCTCAAAGGAAAAAGAGTGGCCTCAATGTTACATGGAAAATATTCACAAAAGAGTTGCAATTTCACTATAGCTCTAGTGTGTCAGAGAATTATTTCAGTCAATTAGCAACGCTCAGAAAAACAAGAATAGTCAAAGATTACATCCATCAATTCCAAAACCTTTCCTTACGGGTGGAAAATATTCCTGAAGATAATTTGAATGACTTATTTCTTGGGGGTATTAAAGAACAAATTGAGACTAAGGCACATATGTTTAATCCTCATAAGGTTTCAGACTCTATGATCATGGCACGTAGGGTAGAGGAAAAATTTCTTTCCACTAGGAAACAAACTGTCAGTAATATCAGAGATCGTAACACCCTTCCACCATCATTCCCTCGGCTAGTAAGACTGACACCTCAACAAATTGAAGAAAAGAGAGCCAAAGGGTTATGTTTTAATTGTGACAACAAATTTGGACTAGGACATAAGTGTACTAAAAAGAAGTTGTTCTACACTGAGGGACCTACTGAAGAAGAAGAAAATGAAGAAGATGAAGAGGTAGAGCCAAAGGAGGAATTAGGAGATCCCCAACCAACAATATCATGCCATACAATTTCCGGTATTAGCACTCCCCAAACTCTCAAAGTAGTTATATTCTTAAAAAAGTATAGGGTAACAATGTTGATTGATTCAGGAAGTACTCACACTTTCATCAATCATAAGTTGGTGGTACGCTTGAACTGCTTTGTTTATCCAGCTCCGGAATGTCAAGTCATGATCACTGATGGGAAAATTGTTAGTTGTTCAGGAAAATGCCATAACATTAATCTCACCATGGGAGATTACTTGCTAACTAGCAATATGTATGTCATTTCCATGGGAGGAGTAGACATTGTGTTAGGAGTTCAATGGCTTACCACCTTGGGAACCATTGAAATGAATTTCCAAGAGTTGTTCATGCAATTTCAGTGAGAAGGGAGGACTTTTACACTAAAAGGACTAAGAGAAAAGTCCCCACAAATGGTACATTCTCATCAGATGTAAAAATTTCTTAGAAAGGGTACATAAGGGTTTGTGGTACAACTATTTTCATTGGAAGCACATCATTCCAATACATTTATACCCGCAATATGCAAGTAGTTATAGATGAGCACTCGGTGGTGTTTGGAGAAATGCCCAAGGGCCTGCCTCTGAAAAGAGACCATGACCATGCCATCCAGCTAGTACCAAGGATTCAACCACCCAACATCAGACCTTATAGGTACCCATATATGCAAAAGAGTGAGATTGAGAAGATAGTTCAAGAGATGTTAGAAGCAGGACTTATTCGTCATAGTCAAAGTGCTTACTCTTCTCCTATAGTGATGATACGGAAAAAAGATGACAATTGGCGCATGTGTCTAGATTATAGGGAACTTAATAAGTACACAGTTAAAGATAAGTTTCCTATTCCTGTAATTGATGATTTCCTAGATGAGTTACGTGGTGTTGTTTACTTTGCAAAACCCGATCTTCATTCTAGATATCATCATATTAGAATCAGGGATGAAGATATTCATAAAAAAGCCTTCAGGACACATGAAGGACACTATGAGTTCTTGGTAATGCCTTTTGGAATAACAAATGCACCCTCTACATTTCAAAGCTTGATGAATTCCATATTTAAGCCATTTCTTTGAAAGTATGTTTTAGTTTTCTTTGATGATGTATTAATCTATAACAAAACATGGGAGGAACACCTGTATCATGTAAATAAGGTGTTGGAAACTCTTGAACAACATCAACTTTATGCAAAGCCTTCTAAGTGTTCTTTTGGTGTAAAGGAGGTTGAATATCTAGGTCATATTGTCTCTTATGAAGGTCTTAAAGTGGATCCTAACAAGATAAAAGCCATGCTTGAATGGAAGGTTCCCAAAAACCTAGAAAATCTCTGAGGATTTTTGGGGCTTACAGGTTATTATCGTAGATTTGTAAGGAATTATGGCATCATCACAACACCACTCACAATTTTATTGAAGAAGGACTCTTTCCATTAGAACAAGCAAGCTACTATGGCCTTTGAGAAGTTGAAGGAGGCCATGTGCACCACTCCAGTTCTAGCCACCCCAGATTTTTCAGAAACAATCATTGTTGAATGTGATGCTTCAGGGTATGGTATGGGGGAAATAATCATACAAGAAGGGTGACCCATTGCCTTCAAGAGCCACCAATTCAAAGGTAAGAATATCTCTAAACCAGTTTATGAGAAAGAAATGTTAGCAATACTTCATGTAGTGAAGCAATGGAGACCATTTCTAATGGGATGACATTTCAAAGTAAAGACAAATCATGATAGTTTGAAATACTTCTTAGAGAAATGTTTATCATCAGAAGAACAACATAAATGGGTCTCAAAAATTTTGGGGTATGATTTTGAGATAATATACAAGAAAGGGAAAGAGAATGTAGTTGTTGATGCTTTATCTTGGAAGGATGAATCTACCCAGGCATTGTTGTGTGCCATATCTATATTACAGGAGGATTGGATAGAGGATGCAAGGTCTGAATGGAAAAATGACCCAGGTACACAAAATCTCATTCAAAATCTCCAACAAGATCCAAGCATGTCAGAAAAATTTATATGGAAAGGATATGTTTTATGGTATAAAGATAGATTATATCTATGTAAGAATTCAATCCTTAAAAATAGGGTTCTATCTGAGCTCTATGCTTCTCCAACAGGGGGTCATTCTGGCTTCTTACAGACTTATCATTGAATCAAGCATGATTTTTTTTGGGAAGGGCTAAAATGAGATGTCCAAAAGTTTGTGGTAGAATGCATGGTTGGTCAGCAAAATAAGGGCGAAACAATTAAGTCCCCATGTCTTTTACAACCTCTATCTATTCCTAGCTAGAGGTGGTAAGAGGTGTCCATGGACTTCATCACAGGATTGCCTAAATCAGAAGGTAAAAATGTAATCATGGTGGTGGTGGACAGACTCACCAAATATGCCCATTTTTGTGCTTTATCACATCCATTTGTTGTGAGTAAAGTAGCAACGACCTTCAGGGATACAATTCAGAAGCTACACGGGACACCAAAGATTATAGTAAGTGATCGAGACCCTATCTTTACTAGTAATTTTTGGACTGACTCGTTCTCATGCTTGGGCACACAACTAGCTCATAGTTCCTCTTATCATCCCAAGTATGATGGGAAAATAGAGGTGGTAAACAAGTGCTTGGAGGGATATCTTTTTTGTTTTACATCAGATAAGCAAGCAAGATGGGTCCAATGGTTATCACTTGCAGAATGGTGGTATAACACCTCCTTTCATACTTCATCTAAAATCTCTCCTTTCTTGGCATTATATGGGTACCATCCACCATCTATCACTTCATCTTTGAGAGTCCAGCCAAAGGTTCGAGCAGTTGAAGAACATATTCAACACCAACAAGAGGTGATTTCTAGTCTCGAGGAGAATTTGGTAATGTCACAAAACCACATGAAGTAGCAGGCAGACCAACATCGCAGTGAAAGACATTTTGAAGTCGGTGATTGGATTTTTGTGCATTTACAACCATATAAGCAAATGTCCTTAAAACAACATAAAAAGGATAACAAGCTTTCACTTAAGTATTATGGTCCTTATCAAGTGTTATAGAAGATTGGAAATGTAGCATACAAACTGGAACTTCCTTCGGCTACTCGGATTCATCCAATCTTCCATGTATCTTGCCTAAAGAAGGTAATTGAATAGACAATATCAACCCAGACTGTGTTACCCAAGCTTGATGAAGAGGGAAAAATCATCTTGGAACCAGAATGCATCCTTCAAACATGCACTAAGTGATTGAGGACAAGGTTCATCACTGGGTATTTGATCAAGTGGAAAAATCTAGAGAATGAAGGCGCAACTTGGGAGGATACAAATTTCCTGTAGCAGCATCCAGATCTTCTCAACATTGGGGACAATGTTGCTTCGAAGGGGAGGGGCATGCTATGCCCTTAATCATATATCTTATATTGGATGTATAAAGCCAACTTGTGGCTATGATAACTTCTTATCATTATGTATCTCTTTCATATATGCTATATTTTCATTAGTGGGTCGACCTTGGTGTTGGCCATAGCATAGGAATAGTATATATAGGGGTTAGTAGGTAGTAGTTGATCATCATATTCAACATTTGAGTCTTATTGTCTGGTTTGGAGGTTGCCCCCTCAAAGTGGCTAAGCTATTCTTCTTGCACATTGAGATCATTTATCTGAAATATTGTGTTCACTGGTTGTATATTACTACTGATAATCAGATTTATACAAGTAATTACATTACAATGTGGAAAAATGATGTATCATAACCCGTGAAAGTAATGATTTTGTTATACCTTATATATATATCACGCGTAAGACACTATGGTTAATGTGTGTGAATCACCATTGTGTTAGTGATGTAGTTATGTGTTATGTTGTGAACCTTACACTAGACAACCCCAAGGGGAGAAATAGTCAAGAGTGTATGTGTGGAGAGAGGAGGCATGGATGAAGTTTTCATAATCTTGAGCCAAGTATGAGTGAGGAAGTGGAGTCTTATATAAACTGAAAACCCACTTCTATTTGTTTAGTATACTTCGAGATTGCTCAGTATATTATGGATGCGCACCACCTTAGGCTCAACTTATGAAAACTAGCATCCCCTGCTCTTTCCTATTGGGTTTTCCCTCAAAAAATCCTATGTTACTTTGACTATGTTGATCCTTGTGGGAATATGGAGGGATGAGTCAGGCAGAAATGATGACAGTTACATTATTTTATATACTCATTTCTAGTTACAAGTATCTTTTTACGAGCTGAGGATTGACATCCGAGTGCCAAAAACTCAATGAGTACCCCTTTAGTTGCCGTATGAGACCACCTAGTGATTGTAATGTGTTATTTCTTGATATGTATTTTACTCGTAAATTGATCATTATCTCTTTTCTTGTCAGAACCATCAGTTTTTATGATTGGTATATTCTTATATTTTGGGCATTTTATTTCGTTGTTGCATTAACATGCAAATTTTTGTACTAACTATGACTAATTAGCCATTTGTTTTTCTTAGTTTAAAACTTTATTTTCATGTTTAAAAGTTTTATAGCCTTTCCCAAGGCTTGGGATTTTTTCCACTTGGCATTTGAAACAGATTGATATGTTGGTTCTAATGTTGTAATGTGTTGGAATAGGGTCATGGGATTCACCACATGGAGTGGTTGAACCTATGGACCTACTTCATTGTAAGGGGGTACGCCCAAAGGAGTTATAGATAACTAGCAGGTTTCTTAACCATGAGTTATTATGTCACTTGGGTTAGGGGTGATGGGGCTCTATGTGCCTAGGGCCATAGGGTGACCCAACCTCATTAAATGGAGAAAGGATATGACACTCTATGATTGAGTGACCTGATGTTCTCAATGGAACTGGTTGAGTGACCTAATATTCTTGATGGCACTCTATGATTGAGTGACCCGATATTATTGATGGAGCTCTATGGTTGAGCGACACGACTTGGTTTTGGCACTATGATTCTTTCATTAAGGGAATAATATGACAAATGGTTTCAGCCTTTTGTTGATTGCACCTTTGCGTATCTATAATTAATGAGAACATTGATGAAAACAGATAATCACGATAACCTGAATAGGCTAAGGATGATCTCCTTAGATGTAAACCTTGTTAATTTCAGGGCCTATCCTAATGATGAACTACTTTGCTAAGGGGATATTACGTCATTGTGATGTAGCATGTCATGAAATCCTTGGCATAAATTCTAGCCTTGAAAGTGAATAGTGATGTTATTGCTCATCTCTATTAAATTGTTAACATTATAGTTTTTAACTAAGTTAAGGCGTTGATAGTTTTGATAGTTCACTTAGCGACCAAAATTGGAATGCAAATAAGACTTCCTTTTGACTAATAATTGGTCTTGAGCCAACCATTCAATAGTCTATCTTACCTAATGGATAATGCTAGCATGGTCGTATTTTCTTGGATGAAGGACTTCAGTCGTTAGTCAAGGACTTAATTATTGAAATTGAAGGCATCAATTCCCTCAAAGCACACCTAAGCAACTTAATCAATCAACGCTAACTATATAACTACTTTGTATATATATATATATATATATATTACAAAAGGGAATTTGCAAAGTTTGAAGTAGTTAAATAACTACTACTGGGGACTTACTAACTTTAAAATGAGCAAGGGACAATCTAATCTTAATCGTATGGTTCTAAACCTAACATGTGAACCTATTGTTGAGAAGCTAGATTTGGGCATTACTCTAGCTATTTGAAAGGATGTATAAACATATTATATGGTATGAAACCTAAATACATAAAAAGGATGGGCATATGAAGTTGTTATTTCTTAGATATTGTATGGTCTCTTAAAAACCTTATACAATCTAAGGTTGTCAAATTGAATTAGTAGGTGAGTAGGCACCCCACCGCCTAAATAAGGGTACCACAATTCTTTATTGTTTTATTTATTCTTCCCACCAACTGAGTTTTAAGGAAAATTATTCGGTTTAACTAAAACTTAAAGTGATTTGCATGTCGTGAAGAGTGACTTCGCTAAAATTTGGATTCTAAAAATGGATTGGTTTGATAAACTTGGCGGCAAGCTCCATTAACTACTGCATTGATGACATTTAATACACATTAAAATTCCCACCTTCCTCAGGCTATGCATGGATGGATTGGGGAAAATAAGGTAGTTTGTGGTATTGATTCACTCCATTCTAAGTTTTTCGCAGAAGCTCTGCATGTAAATAAAATTGAACTGTAAGTTAATATGAGATTGCATGAGGAAAACAATAGTCGAATCGGTGGACAAAAAAACCTCCTAGACTAAATAAATAGTGTGAAAGCATTGTGATCTATTGGATGGTGTAATCCACTTATACATTTGGGGTTTTTTTGAAGAATTATGAGAACATTGCAAGGAAAGAAATACGAGAGTAACATGAATGATACACCCTCAACTTGTTATAATTTCTTGCTCCATTTATTCATTTTACATAAAGAACCTTACTTTGAATGAAATCTGTGTTCTTAATCTTAGTGATGTAGAATCAATTTGTTTTTACTTATGAAGAGAATGAATTATCATTGGTTTGTGATGCATGTTGTTTGGAAAATGATTTGTTGGGTGTATGCTTGGATGTGGTTATTATTGATAAGAAATAACATATTTCTTGAGTTAGAATGTGTGTTGTGGCTGTAATATTAAATGGCTCCTAATTTTATATGCCAATGTTATGTTGAACTCTTAGAACAACTGTGATTTTTTGATTAGCAACACTATAAAACTCTATTTAGGATCTACCCATCTCTTATGGCCTTTAAAGGGAATTAACTGGATAGGGTAGAAAACTGGAGGATGGTTTTTGAGTGATTATGTGCTATATATAACCTTCTAATTCCAGGTGTTTTTTAGATTAATAAGACTCCGGTTTTTTTTTGTAAAATATTTTATTTCACAAAGTATTGTTTATTCTAGTTGGATGTGTCAACTATTTAATAAGTTGACCAGGTTTGAGTTTAGTAAGTAAACATTGTTGAGGAAAAAACTGGTCTCAATGTTTAATTTTGAGCCTATAGGTAACAAGGGAAGCTATGATAAATACAAATTCTGCCCCTTTGACCCTTGAATGGGAATTTTAGAATGCCGTTTATGGTCTAAATCAAGAGCCACTTATGATGGCTTGATTGAATCGCTGATTTTATTAATAGTTATATGTTGTACCTTTTTTGTAATTTAAGTTTTACAGTGCTCATTAGGTTGCACATGTTATAGTTACTCCATTTTTTAAATTCATGTTGATCTCCATTTTTCTTCATTAATAACTCTAGAAGTATTCTGAATCTTTCGAGGTTTAAAGTAGGTTGTGGAAATGTTATGTTTGAGAGTTGATTACTGTGATGGTTAAGTCCAACTTGTTTTACTCCCTTCACTTCTATTTTCTTCTTAGCCTTGATAATGGAAATTAGACATGCTCCTGTAAAAACCTTGTATGATATTCAACGAGATAATTTATTAATTATTATTACTAAATCTTGGTTGTTCTTGAAATAATATGCTGAGTTCTAAAGTAATGTAAATTTTGACTAAGAACCTCCTTTCTCTTGGAATATTTGCAGTTTACTGTTGTTCTTTAGGAAAAAATCCTAAATAAGTAAGTTGATCTCCCTGAATCTTATGCCGTAGATCTTGTGATCATAAAAGTGTTGAACAATTCCTTACAGTAGGTACTTCCCTATATTAACGTATGCGTTATTACAAATAGTTGTAATTGATTTTGAGATCCTTATGCTCTTGGCTATGCTTAGCCTGGTTTATTGATTAACCTTCTTCGTGGATCAAAAATCTATATTGAAGGTTTGATGATTATTTGTCACTGGTATTGAACTACCATTTAACCAACTGTTAGAAGGTTTAGGGAAAAGACATGGGATGATTCCATGAGTTTTGATGATCCCTTATGATGAGCTATTTAATTTTATCTGAAGCTGGTTTTTATGTTTCAAATGTTTGAATCTAAGTCTTTAAGTATGGTTGGGGATTAAAGTGTCTGCAATAGAAAATCTCTTGGCTTCAAGGTTTTAGAATTTGAGGATATTACTCCGTAGTAGTAATTGATATGGAACAAAACTTGATTGATCTTGTTAGCCATAATATGTGTTATGTTAAGAAACTGGATGCATTGAGTTTGTGTGGTAATCCATTTTGGGACAAAATGGTTAAGCTATATACTCCTACTCTTATGTGAAATGATAACTCAATTCATCATCTAACTGAGTCCATATAAATGTGCTGGATTCTTGTTGGGTGTTAAGTTTTCGAGTTGAATTATGTGGTATTTCAGCTCACCGGAAGCGACTCTTTACTTCTTGCAAATGATATATGTTTCCCTTAGTGATTGCGGTGTTTTCTTGACATGTAGAAAGTTCCTTTTTGATTTCATTAGATTGTGTCATGAATATAGTTTGGTATGCTTCAACCTTTTTTAGAAGAATGAGTTAGTAGATTGTTTTTATATTCTAATGGAGTCTTTGACTTACCAAAGAAATACGAGTTGTGATGTTTTGAATTTGTTATGAACAAACTCATAGGATATTGAATGTTTAGATGAGATATTTGAGTTAAGTAACAATCATGTTATCTTGACAACACTAGGTAACTGCTCTCCTAGAGGCTGTTAAATGCTCATAATGTTTATCAGGTACGGATATGTTTATAACAATGCTGAAGTATGGAATTATGTTCTTTTTCCCAAACTTAGAATGTTTAATTAAAATTCTTTATGTTGAGGTAAGTCTTGGCTATATAATTTGTGGTTGAATTTATCTGTTCACTTATAGCATTATGCTATGATTGCTTATCATCCTGTAGATAAGCATTGATTATATTATTTTAATTGAAAACTCTTGAAGTCTTGGCATTATTGCTTGGACCTTAGTTGACCTTGGGGAATGTATGAAAATATTTGTTGGTTCTATTATGAAAGATTTGAGATATTACTTGACTGTGATAATTGGTATATTTATGATTACTTAATGGTTGAGTAAATGATTTTAGGCATGCAAGTATGGATTACATGACTAAAATCATGTACTCTTGTATTTTAGTCTGTTGAAAACTTATGGTTCTCATGTTTATCTTAGAACATAAGTGACTAATTTTCAGTGACATAATAAGTTCTATTAAAGTGTAAGACTGAAATTGATTATTTTCTTGGCTCATTATATCAATTGCTCTTGGCATGTTTTAGAAAGAATTGTTTACCATTTTAAGATCTGTAATATTATTCATAAAAATAATAAGAGTTCTTTTTATGAAATAGCTAAGTAAATCACGCTGTTATGATGAGTTGGTGTTTATCATGCTCAGTTCATGTGAACTGACTCGTGCTAACAATTTTGTAGATAAACACCGAGAAAGGAGGGTGAAGTATTTAGTTTTGTATATTCTTTTGATCAAGGAAAGGCTGAAGATATGACTGATTTTGAATGTTCTTAAATGAAAAACTTCTCCTTGAAAACAAGAAAGGCCTTGCTATTTAATGTAACTATTTTTGATCATTAAAATGAAGGTTTTGATCATTCCTATAAACATGAATTGTACATATTTCTTGAAAGAATTAAGGTCAGATTTCTTGTTGCAATATCTTGGTTTAAAGATGATTAATTGCCAATGATGGATTTTAGATCTGTAATTAATACAGATGGACAATTAGTGTCTAAGCTACTATTGTACTAAGCATTAGTATAAAACAAATAGTAAGTGCTACACGCAACTTATGTGTGGATGCTAGGAAGAAAATAATGAACTAAGAATGGAATGTTACTCATGAATATTATGTTCTAATTAATAATGTGCTAAACCTAGTTGGAAATAGATCAGGTTACCAGTGGGTGACTATCTAATTATATAAATTATTATATCAACCTACTTGAACACTTTTGTTAAGTTCATAAAGGTTATGATTAAGGTGTCCTTAACCAACAGAATGTTCCTAGCAATAAGATTGACTATCTTAAAATGGCCGCTACTAAGAAGAATGCAGCTGGATGATCATGGAACCATAGTAAAGTTATGATAAGCAAGAATATTTTTGCTATGACTAATTTGTAAACGTAGGTTATACTAAATCATATCAAAGGATATACGAACATAATAATGAGTTCGAGTGAAAACAATACTAAGTCCCTTACAAAGACAATATACATAAACATTAATAGGAAGAACTTATGGTAATCTAACATGAAGATATATTAAGAATGGTTTCACTGTTCAGGAATTACAGAAATGAGATAATTTGTTTCTAGGAGATGATAATGCATTTGCAAAGGGGGTTGTCCCATAATGCGTCATTATGAGCATATAAGTATGATATCCAGTTACAATGGAAGTAAGATGGGAACATGCATACTAAGTTGAAAAGAAAGTAGTATCTAAACCCTAACCATAGTCAACATTGTTATTATCTCTAAAAGAGATAAATATATGAACATTATAAAATAGATTAAAGATCTTATGTAAAAGGCTATGAAAGGAGAAGATGAATGGGAAAGTAGTTCATCAAATCTATATTAACAAATACTCCAGATATATCTTACTTGATGGATATATTAAAACAAATGAATGCTCTTGATTAAGCTACAACTAAGAAAAGTGAAGTGCTTATGCTTAATTAATTATTGGCATCGATAGTCTATGGTACTTGATAAAAAGTATGAATCATACCTAAATACCTAGCTTTATGTAAGTACATATCCCTAAAATCTGAAATAAAGAAAACATGGGCTTAGTTGATTAAGCTGGGACAATTTTAATCTGTAATGATGATCATAGACTAGGATAGTATCGTTTTCCATTTATGGTTATCTTGGGCATGAGATCTAGTAAGGTAACTAAGCGTTTGAAGATTAAAGGTCTTGGGATCAACTTAAACTGGACCTTAGGTATGACCCATTCATGGAGAAGGTGTCGTAAGGCCTAGACTGTTCTTATGATTAATAATTACCTTGAAAACATTAAACACCATGCACCAATACATGATTCTAGGTGGGTGAACTCACTGCATATGCTACACAGTCGTATCCCTGTGATGATGGTTGTCACCATTAGGATACTGTTGTTTAGCAGCTGTAATGAGTTGTCTCATCAAGAGACTGGATTGTAGTATGGTGTTGCTTTAAGTACAAAACTTGATAGAGTTACAAAGATAGATTGGACCTCCTGGGTATGCACCCTTATATCAAATTATGATGGTTACGGGAAGGGAAGTGGTCTAGTAGCAAGGTGAATTGTTACAAGACACTTACTTTCCCATAGGCATCATAGGATGACATTTAGGTACGTCTTTGTGTAGGTTAAACTGGATTTTTACCTTGTTCAAGACTTGTAGCTGTTTACAACATCTACATTGTGAATCCATATAACTAAATAAGTGATTAAGGTGAAACGAAAATTTCCTAATGCCGAGTGTGTCATCATGGAATTGAGCATGGCATACATGACTCAAAAAATTTTTACAAATTGGTGTAAGTTGTTGGTTACACTATCGATATTTCACTATGATCTAAGTTTTCATATGCCTGTGGAATTCATAGGTGGAAACTAGCTAGACACTTAGGAGTCTTCACTTAGATATCATACCTTGTTAAAGGATAACCAAAGGATACATTTGATGTATGAGCTCATACAAAGCATTGAGGGAGAATGAGAACAAGTAGGTTCAGTAATCTCTCATACAGTTGCACATGGTTCATGACAGTTATCAGAAATTGATTGTATTAAGGTTTATGTAGATTTAAATATATGGGTATTTAAATCAACTGCATAAAGTAAAAAACTAAAAAAATCCTAGATATGAAGTGACAAAAAGTGGATGTTACATTTTGGTATCAGAGCTGAAGGTTGCAACTCTTGGACTTATTGGGTCCTTACGCTAATTAAATTTTTTAATTTTTTTTCAAAATAAAATGGATATGGGAAGGATGCGCCAAGAAGAAAGAACCGATTCATATTTTGTTGTGGTTTCAATGGTGCAAAAGTTAGACAAAATCCTAGCAATCCTTCGCTATACCCGGAACTGGATAGATGCCTTGGAGAAGCTGGTGATGGGTGAAAGTGATAAGTTGGATAAAGGAAAACTTAAGTTTGTTACTAACAAATAACAAGAGAGTTGTTTAAATGATGAACTGATCAATGGTGACAAGTTTTGGACTTACCAATCCAAAGGAAAACTGAAACCAAAATCAGGGAAAGCATTAGATAAACTTGGACCCTTTTCCGATAATATGTTATTTGGAAAATCCAGTGGGCTAAAACCAAATTTGCTAGACCTTCCCACTCATAAAAATAAAAATAATCATAAGAATGATAATTCTTCTTCCTCTTGGAATGCTAAGAAAATTTGGTGGAAAAATCATATTAGGAAAATGTGTTCTACCAAAAATAAAATTACCCAAAAACTTGCAGTGATAACCTGCAGGAAAAAGCATAGTATCGTTGCAAATGGCAAAGTTAAATGTGATCAATCAAGTCTTGTTGGTAGATGTTTCATGTGTGGTAATGGGCATTATGCCAACAAATGTCCTTTAAAGAATATGAACAAGCATCAAATGATGAAGCATACTGCAAGAGTAGACAACATGGGAAAGGAACATGTATCCCTAATAGGATACAAAGGAAATTGTGAAGGGATCCATGAGATTAGTATTCTTCAATACTAAAAGAAATAAAATATGGATTTGTTGTACTCAATGAAAAACTGATCAACAATTGTGAAACCTAACTCTTCTTTTTGGTATGGAATAAAAATGTCTAATTTTTTTTAACTTATGTCAGATTAGGTAGAATTTATCTGAATGGTTGTTCTGTGTTCTGTCAAATATTTGACCTACATAATTATATCTCAACTCTAAGATACTAAAATCATCATATTCAGTTCGTTGACTCTTAGTAGTAGAATAAAAATTTGTTGATGGAAAAACCTATAGCTTATAAAGTAACTTTGTTACTTAACACTTTGAGAGGTTTTATGTAAGCCAGTTTCCTCAAACTTCTATAAACTTGAAGACCTCTTGCTTGAGGATAGGTAATTAGACTGTCAGTACTCTTTCTTGAGTCGAAAATGTTAAAAATTTCCTTAATAAACAAATATGGTGGATCATAGGCTTGGATAACCAAGTTGACAGTATTCTTGGATTGGACTAGGATTATGAGATAAAAAGTGTAAGATATGTTGAGCTAGTTGATAGCTAATATATGAAATATTTAAGTTTAATTGAATGAATGATTAGTTGTACCTTTGCTTATAAATTAAATATTGCAAGGTCTTGATCCTCCAATCGATTTTTTTTAACAAAACATAAAATGTGATATGTCTAAATGAAACACCACATATTCACATGTTGTAAATTTTCAGTAGAAAGGAATAGATCTCCCTTAAATGGATATCAGGTAGGCTTATTAGGACTGATTGTTCTTGTTTAAAAAAAAAGAGGGGAGTTTCCTTGTTTGGTTCATCCTTTCAAAACTTTTTTTTAACTATATCTTTTATATATCAAATATATATATTGAAAAAAAAAAGATTTAATAATGCGGACTGCATGATTATTTGCATTCTAATAAGTTGATACAACTAGTGAATTTAAGTTTTGAACCTAAAACCATAAACTATCTAGGGAATTATCACTATAACCTGTGTGGAATTTTTTTGATTTTATTTAAGAAAGGACCACATCATCGGGATGATGATGCTTTTAATAGGGGAGGTATCTAATGCCCCATGGTTTCACTACTATTTTTATAAGAATGTTAGGACAAATGGTTTCATCATTTGTTGCTTGCACCTTTGCATATCTATAATTAATGGGAACATTGATGTAAACAGGTAATCACAATAACCTGAATATGCTAAGGATGATCTCTTTAGTATGTGAACCTTATTAATTTCGGGGGCCTATCCTAATGATGAACTAATTTGCTAAGGGGACATTACATCATTGTGATGTAGTATTTCATGAAATACTTGGTGTAAATTTATGCCTTGAAAGTGGTTAGTGATGTTGTTTCGCATCTCTATTAAATTATTAACATTATAGTTTTTAACTAAGTTATGTTCAGGCTTTGATAGTTTTGATAGTTCACTTAACGAATAAAGTTGAAATGTGAATAAAACTTCCTTTTGACAAATAATTGGTCTTGATCCAACCATCTGATAGTCTACCAAACCTAATGGATAATGCTAGCATGGTCGTATTTTCTTGGATGAAGGACTACACTCGTTATTCAAGGACTTAATTATTGAAATTAAAGGTATCGATTCCCACTAGTCATACACAAGCAACTTACTTGATCAATGCTAACGTATATAATATATATATATATATATATATATATATATATATATATATACATATATATATATATACATATATATATAAAAGGGAATTTGTCAAAGTTTAAATTAGTTAAATAACTACTATTGGAGATTTATTAACCTTGTATAAACAGGGAAAGGACAATATGATCTTTGTGGTATGGTTATACACCTAGCACATGTGAACCTATTGTTTGAGAAGCTAGATGTGACATTACTCTAGCTAATTGAAAGGTTGTATAATACATATTAAATTGAATGAATCCTTGAGTCATGTAAAAAGGATGGGCATCTAAATTTTCTAGTTCTTAGATATTGTATGGTCTCTTATAAACCTTATACGATCTAAGGTTGTCCAAATTGAATCAAGTAGGTGAGTTGGCACCCCACCGCCAAAGTATCTATACCAGAATTCTTTTATTGTTTTATTTATTCTTCTCCACCAACCGATTTTTAAGGAAAGAGGTATTCGGTTTAACTAAAGCTTAAAGTGCTTTGCATGTGTACAAATAGTGGACTTTGCTAAAATTTGGAAGATAAAAATAGCAGGTTTGATAAACCTGTGGCAAGCTCCATTAAATTTTGCATTAATGACATTTAATACTCATTAAACACCCACCTTTCTTAGGCTGATGTGTGGATGGAATGGGGAAAGAAAATCAGTTTGTGGTGTTGATTCATTCCATTCCAAGAAATTTACAGAAAATTTACATGCAAGGAAAAATGGAACTATGTGTTATTATGAGATTGCATGATGAAAACAATAGTTGAATCAATTGGACAACAAGTTCTCCCAGACTCAATAAATATTGTGAAAGCATTGTGATTCGGTTGGATGGTGAAATTCAGCTTCAATATTTGGGGGTTTTCTGAAGAACCATGAGAACATTGCAATTAAAAAAATACAGGAGTAACAGACATGATACACCTTAAACTAGTTATAATTTCTTGCTCCATTTAGTCATTTCACATAAAGAACCTTACTTTGAATGAAATATGTGTTCTTAATCTTAGTGATGTAGAATCGATTTAATATTTTACTTCTGAAGAGAATGAGTTATCTTTGATTCATGATGCATGTTGTTTGGAAATGATTTGCTGGGTACAGGATTGAATATGATATATTATTGATAAGAAATAACATATTTCTTGAGTTTGAATGAGTGTTGTGGCTGTAATATTAAATGGGTCTTTGGCTTGATATGCCCAGTGTTGTTTTGAACTCTTATTACAAATTGTGATTTGTGATTATCAATACTGTAAAAAAATTGTTTAAATTTCTACCCATCTCTTTCGGGGTTATAAGGGAATTTAAAAGATATTGTGGAAAACTAGAAGCCGGTGTTTGTGAGGTTATGTGCTGTAGATAACTTTCCTAATTCCAGGTATTCATTAGATTGATGTAACTCCAGGTTTATTCTTTTTAAATAAATCTATTTTGAGGAATATTGTTTAGTCTTGGTTGGAGGCATCGATTGTGCTTATAGTCGATCTAGTTTGAGTTTAATAAGTAATCATACTAAGGAAAAACAACTATTTTTAATATTTAATTTTGAGCTTGTAGGTAATAAGGGAAACTGTAATTAATATGAAGTCTACCTCTTCAACCCTTGAATGGGACATTTTAGAATGAATTTTATGGTCTAACTCTAGAGCCACTTATGATGGCTTGACTGAATTGATGAGTTTCCTTATAGTTAACTATTGTAATTTGTTTGCAATTTAAGTTCAGTAGTGCACATTAGGTTGTATGTGTTCTGTTACTCTGTTTAGTTAATTCATGTTGATATCATTTTATTCATTAATAACTCTATGGAAGTATTCCAACTCTTTGGGGTTTAAATGTAGGTTGTGGAAATGTTAAATTTAAGAGTTGATTACTATGATGGTTAAGTCCAACTTGTTTTACTTCCGTCACTTCTTTTATCATCTTAGCCCTTGATAACGGGAATTAGACATGCTCATGTGATAACCTTGTATGATATTGAACGATCTAAATTATTAATTATTATTACTATGATTTTCTTAAAGCTTTGTTGTTCTTACAATACTATACTAGGTTCAAAAGTAAATTCAATTTCGACTAAGAACCTCATTTTCCTTGAAAAATTTACAGTATATTGTTGTTCTTTAGAAAATAATCCTAAATAAGTAAGTTGATCTCCTTAAAGCTTGTGCATTAGATCTTATGGTCAAATGAGTGTCGAACAGTTCCTCTCTGTAGGCACTTCCCTATCTTAACGTATGAGCTATTACTAATAGTAGGTGTATTAGATTTTGAGATCCTTATGCTCTTAGATATGCTTTGTTGAGTTTATTGATTACCCTTTTCTTTGTGGATCAAAAATATGTATCAAAGATTTGATGAGTCATTTGACACTGGTAGCGAACTACCATTTATCATTTGCAAGAAGGTTTAGGGAAAATGATATGGAAATATTCCATAAGTCGAGTTGATTATCCCTTTGTGTGTTTGTTCAGTTTTATCTGAAGTTGGTTTTATGTTTCAAATGTTTGAATTTAAGTCATTAAGTACGGCTAGGGATTAAAGATGTCTATGAGAGAAATCCTCTTCACTTCAGGGTTGTAAAATTTGGTGGATATCCCTCCTTTGTAGTAATCAATACAAAAAAAAATGTTGTTTGATCTTGATAACCATACCATGTGTTCTGTTAAGAAATTGGATGCATTATTTTGTGTGGTAAATTTTGGGACAAAATGGTTAAGCTATATATTCCTACATTGATGTGATGTGTTAACTGGTTTTTTCATCTAACTGAGTTCATATAAAGGTGTTAGATCCTTGTTGGGTGTTAAGTTTCTGAGTTGTAATCATGTGGTATTCACATTCACCTAGAAGTGACTCTTTACTTCTTAGAAAATGTATATTCTGTTTCCCTTAGTTATTTTGGTGTTTTCTTGACATATAGAAAGTTCCTTATTGATTTCATTGGATTATGTCATGAATATAGTTCGGTATGTTCTAACCCTGTTTAGTAGAATGGGTTAGTAGATCATTTTAATATTCTAATGGAGTCTTGACTTACCAAGGAAATACGGGTTGTTCTGATTTGAATTTGTTATGAGAAAACTCATAGGATATTGAATGTCCAAATGGGCTATTTGTGTTAAGTAAAAATCATGTTTCATCTCAACAACACTAGGTAACTGCTCTCATAGAGGCAGTTAAGTGCTTATAGTGTTTATCAGGTATTGATATGTTGATAACAATACTTGAAGTATGGAATTATGTTCTTTTTCCTAAGCCTTTGGAATGTTCAATTAAAATTCTTTATGTTGAGGTAAGTGTTGACTATGGAATTAGAGATTTGGTTGGAATTTATAGTTGTTCGCTCTCATGCCATGATGTTATGATTGCTTATTCATACTCTGTAGATATTGTTGGGACCTTAGCATGTTGATTTATTCATTGGTTTTAATGAAAAAATCTTGAAGTCTTGGCATTATTGCTTGGACCTTAGTTGACCTTGGGGAATGTATGAAAATGTATTTGTTGGTTATGTTATGTATAAGATTTGAGATATTGCTTGACTATGATGTGTTGATATATTTATGATTACTAAATTGTTGAGTAAATGATTTTAGGCATGCAAGTATGGGATTGCATGACGGAAATCATGTTACTCTTATATTTTAGTCTGTTGAAAACTTATGATTCTCATGTTTATCTTATAACTTAAGTGACTGATTTTTAGTGACATGAATAAGTTGTATTAAAGTGTAAGACTGAAATTTATTTCTTTCTGGCTCATTATATTGGATTGCTCTTGGCATGTTATAGAAAGAATTGTTTACCGTTTTAAGATCTGTAATATTAATTCATAAAAATAACGAGAGTTTTTTTTATGAAATAACTAAGTAAAGCATGTCATTGTGATGAGTTAGTGCTTATCATGCTCAGTTCGTGTGAATTGACTCGTGCTAACAATTTTTCAAATAAACGTCGAGAAATGAGGGTGAAGTATTTGGTTTTGTACAATCTTTTGATCAAGGAAAGTCTAAAGATATGACTGATTTTGAATGTTCCTAAATGTAATTTTTCTCCTTAAAAATGAGAAAGACCTTGCCATTTAATGTAACTATTTTTAATCATTGAAATGAAGTATTTTGATCATTCTTATAAACATTAATTGTACTTTTTTCTTGAAGGAATTAAGGTCAGATTTCTTGTTGCAATGTCTTGGTGTAAAGGTGATTAATTATCAATGATGGATTTTAGATCTGTAATTAATACAAGATAGTCAGTTAGTGTCTAAGCTACTAATGTACTAAGCATTAGTATAAAACAAATAGTAAGTGCTACACGCAACTTATGTGTGGATGCTAGGAAGAAAATAATGAACTAAGAATGGAATGTTGCTCATGAATATTGCGTTCTAATTAACAATGTGTTAAATTCACTTGGAAATATCAGGTTACCAGTGGGTGACTGTCTAATTATATAAAGTATATTATATCAACCTTACTAGTATACACTTTGTGTTAAGTTCATCAATATGTATGATTAAGGTGTACTTAACTAGTGAAATGTTCCTAGTAATAAGATTGGCTATCTTAAATGGCCACTACTAAGTAAGCTATCTGGATGATCATGGAACCATAGTAAGGTTATGATAAGCGGGAATATTCATGCTATAGCTGATTTATAAACTTAGGTTATACTAAATCATATCAAAAGATATAAGAATGTAATAATGAGTTCTTGTGAAAGCAATATTAAGTCCCCTATAAGGACAATACACATAAGCATTAATAGGAAGAGCTTATGGTAATCTGAAATGGAAATATATTAAGAATGGTTTCATTGTTCAGGAATTACAGAAATGAGATAATTTTTTCTAGGAGATGATAATGCATTTTAAAAGGGGGTTGTCCCATAATGCGTCATTATGAGCATATAAGTATGATAACCTGGTTACAATGGAAGTAAGATGGGAACATGTGTACTAAGTTGAAAAGAACATAGTATCTGAACCCTAACCCTAGTCAACACTATTATTATCTCTAAAGAGGATTAGTATAGTGATCATTATAAAAGGATTAGTATATGAACAATATAAAGAGATTAAGGATCATATGCATAAGGCTATGAAAGGAGAAAAGGAATGGGCAAGTAGCTCATTCAATCTATCTGAACAGATACTCTAGATATATCTTACTTGATGGATATATTAAAACAAATCAAAGCTCTTGATTAAGTTGTAACTAAGAAAAGTGAAGGGCTTATGCTAAAAATTTTATTGCCATCGATAGTATATGGTACTTGATAAAAAGTATGAATCATACTTTAATACTTAGCTTCATGTAATTACATATCCCTAAAATATGAAATAAATAAAACATGGGCATAGTTGATTAAGTTGGGATATATTTTAATCAGTAATAATGATCATAGACTGGGTTAGTACCCGTTTTCCACTTATGGATAACTTAGATTATGAGATCTAGAAAGGTAATTAAGTGTCATGGAAATTGGGGCCCTGCGATCAATTTAAACTCAGACCTTAGGTATGACCCATTTTGTAGAGAAGGTGTCATGAGGCCTAGACTGTTCTTTATTGATTAATAACTACCTTGAAAAACATTAAACACCATACACCAATACAGGATTCTAGGTGGGTGAACTCATTGCATATGCTACACAGTCTATATCCCTGTGATGACGGTTGTCACCATTAGGTTACTATTGTTTAGCAGTTGTAATGAGTTGTCTCATCAAGAGACTGGATTCTAGTATGGTTTTGCTTTAAGTACAAAACTTGATAGAGTTACAAAGACAGGTTGGACCTCCTGGGTACGCACCCTTATATCAACTTATGATGGCTGCGGGAAGGGAAGTGGTATAGGAGTAAGGTGAATTGTTACAAAGACATTTAATTTGCCATAGGAATCATAGGATGACATTGAGGTATGTCTTCGTGTAGTTTAAGTTAGATTTGTACCTTTTTCAAGGCTTGTAGTCTGTTTACAACATCTACATTGTGAATCCATATAATTGAATAAGTGATTAGGGTGAAACAAAAATTTCATAATAATGAGTGTTCCATTATGAAATTGAGCATGGCATACATGACTTGGAAAATTTACACAAAGTGGTGTAAGATGCTAGTTACACTATCAAGATTTCACTATGATCTAAGTTGTTAGATGTCTGTGGTTTTCATGGGTGGAACCCAGGCAGAAACTTAAGAGTATTCACTTATATATCATACCTTAATAAAGGAGAACCAAAGGATGCATTTGATTTATGTGCTCATACAAATAATTGAGGGAGAATGAGAATGAGTAGATTTAGTAATCTCTCATGCATACTTGTACATGGTTCATGATAGTTATTAGAAATGGATTGCATTAAGGTTTATGTAAATTTAAATATACGGTTTTTTAAATCAGCATGCATTAAGGCTTATGTATATGGTTATTTATTAAAAAATCCTAGATATGAAGTGACACAAAGTGGTTGTTAGAGATGCTTTGGGAGGTATATGGAATTGTTTTGCGATGCTTTGGGAGATATATAAAAATTATTTTGAGATATTTTGTGATGTATGGATTTGGTGTTATGAGTTATGTGTACTCTTGTGAGTCTTGTTAGACATTTTTATTTTTGAGGTTTGACACTCCCCTAGGTTGGTATATACTATTGGATATTGTCATGGAACTGTGTTGGTACAGTCACATTTTTTTTGGTCATGTGATACAAGTTGCCTTTGTATCAACGTCATGATTCACCGTTTTTTAGTCACTTGTGTATGTGGGATCTATGCTTGTGACATAATTGTTGGAAATTATTTGCTATGTGGACTACTTGTTTTCTTTCCTTGGTGGAATTAGAGGTCTTGTGATGTGATCCAAT
Organism: Taxus chinensis; assembly: GCA_019776745.2. NCBI lineage: Eukaryota > Viridiplantae > Streptophyta > Pinopsida > Cupressales > Taxaceae > Taxus > Taxus chinensis. The sequence goes on along the minus strand of CM034156.1, from coordinate 143,122,264 downwards.
CTTGAAATTTTGTAGCAATATGTCTCATGGGTCGTTTGTGTCATGTTAATTTTTTTTTGACACCTTGAGGCTAATTACTATTGGGTACGCATGAACATAAGATGATTTAAATTCTAAACAATGAATACTACGAGTTTGAGATTAAGAAATACTGTAAAATAAAAGAATAAATGAGAAACAAAGTAGAAGATAACTAACTACCAATCTTCATAAAACATTAAAATTTAAGATATTTCCAAAATTATTTTGTTTCCTTGTGGTCGCGTTGTATTGAAAAGTCAAATTTTTAAACATGTGTCATTTTTTTTACCTTCTTGCCTACGCATGCTTTGAGCTTTGATGTTGTGTCACATCGAGGATGATGATCTTATAAGGTGAGGGAGATATAATTCCCCCACGTTATTCGAAACATAATAACAGGTGTAAAGTCTGATTACACTGACTTTGGCAGCATGCAACAGGCATAGAAGAGATGCATTCTAAAATCCTTTTCAGACATGTCATTTTCCTTGCAAAATAATACAAGCACCTTATTTGAGGTTCAAAAGCATCAACCACGAGGAGGCCTAGGCTACGTTGTATACTTAACAATAAATGGATAGTCGAGCGTGTCCATATTTAGAGTGATGCTTTATTATCAATGGTAAAGAATGGCTCTGTACCCTCATAATCAAATAAAGAGAACGTGAATGGGAACTTTGCTGAAAGGACCTCTCTCTGTTAGCCGCCTAAAATATGTCTCATTTTGACATCAACGAATCATGCACACAAAAGTAAATCTAACCTAATCTCTCCACATTTTTCTATGAACAAATTTATTAGTCTAAATTTTGTTTCTGCATTTGAATCCAGTTCAAAATATCTAAGTGGAAGGATACTTCAGTTGCCTTTTTTTGTGTTGTTTTATGCAGAAGATAATGGAAAGGCTTTTCCCAAGTCTTCTAGATGAAGTCGGTAAACACTTTTCTCTCAGGATCTCATATAAATATCATCAAAAGCTCATAAAAGTGTGCAAAAGTTGATAAGCTTCTTTGAACAACCTCAAATTCTATCAAGAGAGGAAATTCTTGAAAACATGCGACGAATACATATTTTTGGTTACAAATATTAACCACCCCATTGTTCCCAATGGGTATGAATTGAGTGTGTGCAACCCCATTGAAGATAAATGGAGAGTGAGATTTTAATCCATTCTTGAGAGAGCAGGATTGATGATTCCCGTTGTCGTAAACCATAAATTATTTATGATCGGTTGATCGGACCACCTTAAGACCGTTATTTCTTATGATTTTTTTAATTTTTGGGAGATGGGATTCTCAGGTAGCCGAGGTGCCAAATCACAAATATATGTGTGTATGCTCGGCATCACCTAACGGAGGAGGAATGATATACATGGTTGGAGGAGGACTGATTGCTTTTCCAAGAAGAGGTTTTGACTGTGGAGCAGCAATGTACAACGAAGAGAAAAAATAACAGGTGGGAAACCCTTCTAGACATGAACAGGTCCAAGGGGTACTCACATGGTGCTTTCTCCGATGGAAAATTTTACGTAGAGAGCACCCATACCGAGAGGCACTTGAAAGTGTTCAATACCACTGCACATGTATACAATTATTTGGAGTGGGATGACACATGGTATTCCTTTTGTGATGTGTCTGCATTTGGGAAATTGAATTCATTTAAAAGAGAGGAAGAAAGCACAAAGCATGTGAACTGTTGTAAAAAGTCTTAAAGAATCCTTGTTCCCATGGAATGCAATGATTACTGGATATTCAAGAAATGGATTCATGGAAAAAGTAAGCGAAATATTTTAACAAAATGCTTTTCATGGATCAAGCGTCATTGCGAAAATTTCCTAGTTGATGTTTGTATCAAGCTTCGGGAAAAAGGTATGGACTTTCCCTTTTTATCTTGTACTAAATTCCGCTTTAATCATTTCTTACATTTGCAAACTAAATGTTAATTATTAGGAAATGTAACTCCAACCAATGTTAAAATGTTACTTCATTGAGAATTGTCAAACATCAAATAAAAAAAACTTATGACCTTAAAAGATATGCGCATGGAGCGCCACACCCAAATTTACCGTAAACCTGTAACTCCTTGCATGACCCCTGGTAATGTGGTACACTGTGAGAAACTTAACTAAGTAGTATGAACTTAATTAACACCCTTGCATGTCAAATTTCTAAGTCCACTTAGGTTACCAATCACTTCTAGTGATGTGCTCTTTTAAGTAAAATGCAATCGGTTTTGGCTTTTGGTTACCACGTAGTTTGAGCGAAAACGAAAAACACATCCACCTATCCTTAGACCACCAGCAAGAGAATTCTAATCCATATGCATTTCAATGAAAACACCTTCGGAGGCTAGTTTTGTGAGTGGGTTTTGGGGCCCATTGATCACTGAGGAACAAAAATTATTATCATAATTACGATAACTGGCTCCATAGTTACTCTTGTAACTCGAGCTCTGCTCTTCGTAATAAAATTCCGTCAAACATGATTAATTCTATGTATGTGGGAGAGTACACATAAATCATCAAACTTCATGTTAAAATTTAAAACGATTGTTTTCAAGGCCCAATTTGTGAGCAGTTTAGATGTTTTGGCCCACGTGGACCAAAATTGTAACTTTAGCTAGACACACCATCTAAGGGTTCTGTTGACTCCTAGATAACCATGAAAACTTCTGCTTATCTTGTCCACAATTTATAGAGTATGAATTGATCAAATTATTTTTGGGAAATTATGATGTTTCTCTCTTCCCTTTTCTCTTTCTAGAAGTAACTCTGATATTTTGACTGGTTCTAAAAATGTAAATGAGTTATAAATGTCATGGGTTTGAAATGAAATGAAAATTTGATAATGTATGTGATTATGATATGATGAATACAAAGGAAAATGAAATCCAGAATTTATCTCTCTTACCCTTTCTCTCTCTAGAGATAATTATGAAAATATTGATTGGGTTTTGAAAATATAAATGGGTCAAAATGCATATGAGTTGAAATGAAATGTAAATTGGATACAAGACGTTATAGTGATTTGAAAAAAAAATGAATCCAATATTTTCTTCCACCTTCCCTTACTCTTCCCTCTCTCTCTCTCTCTCTCTCTCTCTCTCTCCCTATCTTTATATCTCTCTATTGTCTATTTCGATTGTTTGAAATGATGGATGTGTGGAATTTACGTTTGAGTGTAGGGTATTTCCATACTCAATCCTAGTACTGACGTAATGTTAGTTGTAGGTATTCCGAACAAGAGGAACTTTCTAGATGTGATATGTTGAAATTAATGAGTTCTCATTGTAAAGTTATATTCATCTTGCAATACATGTATTACCATAGAATAATGATATGTATTGTTGTTTGAAGAATTGTTATTTGTATAGTTTGAAAAGGGATGACCAATGTGGCTATATTTTATAGTGTCGAATTGGATGTGAAGTTGTGCTTGATGTTGTATCTATGTTATAAAGATGGTAAACTAATCTTTTGCTATGTTTATTATTGGTTTATTTCCTTAACACCAAAAATGCTTGTTAGAATCTCATCTCATTAAAACTAATGAAATTAACAAAACAAGCTATAATGCCTATTGTACTTCCTCTCCCCATTTGATTCTTTTCGAGGGTATAAAACAAGTTAATCTTGTTAATAAAATAATCTAATCTCATTTATCATCTTCTTGTTTCACACCAAATCTTGAATAAGTTAACCCCCTTGTTCGTAATTTCCCTTGGTACCCCAATGGGTGGCCAAAGCCTTGCAATATAGTTGGTGGTTGCACCTACAATTGATCTCTTTGAGATCCAAATTATGTGAGTGGAGACTATGTTTCGAATTACTTGCGTATACACCCAACAATTGAAATAGGTCCTTAAGAGGCTTTTGTAATGCATGTAAGATTATTTGGGATATCTCTCTTACAATATACACTTAATACTTACGTGTCTAAAAGAAATGAAATTAGTTGTCTTGTCTGAGTTCATACTCCTTATAGTCTTAAATACCTAAGTGTTACGTAAGTGTTATAGGAATTCCATTTGTTCCAAAAATGATGTTAATACATGACCAAAGTAATCGCGTAAATGTATTTAGTAAAAGGGTAAATAAGATTAAACTAAGGAATGACCGCTACAAACAAAACACCATTGAGCGATGTCAAAACCATCTAAAATGTCAAAAGTGATCATAAAATGAATGCAATTAAGTAGAGCTCCACGACTAATACAAAGCCCTGATAAATAAATAAATAACCAAATATGAAGCAAGATCACATGATTTGCTTGCGTAAATGTGGATTAAACAAATGTTAATGAAATAATAAAATTTAGACTTGAGAATGGGATAACTTCAGCTGTAGCCAAAGGTCTTGTGAGTTAAGGAACTTGCACTCTAGTTGGACTTGTAAAAGTTAGTAGAACCCTTGGCATAGCTAGGAATATATGAAACCTAGGATCACTTAGGAAGTAGAATCCATGGTCAAAACATGTAATTAACCCATTTTCTATTAGGAGTAAATCATTAAGATGAGGAAACATAAGCAATTTGAAATTTGAATTTTGTCACTTAAAATTTAAAGGAAAATCTCTATAATGGGAGCACAGGTGTACTGTACCCTTCCATGTGAATTCATATGATTGTGAAAATATGAATTCCTAATTAGAGCAACGGATTGTGAATCAAGAATGATACAACTTAATTAGTTAACCTACATAGTTTGTTGTAATAACTGGAAGATGAAAAAAAGGGTATTGTTAGTATTAAACAATGTTATAAAATTAACTCAGGATAGGTTTTCTATTGATCTATTAACCTTCATTTTTCTTCCTGTGAATTGTGTTCTTGTAATGAGAGTACTTTTCCAAACCAAGTAAACATGGATCTCTCAAAGAAATCCTTAAGTCAAATATTAGAAGAGCATGTGTGTATATATGTTCCTAATCACAATCATGCTATATAAGGTTGTTTCCACAAAAGAAAGGAGAAAATTCCAAAGGAACCACTATAGATGAAATTTTAAACAAAAACATGCAGCCTAGTTGTAACGGAACAAAGGGTCCCATGTTATGTGTTCTCTAGACAATTATAGTCAACTAATAAAAATATGATTGCAATAGATATTTCACCATTAAAAAGGATGTGTTGTGGGAAGTGCATGTGAGTAAGTGTATATTGTAGTGGGTCGTTATTGAACTTTGTCATTTTTGGAATTGTGGATTTGATGTGCATCATGTGTTTCATGTTATATATGTAGATCCATGGTTACACAAACGTCTCTTGTGTTATACATTATTCTCAGTGATTCTATGTGATGTTATGTATCAAGCAATGTAAGCCCCCCCAAAAAAATTATCTTGTTATTATGTGTGTTGTATTTGTGTGAGTAAAATGTGGGTGTTACATTTGGCGGGGTTTATGTTCTTCTCCAATCACAAAGTTAATATCAAAAGTATAAAATATTATTAAAATTGTAATTGGTATAGAGAAATGGTCCCCACAAGTTTGTGGGTGCTGAATAAAGACATTGGAAAGCCCACTGGTAATATCTAGACTTAAATTCTCCTCTTCCTTACCTTTTTTATAAAAATATGATAGAAAAAATATTTATTATTATTTTTGAGCATTTCTAAATTTAATTTTTTTTTAAAGAGTTATATTTATGTAATCTCATCCTTCCATATATTCATATTCATCATTACTTTCTCACGTAGATGTCATTATAATATTTCCTTCATTCATTCGTCCCAAAAAAAAATTTGCAATGGTCACTCCCATACGTTAACAAATCGTTTAACTCTATAGGTCACTTTAAAAAATAATTGCAATGGTCACTTTCTTTTATTCAAAAGTTCTTGAATCTCTTGTAATTTTTTTGATGCTTACTATGTAGTAGACATTCTAAAGTATATTCAACTCTTCAAATATGTAACTTAATCCTTTACTAAAATTTGAATCTGTGCATTTACAATGGTGGATAATGGCCAATGAGAAACATGGGACAATATTTGCAGCTATTTCCAACCATTCAAAGTAATTTACAGCACTCCTTGCATATGCAGCAAAGCTCCATGCATTTATCAGAGGTATGGTTGAACTATACACAAAGAGAAAGTAGCCTTTCAGGTCAATAAATTTTTTTAAATTCAAAAGTTGCTATAGTATTTTTTTGTTCTTTGCAATTAACGAAACATCATCACTGAATATTTTGATTTATTATGACCTTTTTTTGGTGCCATGTTTTAATCTACACGAAGGTTATTAGCCGAAGGCTTCCACCTTTGAGGATGCTTTCGCTAGAATGTGTCAAATTCCAGTAATTTTTTTTGGCAATCAAATTTCGACAACCTTTTTCGGGAGTCAAATTCCATCACATTGTTCATGTCTGCCTATACTTTCCCGAATGCAATTTTTAATTCGAAAAATTTCTTTCTGAATTATGTGTGCCCAATTTGGAGTTTAGAGGAATGGCTTGACGCTGGTATTCGCATAAATGAAAATTCGCAACATCGCATTTATCTGGGATTTTTGTTGATTGAGGATTGTTGTGAAATGATTAAAAATAGGATTTTTAGTTCCAGTAATAGTTCTACCCTGCCCCTGAGCATTGAAACAAGTATGGTTCGCAAATGTTAGAGGTATCTTCGACCATTGCAGTGTTGTGTCACCAAGAAAAATGTTTTTCGGAGTAAATAAAATCCACTCCTTCATCAGTGACGGGATTTGCATATGCTACACATTTTTTCAAAACTACCAAACCTATTCGGCTCACCTTTTCCAACATTCTCCTAGCCTGCAGCAAAACAAGAACTTTGGAACAGGGCGTGGACATCGATTAAAGCATAATAGAAATTGGTTTTTGTTGGATGTTGTAGATGCCTGTTCCTTTCATTGATATGAATGAAAATGTTGAAGTATATACAAAGCATATGAACTGTTTGATAAAATGCCTTTAAAAATGTGGTTTTCATGGATTGCTATGATGCAAGGGTATGTACAAAATAGCAATCCTCTTCGGCGTAACTTGCGACCCATGAGTAATTGCTAGTTTAATACAATTGGAAGAACTGTCATCCTACGGAAAACTCTTAAATAATATTAGGAATATAAAGATATCTAGGATGCCAAAGCATAATACTAGTAGGCATAAACAAAAGCCTAAGAAAGTAGGGTGTGGTGATTTAAAATACTCCCAGAATTGGGAGCCAAAGTAACAACATATTCTTGCCAGGACTTTCCACGAATTAACATAAATTAACACAAAATACTATCATTTATGTAAGGTGTTTAATTTGGACACTCCCAAGGTATTTAAGATAGTCTTCTAAACTGGATATTTCCTTATTGTAAATTTCAAATAATTTTGAGATGAGGTGATATAATATTTTTAGATTTGAGAAGAATCCATTATAGATGTATAGAAATTAAATGTTCTTAATGGTAGCATCTAAACCATCATTAGGATGTAATTATAAGATGAATTCATCTTTTTCATTGTGTTCAAGCTACACACATTCAAGTGTTGTAATTTTTTATAAGAGAAACAAGATATGCTCTTGGAGTTTGGACACATAGTTGAAAAATGGTGCTCAAAATTTTATACTTACCTCTTCCAAGTTTAAATTGTGTTGTTCAAATTCGATATTGCGAAAATATAGTGAGCATCAAATGGACTATTTATCAAAAAAGATCAATAACTTCAATGAATTTTGGTCACATGCATATTTTGATAAAATGCTAAATGTCAAGTAATTTATATATTAATATAAAAATAAAAAAATGTAATAACAAATATTTTATTAAAAGATAAAACATAATATTTAAAATCACACATATGTTAAGCATTTTTTACAAAATAACCCAATGAGATTCATCTTCAAATAGGAGAAACTTGGTTATGAAAATAGTTCTTTCTTCAACATGATTGTTAATCTCATTTGGTGGGAAAATATATTGGTGTTAATCTCTAACAACATGCTTTTTAGGCATCATGGGTCCTCGCACTACTTTCCATATTAGAGAAAATGAGCAATAATTAAATTCTCAAAAGACTAATTTTTTTTGTAAAGAGTATAATAGTTTATTGATAGACCAATACATGATTTCTATCACTCCATCGTACAAAAGGGTATTTTTAATATTTAACTCTCTAATTATTCCATACAAAATGATATGATATCATAACTACGAACACCAAAATGTAACTCAAATCAAAGTTTAGAGAATATGGGTTAGACATATATTATAACTACCAAAACACCATGGAAAAGGTGTCAATTATATGAGTCACTTCTGAGTAGTAACAAAGAGCCTAAAAAAAAGTTTTAAATTCAAATTATAGTTGTTTTGTCCAAATAGTGGAGAAACTTGAATGAATAGAAAGAACTCATTTTGAATCAAAATATTGGGTGGAGTTCATTGATTTTTTAGTACCATGAAATCCAAATAATATTGTGTTAATCTTCATTCTTTCACAAATTGTTATATGTTGGTGTATCAGTTCTTACAATACATAATTGAATAAAAAGAGAGAGAATATAATAAAGAATATTGATCATGTAGTAAGTGAGAGACGCGGGCATTGTATAGGAATGTGTATATCATAGTGTATTATGTCATATTGTAGACAAAATAACGGTGTTAGTGTGAAAAATATGAAATAAATTGATTTAAATCCTAAACTAACACTACTATTTGCTACCTTTGATCAAGCAAGGATGGAAAGAGGCAGAATTATACCTTCACTTACCGTCTAACATGCAATTCTCCTTCTCTGATGGAAGATTTGTTTGTGGATTGGAGGATTGATTGAGTTGAACTTGTATGTTTCAAATTTTGTTGTGGATGCACTTGGACAACACCTCCCCTTTGATGATTGATTCTTGGATACTTGGATGAAGACTATTGATGGCTTGATTGAGGCCTAGAGGATGAAGATGAATGATTGATGATCAACAGATGAAGTAGCAAGATGATGGCCTCCCAAAAACTAGCTCTTGTGGAGGATGAAAGTGTAAATTTATAGTTTTTGAGTGGAAAATTGGAGGGTGAGGATTAATCCATGTTGGATTGAATCCAAGGGATGCAAATTGATGAGAGGATTGGATTTGTGTAGATATTTGTAGAGAATTATAGAATGGGGAATTCTAGATTCAAAAATTCAAATGGGAGAGGGAAATAATAGTTAGAAGATTAGAGAGGGTTCTAGAAATATAACCCTCTAGATTTAGAGGTGTATTTGGATGTGCACATATGATTAGTTTAGATCAAATGATGTGATTAGGATAATTAATGATAAGTGATTACATGGAATAGTTAGTGGTAGGTGTAGGTGTAGACTAGCGTAGGTGAGGCACATGGATACTAAATTCCTATAAATGTTAAGTGGGATTTAGATGGGATAACATGATATAATAAAAGGGATTAATCATGAAATGGGATAAAAAGAATCAATGATATTTAATATATGTTATAAAATGGGTTTTTAATGGAATATTTAGATAAAATAATGAAATATTAGAATGAATGGATTAATGATGAAATGAGATATTAGATTAATGATAAAAGTGAAAATGAATTAAAATGGATTGGTGGCAGATAAATGGTGATGAGGATAAAATGCAGGGTATGATTAATGTTAATTAGTCATGTAAAAATTTTAGGTGTTTACATTTTTCCCCTGTTTGAAGTGTTATTGTGGAGCAATGACAGTTCAAAAAGAAGAAGATAAGATGTTAGGATGGTGATATGATGCCCCCTTGATGGTTTAGGAGGGGAGGAATGAGGCGGGTAACAACTCAAAAAGAGGAGAGGCCCGAGTGAGTAGATAAGAGTATTGAGGATAAGAATATTAGAGGATTAGATGATGAGAAGATCTGAAGATGTAGGATGAGAGGATTAGAAGATTATTAGAATATTAGGAGAGGAAAGGAGGAGGTTAAAGGAGATAATAAGAAGTAGAATATTAGAGTAGATATTGGATTTTGGATGCCCTAGTCAAGGGGTTGATGTTTTGGATGTATGATGCCCCAGTGAAGGGTAGAGTTGTTTGGATTCTTGTTGGATATTAAATTATTTTGAGGATTTTTTGTTATCCCTGGCCAGGGGGTAGAATTAGATAGGATGATGTTGTTGATGTTGGATGTTGGATGTTGAATTTTGATGATTTGGATTTTGGATGCCCCGTTCAAGGGGTTAGGATTTGGATTTTGGATGTTGGATGTAAAGATGTTTAGGTGATATGATTTGATAGGATTGATTGAAAATGTTAGATATATTGATTGGATGAAATTGATACAAGGTTTGTTGGATAAAGTGATGATGATTAGGCTAAGTGATGATGTATGGGGTTATCGTAAAGTGTCCACAATGATCATCATTAGCAAGTTTATTAAGATGTGGCATAGAGAAAGATGCACCAATGGTATAAGGACCATGATGTTTTAATTTCTAGATGCCCTTGTCCTCATATTATTGGACAAATTAATAGTATGAGGGTCCTCATATCATCAAACCAATTTGTATCATTATCCATGTAGAAAGAAATTAAAAAAGTGGCCTCATATCATCAACCAAGTGCTAACAGAAAAGAAAAAGTGGCCTCATATCATCGGCCAAAATACAAGAAAATTATACACAAGCAAACATGCACACACACAAATGCATACAAAAGTATTTTAGATTGTATGTGTTGTTGATTTTTTATGGATTTTTAAGATTTTTTTAATTTTGTTAGATTTTTAAGATAGTTTAGATGTGGTGGGATGAAGATGTGATAGGGATCGAGTGGGGTGAAAGGAGGTTACTTTTTCCTATAAGTCCCAAGGGAGATGTTGATAGGGATTAGGTCTAAAGGGATGGTTTTGTATAGGATAAAGGAGGCTGGATAGGATGAGGGATGTGATAAGGTAGGATATGGGACTAGGTGATGACATAGTCGATTGTATAAGGTAGGATGTGAGATGATTGGATAAGATAGGCCCCTAAGTAAACGGTGGGATATTATATATAAGGAAAATTAAGGGATGGTACCCCTAGTAGATTATAAAGTTTTCCCCAGTCATAATGATGACGGGTTAAAGGAAGAAAAATGGGGTATAAGATAAAGTAATAGGATCATCAATTGCCCACAGATGATGGATGCAAAAATATGTGGATGCAAGGGATGGATGATTTGCAATGGATGATGAACAAAAGATGAGCTTAAAAGCACATGGTGTAAGATAATAGTAGGACTAAAACAAAAGTGTGACCAAGTTCTAAAAATTATTTGGCAACATACAAGCGTGATGTTTCTTCAAGATCAAAGTGTATGCAATTGTGATGGTTAATTACCCTTTGATGTGAAGACAAACTAGGTAATTTATAGGGAGTGATTAAGTCAAGTAGGTTGATGGAGGGTGAATGGAAGGTTAAGTCGTGCATTGCTTAGCTACCAGTCAGGATTCCATAGCCCCGTCAAAGATACATCTGATTCTTGTCACAACATTTCTCTACTGCCATCCAGGTGTCCATAGCCCCAGTAGAGTTGCTAGGAACAACCCTAGAGAGAGTCTTGAGGTGGATTTTATTTGATATTTTTTAATTTGATATGATTTTTCCTTTTTGATATTTGGAATTTTTTCAAGAGCTTCCACTCTCTTTAAAACTCTTAAGGGATTAAGAATCACCAGTGGCTTGATGGGGGGGTGGGGATGAGTGTGGTGATGACATTGGCTAAAGTTTCATTTAATGCACCCAAGGGTCTTCACCACAGGTTAACCAAGATGTGTGATTTAAGTGATTAGATCTGTAAGATATGCTCGTTCTTGGATGTTGAAAGTAAGGATAACCAAGGTCACACAAGTGTAAGAGGTACTAATGATGTACATCATGTGCAATTAAGTCAATTGATCATTTTTGAAGATGGATTATATTGGAATGAGGATGGATGGATGAGGAAAGAACATCCGTTTGCAAAGGAAAACCTAAATTCTCAATCTGATTTTAGGTGTTTGGGATGTGTAGGGGGATTACAGGATTGGGGATTGGTAGATGGATTGATGGGGTGATCAAGAGAATTGGTATGATCAAGTTGTGATTGGGTATTTTTAGTGAGAGGTTTATAGCCTAATCATGATTGTCTAGAGTTGGGAGGATGGGTGATGGGAGTAAGGATGCCTTCTTCATGGATACCTAAGCCTTTACCATGATGTTTTATGTTGGCAAGCGTCTTATTAGCTATATGGAAGGAAGTGGATATGGAAGAGGATGAAGCGATGTTGTCACCATTAGATTAGGGGATGTTTATTTTCTCATCTACTAAGAGGTCATACTTAACAAAAGACAAGGGTTTAGATTTGGATTTATTTGGATGTTTAGGTGAGTGGAGTATTGGATTGGTTGGATTTGTTTGGATTTGTGGATGGCTGGGATGGATTTAATTTGGATTGTTTATGATGATGGGGTTTAAGATTGGATGGGGATTTAGATAGGGGATGGTTAGATATAGGATGAGGGTAAAAGGATGATGGATAAAGAGGTACAAGGACAAGAATATTTTAGTTAAAGAGGTTTTAGACGTAGGATTGGAAATGTAGACATTGATTAAGCGAATGTCCATGGGTGCGATAGAAGTCCTAGTAATAATGGTCCCTCTACCAAGATGGTTTGGGAAGGTTAGAATCATGATGTTTGATGGATGGATGAATGATCATGTAAAATATTTTAAGCTGATGGAAGATGGTAGTCAGGGTTTCACCTAAGGAGGCGAAGACAATTGAAGTTGGTAAGAGAGATGGTGTGGGTAATAAGGGTGGGTTAGGTAGGATATGTGTAGGAGTGGGTAGGATAGGAGAAGATTGATTGGATTGATGTGATTTAGATGTAGGTTTAGGATGTGGTTTAGATGGTTGGGATTTGGATGGAGGATTAGCCTCAGGGGCTTTAAGAGGTTGGTTTTGTTTTGGATTGGTAGTGGATTTTGGCTTGAGATTGGATTTGGTTGATTTGGGAGAGGTGGATGGTGTAGGTTTGGTTTGTGTAGGATTATATGGTTTGATTTGGGATGGTTTATATAAGGTAGATGTGGATGAAGAGGATGTGGTAGATTTGGATGAAGAGGATATGTTAGATTGGTTGGATGTGGGAGAGGTCGACTTTGTGGATTTAAAGGATGGAGTAAATGTTGATGAGGGAGATGGGTTGAATTTCGGTGATGTTGGTTGAGTCAAAGTAGAGGGTAGTGGTGTGGAAACCATATTGGATTTGGGAGATTTAGGTGACTTAGGAGTTACATTGGATGATTTGGGATTGGATTGGTTATTGGTAGATTTATTAGATGTGGATCAAGAGGATAAAGGTGGCATGGGGGCCACGTTGGATGAAGTAGGATTAGGGGATGAAGAGGATGTGGGTGACTTAGGAGTCACACTAGATTGGATGGGGTTTGATGTAAGTGATGGAGGATTAGGAGCCAAAGTAGATGTTAGAGGAGGAGAATTAGGACTATCTAGGAGAAAGTCCGTGGGATGAGATTGGGATGATGAGGATGATGAGGATTTAAGACTAAGATGAGAGGTTGGGGATAAGGATTGGGGTTTTGTTTGATCTTGATTGGATGTGGATGGGTATGTATAAGGTATGTTATGATATGTTTTGATGGGACGAAGTTGGGGATTAGATTGATTGACTGTGGATTTATGGGTGGATAGTGGTGATGAAGGATTAGGCACAAATAATAGGTTAGAAAATTGTGAAAGAAGGTCACTAGGTGGAGGTGGTTATTTAGGATATTTGGGCTTGGATTTTGGTTTAGACTTAGATTTTGATGTATATTTTTATTTGGATTTTTTGGAAGTCGATGTGGTGGATGACTCATAGTTGGTTAAAGTTTGGAAAATTTCGAAAAGGAGATCTTTATTGGTGGAAGGGGATGATTGGAGTTGATAAAATTGATGTAATTACTTGTGTGTGAAGAAGAAATATGGTTATGGAATGTTGGATGATGTGCATTTATGATTAGGTGTGATTGGTTGTGTAGACGAGGGATCATCTTATTTGATGTCAATAAGGTCCTCACTATCACAAGTGTATGTGAGGGGGGGTGGTTGAGAATTGTTTTGGCTAAGGTGTGATTAGAGGTAAGATATTTGATGGTTAAGATTTTGGATGGTTGTGAGGATGGTGTGATCAACTTGGGATGGGTTAGGATATTGTTGGATATAGGATGTGAGTGTCATAATTTGGTTTTTTAAAGATTTGATAGCAATAGGGATGTTTTGATCAAAGTGGGAAGGTAAAGGTTGATGGGATCCATTATGAGGACGGGGGTTTAGATAAAATTTAGGAATAGGACTAGGTATGGATAGGATGTAGGTAAGATATTATTAAGATGGATGGATTACATGTAGATGAGATGGATTAGGAACGGGGATAAGATTGGGGTAATTAGATAGATGGATTGGGTTTTATTATGTTTGGATGGGGGGCCGATTTGATTGTTTGATTGGTTGATTAATGTATGGTAAAAATGATATGTAAGTAAGAAACACACATGTAACACATAACCTATCTATTCAAGTGGGTGTGCAACACAAGCTATAGCCCACTTTCAATACCACACACAATAGTGGTGCTCACTGAGTTGGCCCACCTTTATGTCGATGTGTGATCGAATAGCGAGTAATCTTCAGTGGTTCCTTCCCCTACACTATAGCTTGATTGTGGCCGAAGGCTACCTATGCTAGGATAGAAAAGGACTTATAGGGGCATCCCCTATATACCTTACGGTACATGGGGCCCAAATCCATGTTGTAAGGATGTTGTCCAAGGCCTGTGTGTTGGGACGTGGAAGCCCCTCACTTCACGCTGCTCTTAAAACAAGAAAGTGCTTAGCCAAAAATGACAGATGTCTAATAATTTATATACCCCGTCGGAACACAGGGTGTGTCTACGTGTGTGGAGATGAAGCCCATGGCCATGAGACCCCTAGGACTATGATAAGTGTGTGGATATCACTTCCATGTCACGTTGCCCTTAAAAATGAAAAATGGAAGAAGGTGGACCGCTTTTGATCCTCAAGATCATCTAAGGACATGAGAGGAGAGCATACAGAAAATCCAATCTTCGGGTTTAATAAATAAACATGCAAGGTTACAAAAGATGAAAGATGCAAGATATATTCAAGATAAAGCTTTTTGATTTTTGATTTTTTTAAAATGATAAAAAGATAATTAAAATTACAAAAGGGGTCTTCAAGAGGAGGCCCTACAAGAAGTGGATTAGTAGTTTGGAAGAATAACTCCAATGTCTTGGACTAAGAGGGATGCAAAACAAAAAGGATTAATAGTTTTATATTGATTTTTTTAATCTTTGGTAAGTATAGGAAGCTACACACAAAGTGTTAGTAGTTTGGAACAAGTAAAAATAACTTAATATGTAGTTAAAATAAAAATATTTAGGAAAATGCAAACCATGAATAAATAATCTTTTAAAATACTAAATAAACACTTTCATTGCATAGATATTTTAAATAGCTTTCCGAGAAAAAAAATGGAGTCTTTTCGAGTTCGGGGTCAAATGTTATGGCTTTCGGAAGTTAGGCAACAAAATAGCAAAACAAAAGCATTGATTCAGGACATAAGTGTCATTTCAAGTCATACGCACCATTTTAGGTCATAAACGCACTACTTTGTAAAAAAAGAAATTTTAAGGTTTTAAAGGTTGAATATATGCAATGAGGTAATTACAAAAGTGCCATAGGGTCTACAAAAGCGTTGTTTCATGTTAAAAGCTCTAAAACAGAACATTTTCACAAAAAACTGAAATTTCAAGGGGGAAATCTCAACAAAAAATTGTCAAATTTGGATAGTTTGTTGTTAGTATGGAATTTTATTAAAAATAATCAAAAACATTGGGGGTAAGCCCCACGGTGGGTGCCAAAATGTAGACAAAATAATGGTGTTGGTGTGCAAACTAGGAAATAAATTGATTTAAATCCCAAACTAACACTATTATTTGCTACCTCAGGTGAAGCAAGGATGGAAATAAGGAGAATTATACCTACACTTATTTTCTAGCATGCAATTCTCCTTCTTTGATGGTGGATTTGCTTGTAGATTGGAGGATTGATTGAGTTGAACTTGGATGCTTTAGATTTTGTTGTGGATGCACTTCGACAAAATCTCCCTTTTGATGATTGATTCTTGGATACTTGGATGAAGACTATTGATGGCTTGATTAAGGCTTGAAGGATGAAGATGGATGATTGATGATTAAAATATGAAGTAGCAAGATGATGGCCTCCCAAAAACTAGCTCTCACGAAGGATGAGAGTGCAAATTTATGGTTTGTGAGTGGCACATTGGAGGGTGAGGATTAATCCATGTTAGATTGAATCCAAGGGTTGCAAATTGATCAGAGGATTTGATTTGTGTAGATATTTATAGAGAACTCTAGAATGGAGAATTCTAGATTCATAAATTCAAATGGGAGAGGGAACTAATAGTTGGAATATTAGAGAGGGTTCTAGAAATAGAACCCTCTAGATTTAGAGGTGTATTTGGATGTGCACGTGATTAGTTTAGATTGAATGATGTGATTGGGATAATTAATGATGAGTGATTACATGAAATAACTAGTGGTAGGTGTAGGTGTAGACTATGGTAGGTAAGGCATAGGAATATTAAATTCCTATAAATGTTAAGTGGGATTTAGAAAGGATAATGTGATATAATAAAAGGGATTAAGGATGAAATGGGATTAAAGGATTAATGATGTCTAATAGATGTTATAAAAGGGATTTTTAATGGAATATTTAGATAAAGGATAAAATATTAGAATAAATGGATTAATGATGAAATGAGATATTAGATTAATGATAAAAGTGAAAATGAATTAAAATGGATTGGTGGCAGATAAATGGTGATGAGGATAAAATGCAGGGTATGATTAATGTTAATTAGTCATGCAGACGTTTTAGGTGTCTACACACTATATAGATGTAAGTAAATATAACATGACAAGTTTTTACATTTTTTAGTAAAGAGTTTTTGTATTTTTCTAAATATGTGTGAAATTAGTGATAATTTTAATTAGTTCTTATAGAGGGTCTTGACTCAAAATTTGTTGAAAAATTAAAATACAAATTCCACTCCAAGTAAATATCATAAAATTGTTTCATAGTTTACATAGTTATTATATCTAAATATCACACAAGTTTGTTATTGATGTGTTGTTCATAGCTATATTTACTATAAAACTATTTTAAAATGTTGTTACCCCTTTCTCCAATTTGATGTGATTTTCCCAGCCTCGAATCCCCTATCTTCCTACAATCACACCACCAATTTTCTATTTTGGTACAATTTTTTAATGAGAATTAATGATGTCTTTGTACCATACTTTAACTAAAAGTAAACCCAAAAGGGATGAAAAGTAACAAAAAAATGTGTAACTAACCCTTCCATAAAAACTGATGACAAAGTGATTTTGACTACCACTTATTGGTATATTTAATAGGACAACCCAAAAAAATTAATCTTACTAATAAATAATCTCTGCCCTATAAGTCATGTGAATTAATAATAGAAGATGTATAACGTTTCCTAACCGTATTTGAGGAATGTCGTGTAAGGGCCATAACATGACAAGCACCGTTGATACTTGCACTTCAGTTAGTTCATGTTTATCAGTCCAGGGTGCTGTCCATGGCTATTTACAACAAAGGGAACAATAGGAATTATTCTCAATACTTATTTAATAACAGAATTAACTGAATACTATGCTAACTATAATTCAATAATGAAGTAAATGTTAGCTTAGGCTTGAATAATACATTGATTAGACTATGGTTATACTTACGTGGCATTTTGTTGTTGCAAGTGGTCAATGGTTCTCCTTCTTGCCAATCGTCTGTCACTTGTATATATTCATTGTTTGTATTCTATTTTAATCAAGGCATTCAATTTTTTTTTCTACATTCTTGTTTTTCCTTCATTGGTATCAGAGTTGAACTCTCCCTTAGCCAACATGGAAACTTGAAGACCTAAAATGTTTGGTGCAACAAGATCTAAATTCACAAAAGGTTGGCCTGTGTATTGTTTATTATTTTTGGGAGCTCATGATGCTTTCTTTAATCTATTTAATTATTGGAGCATTCCATTTGAGTCTTGGAAGTTCATAGAGAATTTTCATCGTGAACCTCTTCTCTATTAGCACCATAATTGTGACTTGCCGTGGAGAAATTTTAGAGCGATACTTCTTATTCCGTGTAGGACTCGAAGCGGTAGATCGAAATAATGGAACAAGAAAGCTAGAATAGAGTCCCTAATGGTAATGGATGTGAAGCCCTAGAAGAAATAAATATATATGTTAATAATTATTGGTTCTTCTAAAGTTCTACTATGAGGAATTTTCACTCTACGTGTTAGAGAGATATCATATTAAAGAAGCATAGGAAGAAGAGAGGTCATGTGATCATAGGACATGGTCTTGTTTGGAAGGACATGAAGCATCCAAGAGGTAAGGGTAACGTCAAAGGTATGCATCACCACCATATTCTTTTCAAAAATTACCATCCAAGTTATTTCGGTAAGGTCGATACACTCCATTTCCATGAGCTCAAAAATCGCTATCCCATTATTAATATCAACAAGCTCTATTCACTTGTCCCTGAAGATGTTAAGGAAAAATCTACTCTTGACTATGCTCCTCTCCTAGATGTTACACATCATGGCTATTTTAAGGTTTTGGGGAAAGGGGAATTACCTTCCGAACCACTTGTTGTCAACTCCAAGCTTACTTCTAAGCTAGCCAAGAAAGGAAGAAATAGAGTCCCTTAAAATAATTATCATACAGGAGACTTGGTGGAATTCTTGTCACAAGCCTCAGAAGACATATATTGGTAATGTAAATGGTAATTTATACTAGAAGTAAAAGGATAGAACAAAAATTGGATGACAATTATGCAGATCACTCTGGTCAGTCACCTACGATGGGTTTGCATCATGTAGTTATGAGGATACTTGAATTTGTGTGATATTTCTTCTCCTACATTTCTATGTTACGCGCTGATTATATGTCCTTCTATGTTGTGCATTGTTTCTTTTGAATCAAGAGAATATAATAGACGGGTACCTCCTAAATAAATTTGACATGGTGATCTTGAAGAACCACTAAAGTAGCGCATGGTTCTATCCATAAAGTTATTTAAATTTTGAAATTTGAGAAAGGACCAAAGTGTATGGTTTATACAGATGAATAAGTATCCACGTTCTTGAATCAATCACCAAAGTCATGAAACCATAAATGTGGCGAGTTTAGGATTAATTCCTATAGAGGTCAATGATTTATGTAAATTCTAATTTTTTCATGTCTCCCTTTCCCATAAGATTGAAGGCTTCTTGAATGTCTTCATCTAATCCTTTGAGGAACAAGGTTTTAAGAAAATTAATATCCAACCCACTATTCCACCTCTTATGAAGGAAGAGGAACTAATCAAGATAATATTCCACGCTCTCATCCTCATTTTGATAAATTCTAAAAAGTTATTGCTTCATGCCACGAACTCTACAATAGTCTTGGTATTTAGCTAGGAAAATTGTTTCCATCTCCTACCAACTATGGATGGAGTTAGGGGTTAAGCCCATGAACCATCTCATAGCCATGTCTTTTAAAGTGTAGGGAAATAATTTTAGCTTCTATGTGTCTAAGGTATAATCATAGGTTATGCACAAAAATTAGAATTCAAAAATAAACTAGTCAGTAGAAGCAGTCTGAGCATATTCATATCAGAAGGTTGGAGAGGAAATTTTGATTATGGTGAAGATATATTTTTCATAGGATCCTGATCATTAGGGTCCAATTGTATGGGATAGAAAAATGTTCTTCCAAGTAGAGGGTTTCCATTATCTGCACCATTCGGGTTATTTACTTCATCAACCATTCTTTATTGGTTAGTAAGTTGTTCCACAGGTTGGTTTTGTTGGGTTTTAAAAAATTTACTCTAATGAATTTACTTCTATGGTCTCTATGTCTAAACATAAAATATTATCATACTGAGGAAAATTCCCTAACTACTAGTGTTGAACTTGACTCTTTGTGTTCAACATGCTCTAGAGCACAAAAGATTCTTGTTGTCACTACAAGGTTTTTTACTTTAAAAGAAAGAGTTATGAAAATAAAATTTCTGAATTCAAACTTACCATAAACCAAACAACATTTGTAGCTAACACCTTAAGATTAATACCCAGAAATAACACAAAAAAGTGATGAGTTTTGTTGATATCGTACTTTAGTTAGTTCATGTTTGTCAGTACAGGGTGATGTTCATGGCTATTTGCAACAAATGGAACTGTAGGAATTGTTCTTAGTACTTATTTAATAACATAATTAATTGAATGTTATGCTAACTGTAATTAAGTAATGAATTAAATGGCAGAAAAAGACTGTTGAGCATAGAATTAAAGTTACTAAAAATAATAAAATGTTGGAAATTCAAATGAATGTGAAATAATGGTAAGAAAATAAATAGTAGATTATCCCTTTTGGTTGGGGAGGAGCAGCCCTTTCTCCTTCCCTTCGATCCGGTGCAAATTTGCAAACTACACAAGTAAAGTTTCACATGAATCCACACTTTTATTGAAAAACAATTCTTTTACAATGATTAATCAAATGAACTAACTGAACTCTCGAATTCTAATACATTTTCTCTTTTATATTATAGTAGTTCCAGTCCCTCTAGGAGAGAACATTTATTTGTAATTAATGAAATCTACTTAACTGGAAGATATATATAACAATACAAATTGTTTTCAATAGTTAAAATCATGGAAGGATTAATCTATGTTGTGTTTGTATTTATCATATTAACTACAAGTAATACCCATAATTTATTCTTTTGAGACAATTAATTAGCGCTATGAGATATTGTAGATCTTGGATTGAAGATTTTGAGCTGGGCAGTGGTTTATAAATCCTCCCTATACTAAAATGTCACTATAATCCTTGACTGTCATTATGGGAAGGAAGAGAATGTGAATTCATTTCAAAGGAAATTTATTAGAAGTTTTGAAATCAAGTTATAATGATATTTTATGCAAGTGTTTACTCTTGGCCCTGAACTAGGGCATCGTTTATCTATTGTTTAATCAAGTAGAATTTCCCCAAATTACAACTAGAAGTCTTCCCAAGATAGGAGAACATGATCAAAAGTTTCAAATTATTTAGACACTTGCATGATGAGATCTCATTACTAGAAATTTTTAGAACCATGACAAAGCTTGTTTTGGGGGAATCTAGGCCATATCATAAGTCATAACTTCTGCAGAACAAATATAAATGATCTAAAATTTTATATTAAATGTCATGAGGCATTCTCTAATGTGGGGGTTTAATGGTTTATGCTCGAAATGAGTATGTGTTCAGTTATGAATGACATAAATTGTCAGGCTTGGGAATTGTCGACAATGAACAAGGTAAGTGAGAATTGGAGTTTGTTTGATGAATTTTGAATGCTCTAAGATTTTAAATCAATTATGAAAATGTTTTAGGGATCAATTTTTAATAATGATCTTATGAAGTTTTTTCATTCCTGGGCATCATAGCAACATTGTGGAGTGGTTTTGAAGACACAATCTTAGGATCTAGGTTCTTGAATAATTACATAACCTTTAATTTGATGCCAAATGGTTAGTACAATCTATATATAAGTCTATTGATCATTAGAAGATCGTTAAATAATATTTATAAGAATCCAAAAATGTGTGATCACTGGGAAAAAGAAACAATAATCCTAAAATCAAATCCTAGATCTATTATATCAAACAAGACAATCTATTGAATGATAGTTTTGAGGGTTTATCAAATGCAAGCTTTGGTATATTATGAGTTAAAAGAAGTCATGGATTGTATAGTGATGTTTTGTAAAGATTAAATGAAAGTGGGGGTAGAGATATCAATATTGATTAAAATGTAAGGTAGAACTATGGAGGTCTTATGACAAGGTAGACCTAGATCAATGCAATGAATATGATCATCAAGCAAGAGGACTATCTATCAATGGTGCTTTGGAGCCTAGCATCTTACCATCAAATAAAAATTAGAAAGAATGAAATATGGAAGTGTTATTGAAAAAAGGTAGAAGGACTTATATGTCTATATCAATATCATTGAAGAATGATAGGATTATGTTTACAATTAGAATGATACAAACTCATCCTTAAGAACTATTGAGCCAAAGAACATGAATGTTGTCAAGGTGGTGTGTGATCATTGTGGTCAAGTATGAGACAAGGCCTTTATAGATTGATTGTCATAACTAGGCATAAAATAGTCCTAGAAATTCTTTGAAATTCCTTCACTCTTTGAATGCATGCAAGTCTATGGTTTTATAAATGATCTTTTTTATGAGTGATTCAAATGATTTCTCAGGAGAGTGGGTTGAAGTAAGGAACTTAGCATGATATTTTCAATTTTTCTAAGATTAAAGAGTTGTTGAGCTAAGGTTTAAACCAAAATGGGGATGTAAACGCACATAGTGATACTGAAGAATTACCTATTTTAGTGAATGAAGGAGAAAATAAAGAAGAAAATGAGAGAGATAAAGACGCCTTGAATGAGAGACTATTTCAGGAGAGATTGATCCAATATTTAGAGGGAAAGAATGACGGTATCAAGATTAATGTTCCTGATTATGGTGGAGGGTTATGACTAGAGGAGTTGATTGATTAGTTAAATCTCATGGAAAAAGAAAATTAGTAGAAAACCCTTTCAAAGAAGAAGAAGGTTAAGTTTGCATGCACAAAGTTGGCTAGACATTCATTGATCTAGTGGGATCAATTGCAAAATGAAAAATAAAGGAAATGAAAGGAAATGATCTTAGATTGGAATAAAATGGTAAAGAAGTTAAAAGAAAAGTTTATTCTTGTAGATTATGACCAGACATTATTTCAAAAATTTCAAAACATAAGACGAAAGGATATCAGCATTAAAGAGTATACCAGTGAATTTTACAAGCTATCAATCTGGATGGAACAAGGGGAGTCTAAATAAAATAAGGATAAAAGTTATGTAAATTGGCTAAGTTATATCTTACAAGATGAATTGTGTATGCTCTGGATCCATATCCTAGATGATGCTTATCAACTTACATTAAAAGTAGAAGAAAAGAACAAAAGGAGTAATTTTAGAATACGTGTGAAGAAAGGGCCATAATTTTCTCTAATGAGAGATAGAGGTAGATTTTATTCTATAAAAGGTGAATACTCTAATGCATAAGGGCATGAAGAATCTATTCAAAGCCATGGTGACTGTACGATGGAAAAGTGAAATGCGAACATGGGAATCTACAAGTACCCTTTCCTCATACCTGACCTCTCGAGGTTGTGTCGAGATAGCCGGTGAATGTTGAATATGAATGGATATAGACAAGCTAATCGGGTAATCTTATATCCTCAATACACAATAATGGAATCTGCGAATCTAAGGTGAAGAAGGCCCTCCTAACGCAAATTGGTGTAATAGTTTGTTTGGATATAATGGTTGTTCGAAGGCTCCAATCAATGTCGAGCTCTGCCAAGATCCTGTTTCTTGGCTGTTTGATACGTGGGAAGTGACCTATGGGAGCTTCGTATATATCTCCAGACAAGGTCATGAAAATGGTGATAGGCGACTTAGTGTATTTTTAGTGAACTATGGGTGGTTTTTTGGTCTAGCCTAGAAAATATTAGATTGATTGGCTTCTATGTTTAATACGGAGAACTGTATTATAATATCTGGCGAGAGTGGTGAGGATCTAAATACTAGCGTTCGTAAGCTGGTGTCAATACTTAATTGATTTGCAGATCTGTTGGGTTGTGGGACTTGGGGATCACAACCATGAGTTTTTGGTTGTTGTGGACATGTTATGGTCATGTGAAGAATCAATCCCTTCTTCCGACTATCCAGTAATCGTATGCCTTTTCAGCCTCTATGTTTAGAACTAGAAGTTGTATGATTTTCTCGGAATACCTTATAGGTGTTCTGGCAACTTGAATGTGTAAGCTTGTATCTATGTCAATGAGGATATCTCTTGTGTCAAGTTGTGGAACTAAAGGATCACAATCAAATGCTTGTTCTCTGTCGAATCCTTGTACAGTCATTCAGATATTTTATCAAGGCAGTCTATAGTTAGGATGATTTGACCAAAAGTTGTAAGCTTTGTCGTCTTCAATGTCTAATCCTCTCAGTTGTTCACTAATTGCTTGTAGGTTTGTTGTTTCTCGAAAGACTTGTATCCTAAGGTCCTAATCTATATCAGCTAATGTCACAAGTAGATTTGGTTGAGGCACTATTGGTTCAAATATATACTCTCTAGGCTCTCTAGGTCCTATGATTGTCATGCAAAATGATTCAAATTTTAACTAAAATTAACAAACTGATTACAAAAGAATTATTTACACTTTGCAAGCATTCTTCTATTTTTGTATTTTCAATGATGTATTTCAATGCAATTAAAGAGTAGCTACTCTAGTATATTTATAAAATGGACAACTAATCTAGGAAAAGAATAAAAACAAGCAAAGTAGCCTGGTATGGCTATTTGCTTGTGTAGTTGTGATTTTATCCTAAGTATCTACGCAACTATTTATTTTGAATTGAAAGACTCTTGATCCTACCTCAGAAGTGAGGAATGAATCACAGTTTCTTAGAAACTATCAATCCCCACAGCTTCCCTGGCAATATCGAGAGCAAACTTTTGACTAAAATAAAATAATTCAGTACTCTATTTGATATGTCATAACTAGAACTTTGATAGCTCAAACCTGGTATTTACAGAATAGTGGTAAATCCAATTGTGTGTGATTTCGTCCCCTCGGTGGGATCTCCTCGTTCCTTCGTGTCCTCGTGAATCCAAAAAAGTGTTTATATGATGGTATCAATAGAAGATGGTATTCGAACAATGGCAACTTTGGATATAGACTGAATACAATGCGAGTAGGAGAGGGATAGCGCAAGTGAACAGAGCTTGACTATGCAATTCCTAGCGGGATTTATTGCGGGAATACAATGCAAATGTACCAAGAGTTTTAGAATCTATCCTTGTGACAAAAAAAAACCTACAACTTTAATGGATTCTAGTCTAGAAATGAAGCTATTCTATGCTAAACTGATCGTATGGAGCAACAAATGGAACAAGACTGAAACGAGAAGATTAAATGACATCTAAAAGACAAACAATGGAGGTAAAACATGAAATTGATAGAATTATAAGCAAGAAATTAAAAGACTGAATAAGAGAATTGAGAAGGTGAGGAGCCATTTTCTTGAAAACAAGCTAGCTATTTATAACCAATGCATTTACCAGAGGGTAACTCCCATTTGAACTCTTTTACTATAAACAAGGGAAAAATACTATTACTAGGGAACCAAAAACATTAATGCAAGCCAAAGTGGTTGAAGAAAGAATGTAAAATTAAATATTTACATTTGAAGTGATCGTCGGAAGAATATGGAAAATGCGTACATGACCGCCACCCTGTGCAGGGCAGCGTTACGAGGCCGCCGCCCAAGCAGGGTGCCGGTTTCATCACTGAAGCCTAAAATGTAAGAAAACTGGTGGGGAAAAGGGAAAAACAAAGCATGCGGAGGCTGAGCGGGGCATGCAGTATACAAGCGTATATTTGGCGAGCCTTTCTGGATTCCGAACACCTTGCTAGGAGACCTGTATCATCATTGGGGTATGTGTAACATCGTTCCGTCGGTGCAGTATCCTACAATTTTGGGTTTGTACATATTACCCCCTTGGAGAAGCATCTTAGCCATGAAGAGGAGTAAAACGGTGGATTCAAGTATGGCAGTCCCAAAATGGGGAGTTAAGAGTTATACTTGACATGCCCGTGTGCTGGAAAGTCGCCATCCAAGATCCCGCTACCTGTAAAAATGAAAAGGGGACTCAAGTGCAGATAGATAAAACAAATTGAGAAATAAGGCTAAATTGATATGCAAAGAGGACTTAGCTTCTATGCGGGGTTTAGAACTTACCTCAGTCGATCACTCCGACCCTGCGACAGACATTCAAAATCAATTTTAGAAAGCTATATATATATAAAATGAACTTATTTTACTATTCATTTGCATGGATTGATTTGATGGTTTTTGAGCTCTGGGACCCACGGTGACGGTTTTCAACGAGAGTATAGTCAAAACGTTCGTGGTGAGATAGTGATCATGCCTCCGAGAGTGGAACATCGACCCACGAAGTCTCAAGTTAGTTCTCGATTTATTGTTTTTAAACCTAAAATGTGGAAATGATGAAATCTTTGTCTCGGGGGGGGTCATTTTTGAAAATATTAGTTTTAAATGTGTCTCTAGGAGGGGGCGCCCATAGGGTAGGTTTATTTTTTAGTTAAAAACGATGTCTTTTTTATGTTATTTAAGTGCATTTTTTAGGGCTTTGCGACCCGTGTTCGCCGTATTCGTGGGACAGGACCGCCACCCTATGCAGGGTAGTGGTCATGGGATCACCACCTTATGATGGCGGCGGTTACGGAACCACCACTCTGCACAGGGCGGCGGTTCGTGAACAGGGAATGCAAAAAAAGATGTATTATTTAACTTGTTTCTACATTTTTAGACATTTTTATTTGTTTTTGATAGTTTTTCCAGTTGGATTATAGTTACTAACTTACTCCTTTTTCTCGTTTTTGGGTGGATGCAGAAGGAGGAGTATATTAGATGGAGTAGAGAGAGGGAGTGTGATTGGCTTCCAGCAGTGTTAGAGGCACTGACTCTCAAACAAGAGCGAGACACTCTACAGAGGGCTGGTATTTGGAGGATCACACAGGTTCCTCATGTTGTGCCTACTAGTCACATATTGTGTGACTTATTTTCATATTGGGATGCAGATCGGAATACCTTCCGATTGCCAGGTGTTAGGGGTGAGTGGACTATCATCCTGGAGGATGTCTATCGCATACTGGGGGTTCTAATTCTTAGGTAGTGGCTGTCTCTTAAGACAGCAGTATCCAGGTCTCAGATAGTTCAGTGGGCTACCTACATGGGAGATGTTGTTGTATCCATGGGCTCAAAGAAAGGGAGTGAGGATCCATTCCATTGTTGCTTCAGACTATTCCTGTGATCTGCAAGGCTATCATGGGTATCCTTGGCCTTGAGGTTGATTGGGGATAAGGGAGGGTATACTCTCTTATACTATTGGGCTCCCATTATTGCACAGATTGAGGCCCATGGCCGTGTTTACGCTTAGGGAGCAGACATTCTTGGGACCACCTACCATGATTTATATAGGGTGGTTAGATTATAGGGGGCAGTCATTGAGTCACCCTGACTCTAGTTATGAGTTGGGTGTATGAGCATATCACCCCATATGGGAGAGGTGTGGAGGTAGAGGATCCCGGGGCTGTTAGGGCAGTGAGGTGGACATGGATGACAGTTCTTAGAGCACCTCACCAGCCAGTGGCCTCTCTGACCATTACAGACATGGAGGCCACTCCTTATCAGGCCATGGCAGGGGTATGGGGAGAGGAGACTGTTACATTGATTGCTTGTCAGACTACCAGCCAGTTAGTAGATAGGGCGGGGAAGGTTGAGATCCACCCCTTTGATAGAGTAGCACAGCAGTTCATCCTCCCCTATAGTGACATGCTTCCTCCAGCGAGGCCAGTGTATAGATCTATCCGTGAGGCTCGGGGAGGTCCTAGAGGCCAGGGTTGGACTATTGTTATTCTTGGTATTCCCATTGTGACGAGGAGGGAGAGCTGGTGCTCCTCAGGCACCTTTACTTCAGATTGCCGCTAGTCCTGCCTAGAGCAGCGATGAGCCCATTGACGTGGACGCCGAGTTTGAGGAGTTCACTGGGGGAGAGACAGAGGAGGAGACAAAGGAGATGGATATCAATGAGACGTGTGGGGGGGGATGAGAGTGATCCCAAGTGGCATGATACTAAGGAGATCCTATGGGCAGAGAGGGCGGAGTGGAGCGCAGAGAGGGTGAATTTGGTTTCAGAGGAGTTGCTCTCTCAGGACTTAGGTGGAGAGGGTGAGTCCGTTGTAGGCTGTCGCATTGCCCTAGATGTGGGAGATGGACACCAATTAGCGGTGACATCAGTGGCAGATGGGGATCCTAGAGATCCTTCCTGGAGGCCTAACAATCCAAGTGAGCTACCACTCTTCTGTGGACATTTGTTTTAGTTAGAATTGTCTTAGTCGTTATTTCTCTTTGTTTCGTCTACTTTTGGTTTTATCTTTGATCATTTTCTAACTTGTTTTCTCCTTTGTTTGCAGTGACTGCTGATGAGTGGCAAGACTTGATTCACCGAGTATGCACCGATACCCTGTTGCTCCCCTCAGAGAAGACTCGTGCTGAGCTATCTGTAGATGTGGGGGAGCCTTCATGATCAGGGGATCATTTTTGAAAGTTCCCTAAACATCCCTAAATGGTGTCAGTGCAGAAGATCATCTTGAGATCTTTCCAACGACTTTGAGAACGCGGCAAAAGGACATCGAGAGCTCTAGATATGTTCGGTCAAAGTTCAGTCAACGGGAAAGTCAACTTTGGTCAACTGGTCAATTTTGGACCAATATTGCACTGTGACACGTGGCTTGCCACCACTCGTCGAATTCACTCGATTTGCCTATCGGGAGACGACAAGTGGGCTATATGCTATTTACTGAGTTAATTATTTCCATACCACATTACAAGGGTCGAAATTATATTTACTTGGTAAGTCCACTTTCCAAATGCCACACATGTATATGCCAAACCGCTATATATTAATGTTTATACATTAGTATTAAAGCTCACCAACCGACCACACATAATAGCCAACATGTTAGGTTATGTCCACGTGGTAAAGGCATGCAATGTCATGCTTGGAAGATTCCAGGTGAGGAGAGGGAGGTGAGGCGGTGGAGATGGGGGCGGTTATGCTCCAAAGTGGTCCATTGACCACTATACATGCGCATGGAAAGGCTTAATAAAGCCTAAACTATTATCCAACCACCTAATGTGGGATATACCCACTTCTCCTTAGCTGTTCTTATGATATTTTAATCCTATTTAAAATGCTAAGCGCCCTATTTGGGATTTAACCCATTAAAACAAGCAAATCCGCCAATATGGGTATTTGATCCCATTTATTTTGCTACGGGTAAGGCTTAGGTTTAAAATAGCCTAAGGATAATTTGCAAATGCATATTTTAAGGGCCCTATTTTTTGTATAAATAGGGAACCCGTTCATTGTAATGGAAACACACATCCCAAGCTTATTATTTGTTAAGTTTATTGTGGGGACACACAAACTCGGAGACAAGCTCATTCCTAGAGTGCTGGAGGCGAAGTCCGAGCCAAGAGGAGAATGAAAAATTGTTGTGTGAAGACCTAAATTATTTAGGCATTGTTATTTATTATTATTATTATTGACCTATTATTTGTTAGGCAATAATAAATTAAATATTTGTGGCTAGGAGTTATTCAAACTACCTAGTCGGCCCATAGCGCCACACCAATTACTTGCAAATCCTGGATTGTCGACCAGAGTGCTAGCGTCACATTGATAGCGTTGGGAAGGCCGATCGAAGCCGAAGGAGATTGTACGCCAGGAAGGTGGAAGTAGGGTGCTATTTTTCACCCTTGTCATCCGAAGGTCTGGTTACTCTTCTAAGCAAGTTTAAATAGTTTCCATTAGGTTTTCTTGTGAAAGTACTATTGTAACTTACAAGTTTTGACTAGTGGAACGGTTCGACCACGAACCCGGAGACGTAGGCAATTACCGAACTCTGTAATCAATTCTGTGTGTAATTGTCATTATTGTCTTGCATTATTTTAAATTGATTACTTAAAAGGAGTAAATTATCGGCAAATAATTAAAGCCTATAAGAGTCCGAGATTAGGTAGTAATAATCTGGTTATTTTCGGATCACTTCAGCAGTTGGTAGGCATACTGATGTTTTTTCCTCTATTTGGCATGCAACGAAGATCATGACTTCTCTCCATGCTGAGGTAGTTGGATATAGGACAGCCGAGTGCTTGATAAGGAGGAGTCATTCTCATAGTGGGACAACAGCTACTGGCCGTGACCACGAGCCCTCAGTGTATTTGGAGCGCTGGCGTAGCCGGAGTCCTAGACGTGGTCGTGCACCCTCTGAGGGATCCCATAGGGATCGAGAGGCCATTTTTGTAGCATTTTGTTAGATATCTATATGAGTGTTTTTGTACTTTTCGGGCTCATTGAGTGTTTTGACCATGCCTAGTGCATGATGGCATTGTATATGAAACTTGATATATATATATATATATATATATATATATATATATATTTGGATCTAGACTCTTGGTGCCTAGAATTTTGTGACTTGTTTCCATATGTTTACTAGATGTTTTTAGAATATTTGCCTTCATGCTTTTCAGAATGTATGCAATGGATGACAATTGATAACAAATGTTTTACTTTGTATGTTTTTGTAATGCTGATATGAGATGATACAAACATATGGTAGCTTTGAACTTTCGACCTCTTTGGGCAATATTTGTAATTTATTCTTATGTTGGAAAAATGTGATGAATGCATAGTGATAAAGAGATGAACTTGCCCCAATCCCAATTCCATGCAACTAGTAAGATGTGAGGGCTCAACACCAAGAGTTAGGAAGGGCACAAGTTGTATGAGTTTGACTGAATGGAACGATGAGAGACAGACAAACTAGTAACAAAAACCAAACATAGACCTACACACCTATCCTACTCAGAGCTACCACCAAGCTTAGAAGGCCACTTACTTTCTAGTTTATCTAGACTTAGATTCATAAATGGCAACTTGGTTGACAAAATATGGTTTTTAGGATTTAATCTCTTTGGAATTTGGACATTTGCTTTCTCTTAATAGAATTTGATTCGTGCTTTTAGCATACCAATATTTTTTAATTTGTGTAACTAGACCCCCCACACCCTGCCTCATGCTACTAGTAAGAAGCATGGGTTTGTCACCAAAGGAAAGATATAGGTGAGTAGGGTCACTCCTTTCCTTTCCCAACCTCACACCGCCAGTAAGAGATGTGGGCTTATCACCGAAGGTTGATGGGGCAAAGAAGTGTGTAAAATAAAATATTCTGTTTGCTTGGTGCTTTTGATTTCATTTGATTTTGACATTTTTGATCTATGACTTTGGGATATCCTTTCATTCAAAGAGATTTAAGAGGGATAGATGTGACACCAAGAAGCTTCTAGAATAGACCGTAGTCAAGGACAACTTCACCTAGTAGAAAGAAAGAGCAAAACCAAATATGCGGGCCTCATTACGGTTTTCGTCAATACTTGTCTATCAAACTTGATGAGAAGATTTGAAAATACTTGATGATGTTTGAAGAGATGTGATTTGAATGCTTTTTCCAATAATTTCAGAAATTTTTAACAGATTTCTTTAAGAGTAAGTTCCTGGAATACAAATTTTTACGAAATGAGTGGACAAAATGAAATAGCTAAATGACTAATGCAATGTAGGCAGCTATAATGTACAAGAGGTGATTCTGATGTTTTATGCGTAAAACCATTTAAGATGCAAGGAATTGACAGTTTCACTGAATTCCTCACCTTCTAGTGTGCACAAAAGATACACACCATTTCCGTAGTCCTTCATGACTCGGTATGGGCCCAACCACTTGGGCCATAACTTTCTTCCTTCGCCAGTTTTCTTATCGATCTGGCTGTCTAGTCTTAGAACTAGATCCCCCTCATATATTTCTCACTCATAGACCTTTTTGTTATACTACCGGCACATCCGGCCAACATAGGCTCTGTGCCATTGTTCGGTGTTTAACCTGGCCTCATAAAGGCTTTCCAGTTGAGAGAGGTGTGCCTCCCTGTAAGGTTCTTCGTCTAAAATCCCTTGTAATGAGATACGAAGATTGGGTATTTCAACCTCAAGTGGGAGAACTGCTTCTGCTCCGAATACCAACGAGAAAGGAGTTGCTCCTGTTGGTGTTCTTACCAAGGTTTGATGGGCCCAAAAGGCTGGATATAGTTTTAAATGTCAATATCGCTTATTCTCCTTAACCGTTTTGAGGAGAATAGCTTTTGACATTTTGTTTGTCACTTCGGCCTGCCCATTGGCTTAAGGGTAGTAAAGAGAGGCCGTGTGATCGTTTATCTTGAACTTGCTACATAACTCATGGACTTCGTCATTTTTAAAGAATGTGCCATTATCTGAGATAATGACTTGTGGGACACCATACCTGCAAATTATTTGGTTCAAAATGAATTTGGCAATTACCAAACTTGGTAAGGTGGTGAGAGGCATGGCCTCCACCCATTTGGTAAAATATTCTGTGGCTGTAATTATAAAATTATGGCCATCGGTTAATGAGGGAGAGAATTTCCCTATCAAGTCCAGCCCCCACGTGGAGAAGGGCCACGGGGTCGCTATTGGTTGCAGGGATTGTGCTGGCATGTGAATCTCGTGAGAGAATTCTTGGCATTTGTGGCACTTATGTACAAATTCCACCTCATCATGCTCGAGAGTGGGCCAAAAGTAGCTGATTTGATGTATTTTGCGAGAAGTGGTGTGACCACCAAAGTGGCCTCCACATATCCCACTGTGGGATTCATGAATAATCTTCTTGGATTCTTCTATGTCGACGCATCTTAGAAGCATGCCGTCGAAGGCTTTACGATAGAGTACCTATTCTAAAACAACATATTTAGCGGTAATAATGCGTAACCGCCTTCTTTGTTGTGATGTGGCACCTTCTAGGTATGTGTGGTCTATGATAAAATTGATGATATCAGTGTACCAGGGACATGTAGAGATGGGGGCTTGGTTTCGACAAAGCATACACACTCATCATGAAAGTCCATATTTACCAGATTGCCTCCATCTAGTGGATTGTCAGCTAACCAATCTGTAATGATTTGTCCCTTAATGGATTTTTGGTTTATGAATGTCAACTCAAATTTGCCCATTAAGGTTTATGAATGGATTTTTGGATTTTTGGTTTTAGATAAAGATCCTTGCGTGAGGAATGTTCATAAATGATATTTCTTTACAATCACCCTTGTTTCTTGGTTTAACATGTAATGTCTTAAACGTCTGGTTGCAAAGACTATGGCAAGGCATTCTCTCTCCGCCTGTGTATAACGTGTTTTATAATCGAGCAACGTTCGGCTAATGAAATCGACCACACGTTCTTGTTTATCATTGTCCTCTAGAGCCAGCATGCAAGCTAGCGAGAGATGAGTGGCTCATGAGTAAAAGATCAAAGGGCGGTTTGGTTTGGGAGGCATTAACATGAGTGGAGACAACAAGAAGTGTTTAACTGCTTCAAAGGATTTGTTGCATTCTTCAATCCAATCAATGTTATAATCTTTCTTTAGTAGATTGTTGATTGGATGAATGGTGAAACTCAAATCTGGGAGGAACCTTCGGATTGCACTGAGTTTCCCAAGAAATGACCTAATTCCAAACTCGTCCGATGGTGGGATGATTTTGAGAATAGCTCATATTTTGGCTGGATCAACATCAATTCCTTGTGAATATATAATGTAGCCCAAAAGTTTGCCTCCTGTCACACCAAATACACACTTCTATGGGTTTAATGTGACACCATATTCAATTAATCATGAGAGGATGATACAGAGCACTTCTGGATGATCACAACGTTTCTTGGCTTTGGCCAACAAGTCATCCACATAGGATTCCACAATTTTATGGATAAGATCATGGAATATATAAGTCATTTCCCGCTGATATGTAGCGCCAACGTTCTTAAGACCAAATGGCATGACAACGTAACAATAAGTTCCCCAAGGAGTTATGAATGTAGTTTTGGCTTGATCCTGTTCTGATATTTTAATTTGATTATACGCTAAGAACCCATCCATGAGGGATAACGGTTCAAATCCAGCTGTTGCATCAACGATAACGTCAATGGATGGTAATGAGAAGTCATCCTTGGGACAAGCTTTGTTAATATCCCAAAAATCTATGCAAATGTGTATCTTCCCATTATTTTTTAGAACAGGGACGATATTAGATACCCATTGTGAATATTCAATGGGCTTGATGAATCCCACTTGGAGAAGTTTTATTACTTCCTCTTTTACCATGAGAGCCACTTTTGGCTTCATTGGTCTTGACTTCTGTTTAATTGGTTTCACATCTGGTTTAATGACAAGATTATGTACCGTGACATGCGGTGCAGTGCCCGTCATTTCTTTATAGTTAAATGCAAAAGCCTTTTGATGTTCTTTGAGGATTTGGGTGTGTATTTCTATCTCCTCTGGAGTTAACGAGGATCCCAACTTCAAAATTCTTGGTTTTTCCTCCGTTCCAATGTTTATGTCAATGGTTTCTTCTATCAAAGAAGAGTTACCTTCTTCAAATTCAGGTGGGGCTGGAGGTAGTTCCAAGATTTCTCTGTTTTCTATCTCATAGATATTGAGATCCTTCTGTGGAGGAGACTCTACCATGGGATTTCCAAAGTAGGAAGAGGAATGTGGTATTAGGGAAAGATCAACTATACGGTGAGCAAGGTGTAGCTCCGCATAGGTGTTTAGATATTCGAGAGTGAATCTATCATTGTCAAAGTGATCTACGATAGAAAAATCATCCTCAACTTCTGCATGAGTCAGGAGTGAGTTTGTTGGTATTTTACGCACTAATGGTTCGGTACGAAGTGATATCGTGAAATTTGTATCCTCTAACTCGCTGTTTGGAGTGAAACGGGAAGCTGAGGTTGCTATTGAGTCTGTGAGAAGGTTCTACTCTCGTGGGATTGCTTCAATTGATATGAAGTTAAATCCCTTGCTTAGATCTAACACCGTTGTTTTATATAACTGTAAATGTTTAGCCCTAGTTTCATATACCTCGGAGACTTGGTTTACAACTAGTTACGAGTCTCCTAGCACTCTAATGTCATTGACACCCATTCTTTTGGCTAGGATGAGGCCAAGGAGGAGAGCTTAGTACTCAGCCACGTTGTTTGTACATTCAAAGTTTGATTTAAAGCTGAAAGGTAGGATCTTTCCCTCAGGTGAAGTAAAGATCACTCCCGCCCCAACTCCAAAGCGACATCTAGCTCCATCGAAGTGGAAAGTCCAATACTTGCTAGGAAAAATGGATGTTGGGATATCTGTCGTATCTATTTCCTTTGCTTCGATTACTTCTACCATAAAAATTTTATCTGATGTAAGAGAAGTAATTCCAAGAGCGTGTCCCATACCCATAGAATCAAATGGTAGGAGAATAGGTAAGTCTTTCTCTAGCAACTCGAAATTTTTTGTGGTAGTCCCTAGTGACACTATTTTTATAACATTGGTCTCATTTTTGAGTGTTGGAATGTCCTCGGTTGGATTTGTAACTTCCAACTCTGTGGTGGGTATCAACTCTTCTTTTGGTTTTGAATTAATTGGTTTGATGAGTTGATTTGTTGGGAGTTCGACCTCGGAGTGAATGCCCGGTCTTTTCTTCAAATCAGCTAGGTGTATATCGAAGGGTTTTGGGTCACCTTGTGCCACAAATACTTTCCCTAAGTGTAGAAATCTTATTTCTTGGAATAACGTGGAAGGGATTGCCTTCATACAGTGTATCCATGGCCGACCAAGGATCATATTATAGTTGGTTTCCCAATCTATAATATAAAACTCGGTGAGGACCATCTTGGGTCCTAAAGTGATTGGTAAAACTATGGTTCCAATTGAAGTGGCCTTGAGGCTATCATATCCTCTTAGCGTTTTTTGCGTTGTGGAACAGTTTGTCTCTCAATATCCTAACTTTTGAAGAAAAGCGAAGGGGACTATGTTAATTGCTGCCCCATCGTCAACCATTGCATGTTTAACATAATTATTGTAAATCCATACTTGCAAATGTAAAGCTGGGTTGCCTTTTCATGTAATCTCAGTGTCTGTCGGCATTTTTCTTATATCAAATATAAATTCAGTGTCCCTATCTGGCTGCCCCGGATGATAAACATCAAATTATACATGGTTTACTTGCATTTCCGGAGGAGGAGTGATGTTGATTAAATGTTTATAGGCCTACTGCTTCTAAGAGATCAACCCTATGTTCCTCCTTGGTTAGAGTTCTTTAACAAATCTTCAGGAAGGAGATGTGAGAGAAGGTCTTACGTTGATTACGTTAATGAAATCATAGGCACCTATGGGTTTTACCAATGATTTCCTTGAGTGTTGTCTGGCTCTAATGAAATAACATTTAATCAAATAGAGAATACACTCTAAATCCAACACAAACACCAAATATTCTTGGAGCTTATGATTTCCAATACTTGTAGCTCGGTGTCTAAATGATGATCAATTTAGTTACAATTAGGGCTTAAATAAGATTTGATATCGACCTCCTAACTAAGGTTTGCGACTGGTGGATTATAACTGAAGTTAAAACAAAATCTTTATCATAAGTACATTATTATGAGACCCTTGTAACGAGTACATCTTAAGATCAAGCACTAACCATCTTTTAGAACGGTTTGGGAGCGGATCATTAAAGATCTTGAGGGGTGCTTTTTGAGGGAATACTGCCCCTGCATAAGTGTTTGGCGTGGGTACTACAGAATTTGCTAAAAACATATCTATAAAAAGTTGATTTTGAACTTCTGGCAAACACTGCATGAATTAAAATTTGTGAAGAATGACGACACAAAATAAAAACTCTAGTATCGACTGGCCTTGAATAACTCCTAGAAGCCATAGAAACAAATTGAAAAACCAAAATTTTGAAGTTGCAAACCATAATTATAATTCATGGAGTGGCCCAAGATCCTGCATCAGGTTGCTGGTTTTCAGAGGGAAAAAGAAAGTTGGTCCCCATAACTTTTGACTCTGATATCAAGTTGGGTCTTCGATCTTAGGCCTTGTCTTTTGATTTTTCAGTTTGATGATGATCTTCTTGTCATGGTGGATCTTTTGTAACAATCCACTGTGTCCAAATGCCATAATGTATGGAGAAATATATGTTTTGTTTCGCAAATTATAAACATATGTGTTCAATGATTTTAATGTACAACATTAACATCGAATCCAACATGGTCAGTTACTCTATCAATTGTAAGTTCACGGTTCTTGTGTAAGGATTCATGGGTCAAATAAATCCTAGCATTCAATGCCCCATAAGTATAGGCTTTCAAGTCAGTATACAAATTATAACTTGGGAGTGGTCCCTAATCTTGAAATTTGATTTAATAAGTGTTTTTTCAACCAGTATCCTATCGTTGGGTTTCAGTCTATTCGGAGATCACTCATCGAGTATCTCATAAATTAGTTAGAACTTAGTGTGAACTTCTGGACTAGTGTACTTTATCATACACTATTGAGTGCAAAGTTTATGAATAAATCATACAGTTGCATTTGATCCTATGTTCTAGAGTGAAAAATTTCTGACAAGTAACATGTCCGTACACCACCTTTCACTTAGTTCCATTATCAGAATTGAATCACTTATGTTCTTGTTTAATCATGTAAGAACTCCCTGATTACGCACACGATACAAAAAAATTTACATTCATGTCAAGATCTTTGCATGAATTGTGTGACAAGTTAGGTTTCCTATGCGTGTATCGAGAAATATCTCAGGTGTAATAACTTTCATACCAATCACGCGATCAATTTCTTCTAAGGTCATAGGGAATATGTTAGCGACAGAGGACCTAGGCCAACTGAATAGACAACTATTAACATGGCTATAGCATAGGCCTCAATGTGTGCAGATTGGATTACGCCATGCCCTTTGTAAATGGGTAACTCAGGAAGAGGATAACTTTGAAGCATAACACCTGATGTATGGTGAAGTATAGGGGCTCTTTGAAATAACCCTTGTCATTAAGTGAACTACCGAAATAGGCCTAAAAGCCATCGATGAAGCTTGTTGCGGTGGCATGAGTTGTTGACCATGGCATAGCATATGTGTATCATAGCGACATAAGGGTATCACCTGTGGTTGAAGTTAGCTTCTCGCGACAAGAGAAAATTTATCCTTGTCAAAACTGAAGTGATATATATCGCATTAATTATTCAGGATCATAATGTCCATAATTTTGTTTCAATTAATGCAATCATAATCGAGAGGTGTCCATAAGTTTTTTACTATGTAGCAATCATTGAAAACATTTAATCCTAATTAGGTGAAATGTATGATGGGTAACTATAAGTGATATGCAAGCATGGGAATGCCTAACAATACCTTTTCCTCATAAGGAGGTCAACCTGACTAAGGTCGATGTCGAGACAGCTGGTGATTCATGTTTTCCCAAGGTGAATGGATATGGATAAGCTAATCAGGTAATATTAAATCCCTCAATACACAATAATGGAATCTGTAATGACCTCTATTGGCGAAGAGAGGCCCTCCTAACCTAGATTGGTGTAATGGCTCATTGAGGATATAATGTGCTCCCTCAAAGGCTCTAATTGATGTCAAGCTCTACCGAGATCCTATTTCCCATAGGTTGTTGGATACGTGGGAAGTGACATGGAATGGGGAGTTTCAGTATATATCTCCAGACAAGGTCATAAAAGTAGTGGTAGCGTGGTTTAATGGATTTTTAGTGAACTATGGGTGGTTTTCTAGTCTAGCCCAGAAAAATATTAGATTGATTGGCTTCTATGTTTAATATGGAGAACTATACTATAATATCTAGTGGGAGTGGTGAGGATCTAAATACTAGCGTTCGTAAGCCAGTGTCAATACTTGACTAGTTTGTTGGCCTATTGGGTTGTGGGACTTGGGGATCATAACCGTGAGTTCGTGGTTTTTATGGACCTGTTATGGTCATGTGAAGAATCAATCCCTTCTCCCAACTATCAAGTAATTGTATGCCTTTTTAGCCTCTACGTTTAGAACTAGAAGTTATATGATTTTATCAGAATACCTAACAGGTGTTCTAATAACTTGAATACGTAAGCTAGTCTCTATGTTAATGAGGAGGTCTCCCACATTAGGCTATGGAACCAAAGGATCGCAACCAAAAATTTTCTCTCGTTCGAATCCTTGCACAGTCATTCAGGTGTTTTATCAAGGAAATCTATAGTTTGGATGGTTTTACCAGAATGTGTAAGCTTTGTCGTCTTCGATATTTAATCCTCTTAGTTTCTCACTAATTACTTGTAAGTTTGTTATTGCTCGAAATACCTGTATCCTAAGGTCCTGATCTATATTAGCTAATATCATGGGTAAATTTTCGGTTGAGGTACTATGGGTTCAAATATATATTCTCTAGGCTCTCTAGGTCATGTGATTTTCATAGCAAAATGATTCAACTTTTAATTAACATTTAATAAACTAATTACAAAAAGAGGTGTTTACACTATTGCAAGCATCCTACTATTTTTGTATATTTTTCAATGACATATTTCAATGAAATTGAAGAGACAACTACTCTTGTCTATTTATAAAATGGACAACTAATCTAGAAACATAATGAAAACAAACAAAGTAGCTTGGTATGGCTATTTTCCTGTGCAGTTGGGATTTTATCCTAAATATCTAAGCAAATAAACATATTGAATTTGAAAGGCTCTCGATCCTTCCTCATAAGTGAGGAATGAATCATAGTTTCTCAAAAAATATCAATCCCCATAGCTTCCCTGGTGATATCAAGAGAAAAAAATTTAACTGAAATGAAATAATTCACTACTCTATTTGATATGTTTGTAATTAGAAATTTGATAGCTCAAACCTGGCATTTACAGAACATTGGTAAATCTAGTTGTGTGTGATTTCGTCCCCTCAATGTGATCTCCTTGTTCCTTTGTATTCTCATGAATCCAAAAAAGTGTGTATATGATAGTATCAATAGAAGATAGCCATTCGAACAATGGCAGCTTTGGATATAGACTGAATACAATGTGAGTAGGAGAGGGATAGTCGCAAGTGAACAGAGCTTGACTAAGCAATTCCTAACGGGATTTATTGTGGGAATACAATGCACAAGTGTACCGAGAGCTTCAGAAAACTATCCTTTTGATAAAACAAAACCTATAACTTTAATGGATTCTAGTCTAGAAATGAAGTTATTCTATGCTAAACTGATTGTATGGAGCAACAATGGAACAAGACTGAAACAAGAAGATTATATGACCTCTAAAACACAAACAATTGAAGGCAAAACATGAAATTGATAGAATTCTAAGCAAGAAATTGAAAGACTGAATAAGAGAATTGAGAAGGTGAGGGGCCATTTGCTTGAAAAAAGGCTAGCTATTTATAACCAATGCATTTACCAGAGGGTAACTCCCATTTGAACTCTTTTACTATAAACAAGGGAAAAACACTATTACTAGGGAACCAAAAACATTAATGCAAGCCAAAGTGGTTGAAGAAAGCGTGTAAAATTGAAGATTTACGTTTGACGTGATCATCGGAAGAATCTAGAAAATGCGTACATGATTGCTGCCCTGTGCAGGGCGGCGGTTACGGGACTACCGCCCTGTCCTGGGCGGCGGTCACGGGACCAAAGCCTAAAATGTAAGAAAACATGGGGGCAAAGGGCAAAACAAAGCATACAGAGGCTGAGCGGGGCATGCGAGATACAAGCGTATACTTGGTGAGCCTTTTTGGATTCTGAACACCTTGCAAGGATACCTGTATCATCATTGGGGCATGTGTAACATCGTTCCATCAGTGCAGTACCCTACAATTTCAGGTACGTATAGTGACTACAAAAGAGGTAGGAGTTTCTGAGGGGAATATTTTATAATGGAGGAAAGGGTTGGAATATCTCTTAAAGGTAGCATACATGTTACTGATGTGGTGAAGAATGGGCTGAAAGCATATAAGTGTGTCCCAATTTTTTACATTTTTTGTACCTTTATAAACATGAATTTTCAATTTCATTGAAATTATAAAGGTAATAGCCACAAAATCGTACACGTTCATGAAATTCAAAGAACTAACAAAATGTTGTGTTTAGAGTGTAGAATACTTGAATTTTTTTAAGACAAAAATATGGTCTCTTTCTTAATTTTATTCATACATTGTTTATTTTTCTTAATTTTATTCATACGTTGTTTCTTAATAATACATACCTGTGTTATTCATATGAGTG
Source organism: Taxus chinensis (assembly GCA_019776745.2). Lineage (NCBI taxonomy): Eukaryota > Viridiplantae > Streptophyta > Pinopsida > Cupressales > Taxaceae > Taxus > Taxus chinensis. Next base: position 143,081,236 of record CM034156.1, on the reverse strand, counting down.
ATGGAGCACATATGCAAGCAAGCAAAAAAAGGGAATTTTGAATTTGAAGATTGGAGGGAAAATTTTCCAAACCAAAGGATTGTGAATCTGGAGTTGTGGGATGTAAATATGGAGTTGGATCAGGTCAAAGGGAAGAAAGATTTGTCCTTTTCTATGGAAAGGGACAAATCGATAGAACTTTTCCTTACCACATCGGCAGCCAATGTACTTGGAGAGAAACCTATTACCAGTTTGGTGTTGTTTTTGTTGCCTAAGGTAAGTAATAATGGTATTATTTTTGAAATACCCGATTCTATTGTTGATCAGGCTAAGAAGAAGATGGAGCATACAATCTTGAATAACATCCCTGGTGGAATACTCAACATAGATTATTTTCACATATGAGCTATCAAAAAATGGATGCCTAGAGGTTCCATGGATATGGTGGATTATTCCAATGCTTTTATGATGAAAACTGATTATGATGAAAAATTCCAAGGAGAAGAACCTTCCCTTTAGTGGGGATCATTCGATTGTTTGGATGTAAACAATTTATTATAGAAACTACATGGGAAGAAATTTCCTGAAGAGGGGAGCTGAAAATTGTTTGGAAATATTATTTTGAAGGATTGTAGCAAGAAAATTCGAAAATAATTTTGATGTGGCTAAGAAAATTCAGTAACGGATGAAGAAAACATTTTTATTGAAAGATGGAAACATCCAAATCTAGAATTCAACTTTAGTAGTTACTGCTATCTTGGGGAATTTATACCTCAATAAATGATTAACCAAGTAACATCATCCGTATAGTTAGGATCAAACCATGCTTTAAATGAATGTTGGAAACAAAAACATAAATCCAACCTCAATTCTTTTTGGTATTTTTTAGAATTTATACCTTGGTAAGTGATGAGGAAAGGCAGAGAAAAGAGAAAATGCTCTTTTATTTTACCAGCGGTAAAGGCTGAGAAAATTATAGAATGCCCCTCCATGGAACAATTAGGCAAGTCTGTTACAGAAAGATATCAAATATTTAAAATAGATTAAATCAACTATAAGATGCCCCTGAGTAAAAACACTACATAAACAAAGCAAGCATATTATGTTTAATGAAACACAAAACCCATATTATTGGCTATATCTAGGATTCAAATCTAAAAAACTACACACAAAGAGCATATCCTTCATGGATTTCAAATAGTGCTTTTATATGAAAAATTAAAATCTAGATAAACCTAAGGACACACCCTTTCAAGAGTTGTAAACAATGAACAGAAATGATATGCAAGACATAAGCAGAAACAAATCCTATGGAGATATAATAAGTGGGGCTCCCATACTTTTACTGTTATCGAAAGATCCATCGTCTTTTCTCGTGGGCAGTGTCCCTCCTCTATTTGGAGATTTTGTTACAGACCTGTAGATGATGAAGGTCCACGCGGAGTGCCAATAGTTTCAGTTAAAAAATGTGAGAATCTAAGCCACTCTACTCCTTATAATAGGGTAGTGCTATTATTATTGAGCTTGCTACATATTCCTCCTCTTCTGTGTTTCTCAGTAGCTGTTGTAAAAGTAACCATCAACAAAAGATCAAAAATTGTACCATCTAAGAAAAACTAGAAGACTTCAGGAATGAACCTCCCATGATTTTTTTCCTTCGTGTAACCACATAAAAACAAAGATGTGAAATTCCAGTTTATTAATCTTCATGTTTAGGTGCAAGGAATACAATCAAAGCTAATCCCTGAAGATAAAAAAGAGTAATTTAGTGGTAAAAAAGGCTCGGATTTAAATATTAATATTAATCTTATTTTTTCCCCCTGACGTGATAGGTAATAAAATCACAACTATTGTGTTGTATAATCTATAATGGAATCAACGATTAGAATTTATTACATGGACTTACATCTGTACTCATATATTTTCCACCATTGATCGGGACAGTGTTAGCTAATCCGCTAGACCTCCACTATAAGTAATTAATGGAGGCTCGTGATTGGTAGACATTACTTATAATGGAGGTCTAGCTAACATTGTGCAAATCAATGGTGGAAAATTTATAAGTACAAATGAAAGACCATGTAACAAATTCTAACCGTTGATTTCATTATACATTGTACAACACAATAGTATGGATTTTATTGTCTATCATGTCAAGGGAAAAAAATAATAGTAATATTAATATTTATATCCTATCCTTTTAACCACCACATCACTCTTTTTGTCTTTAAGGCCTAGCTCCGATTATATTCCTTGCACCTAAACATGAAGATTAATAAACTAGAATTTCACATATTTGTTTTTATGTGGTTACATGAAGGAAAGAAATCATGGGAGGCTCGTGCCTAAAGTATTCTAGTTTTTCTCAGACAATATGGTTTTTGATCATTTGTTGATGGTTACTTTTACAAAAGCAGCTGAGAAACACACAGGAGGAATATGCAGTAAGCCCAATAAAAATAACACTATCATGTGCAAAGGAGTAGAGGAGCTTATATTCTCAAATGTTTCAAAGGGACCTATTGGCGCTCCTCATGGATCTTCATCATCTACATGTCTACAAATAAATATCCAACTAGAGGAGGAGGGACACTTCTCACCAAAAAATATGGTGGATTATCTGATAATAGTAAAGTATGGGTGCCCCACTTATTATATCTCCATAGGCTATGTTTCTGTTTATGTCTTGCATATCATTTTCGTTCACTATTTACAACACTTGAAAGGGTTTTTCCTTAGGTTTATCCAGATTTTAGTTTTTCATTTAAAAACATTGTTTGAAATCCATGATGGATCTGCTCTTTGTGTGAAGTTTCTTAGATTTGAATCCCAGATATAGCTAGTAATATGGGTTTTGTGTTTCACTGAACATAATATGCTTGCTTTTCTTATATAGTGTTTTTACTTAGGGGCATTGTATAGTGGATATGGTCTATTTTAAGGCTTTGATTTATTTTCGTAATGGAGTTACCTAGTGGTTCCAAGCAAGAGCAATCTAGATTTTTCTCAGCCTCTGCTACTAGTAAAATAAAGGAGCCTTTTCTTATTTCTTTACCTTGCCTCATCATTTACCAAGGTATAAATTCTAAAAAATACCAAAAAGAATTGAGGTTGGATTTGGGTAGTTCTTTCTAACCTTCAATAAAAAAAATGGTTTTAGCCTAACTATACAGATGATGTTACTTGGTTCAACATTTATCAAGGTATAAATTCCCCAAATATAGCAGAAAGAACTGAAGTTGAATTCTAGATCCAGTTGTTTCTAACTTTCAATGAAAAAAGAAAAAATATGATTTCTGCATCCGTTAAAAAATTTTCTCAACCACATCAACATTCTCCCCTTATTTTCTTGCTACAATCCTCCAAAATTATATTTCAAAAACATTGTCTGCTCCCCACTTTAGGGAAGTTCTTCCCCTAGAGTTTTTATTGCAAATTGTTTACATTTAAACAATCTAATGCTCCCACTAAAGGTAAGGTTATTTTCTTGGGAGGTTTTCATCAAAATCATTTTACATATAACCACATGCCATAAAAACATTGTTGTAGGAGCCAATTCTATAAGATTCCTTTGTATTTTTATAACCCTTTTTGAAGCACTTTGACCCAACATCCTTAGTGGTCCCATTCGAGACATATTGTGATTTTTTACGCAAGTACTGCATTTAAATTTTAAAAGGTTTTCCAGTTAATGGTTCTACAGCTGATAGAATTTCCTGCCTTGGTATAATAGTTTTTGGAATTTGTGTCAATAGTTATCACTTTTTTTCCAAACAAACAAAATAATTAAACTTTGATTATATGTAGTTAAATCCATATATAGTAAAATTGTTGGGTTTGTTATCTTTTAACAAAAATATATCATAAAATCTCTTTACATTTTATATGTATTTCTATGAATCTTTTTTCCAAATTACTCTTTCTAAACAGTTGTTACTCTATAATTTTAAAGAATGGATTCTATAACTTAATATTTCCATGGTAAGAATATAATCAGGGAACCCTTTCTTTAAATTTTAATTAAGAAATTTTCCAATGGAGGAGGTTGTTGTAACTTTCTCTTTAGTTCCTAAAATGAAAACTCCTATACCACAAGATGTTTTTGGGCTTCAGTTCAATATAAACAATGATCCCATAGAGGGTTCTTGTGACTTCCTCTATAAGTACGAAAAATAAAACTATTATTATATAATATATTTTGGGCTCAAGGCCGATTTAGGAAATGGTTCTATGAATGGAGCTCTTGTGACTTTCTCAACATTTCATGAAGAAAAAACACCTATATCACGAAAAAAAATTGGCCTCCACTATACTTTTATTATTTAAATCTACAAACATTTCATGAAGAAAAAACACCTATATCACGAAAAAAAATTGGCCTCCACTATACTTTATTATTTAAATCTACAGACATTTCGAAAAATCTTATGAAATCATTCCTCCAAAAATAAATATCCAAGAATTCTTCATGTGCGTGCATGAGAGAAGAAGTAGAAGCAGCTAGAAGCAACAATGAAAACACAAAATGTGCATATTTTAATAAGTTGGGAAAAAGAAAAATTTATTGTCCAAAACATCCCAAATTTTTGGGATGAATGGTGAAAAATAGTGTGCCCCCTTCCGAGTGGGCCACTTTTCATGACGTGATTTGCAATTGGGAAGGAGAGGGGGGCTAGAAAAAGGTACCTTAAGCATCTGTCGGGGTCATGTGGATGAATGAGGGCCAAAATGGGAGGGGGGTTCAATTTATTTCACCATGCATCCCAACATTTTGGGATATTGGATGCACAAAATTGTACCCATTCCCCATTTTTCCAAGTGACGATATGTGGCTGGACAGAGCTGGGGGCTTAGAAATGGAACATATGGGCTTAAATTGCCAAAATGGGCTTAAAAATGGTCACACACTGATCCAGAGGCTTAAATGGGAGGGGGGAACATTTTCTTACACCAACCATCCCAACTCCTTGGGATGGTTGGTGCAAAAAAATGTGCCACCTTCCCATTGGCTCAAATTCCAAGGTAATAATTTGACTAACTCCTTGAGTTGTACCTTGGGAAGCAACTTGTCAAGGCCATAACTTGAGTTCCTAGAGGAGTTTTTTTTTATTATTTAGATATTTTTCATGAAAATGGCCTTATTATCACAATGGGTTGGGTCTCGTCCCTTGATTTGTAATGCAACCCCCTAAAAATAGGATTTTTCTCTGGAACTGAAGGTCATGCATGCTTAAAACATGTTGTGGATAGAAGCTCCTAAGTGTTGTGAAAAATGTGAGACCACCATCATCTAGGGATATGAATGGATTTCTGATGATATTTAGTTTGGATACTAACTCCTTGTGAAGCTCCCAAAATTGCTTCACGAAGCTCAGGAGTTGTTTTTTCATTGTGCACTTTTTGCCCTCTAGGACCCGTTTTTGCTAAAACTGCTCCAAAAATTCTAAAACTTCCCTCGATTATATTAGTCCTTTTCTTCAGTTTTGGAGGGTGCGCACAAGCCTTAGGTAGACAAGAAAATAGCCTTTCCCAAGCTTGCCAAAAATCCTGTCTTAATTAATATTTCTTTGGAAGTACTTGAAGTGATTGGATATCTGTAAATCACCTATGAGAGTAATGAGACGAAATAGGGACGGATTCATATAGGTGAGATAAGACTGATATTGGGATTAGGGTGATCTAGAGGAGGGTTCAGGATGACCTTTAATAAAAAAAATTCGGGTAGGGAATGGTTATCATGCTTTCATGTGTGAATTTTACCCTTACAAAAACTCATGAAAATAGTTGGCTCTTACTTTGGGACATGTTTTGGATCAAGAACAATGAAGCCATGATGTGAGAACTCTAGAATCTCAATACAACAAATTTATTAGTTCCTTATCCATTGGGGTTTCAAGCACACACAACTTGTGAGAAATAAACAAAAAGAGAGAACATGCAAACACACAAAATGAAGGGAAACATGCGACACAAATGAAAGGAAACACACTAGACAATGGGGAAATGGGGAAAAAATTAAAAAAATACCTATAATTAAATGCGGGGGATAACCTACTTTCGCTAATGGTACTGTTTAAAATATTTCATGTTGTAGGACAACTCCAATGGTGTCCTGTCAAGATATGAAAGAAGGAAAACATTTTCCCTACAAGCCTCATAGATTTGGAATGGACCAAACCACAAGGAATAAAAATTCACATTGCTTCCTTTTGGCTCCCTTCTCTTTTCCTAAAGCATATTAAGATCTCCAAATTTGAATTACCTAGCCTTGGATTTCTTATCAAATATATTTTTCCACTTTCAACTGGTGTTCCTTGATATGATCATTTTCCTTGAGCCTAATTTCCTCTAGTTTCTCAAGAAACAAGATTCTCTTGTGAAGTGAATCTTGATTATGTTCATCTTCTACTCCATGGAGCAACTTGAGAGCTGACATTTCAACTGTGACTATAATCTACACTTCAATCTCATAAAGCAATTGGAATGGTGACATGTCAAATGCTTTCTTCAATGTTATCCGACCACCCACAATGCATCATAAAGCTTCTTGTGCCAACTTCTATGATTTTCATCCACAAGTTTTCAGACTCTGGTCACAAGGATTTTGTTTCTTGATTCTAACTAACCATTACCTTGTGGATAATAGTATTATAAGTGAGAAAGGGAAATCCCAAAGCTGTAGAAAAAATTGGTCAACTCTCTTCAAGAGAAGTAGGTGGCATTATCTACCAAATTATTTTGTGGAAATATGAATTGGACAATGATATTCTCTTTGATGAAATTACACATTGTTTTAGTATTATCTTGTTTGGATGGGATAGTTTCCACCCACTTCATGAAGTAATCTGTTGCTGTGAGCACATATGTGTGGTCTGCACTTGAATGGGGTTTTAAAATACTGATGAAGTCTAGTCTATTGGCATGTGGTCCTATATTTTTTTTCATTTATGAAAACCCACATTAATGAAAAAGTGGATGATAGAGTAGGGTCAGATGATTCTTTGAATGATGGTGACGTGATATTTAGTGAGGATTATTTGCTCTTGCACACCCATTCAAGTTCCTAGGTAATGTTGCATAGTGGTTGGATATTCTTGGTTACTTTAAAAACATGTTGATATGATGGATAACATTTTTGGAGAGTGTTTGGGCACTCACATCAGTTTCAGGGTGTAGAGTCATGTTGTTGACCATGTTTCAGGTTCTCATTTGGAGCAACTATGGATGCTAAGAGGTATGAGGCTAAGTTTAAGAGTTATATGGTCTCAAGGATGCATGTATGTAGGTGTATCATTATGTACTAGGTATTTTAGGATTATTTTTAGATCTATCATGGTGATTCGTAGTGTTACTTAAGTTGACCCTAGCCTTTACAGTGCAAAACCCCAAGGGCTAGCTATGCAAGTCTTAGTTTATAGATATTTTGAGAGATGATGAACTTTCTAATTTTTTTAAATATTATTATGATGTGTCATGGTACTTTGAGAAATATTTCAGGATTCTTGGATTTGAATTTTGCAAGATATGTCAGTTTTGGTGGTGCAATGTTAAGAACAAGGCCATTTCCATCTCTAATTGAAACTTTTGATGCTCACCCTAAACTTTGTGTTGTGCATGGGACCTCTTTACATTTAGGGATTTTTATAAGGTTACAAAAAAATAATGGGGTTTTTTCATCGTCACATTTTTATTAACGAATGTTAAGAAGGTAAACAACTTTTTTTGAGTTTAAAACCCTAGCTTAAAATTGGTTTGAGATAATTGTTTCCTAAGTGGAAATACTTTCTTCTATTGAATTGAATATTATTGGAGCATGTAGAGGACTCCTTCAACTTTCCATAAAGGTATGGTTGAGGTCATGATGATGAGTGGACCCCACTCAAATAGGTCAATTTATGGAGAAGTTTTTTTGGGACAAGGTTATCCAAAGGATTTACCAAATAAATTAACATTGTTTTGATTATGTGAGTTTTAATTAATGTCAAAAGAGGTTTCAAGTCATGAGAATGCATAAAAATGTAAAAGTGTGCCCTATGAAGGTTTATTGATCAAAGGGTAGTTTTGAGGCAATATAAAGTGGTCTTCAATGAAGTAGACATTGCAGGAGCTATAGGTGGAGTTAGGAGATTATCAAAGCTGTGATGGAAAGATAATTATGATTTATTTACAATGGTATAAGGTTTTTTTATGATGATGTGTTTTGATATGGATTCTAGGCCAATTTTTGAACAAGAATATTTTTTTACCAGTGAAGCACATGACAAGATCTACTGGATTTTTTGAGTTGATTGGAGAATGAGATGGATTAGGTGACACTTTCTATCACATGGAAATTGAAAAGGGATTAATTTGGAATCCTATGATTTCATTTGGAGGCCTTGAAATTTCAAGGAAAGGTGTTAACCAATTGATATTTGAAAACATCTTTTCCGGCAGCTTAGTTTGGTGAAGACAAACGTAGTCATGGTTTGCACAAGAGATTGTTTCATGAATTATAACTTAGAATTTTTATACCAGTTATACCATTTTGATTTAAAGTTCACATGACATAGTTTGGATATTTTGGAGTGATCTAGTCGCGTAAAGATGTTGACAGGGTCCTAAAGGGTGAAGAAAACACTTGTTTTGATAAGAACAAAGAATAGTGGTCCTATTAAATCAAATATTCTAACTGGTTGATAATAATTACAACCATGTATGATGTTTAAATGTCAATTTTTTTTTTATGATTTATGGGTCATGAAAAATCATGGTTATGATGTTAGGGTATTTTTCTCTTTGTACCCATGGGGATTTAAGTCTTTCTTGAGTTTGGAATGATGTTTTTGGCTAGGCCAACCTACTTAGTTCACTTGTTACTATTATGTTTAGAATTTGGGATGTTTTTAAGATGTATGAGTTAAGATAAAATAAGTTAAAGGTTTTTTTTTGAATTTGAAATATGAAGGAGCTTATAAAATTATTGTTTTGGGTACTTTTGTGAGTTGGTTGTGTGTGTGTAAGAAGTAAGACCTAGGTGTGAATTTTTTTTAGGTTTGTGAGAATTATTTAAGATATGCTCATGTATGTGATAGGTTTAGGATTTATGGAAAGCATGTGTGGAGGTGTTTTAATCTTGAGAACTAAAGAAAGTGAGTGATAGTGAAAGATTGAAGACCTAGCGTTTGTATGAGGGTTTGAAGAAGTGCAAGCTAAATCAGTTGTATTTATTAGTTTTAGAAGAAGCATTCTAGAGATCAGAACATCATAAGGTGGTTGATTTGGTGATTTCTCATCTTGGGGGGTTGTAGCCTCCTTATGGAGTTTCTACTTCACAAAATGTGGAGTTGGTGCTCCTTATAGGGTTGTAGCTCTACTAAAATAGGGGTTCGTGCTCTTTGTTGGGTTGGTGTCTGTACGATGGAAAAGTGAAAAGTGAACGTGGGAATCTACAAGTAACTCTTCCTCGCACCCGACCTCTCGAGGTCATGCCGAGACAGCCAGTGGGGATGGAATATGCATGGGATGCAGACAAACTAGTTAGGCAATCTGATGTCTTCGACGCGCACTAGTGGAAACTGTGAATTTAAGGGAAAGAATGCCCTCCTAACCTGAACTGGTGTGATAGATCAATTGGCAAGGATGACTGCTCGAAGGCTCCAATCAATATTGAGCTCTGGTGTGATTCGGTCTATGGGTTGTGGAATAGGCAAAAAATGACCTGGGATAGTTTCGTGTATATCTCCAGATAGGATCATAGGGTGGATGATGGGTATAGTGGACTCTACGGGTGATTATCTGGCCTATTCCAGAATTCCCTAGCTTTATTAGTTGCTACGTCTAACAAGGATAACTGTTCGATGATGATAGGTGGAAGTGGAGTAGATCTGAATACTAATATGCATAGGCTAACATCTATGTCTGATTCACCTATGGATTCGTTGGGTTGTGGGATTTGTGGGTCACAACCGTAGATTCGCATTTGTTTTGGTCTTGCTATGGTCATGTGCGGAATCAATCCCTAATCCCTAGTATCTAATAGTCATATGCTTTCTCAGCCTCTACACTCAAAATTAACAGTTGTGCAATCTTTTTAGAGTATCTCACAGGCGTTCGTGCAACCTGAATTCTTAAGCTGGTATCTATATCTGTGAGAGTGTCTCCTATGCCTGGTTGTGGGACCAAATGATCACAACTGAATTTTTGTTCTCTTTCAAGCCCTTCCACAGTCATGTAGATATATATCTAGGGTAATATGTAGTTTGGTTGATTTGACCAAAACGTGTGCGCTTGGTCGTCTTCTATGTTTAACCCGCTTAACTGGAGGCTGATCTGTTGTAAATTTTCTGTTGTTCGGAAGACTTGGATCCTAAGATTCTGATCTATATCAGTTATTGTTGTGACGAGATTGGGTTGGGGCATGATTGGCTCGAATACGTATTCTCTGGGCTCTCTAGGTCCCGTGATTGTCACAAAAGCAACAATGTAAATCCAATTGCAGTAAAGTAAAATTTAACTATGTGAAATATATCTGTAACATATATAACTTCTCTATTTTTGTATTTTTCTTATGAATTTATATGAATGAAATTGAAGGAGCAACTATTTTTAATATATCTAGAAATTGACAACTAATCTAATAATGAATTTTAAACCAACAAGCAACCGAGTATAGCTACTTGCCTGTGCAGTTGTAAATCTATTGTAAATAATGAAATAACTAATCTAATATATTTGAAAGACTCTCAATCCTACCTCAGAAGTGAGGAATGAATCATAGTTTCTCAGAAAATATCAATCCCCATAGCTTCCCTGGCAATATCGAAAGTAAAATCGACTGAAATAAGGTGATTGGCTACTCTATTTGATATGCTTCTAACTAGAACTTTGAAAGCTAGAACCTGGATTTTGCAGAACAGTGGTGAATCCAATGGTGTGTGTGGTCTTGTCCCCTCAGTGTGATCTCCTCGTTCCTTCGTGTTCACGTGGATCCAGAAAAGCGTGTAATGCTAGCATCAACAGAAGTAGATATTGGAACAAATGCAGCTTAGGATACAAACTGAATACAATGCGAGTAGGAGAGGGATAGCGCAAGAGTACAGAGCTTGGCTTATGCAATTCCTAGCGGGATTTATTGCGAGTCATGCAACATAAAGCGTCCAGAACCTGAAACTATCTTGTTTGACGAGTAAAACCTGCAACTTTAATGGATTCCTACTGAGAATTTAAATTGTTCTACTTTAATGGACTGCATGAAGTAATGAAAAAACTTGCACAAGATGGATATATGGATTTCTAATATCAAAATGACATTAACTAAGCATGCAATGAACTAAACTATGAATCCTAATCAAAATAAAAGACTGAACTATTGAAATGAGAAATTGAGAGGTAAATTTGAGGGGCCATTTGCTTGAGCACAAGCCAACTATTTATAGCATTTGCATTTACCCAAAGGTAAAAACCAAATTGATCTCTTAAACCATAAACAAAGCCAAAACACTATTTCAGGGAACCAGAATCATTAATGCAAGCCAAAGGCGGTGAAAAAAGCTGGTAAATGTTGAAATTTACGTGAGTTGCGTTAAAAAGAACATTCTGGAAAACGTGTGAAGGACCGCTGCCCTGAGCAGGGTGGCGGTTACAGGACCGCCACCCTTCCTGGGTGGCGGTCACGAGATCGCCGCCCAGGCAGGGCGGCAGTTTTGTCACTGAAGAATAAAACGCAAAGAAAAGATAGGAAAAGAGAACAACAAATCATGCAAGGGCTAAGTGGGGCATGCGGGATGTTAACACACACTTAGGGAGATTTTCCGGATCCCGAACACCTTGCGAGGAGAACTGTATCATCATTGGGGCACGTGTTACATTGTTCCGGTAGTGCAGTACCTTACAATTTTGGGTACGTACAATGCCTCACTAAATTTCAAACATATTAGTATAAGTATTTTTTTCAGTGGGTTTTCTTCCCCTTGATGATTTCCCACTTATATATTGTGTCTTGTGTTGATTATATTGCTTATGGTTTCTTGGATATGTGATATTTGATGATGTGCACACATTAACAATTAGATAAGTGAATTTTTGTTTTGGTTGAGTAATCTAAAATCTGAATTAAATTTTGTAAGGAATGATTCACCCCCCCATTCTATAGTGCTTCCAAAAATTGGTAGTAGAGCAAGGTTCTTTTTGAGAAGTTTCACAACTTGAAAGGAAATCCTTTAAGCACAAATATGGTGAGAGGTGTAGTTATTGGAAAGGCACCATTGTTTGATGGAACAAACTATTTTTTTGGAGTCTGAAGTGAAGAAATTTAATATGCCCTAAGGGTTTAAATTTTGGAAGATTGTGGAAGATGGTTATACTTCTTCAACTACTCATCCTACTAGTAAATCACACAAAGAAGCTTATGAGAATAATTTTAGGGCTTTCAATTCCATCATTCAAGGTCTTGGATAATCTGAATTGGGAAAATTAATGCAATGAAAATCAACAAAGGAAGCATAGGAGAGATTGTAAGTTCTTAATGAGTAAGGATTGAAAAGCTTCAAACTTTCAAAAATCAGTTTGAATCTCTTAAGATGAATGATGATGAGTCCATTATTGCATATCTTCTTAGAGTTGACAAGGTTTTCAATAGCATGAAAGGTTAGGAGAAGATGTGAAATAATTAGTTGTTCAAAAGGTGTTGAGATCTCTAACTCCTAGATATGACTCCAAAGTTTCCTCCATAGAAGAAGCCAAATTTTTGACTCAGTTGGAGATGGATGATCTACATGGTCCTTTGAATTCATATGAGATGAGGGTAATTGATTCTAAACATGCCAAGAAAGAGATAACACTCAAAATGGAGAAGATGAAAAAGGACAAAAAGGTCAAATCTCAAGATGTTATTATAGATCTTGATGATGAAGAATTATTAACCAGGTTGGTAGAAGAATGATGGTTGGAACTTGTAAGTACAAGGGTAAACTTCCTTTTAAATGCTTTACTTGTGGTAAAGTAGGTCATTTTGTGTCTAAGTTCCCTGATAGACATGATAAGAATAGAAATGTTGGTTGTGATAATGATCACGAGAAGAAAAATCATAAGTTTGATAAAAAGAAGAAATGGTTCAAAAGGAGTGAATTCATGAAGAAGAATAAGAAGAGTTTCTATACTAAGAAAGAGGATTGTTCCTCTAGAGCAAGTACTAAAGTTGATGGATCTGATTCATGATATTAAATGAGCAAGATTAAACCAAAAACACCAGAGTAATATATTGTTTATTCAAATCATCTGAGATGCAATTACAATGGAAGAAATCCATATATATAAGAGTTTCCTCATAACAAACTCTCCAACAACATTTGTATGCATGTACAACAATACACCCGTATGGTTTTAACCACTCACCAATATAATAATAAAACAAACTATTTTTTTATTATTTAACTTACTAACTTACCACATACTAGCCACCACTAACAATTACATTTAACATTTACCCATTTACAACCAATAAATATGAATACATATGTTATGCACTATACTAAGCTATTCATAACATTGCCCCCCTTAGTGCAAACATGGGGAAAATGTCCATCCTACACTGCACCTGATTTCATGATCATGTGATTTTCCTTTGGATGATCACAAACCAAAAAATGGTTTTTCATCGGTTAACCAAAAACCAAGAGTGAGGTGGTTTTCCATTGGTTGACCACAAACCACAAAGGGGTGAAGGTTTTCAAATGGTTTACCTACAACCGTATCACGATGTGCTAGTGCATACTTTGGCTCTCATCATAGTTACTCTTATGAAGATAACATTTCAGAATCCATCACAGTGCAAATAAATCATACCACACATACAAACTGAAGCAGTGTGTCATTTCCCCCCATAATGTGAAGTTTCCATAACACAATTATTTTGAAAACACCACACTGAAATAAACATGCACTCACACATGTAACCATAGAAGAAGTGGCCCTGTCGTTGGCAACTGACAAGAGGATGTTGATTGTCCTCCATCCTCATGTATCCTCCAGCCTCCAATAAAATACTTCTTAATACAAGAAGTCTTCAGACGTGTGTCCACATTCATTTGGTTCAGGTTCCTCTTCTCCTGATGATTCTTCATCTGCTGCTATATTGGCTTCTTTGCCAATTTTTCCACTTAGCTTATCTCGAGAACGAGCTTTGCAGAATGAAGAAGTATGCCTCTTCTTCTTGCAGTAGTAACATTCAACTTCTCCTTCATTTTTGGAAATTTTTTATGCTTCTTTCTACTGTATAGATATTTTTCTTCATCTATTTCTTCTTTAGTTCTCTTTTCTTTAGCTAGGAGAGATGAAATCATGCCCTCTAGAGTTTTAGAAGACATTTGACCAAGTATAAACACTACATTACTGTACTTGGGAGGAAAACTATTCAGTAACATGGATTTTGCATCTTCATCATCAATAGGAGCACTAATTTATGCTAATTGTCTAGTGAGAGATCTAAAATAATTAATATGACTATACATGGTGACTCCATCATCCATTTTGAATCTAAACAACTGAAGTTTTAAAGAAAACTTTTGATTGACCACTTTTGCACCAAATAGTTTATTTAGATTATCCCACATTTCCTTTGATGATTTCTCAAGATCAACATAGTGCAATTCAATATCTGAAAGAGCTAAGCCTTTAATGGCTTTGGATTTATCATCTCGTGTTTTCCATTCTAATGCTTTTGTTGCATTTGATGGTAATTTTTCTTTCCCATTTACAATCCTCCACAAATTCTTATTCATGAGTTGCATTTGAATTTTCACCTTCCGTGTATGAAAGTTAATTCCATTGAATTTATCTACCAAACTGTTGGTGTCTCCATTGATAAAAAAAATAATAGAGAACTTACTGATATTCAAATCATTTAGATCAATACCTTGGAAGATAGAATACACGAAACAATAGATCTGTAAGTCTCCGCTAATGATTTACATTTTTCTGTGCAACTAGAAACTGGGTGTTTTTAATTTTTTGACAGAATGTGCTCAGAATATAAATTAAAAAACCCAAAAAAAATCCTAGGATTTGGAATCTAGGTTTTTGCGAAACATGCAATTTAACAGTAATATTTTTAAAGTAAAAAAAAAGAAACCTTTTATTGCAATTTAAACATTGCTTTTAACATCCACGCTTCCACTGAGTTGCAGGCTGGGAAGACACACATCTTCTAGAGCAAGAGAATTTGTAATTATCATAAATAATCTTTGCACCTCGCATATTCTTATTGAACCATACCTGCTCTAATACCACTAATATTAAATGAGCAAGATTAAACCAAAAACATTGGAGTAATATATTGTTTATTCAAATCATCTGGGATGCAATTACAATGGAAGCACTCCATATATATAGGAGTCTTCTCATAAAAAACTCTCCAACAACATTTGTATGCATATACAACCATACACCCGTATGGTTTTAACCACTCACTAATATAATAATAAAACAAAATATTTGTTTTATTATTTAACTTACTAACTTACCACATACTAATCGCCACTAACAATTACATTTTAGATTTACCCATTTACCAACAGTAAATATGAATACCTATGTTATGCACTAAACTAAGGTATTCCTAATAATTCATTGATTTAATTTGATCACAATAATGGAGGTGATGAGTTTGTGTTCACGACAAAAGAAGCTGTGATATCCTCTAGTGGTGATTCTAATTTGTGGGGTTATCTTTCATATAATTCTTACAAAGAAGATGATTTAATGTTTGAATTGACATGTGTCCAATCAGAACTTGAACTTGATGAAAAGAAAAACAAGAATTTTACTTTACAAGTCAAGGAGTATGAAGAAATGACTCGATAACTTGAAGGGAAACATTGGACCATTTAAAAAAAAAATTAGGAATCAGTGAGAAGGTTAGATTTGTAGATGAATAATATGACTCTTAGCTTGCAATATAAGGAGGAATAAGTGATAATCCTTAAGAAAGAACTCTCAGATGCTGCAATAAAAATTAATTCATATGAGAAACTTGAAGAGACTACTGAGGCTCTTGATGATAGCTGGATCAATAAAAAATATGCAAGTGATAAAGTTGGTTTGGGCTTCAAATATGAAGTTGTGTAAAATAAAGATAAGAAATAATACATGGTCTCATACAAAGAATTAGGTGAACCAAGCATCAAGGAAGGAAATAAGGAGATCAACCTCAAAAATAATGAGGATACTAAACAAATTAGGCAACCTAATGCCTCAAGGTATGAAATATATTTTAATGGTTATTTATATACATGTAATGGATTTGGTCATAAGGCTAAGGCGTGTAGAAGGCCTCCTAGAGATACTAAACCATGGAAAAAAAATAGAAATGATCATGCTAAAGATGTTATATTCTACAAGTGCAATGAGGTAGGCCATGTTATTAGTGCTTGTTTGAATGATACATCTAGTCATGTTGATGATTTCAAAAAGAGAAGTACATTGGTATGTCATAGCTGTAACAGAGTTGGTCATGTTTAAGGAATTACTATCAAGGTTACTGAAGTCAAGACATTATTATTCAAGGTCCTAGGGATTGAGTAATTTGTTGCTTGATTGTGGAGTAGTAGCGTACTGGGTAGATCTCTTCTCAACAACACTACAGGTTCGGGGTTCAAAATATTTTTGTGGAAAAAAAAGTCTTCTCACTAGGGAGGTGTAATCCAGAGGAATTTTTGGATGTCGGGATTTCCCTTTATCTCCCTAAACCATGACAGAGTGGTAGATCATTCAGTGAGCTTTCCGTCAAAACCTGGAACACGGAAAATGGAATTCATATTCTTAAGATACAGTCAGTCAAATTTTGGTCAACAGTAAGACCCGACCGTGACAACTGACCAACGTGGTAGTGGCACGTGGTGAAAGAAAATCTTAAGCATGGAAGAGAAAAACTATGGTTTTGTGTTTTTGGTCTTTCACACACTTATTTTAATAGGTGGTTTTTTTTGTCATGTTTGATATTTCACCATGTGGTGGGTCCTTAGGCCACCACATGACCTACCACAATGATGATCGGGTTATTAAACCCAGCCAACTCGATTTAGGTGAGATCATACAACTCAATGAGTTATTTACATTGGGCGAGTCATTCCCTACAATAGGAGAGCTTATTATTGGTTCAACGAGCTCGACGTTTATTATATTTCATGGTTTGGGCTACATCAAATTCGAATTAGGCGAGTTCATTAATTGAAGGTGCGCTACATCAACCATTAATGAAATTGGGTGAATTGGATGATTTCATTAATGGAATTGGGAAAATTAGGCGAGTGCATTCAACCCCATCTCTGACTTTATTATTAGCTTGGCCTACATGTTCCTCATACTATACTCTCCACCGCCATGCAATATTAAACACCACCCATATTTATATATTCGGTGGTCTATTATGGAGTGTCAACCCAACGTTGCACAATAGTTGAAATGTGGCCCATGCCACGTCTCCATATGGTCGACGAGCCTTTAAAAAATAAAATTAACGTCCACGAGACTAAAAATAGCTTGTGAGATAGTAAAACCACTTTCTTTAGAATTCACCAATTCAGATATTCTTTTGTTAATCTTGATGATGAAGTCTCCCATACCAGTTATCCACTCCTCATCAAACAGAACCTATAATGACAAAGTCTTGAAATTGATTGCATATGTGGAAAAAATGTCATTACAGGCACTGTAATTTATAATAAAGTGTTTTTCTGATTCCACTGCCCCATCTGAATAAAAGACACAGTCTTTCTTCCCATTTTTCTGTAGGACTTTTCCATTTACTTGTTTCACATCTAAGCTAGTGGGAGTTTGCCCTTAGTTGAGCTATGAGAATCTTAGCTCTCCATGGAATGAGGGCCTCGATGTATGCCTTTTGTTGATTGTCACAAGTGTAGTTAAATTCTTCGAGATAATATCTCTTTTTTCTGCCTCTATTATCCCACATAGTTTTGTGGACCTTATTAATAACAAATTCTTGTATTTCTTTATTGCCTCGGGGCCATGTTTTCCATTCAATATTCCATTTCTTCATCCACTTGATATTTTAATTCATTCATGACCTCTTCCTCCTTCATAATGGCTCTTTGAAGACAATGTTGGGCCACCTGTTTTTTGTCATTTGTTCAATTTTTTTGAGGTATCTTAGAAGTTGAATCATAGAAATGGCTTCAATTGGAATTGCACCTGTTTCAGCTAAAAGAATATCATAAGGGACCAAAAATTTTAACTTAAATTTGTTGGTAATCATATGCTTTTGAATTCTCTCAATTTGCTTCCATTTTGATAATGGTATGTTGTTGGCCCATATTTCACACCCATAAAGTACAACAGGAGTAAATAATATTTCAAAAAGGGTTTGAGTAGTTTTCCAATCCCATAATTCTACTTCTCTGCATTTGTTTTGTAAAGCATAAAGGGCTTTCCACCCTCCTGTCGTTCTCTTTATTTTGCAAGTCTCCCAAGTAAGTTTGTTGTTGAAGTCAATCCCCAAATATTTTTAGTTGGTTACTTCTTCTAGAATACTACCCTCAAAGAAAAATGTTTGTTGATTTCTTTTCCTTCTATTTCTAAAGATCATAATCTTGGTCTTGCTGATATTAACTTGCATAACTACTTTTTTGCAAAAGGCTTCAAGTGTGAGCAAATGTTTTTGTAATCCTTGAGTAGACGTAGCAATCAATATAAGGTCATCAACGTATGGAAGAATCCTTATAACATACTCACCCAACCGGATACCTTCACCACTCTCCATATTTAAAAATTCTTCAAGTTGGTCTATATATAAACCAAAGAGTGTGGGTGATAGAGGACATCCTTGCTTAACACCAATGTCACTCCTAAAACTCTCTGAAATGATTGTTTGGGTTCTGATTTTAATACGCACCTTTTCATAAAGTCTATGAACTGCTGCTCTAAACTACAATGGAATACCAAGATCTTGCATTCTGAACCATAACTTATCCCTATGGACCATGTCAAAAGATTTCTTGAAGTCAACAAAAAAAAAGTCTTTCTTTTCCTCCCACGCTTTTTTAATGATATGTCTTAGAGTAATACCATGATCTAAGGTGGAGTGCTTAGGTTTGAAACCAGCTTGCCCTTTTACTCTCTTCTCATTGTCTTCTACCCACTTGCTGATTTTGTGTTCAACCATGCTACCAACTAACTTTGCAAATAAGGGATTGATCATGATGGCCCTGTAATTGGTTAGGTTGTCAACATCTCCGCTCTTAAAAAGAGGTACTGCCATACTATTGGTCCAATCATTTGGGAAACCACATGGAATGATGTTGTTAAATATATTCAAAATGTGAGAAGCAAGAATATATTATCCCCATTTTAAGTACTCTTCCTATAGCTCATCTAAATCCTTGGTCTTACATGCACATAACTTTTGGATACCTGTTTTGACCTCATGTAATGTGAATAGACTTGTTGTTGTGTACACTAGAGGTGGAGCCTTAACCTCTTTCTCTTGTTCATACAATGGTTTTACATATTCTAGCCATTGAGTCGATGTAATCTTATTTATTGTTTGCTTATTTCTTTGTTGAAGTTCTCTCCAAAATAACTTCGGCATATTTTTCCCTAGATATATGAGTTCTTCTCTCCTAAAAGGCTTAATAGAATTTATAACCCACGTATGTGGGATAATAAAAGCCACAGCGTAAAGGGGATCCCACGTGGCATATGGTGGCAGAAACCAAAAGGCACATGGTGTGATTAACCCTACATAAAGACCAACCACATGGAAGTTAGAGAGTATATTTTTAAAAGGAGGAGGCCCGCACTCACGAGGACCGATCAAACCATGACCAC
Source organism: Taxus chinensis (assembly GCA_019776745.2). NCBI lineage: Eukaryota > Viridiplantae > Streptophyta > Pinopsida > Cupressales > Taxaceae > Taxus > Taxus chinensis. The sequence continues at coordinate 143,061,436 of CM034156.1, read as the reverse complement.
GTGGATGCATGGGTGGAAGTCACTATATTATAAATGGTGGCATTAAAACACAAAGTGGTCATAACATGTATTAATATCCTATTGTTATTTATGTAAATTGTAATGTCACAAGTATATGGCTTTAACCCCAAATGTAATGCCTTAGTTAAAATTAGCCCCCGCCATTATAGCACAAAGGGTGATTTAGATCATGGTCCCGTGGAGGGGATTGGGATCCTATTTTCTTGTAGCAGAAGGTCCCATGTTTATTTTCAAAGTCGGCTACGGGAAATAATAGAATCTCTTCCTAAAAAGTAAGAGCTCCACTTTTTAGCCCCTTAAACTTAAGATGCGCCTAGAGAGGGGTAGCAGGGAATTTCCCCCTACAGTTTAGGGCTAATAGAATATAATATCCATTCCCGCCATTATTTTTTGAAGATTTTAGAGAGAAATATGATTTTATTTACCTACAAATAACCATAAAAATCCAATGGGATCCTATAATATCTCAGTGGGTATTGTTGAGGAAACAAACAAAAAAATCATAGGACCTTAAAACTGCTAAAATGTTCCTAAATTTTCTCAGCAGCACCCACTGATATTTTTATGGAGCCCCCCCTCCATGGGACCATACTCTTAGCCTATATAAAGGCTCATATGGGTATGCACTACACAATTTGTTCTAGCCAAAGCTATATTGCTTAGAATAGCAATTTTGTAGATCACCAATTTGGGGGGAATTAGGCTCAAAATTGGGCTTTGATGTAAAAGGGAGATAGTCTCATAATCATCCCATGTTTCCATTGGTGATGTTAGCCTTATGATTTGGAACAAGTCTGCTTTGTGCAAATCCTAAAGGAATAAGGAGCACTCTTCACATATCACTATTTTTGAAGGAGTTAAAGGCAAAATCACTCTTTGCTGTAAAAAGGGGAAATGCATAGAATTTCCCCATGCTCCTAATGGTGATATTCTCTTCCAATTTGGAGGCATTTTTACTCTATTTTAATCTACGAGATTCATATCTATGTTTGGCATACATTTGGAGTCGTCATTGAGTGTGCCTCTCATCTAAAGAAGATTAATGAAGACTTATACTCTTGCGACGATCGCTATCAGCTGATATTCTACTTCTCGACGGATGGAGTAGTTTGTCTTCATATATCTAGTAATCAACTAGATCTTGATCACTTTTATTTTATATGGTTTAGATTCATGTGTAATCGGTTAGGTATGTGATCATAAAGGGTAGAATCCCTATACCACTATCACAAGGGCAAAATTCCCTATACCACTATCATATGGGTGGAATCCCTATAACTATCACATGGGTGGAATCCCTTTATGATCCTAAAATGGTACTTGTATAAAATGTACTTTTAAAAAATTTCCAGATACTAATTTTTTTTTATTTACAACTTGATCAGGTGTGTCGAATTAAACCACATTGGGTGTTTTGAAACCCCAATTTTCAAAACACTATCTTAACAATCAATTATTGAATTAAATTACAACTTCCGTAATCAAATGGAATTAGTAAAAATCCTTCAATATTGAGCACAAGTTGATTCTTACAATGCACACAATCGGATATTGAATCCCAAATAAATGAAATGTGCATTCAGTTGACTGTTATGGATTGTGGATTGTCAAATTTTCCAATTTAATCAATTTCCCATTTTAATTTTTTGTTTAATCAAATTAATAAAAATCCTATGATTATTTTTATCTGATCAAAAACTTCACAAAAAAGAAATAAATCCACAAAACCCATATTGTTAACGGAGTTCACCCAAAGACTACGTCTCCAGATTCACGTAATCATGAATCGTTCTATTCAACGTCCAATGAAGTACAATTAACCCTTTAATAATGACTAATAGACCTTATACCTGAAATGAAGCTTAGAAAATAGGTTTAGGAACTTTGATTTCCTATCCAAATTTGTTCATAACTTTACCTGTGGCTTCACATACGCTCCACAATGTTTTTCCTGTGTAAATTCAACCTTTAAACACCTACACCAAAAAATCTATAACACTTCATGAAGAATAAATACCACCAATGTCTTCGTATGGAAATTTTGAGCAATTTGCTTTTTACATCAATTCCTAATTCAAACCAAAAATGCCTCAAAAAACTTGTTCTCTACAAACTTCCCTTTAAGAACTCCTTACCGTCTCCACATAATCAACTCTTTGTCTTTTATAAAATACAGTAATCTCATTTTTAACCATGTCGAGTCACCTAGGTTAGTTGGCAATCTGTTTTGGTTTATGGCAATGCAGTCGTCAGTTCAAAACCCTCCTCCCACTTCAGTCGGCATCTGTTTTGTGCAAACAATGGGTAAATCCCACATTGCCCATGCAAAAAGAGATTGGTTGTTTATATTGGGAAATCCATCCCAATTAATACATGGCACAAGCCACATCCATATGCCCTTTTGGTGGGAGATCCAATATTCACCAAGATGTGCGATGATTTCTTTGTGACGAGTTGGATTTGTTGGGTTTGTTGTGCATTGTATAAACCTACCGCATATGTGCCAACCATCCAATGTTGACTCACCCTTGACGATGTATAAGGAAATAGGCTCGGGTATTGTTATTATAAGGGGGGTGCGTCTCCATGCTCATAGAGCGACCGCCTCCCCCAGGATGGGCAGACCCCATCCGCACAGGGTAGTGCACGAGGCGCTATCCAGGGAGCCAGAGGGTCTCCCGGCCGAGGCAAACGGTTGGCCAGGCATGGGTTGGGGTTGACGACCTCACATGCATGTGCTGACAGAAGATCTGGGCGAGTTGGGCGAGTTAAGCGCGCAGGCTGAAAATGGGTGACCTCCCGGGAAGTTCCCGGTGGCGCACCAATATAACTCCAGTTGGGCGAGTTAAGCGCGCAGGGCATAAATGGGTGACCTCCCGGGAAGTTCCCGGTGGCGCACCAATGCAACTCTTGAGGGATATGGAGTGAGTAAGAGTTGTGCATGGGGGAATATGAAAGGACCATGCTATGAGCCCAAGGATGTCTCAGAATCAAGGTTTAGCCGAGGCGAGTTGGTGAGCTAAGTTGGTTGCACTTTGGAACAGTGCAAGGTGTCTTGGAGCGAAGAACTTACCCAATGTACGCGGAGCGAGTTGGGCAACTCATGTGGGTGATGCAGTGGCAGAGCGGGAGTTGGTTTGAAGCATGAAGACCGTGTACGATAGAGGCCTTGCGTTGAGAGTGCAGCGCACGCCTAAAGAGCCAGGTGAGCATGGCAGACAATACAGACCAACAGGGGGAACTCACAACCCCACCAAGTGGAGTGTGGAACACTTGGTGCACTGGACATTCAAAGGATGGGGTGTTCAGCAGACCTTGGAGATATACTCTACCCTTGCGGAGTATGTCCATGCAGTGATGTGCATCGTGGATCAGCAGTGGGACTCCAGTGTTAAGTGACAGTGGACTTGGGGAGACCTTTAAGGTGGCAACGTCCTTAGAAGCAGAGTTCATGTGGGAAACAACCAAGAGGCGTGATGGAGTGAGACTGGGATTCGGGGGTCGAAACGGAGGAGAAGTAACTCGGACGCGAGCGAGCCAAGTGTGGCGAGCTCCTCAACCTTGCAGAGGTTAAAATAGCGCAGATGAGTCGAGTGCTCACATAGATGTATCGGAGTGCGCCGAAAGCACGAATGCGGAGTGGGTGCGGAAGCAGAGGCTGAGACTCAGTGAAGTGGACAGAGGATGGTTCACATGGTGATGCGCGATATGGTGGGCTGAGTCAAGGACATCATGGATACCGTTGCAGTGTGGTGAGCTGACAACGAAGGCAGAAGACTTGTGAAGTCAATGCGGTCTGGACACAGACGGGTGTCTCGAAGAGTAGGCATGCCGATGTTAGTGGCCATGGCATCGGGGCGAGATTAGAGGATGGATCGAGCCGAGGGAAGAAGAGTACCTCACCCGCATGTGATGCGGTCTACCAGGATGGCGAGCTTGCAGTGCTCCCCGCAGGGATCCTTGGTGTTGTGGACTTGGGTGACAGAGGTCAGCAGGTCGGGGTGAGTAGAGGCTCACCCCCGGGAAGGACTCAGAGGAGGACTTCCCCCGTCGATGCACGCGTAGGTGACCGGCATGGCAACTCAGGTAGACTCATGGATGGATGACAGATAGGGGCATGCGATGTTCCTCAGTGGCCTTGTGCAGAACAGTGGGATGTTCGGCAGTGTGCCGACTAGTGGCCTAGAGCTGGGTCAGTGATGAGTCTTGGAGGCGTGAGTTGTGCATTCCCTCAAGTGGACTAAGAAGACATATTAAGAGCTCCCGGCGGTTGTATGGGCAACCGTGGTATTCGGCGAGTGGTCTTCTGGAGCAGTTGTATGGGCAGCTGTGAAGGGTGTTGGAAAGGTTCACTTGTGCATTGTTGCAGATGCAGTTGGGGAATGGGTTGTGGATGAGAATGGAGAAAGGCGTAGTTTGGGACTATTGGAGTAGCTTGATCCTCTAAGGTGAGTGAAAAAAAGTAGTGTCTCAGTGCTGCACGTTGGCTAGTTTATTCCACTTTAAAGCTAACCCCATGTCAGTTATGGCCACATTGATGTGGCTAGTTGTGCATATAATTTACACCACCCAATCTGAGTTGGCTATGTTGAATGGTTAATTCGTCATATACATAGGTGTGGTGCATTGTTTGAATCCGCCGAATGATATGTGAATCAACCAATTTTTAAACACCCATTCATTGAGATAAACACTGATTAAATAAGCCTTGGCCGAGTTAAAAATAGAACCATCCCGAGTTGTAAGGGATGTAGATCTGCCAAGTTGTTAATATCATTCACCGAGTTGGTAGGTTAAAATTTGGAATAGATATATTAGTTCCACCATGGCTTAACCAAAGCCCGATCATTGAGGATATAAACGTGATCAACTCAGTGGGGAGTTGATCACCCCACCAAGCTAATAAAATATCTCGTCGAGCTGCAATAGAAATGTTGATCTTGATGACCTACAATGTAAAATTGATCTCGTGGTGGCTTGAGGGCCCACCATGTTGGCAAGCATAATATAGCTCTCACAGCGGTTGGAATCCCTTTTGTTACAAAATTTGATCCTCTTGTTATTTCCCTCTCTTACGTGTGTGACCCAGGGTTCATTTTAAGAAGCCCCCTCTGAAAAATTACTTTAGACTTTGTGACAAATATCAAAAATTGACTTTCAAACTGTGGCGAATTTATGAACAAATGTTTCGTGGCAAAGGCAATTTCGTAAGGAGCAATTTTCTTAGGTTTCGCATAGTTGGACAGTTAGGTTCAATGGATAAGTAAGACGGGTGGGTTAGACGTGCAGTTGGATCGAGTAGGTTAGATGTGTAGGATGGATGGGTGGGTTAGACGAGTGGGTCAAATGGGTGGATTAGACAGGTGGGTTAGACAGGTGCACGACAAGCAGGAATTGTTTTGATTATTTTACCAATATTTGGATGGGGTAAGATGGACGGAAAGGTGGAGCGGATAGATTGGACATGCGTTTGGATGGGTAGGTGGGCCGGAGAGGTTAGACATACATGTGGGCCGGAATGGTTAGATGGGTGGGTTGGACAGGTAGGTTGATCTAGTGGGTTAGCTGATGTAAGCCAAGTTGTAACTCTTCTAATCATTTTTCCAAGCTTAGGACGGGGCAAGATGGACAAATAGTTGCATCAGATAGGTTGGATGGTTACGTTTGAGGGGAAAGTGGATCAGGTAGGTTGGGCGGGTAGGTTAGGTAGGTAGGTTGGGTGGGTAGGTTGTGCGGGTGACTTGGGTGGTTTGGTTGGTCAAACAAATTGAACGTGTAGGTTGGGCGGGTAGGTTGGACACGTGGGTTAGACAGATTTTTTCATTAGATTGGCTAGTTTGATTAGTCGAGTGGGTTGGTCATGTTTCTAACATGGGTTGGGCAGCCACCATGGCTAGCCAATAGTTTTCCACCACGTGTCCCTTAAACCATTCAGAGCCCTATAAATACCCCTGCAAGGTTCATTTCTTCACTTTTCCACGAACATTTCCAACACTCTGAGCTCTCCAACTTTGAAGTTTGCCCAAATTTCAACAATGGCAAGCACCATGTCTGCTCCTACGCCCAAATTCTAATACAAAAACCTCATGTGCCCACATATTGTAGCTCTGATGAAGCTAAAAGACACACCAAAGGAATGGCTGGAAAAATCACAATTTACCAGGCTTGTCAACATACCCCAATTCGATACTAATACTTCCATCCTTGATTACCTTCTCGCCTCTTACAACCAAAAAGAGGGATATTTTTCCATTCTCCTTGTGCATCTGAGTCGTCATCAAATTTCTTTCACAATTGAGCCCACAAACACACATCGGTTAACTGGGTTACTATTCGAAAAGTAGCCGCCCATTACTACAAAGGTTGTCCTTACAGATGAAGACAAAAAAATTTTGGAGTCTCATTACAATGTGAAGGTTTATGGTAATTTTATTATTTTCAAATCCTTTTCTTAATATTACTTGACCACCCAAACATCTAACATTTTTTGTCTGTTATTACAGCTCCTCTTAATTGTTCAACAAGAGGATTTCTTATACAAGGTATTACAAACCAATTATTTCTTGTAGTTGCATCACGTTTTCAGGATAGGATTGTGTTACATGGCAGATGTGCAAACATTTCGTATTGGGCAGTTAAATATATATTGCGGACACTAGCAGGGAACAAATTTGATTGGTGTGCATATTTGTCCAACTGAATAAAAATAGATGTCTCTCGTGCCCACAATGTCAATATATTTGATAAATCTAAGACTGTATTCTCTTGTTGCAATTATATACTTGCTTTCTATCAATAAGATTTCTTCGAATTGTAGCAAGAAAAAATTCCAACTGCAATTAATTATAAAATTCATGGTCTCACTCTTGAAGAACAACAAGTAACAAGTACTTTTACAATTTTCTTGTTATAACGAATTCAAATTCAATATTTTTCAATAAAATAATAATTGTAAGATTTTATTTTACAGAGAAGAATTATGGCTGTAATATCTCATAAGGAGGCAATTACTCGAGGTAAATCCCCTCCAGAGGTCTTTGCGGATTTTGACATGGATTCAGCAAAATCAACACCAACGCAATTTCCTTGTCAAAAACGACCTAGGGGTCGATATGTGCATCACGTCTACCATTACATTTAACTACATGTATAAAGTTTTCTCTTTATATAATTAACTAATTCAAACAACTAGTATAGATTATGTAAGTAGTATTGTATTTTAATATTTCTACTGTTCTACATTTATTGTATTCAGAAACTACTAAAATTGGTGATGAACATCAAACTCATTCCGACGGTCAAGATCGAAATGTCACATTTGCATCTTCGAGCATGCAAGGTAAATTGTAAGACATAATAATTAGAATGTTTTGTTTAGATACATTTTTTTAGCATTTACAAGGCCCAAGCGTATAAGGATAATTTTCTAATAATTTGTTGTTTGCTTCTTGTAGGTAATATAGCTTTTGAGCACATTCCACTTGCAAGGAGGCCGCCAATACCACTAACACGTACAGTCCAAACAAATATAATAACTTTAGGAAAGAATATAAAGTTTCCTATAGACTCAGTTGGAACACTTCATCCTGCAGCCACAAAATTTCCTGGACTCTCACTAGGTGGTGTCTTAAGTGTAACAACTACACAACTTTTCAACAACATTGCTCTTATCGAGAAGTATTTGGGCTTCGATAGTGGTGATGCAGATAAGGGTAACTATTTTGACACTTGTGATATGATTGAATCTACTCTGCCTCCACCACAACCACAATAAAATGTACATGAAGTATAGGAGAGGGACTCTCCTCCAAGAAAATCTCCACAAACAAATGATGAGAAGACATATTTTTATTTGAAAATCTGATAGTAGATAGTATGCAGGCAATAGTTTAAGAATTTGTAATGTATGATGTGGATTTGGTGCGGACTTGGGAGAAGAGAGCTAAAATTTTGATAAAAGAAAAAAATTCTTGATACCATAATCACGCTAAAAGGCATTCATTGTTCACTCTCGTAGAGAGCCAACCGGAAATCCCCGACATTTTGTTAAACAAAGCTCAGTCGGGGATAATTTCATATACTAATTATTATGATGATGATATTATAGACATAATGTTAAACAAGTTGGAGAATCTGAATGCTGAAGCACAGGCTTACTACAACAAATGGGCTAAAGATAACACAAATGTTTTAATAGCAAATGTAGAAAAATAAAAAGTTGTGGTGAGTCATCTTTTACAGGAAAAATCCCAATATTATAATCACTGCAATGTATTTTTTCAACTTATCTAATAGACTAAAAATTTATATTTTTGTTTTGCAGGAAAAAAATGAAAATTTAAAGAAGGAAGAAGTTGTATTTGAAGCACATTTGAAGAATGCCTGCAAAATCCTGAATTCATTTGTACAGTTGAAGGAAAAACTCATGGTATTAAATAAACAAAATAATACATTGAGAAGGATAATCAAGGAGCATAAGATGGATCCAAAAGTCTTACTGAAGAAAAAGACAGACGTTGATACATCACTTTTGTCAGCATGAGATGTTGCGAGGGAGGAGCAAAATATTCTTGAGAATATCAATACCACAGCGTGATATTTTTAGGAATCAAGAGTTATAGCAGATAGCTCTGTACAAATTGAGCACATTCCTCCACCTCTTAGCAAGAAAAAGATCAAGTTTCCCTTACAACATAAAAAATTCAATATGTTAGTTAAGTTCACCATGTGATAGGTGTGTTGTCACAATTCTGACACTGGCGTAGGAATTAAAAGATAGTGGCCAACCTTTTTTGCTTTTTATTCTGTGTGGCAGACGTAAGGACAACTATGATTCAAAATCATAGGCAGAAAAGAGGATGCCCTCATAATGTGTCCTTATATGACATAACTTATCTGGAAGCTTTCAAATGTTATTTACAACCTGCTTTTTGGAATTGTATTGGCTGACAATGCTTTATGAATTGATACTTGTCTTCATAAAGCAATCTACCACATGAGAGAACGATTTCAAGAGTACTTTGGAATTGTAACTATATTTATTGTTAATGGATTTCTACTTAATATGAATGATGTTTATGTTTATATGTTTACGTAAATGGTGCTTAAATTTTCATGATTTTTTTTGTTTAAAATATTTACGTTTCTGATTTCATGCAGATGTAAAAAAATCAATTAACAGATATTAAAAACAAATATGTCCTTATTTCAGTTTGAAAAACAAATATAAAAAACAAATGTGATACAAGAAAATGATAGTGAGACTTTTCCAATGGATCAAATAAAGAAAAATGTAATATTGTATTTATTGAAAGTTGTAATCTTTGTATGAAATACATCAATACATATTACATAAAATTATTGTAAATAGTCTCAACAATGTATAGAAGAAATGAAATCTATGTGAATTCGAACAGTCCTGGAGCAACACTTTCATTCGTGTCTTGGAAATCAATTGTAGCATGATCTTTGGATGTATCTCGATCCCCCGGGTCAAGCATAATATTGCCAACTCCTCTTCTTTCTACTAGTGAATTCCATAATGTGAGTTCTCTATCATAAGGAAAAGACTCCACTGAGTAACGTGATACATACAACCTCAGACAACTTTCTAGATTCCTATCCAATCTATTTCAAACTTTTGAATTTAAAAAGGACAGTGCAATGAAAACCCTCTCATCATCCATAGAACCCAAAATCATTATTTGACAGAGCTCATACAACTTAATATACTCGATCAAATCTTCATGCAAAATACTATCGGAACAAATATCCTTTTGATGACACCATATTCATGTGGGTTTTGTAGAAGCTGAACTTGTCGTATCATAGTATTAGCATAATGCATTGACGTGGAACTAAGTATTTTTCTATGTAAAATACCTTCTATAGAAACTCCTTTTATCTCTTCAGTCTTAGAGAAATGGTCAGTTAGTCATGTTTTTGACAAATAAATTATTGATGGATGTATAAGGTATGCTGCCAGAAAAATTCCAAAATTTTGGATTTACAACTCCCATTGCTTCAAGTATTTTATCATTTTTTAATCTTTCCTGGATCTCTTTAGATAACGATTCAAATATCTTTCTCAATTTATTCCTAGTTTCGAATAATAATGCATCATATAAATTTTGTGTAACTCTTACTTCTTCCATTTCTGACCTAGCCATACCAACTCTTTTTTGGAACGTATGAAGTGGAATCTCTTTCCCATGTGTTGTTATATAGAGATGATCATGTATATTGTAGTTTAAGATGCATGTGGGATTTTGCATGTCTGTCAATGCATTCCATTTTTCAAAAGCAGCACCCTAAAAGATCCCATTTGAAATATATAAACTTTCAAGACTCCAACACACACGTCTTCTGAGTCTTATGAAGTCTGTTATGTAGAAAGAACAATCTTGTGCATGCTTCGTTAAAATATTAAGCTCCCTCAACATAGGAAAAATACCACAAAGTGTGAGTAAAGTTTTTATGTCTGTTAGACAATACAATAAATCTTTAGTTTTATCGACATCCCTGCAGTATTTATACATAAATCCTGTCAATGAAGGATATTCATCAAATATTCTATAGGAAGGTTCATACATAGATATCCATATGGTATTTATATCTTTGAGAATATTTTTTCCCTCCGTCAGTCCAATCGCAAATTTTTGAAAATCTAAAAATCTCTTTGGACCGCTAGAATAATAAGCATGCAAATCACGTATTAGTTCCTCCACTTTAGCTACATTTTCAAATGTTCTCACAATTATGTAGGCTAGATTCATTTTGTGAGTCATGCAATGGATTGCAATCATATAAGGAGAAATAGTTGTCTGAAGTCGAACGCAGAGACCATTTCTAGCCCCTTGAATTACAGCTGCACCATCAGTTTCGACACAAACTAATTTTGTTGTAATGGCAAAGTCATCCATTCTTGCAATATCCTTCAGATTTGAGACCACCAATATATCAATATTTTCATAATTGCAATTCTCAGTCATTTTATAAATTGTTAAGAGGTGGGGAGTTCTTACTTCATTAGCAAATGTGTAAACATGAATACAAATACATGAAGTATTATCCACTGTAGTAACCTCATCTATTGAAAGGAAAATATACTTTACTTTTTGAACAAACTGTTTCACATCCTCCTTTTCTACCAGAGATAAACAATTTGCAATTTCCCAGTTGTTGGTATCTGACTAATGAGATTGAGGAACATTCTATAAACCAATAACTTGATACATAATTTTATTTTCTCCGAAATCAAACATGGGTCTTCCCCTTTTCAATATATGGAATATGATAGCAAATTGAATACCTTTTGCATGCATTTCTTCCTTCATAGCTTTGCTCAATCTTGATATAATGGTGCTACCTTTTTCATTTATATTTTTCATACATTTTTGTTCATTTTCATATTATTCTGCGTATTTTACATGTAGACACTCTTTTGTATCTTTCCATTTATGTGTTTCGACTATGTTGTCATCCGTTTTCTTTTGGGAAATGTGTATTTTCCCATAGTGCTTTTCAATTGTGCCCAATTTGAGTTGCATCGTGTGATCCTTCACATGTTTTCAATTACATATTTTGCATTGACATTGTGTTGGAACATCATTACCATTTTCAGTGTACAAAAGTTCAATAAATGGATATTTTGAGACCCATTTGAACTGGAAAGTCCTTCTAATTGTCCAGTTTGTCCTCTTTCTTCTGACATATTTTCTTTTTTTTCTTGGGGTTCAACTTCTACATCTGGGCTCTCAACAGGAATATCTTGATTCTCATGTCTCCTTTTTCTGGAAATAGACCTTGGAGTTGAAGCTTCCTTTGTTGGTTTATCATGAGAATTCAATGAATTTTCTTATATTTTTATGTCATCAAGGGATAAAATGTTTTCCTCAACATATAATGAATCGTCGATATCTTTAAATTGATTATTTTGTGAAGGAATTTTTGAGATGTCTGCATATAATTTTATAAAATTGTTACAAATATAGTATTAATTTTATATATAGTTAAATTTTTACACAAAGTACAAGAGTTCGAAGAACGATATGAAAAACATAATTATCAAATTCTGTAAGACTAAATAACTTGTAAATAGCGCATACTAATATTTTCAGCTGATGTAGAAACCACCATCATTTTTTGTGATTTTCCAAAATACCCAAGCAAAGTCTTTGCACCCTTTTTTGAACTGGTTGAATTTGTAACCTTCTTACCCTGATTTCCAAAATCCATTGATATATCGCTAAATTGAAAATAGGAATGCTTAGGCCAAATTAAGGACGAATCTTATGTTCGAAGGCTTTGAGATTGGACGACTTTAGGGTTAGATGGCTCTAGGGTTGGACGACTCTGGGGTTAGACGACTCTTGGGTTAGACAACTATGTGGTTGGACGGTTCTTGGGTTAGACAACTCTGTGGTTGGATGGCTCTAGAATTGGATGGCTCAAAGGTGTGACGACTTTCAGGTTTGACGGATAATGGGTTGGGCAGCCAAGGGGTTGGATGGCTAAGGGGTTGGACGGCTAAGGGGTTGAACAGTTAAAGGATTGGACATGATTGTGGTTGGACAAATATGAGAGTATGTGGTTGGTCAGACTTGGGGTTTGAAGGTTTGTAGTTGCAGTTTGACAGCATATGTTGTACGGTATTGGTTGTCTATGTTTACTTCGCAAAATATGTGCACGAAATGATTCGAAATGGTGGTGAATTACGTGCATAAGCTCTTATATATGTGTAAAATCTAGGAAAATTGAACCGTACAAAGGAAATGTAGGTCAAAATTTTTGGTGAATAAGTCAACCACCAATCGCTAAAAAATTTGCCAATTCGAATTTCCATAAACCTGGATTTTTGCAAGTTTATGAAAATTCCCCATTAAAAGTTTCCCTGCGTGTGTCGAAGACCGGAGGTTACAAAAAGCTCGAACAACCTTCATTTTTTCCTCTCACCATTTGCCACTTGTCACCTTGCAATTGGTCCACTTGTTGCCCTGTTGATCCATGTTGACCCGTTTAAGACCCATTCTTTGAATGGCAATAAAATCTGCATATGGACTTCATTTCTGAAGTTTGGCATACTGTCGAAAAGGTATCAGGATGCTCTTTAGCGTGGTCTAGGTTTGGGGAAGTTTAGGGAAGATATGCATTCTAAAAAATCGTTTGGATCACTTTATAAATTATCATTTTGGGTACTCAAATCATATACGTTCCTTGGTATCCGCATTTATATTCATGGCTTCATTATGTTTGTACTAGTTGCAACTCTGAAGTAACAATGAAACAATTCATATAAACCTGGAGACGTAGGCATTTCCAAACTCCATTATCAATCTTCTTTGTAGTGTGGGTGTTATATTTACATTGCATTCTTATTTGAAGTTGATAATATATGTGGAGGAAAATATTATAGTGCCTATAGGGATCTGTGGGTAGTTAAAAAAAAATCCCATATTTATGGATCGCCACCAAGACTCCATCATCTTCAGAAACTTCATTAATAACCTCTCAACACCATCTATAAGCTTGAAACATTCTGCACCATCCATCTACACCATGACTCACACCAAAAGACATGCAACACCTATTAGGTCTCAAGCACCTAATTTTCACTCCTCAGGGCCGAGCAACATCACACCTCATCACCGTAGAAAGGCACACGTAGCATATCAAAAGAAAGGTGTCATTATTATGTAACTCAAACAACTCATGGCATTTAAAAAATTAGGGTAAAGCATCAAGATGCTTCCTTCACTCAAACAGGTAAAACTTGCGCGGTGTGTAGCTTTCCCACAACTTTGCAGATAAGACTTGTTTCATTGTCAAATTTCAATGTGTCGCTCACTACTCGTTAGGACCACCGACACCAAGATTAAAATTAGCATTAGAATGATCTAATTTATGATTTACAATGTCTTCATATTATTGAGGAATTTTCAAAGTTTTCCCTTCCTTTTTCATTTTTAATAAAATGACAAATAAATTTTTTATGTCACTTTTTAACAGACAGTTTTTTAGACTTAATTCTCCGACGAGGTCATAAGCCCTTGGAAGGGATCTGACGGGTTTAATTTTGAATACTTGCAGTGATAATTGTAAGCTATTACGAGCAGGCTTACAGAGTGTGTACAAGCTTTTACCAGTCTGAATGTTGAAAAAATATATTTGCTTGTGGTCAGGTGAAGGATAGAAATAGCAATTTGATGAGCCATTGTTAGGGGGTGTGGGAGGGTTGAAATGAAGCAGATCGAGAATAAAATTAATCGCCAGGTGTTTTTTTCAAAAGAAGAAATGGCCTGCTGAAAAGGCATATGAACATTTTGTGTTGTGCTATGGAAGTTGCACTGATATTTTTTTTTTAGAAGAGGGAAATTTAACCAGTTTGCAGGCAGTTCCAGTTAATATTTTTAAGTATTGTTATTTGCTTGATGATGTTTTTATCAAATTTTCTGATGGCTAGTTTTTATGCAGCAGATTTGAGGAGGAAATACATGAGCATCTCCACACGAGGGGTGTTCCATTGTACGGCTCACAGTTTTTGCAAGATCCTCGGAGCTATGGAAACGACCCGTATAGTAATGGTTTCCACAAGGATTCTCTTTTTGGGGTGGGTCTCGCACATCAATATTTTCTGTCATCTACTAGAAGCTATGAGATTCAGAAATTTGGCTGGCCAAGCTAGACAATCTGGTTAGCAGGATATTCAATGGTAACGACAATCCATATGGTCGAGCGACGGAGATGGAGGCACATGGGAGGGTGGATCATCGCAACTGTAACAACATCTTCGAAGGAGAAGGATTGAGATCTGTTTCATGGCGAAGTTGCCTTTCAAGAGGAGGATGAGAGATCCAAGAATGCACTGGAATAGTCAAGCTACTCGGAGGCCATGAAATTGAATATTTTTGTTTAATGAAATTGAATTATTAATCCTTTTGATTACTCCAGAAGAAATATGGACAAATATCACTGTGATTGGAACCTAGAGGCCGCTAAGCTATGCAAACAGTTGTTTACAACATGACAAAATTTAATCCATTTTACTCAAGTCTAAAAATTTACCCAAGTCCAGCCAAGGTTACCTAGCAATCCTTAAGCTCTAAATATCCTGTTGAGGCATTACCAATTTAACTAGCGACCACTAAGCTCTAAATTTATAAATATCAATATCTGCTGAGAACATATATTGTCAGTCAAAATTTATTACCAGCTAACAACATTGTCAACTGATTCACCAAACTGTTTGAAACCCATTTCCTTCATATTCTTCATAATTTCGAAAGTCATTTTCACATATTCACCAAATAATATCTACAATTTTTTTTAGGGACGGGATCTTAAAATTTACCCTGGTTTTAGTTTTCAATTTTCACCTTGTTAGCTTAATGTGAGCTTTACGTCTTGATCAAAATGGGCCTTCTCTCTTGCTTATCACCTATAGCTCAAGGTACTTACTATTTGAATCTTTGTAGCTATTTTCAGGATCTTCCTCTTCACACTGATTTGGAGCTACCTAGTTTTTACGTACTGCCATAATTGACATCGAAATTTGGCTTCATGCTCAACCATTGCATGGGTCTCACCTCTAGTGTAACCGAAATTATGTTTGAAATCATTTTCAACTTACCTCAATTTGTATTAACCTTGGAGTTACTTCATTACAACGCTTGGGATATTTTTAAGTGAAATTCAAGCTATTGGCTTGAGCAATGTAGCTCTAATGTTTTGTCAAACAAGATGATCTACTTATCCAATAGAATACCAAACTTTATTTCATACATTTAACACATTCACACCAATCAACGGTCTGCACTCCGCGATTATAATGAATGATAATTTGGTAAGTATTTGTAAATTGCAAGCTCTATTTTAAAAGTTTGGGTGAACAAATTGGGCACGGAAGGTGGAAGAAATAATTATAATAAGACATGCACGGTGTGTAGCATTCCCAACAATTTGTAGATAAGACTTATTTCATTTTCAAATTTCAATGTGTCGCTCACTACTCGCTTGCATCATCGACACCAGTATTCAAATTAATATTAGAATGATCTACTTCATGATTTACAATGTAACATTATGTGCTCGTTAGTCATTGATATGGATAGAAACTTTGTTAGATGTAATTCCATGATGATATAATTTCTAGTATTTACATTGCAATGGAATATTTCCTTCATATGCATATTATTATGTAATATATTACTATCTTTTAATTTAAAGTAGTCTTTCAAATTATGTATGTAGATATGGTAGACTGTGTGAAATGATAACACATTGTGGCTTCTTGCCCTTGTATATGATAGGGAACATATAGTTATTTCTTATGATATATATTGTGATTCTCATTGTATGATGCCTACCCATAAGGTGAACCATATCATGCAAAGCCTCAAATTATATACAATAATGTAATGGTCTCTTGTACTCCTAACCTCAAGAAAGAGGAAATCAATTAGTATTATTAGAGCCATGATATAATACAAATTCAAAGTCACAAACTATAACTCAAGAACTCACCTTTTTCAGGCTTCGTAAATGATTAGATCCATATGTCAATTAGCTGATTTTCCATATATTTATTAATGCAACGCGATATAATATATCACACACACTTGTATGTATCTTGTATTCCAGATACACCTAAAATATTTCTAAATGTTAATTTATTTGTTGTTGGATTACAATTTAATTATTTTTTCCCCTCTATAAGGACATCACATCAGATTTGGAATTTCTATGTAGGGCGCAATATTCGGATTAGATAGGATCATGGATTATAATTGATGCTTCAGCTTGAGGTAAGTTAAAGGTCTTCTTCCGTCATTAAAATATTAAAATATCTTCTTAGTCATGATTTTTTCCCTTTATATGTTTATCGTGACACACAAAAAGAATCCATACATGTGTATAAATGGATAAAATAAAAAAAAATCATGTGTTGTTCGTGTTCATTTCCCTTGTTTCAATGTGGGTCACCCTTCACTTGCATTACAGCTTGAATGAGAGGTTTGGACTCCACAAATTCACTTACAGGCAAGAGAAGAAGGGAGGGTGAAAAGTAAAATTATCCAACATTAGAACAATGCATGTCCTTATAATATATAGGATGAATGAGAGAAGGGAGAGAGGGAAAAAACTTAAAATATTGCTTCAACCACCCTAAAAATGCATTAAATTCACCTAAAACAATGATGTGTGCCACTGCAAAACCCATACCTCCATGTACTATGCCTTGTTGGGAAATAAAGGAAGCCCATACCTTCATTCATTTGGGTAAGTGAGAAATCTGGAAACACCCCCTAAAATGGCGGATTGTATTTATTCATTTCAAAATACTTAGTCGAAACTGAATTAAGAATTCCCTTCGTGTGGTTGTAGAGGAGTAGAGGACACTGAGAGCTTTCCAAAAAGTTGATTTTGTGCAAAATTTGAGCTCCCATCAAAAGTTAGGGTGAACAAATTGGGCACGGAAGGTGGAAGAATAATATAAATAAGACATTGCACGGTGTGTAGCTCTCCACAATTTTAGATTAAAGACTTATTTCATTTTCTAAATTTTAATGTGTCGCTCACTACTCGCTTGCAGTCATCGACACAGTAATTCAAATTAATATTAGAATGATCTATTCATGTTTACAATGTAATTTATGTGGCTGTTAGTCATTGATATGTAAGATAGGAAATTTGTTTATGATGGTAATTTCATGATGATATAAATTTCTTAGTATTTACATTGCAATGGATATTTCTTCATATGCATATTATTTATGTAATAATATTACTATCTTTTAAATTTAAGTAGTCTTTTCAAATTAATGTATGTAGATATGGTAGACTGTGGGGTGAAATGATTACACATTGTGGCTTCCTTTCCTTGTATTGATAGGGAACATATAGTTATTTCTTATGATTAATATATTGGTGATTTCTCATTGTATGAATGCCTACCCATAAGGTGAACCATATCCATGAAGCCTCAATTATATACAATAATGTAGGTCTCTTGTACTCCTATGACCTCAAGAAAGAGGAAATCAATTAGTATTTATTTAGAGCCATGATTATAATACAAATTCAGTCACTAAACTAATAACTCAGAACTCACTTTTCAGCTTCGTAAATGATTATGATCCATATGTAATTAGCTGATTTTCATATATTTATAAGCAACGCGATATAAATATTCACACACACTTTGTATGTATCTGTATTCCAGATACCCCTAAAAATTTTTTAAATGTTAATTTATTTGTTGTTGGTTACAATTTAATTATTTTTTCCCCTCTAATAAGGACATACAGTCAGATTTGGAATTTCTATGTGGGCGAATTTGGATTAGATAGGATCATGGATTATAACATTGATGCTTCAGCTTGAGGTAAGTTAAAGGTCTTTCTTCGTCATTAAAATATTAAAATATCTTCTTAGTCATCGATTTTTTTTCCTTTATTGTTTTATCGTGACAACAAAAGAATCCATACAATGTGTATAAATGGATTATAAATTAAAAAAAATCATGTGTTTGTTCGTGTTCATTATCCTTGTTTCAATGTGGGTCACCCTTCACTTGCATTACAGTTGAATGAGAGGTTTTTGGAACTCCACAATTCATTACAGGCAAGAGAAGAAGGGAGGGTGAAAAGTAAATTATCATTAGAAACAATGCATGCTCCTTATATATATGATAGGATGAATGGAGAGAAGGGAGAGAGGGAAAAAACTTAAAATATTGGCTTCAACCACCCTAAAAATGCATTAAATTCACGCTAAAAATATTTGTGCCATGAAAATCATCTCCATGTACTATGCCTTGTTGGGAAATAAAGGAAGCCCATACCTTCATCATTTGGGTAAGTGAGAAATCTGGAAACACCCCCTAAAATGGCGGATTGTATTTATTCATTTCAAAATACTTAGTCTCACTTGAATTAAGAAATCCCTTCGTAGTTGTGTAGAGGAGTAGAGGACACTGAGAGCTTTCCAAAAAGTCTGATTTTGTGCAAATTTGAGCTCCCAATCAAAAGTTATGGCCATCTAAAGATGGGGGTATCATTCTGCAATAAATGCGGGTGGTTGATCTTCTCTTTTCGGACTCCGAAATTGCCTTGCAACCTCTTAAGTTCAAATTTTCACACTTTCAGGCATTTTGACTTCAAAGGTTGATGTTACTGTTCATTTGGCTTGAGTCAACAAAACCTCCGAAACTCTGAAACCCTGAAGTCTAAAATTCATACTTCGGATTTCGAACTTCGAGTTGTGATTTTGTGAACTAGGGGATTGAAGGTTCTAAAATGTCAAAACCTCGAAGTCTGAAATTTGGACTTCGGGTTTCAGACCTTCGCATTTTTGGGGGTTTCGGGACTTCAGGGTTCGAGTTTTCGAGACTTCAGGGTTTGGGTTTTCGTTGATGTTCGACCCTGCTTCAGACTCTGAACTTCTGAAATCCCGAAGTCTGAAATTCAGACTTCGGGTTTCAAACTTTTGGGATTTTAGGGATTTTTGCACCGTTCACCTGCTCACGCTCACCAAAACCTCCGAACCTTCGAAATCCCGAAGTCTGAATTTCGTACTTCGAGGTTTCGGACTTCAAGTGCTTCTTTCCACTCAATCCCCAAATTTGACCCTAGCCTACCTCCGAACGGCTCTACCTCCTAAATCTGAAATTTCAGACTTTCAAAGTTTCTTCATTTCATAAATTCCTTTGCAATTTGCTCGGATTACATCAACCTATTCGGCCAACCTTGAAATGTAAGCTCCCATAACTGAATCAATCCCTCCATTTTCTCAGTGTGCAAGGTCATGTTTGTCCAATTTTGCTTGAGGGGAAAAATTGGATAACAGTTCCGTTGTATGGGTCGCAGTTTCTGCAAGAGCCTTAGATCTATGGAAACGGCTTGTATAGTAATGGTTTCCTCAAGGATTTTCTTTTTGGGGTGGGTATCACACATCAATATTTTCTGTCATCTAGTAGAAGCTATGAGATTTAGAAATTTGGCCTGCCAAGCTAGACAATCTGGTTAATAGTATATTCAATGGTAATGACAATCCATATGGTCAGGCGGCAGATATGGAGGCACATGGTAGGGTGGATCATCGCAACTGCAACAACATATTTGAAGGAGGAGGAATGAGGTCTGGATTCATGCCGAAGTTTCCTTTTAAGAGGAGCATGAGAGCTCCCAGAATGCACTAGACTAGTCAAGCTACTCGGAGGCCATGAAATTGAATATTTTTGTTTAATAAAATTGAATTACTAATCCTTTTGATTAATCTAGGAGAAATATGGACAAATATTACTATGGTTGGAACCTAGAGGCTACTAAGCTATGCAAACAATTGTTTAGAACATGACAAAATTTAATCGACTTTATTGAGGTCTTAAAATTTACCCTAGTCCAGCCAAGGTTACCTAGCAACCGCTAAGCTCTAAATATCCTGTTGAGGCATTACCAATTTAACTAGCAACCGCTAAGCTCTAAATTTATAAATATCAATATCTGCTAAGAACATAGATTATCATTCAAAATTTACTACTGGCCATCCATACATGTGTATAAATGGATAAAATCAAAAGTTTGCATGTGTTGTTCGTGTTCCTTTCCCTCGTTTCTATGTGGGTCACCCTTCACTTGAATGTCATATTCTATTCTATACTTAGTTTCCACTTAAAAAACAAAAATCTTTGTTTTCATACGACACACACTTATTATTGGCAATGGTGGTCATATTCCAACAGTAGCCAAAAGTGGCTAAAAACATGGAAGAGGGCTACCCTCCACTCAATATGCACCTCAGTCAACATTGGTCAATGCAAATGGACGGTCATGATGCATTGACCAATGTTGACTGAGGTGCATCTTGAGTGGAGGGTAGCCGCTGGTAAAAACAGGTGACTTATCATTTCACAGAAATTTGATGTTACTTATCATTTCCTGACAAGTTTTCCAGATTCATTAAAAAACCAATAACCCAAGTTGTCAGTAATACTGTAACTATGAACGATTTTGAACCGTCGATTGTGTACTAAATTATTACCAACAAAAAAATATCGTGTACGAAGTAAACCCCGAGTTAAACGAACTGTGGTTAGTTAATGACGACCCTACGGGAGTAAGCTCTATATATTTAACCCTGGTTAGTTGACGGCGATTCCAGGGGCAGGCTTCTATCAACAAATCCCCATTTCAAGAGGAAGAAGAGTCGCTAACTCCTCCAGGTACACCACACTCACGTTCATCCCTCGAAAAATATAAGTAGCTGCTAATTATTACACTAAATATGTTTCCGTAATGATAGGGGCCCTATTCTTCTCGCTATAGCTTTATGGATCTGTGTGTGAAAATGATGGACAAACATTTTTCATGTCAATGAATCATGCGTGTGTACGATGCTTTTTAATTATTATTTTTCAATATTTTCAGAAACGTTCATACTTAAGTAGTAACAAACATTCGGATGCAGTTCCACTCCTAGAGGCTCTATTTTTCTTGTTTCTCATTAAAACTAGCAATCACACGCGAGCAGTGCAATGTGAATGCCGAAAGAGATTGGACGTATGAATAAAGAGTGCGAAGAAGAGGAGAGAAAAGTGGAAGGTAAAATTTGGGATCAAATACAACATAACACAAAAATGTAATGACTTTGAAGGGTATGCACGAACATTAAAGGACATATTTGTGGAAAATATGGAGATCCAAATACAGTAATAGATAGCTCGAAAAGATAAAGGATTTTACATCGGGGAGAAGGTTTCCTAAGATCGAGTAATTGTCAGAGAAGAAGGCAATACATGAACACTCATTGATAATTGAGCCCCTTGAAGGAATGGACGTATGCATAAAAAGAAGAATTTATTCGTTGATCAAACTTTTCTATTTTCTTTAAAATTATGATGTCAGTTTTTTTGAGTGAACGACATCTAATGAAGTAGATTAGGTGAAGACATAAACGTAATGTCAAAAATAAAAAGGTGGGAATTATCGCCATGGGGATATGACACTATAGATATGAATTCCTTTGTTTATTAGTTTCTTATTGAAAGAAGAACTTAAGCTATGAACAAATTACAATGTCAATCTTCAAACAAGAATTCTATCTCTTCTCCAAAAATGAGGTATAAAAATTATTATTATAAACAATATTTAATCTACCTAAGCTAACTTTGCTTTAATAACATGATATATATTATGTATTATTGTTACCATAGTAACAAAGTCGGGCAATAAATTGTGGATATTGGTGCTTAGCCAACTTTTAGCTCCATTATCCTTTATCTGTCCAAAAGCAGACATGCACGAGCAATTCACCCTGGCCTTATAGAGGGTTTAATTATGTCACCTCCTGAACATGCAACTAAACCTAAAGGGGCCTACTATATCAAGTCGCTTGGAGCTCGGAGTGAGACATTTTTGGCGTCGATGCTAATGAAAATTTTCCCACAACTTCTTTGTCATCGTTTAGTGTTTGGGAGGATAACTCTATGCAGATCGGTTCAACGTCTTCACTAGCAAGAAGCAACACTCATTGTCTGATACAAACAAGGTCAATGCAAATGCATGACTAAACTTATATAAAGGATGAGAATGACTAAAGGGTAGGCATGGTTAATGTATTAGTTCATGTGTATTTTTTGGGGAAGGAACATGTAGACTACAAGAAAGATTTTTGATTTCCAATCAACGTTTGGGGAATGCAAAAAAACTAACACAAAGAAGAATTAATGATTTCCAAGGAGAAATGTGAGAGGACACAATGTACAAAAACATGGAAAGTTGAAATGTAGGAAAATAGAAGCAGTCACGAGTCTGGTTGATTTGGAGCGAAGAATGAAATGATAAATGGTGAAGCCAAATAGAAGTTGTAGTGTCAGTTGCTATATCCATCAAATCACAATCTACAATGATATAGACTTTGTGCACTTAAAAATTGTGGCCTACAATGATTTCTATCAGAATTTTTAATCTCAAAAAGATTTTCACAATGTTTGGAAACAGTCTGGTGACATTTTTATGTGCGGACATTCCTACTCTAATATATTCACTCAAAAGGAAATTATTATTGGAAATCCAAGCTCTAAAGAATGAGGCTTGCATATTTTGAGAAATAAGGAGATCCACCCATACTAATTAGTTGCACCGACTTGATGTGGATGCACCCCTATCTGTTGTAGGTAGAAATAGGATGGAAAAAACCAAAAACGACCAAGCATGCTAAGCACATAAGGCTTGAATTCATTTTTTTCTTTTTTCTAAATTTTGCTTTACACGTGTCGAAGGTGGATTTTACACATTACAAGTGGATTTGATGATGATGCAAAAAATGATGTGAATTTTTTTATTTTCATATATCTTTAACCCTTGAAATGGTCGATGCAGAAAATATACATCATTAGATGTTATCAGATGGGATGGGGCTTTCTGCCCGTGAAAACACCTTTTGAAGTAATTATTCTAGTTTAGATATTATGGGATCTGGGTTAATTTTATGTCAGTTTTAAAACAAAAAATGGATGTGGATTACCACCACAAGTACTTTTGCGTTTGTATTCACAATGATATACCTACAACATGTAAATACGAGGTCAAAATTGCTTACCTAAATTTGATGGAGCTAACATTGTGTGCCTTGAATACGCATTACTTCTTTTGTGGGAAAGAAATTGAGGTGCAGTGCCTTAAAAATTCAAGCCACTGTTAATAGCAATCTAATTTGTAAATGTATGTAGCGTATTTGAGGCGCCAAAAGAGGGTCTTAAGTGGACGTATTTTTCTGAAAAATAAAAAACTTCCTCTTGTACGAGTTTTTTGAAATAGTTACACTCAAAATTAGAAGATGTTGTATAAGCATGAATCATAGCATTTTGAGTTTAGTTTCTAAGCTACTAAATTTTATTGAAAACAGATGATTTTAAGTGGGTCAAATAACTAAAATAACAGGTGCTCTTGTTTTTGTTAAAACACATAATAGAGTGACTTTCGTGCCCCCCACCATTTTTTTAGCACCATTTAGTATTTTTGAAAAACCTTTAGTAGAAAGATAGCTAGGAGCATCTACTTTGTACTAGAGTTTTTTTTAGATTTTTTTAGCGAGTTTTTTTAAATGATTTTTCTAGTACATAAATTTTATGTTTTGAAAAATAACGGAGCTCCGACCGTGCCCACCCTAACTACCTCAACAAATATTAAAAATTAGTTTTTTTTAATATGTATAGCATTAGTCCTAGTTTGTGCTTAAAAAAAATAATTCAATTTCGATGAGTCAAAAAAAAGATACATGACAAAAGATAGACATGTTTAAACTTCAAAAAATGGCTATAAAAAGGCATAGTTTGAAAATAAATAATATGGAAACCTTATATTTGTTAGAAAAAATAGAAAATTATATTTATACAAAGAAGAAACTCTGCTTTACGTCACGGTATAATTTTTTTAAACGAATCGATCATTTGATGTTGATTTATCATGGCGGAAGTTGGTTTTTTGCATTTTCCTACACAAACATGTGGGTTATTGTGTTTCTATAGGACGCAGGTTGTTGTGTTTCTGCAGGTCCATGCCTCAGGGTTGTGGATCCAAACTAGATCCCAAGCTTTGAGGCATGGGTTGGAAAAGGGAAAAAGCATAACGCATACACATATATGTGGTCATCTTTGTATCCTTGTAAACGGGAACGAGATTCAAATGCACACTTTCCAAAGATGAGTGGATATTGTTGGATCAAACATTGAATAAGTACCTATAACACATAATTTATATGAATCTCTTAATATAAAACAAGAATAAAATTATAAAAAAAAATTGCAATGCTTATTTAGTGAGATCATAGATCACTTCAAAAGGGATGATATTCTTGAAGCCATGGGGGTGGTCAATCCTATATTTTGGAATCCTTTAACAGATAACAATATTATAACTGATGTATATAAAAGACACATGGGTGCTCTCATTAAGCAATTTGGAAAATAATTTGAATGTAACAGAGTTTAGATTAATGGTTTTCTTCAAAAGGAATTAATTTCATTGTAATTAGTTCATTTTGACATCACAATGACCGAACAATTTGACTTAGTGAATCAACCGATAATGGAGAAATTACACGTCTATGAAAAAAGTTGTATCCTAATAGCATCCTTCGTGAAAGCATTAGTGAATATTTACGATTGTATGAATTGTTTCTAACAATAATATTGGGATCAGTTGAAGACGAAAGATTTTTTAGCGCATTAACATTTATATAATCAAAATATCGAAACATACTGGATAAAAATCTTGATACTTGTTTACAATTCTACGTTTCACAATATGATGTGGACACATTTCCTTATGGAGTAATGGCGGTATAGAATTATCTTACTAAGAAGAGAGGGATCTTTAATTCTAATACAAGGCCACTGGATAACATCAAAACTGTGACTGAAAACAACAACGAAATATTAGATAACAGTTTGAGTGTTGGAGACAAAAAATTTCAAGATATGTTTCAGTTTGAGCTACCTGATATTGAGTAAAAAAGAATGTATAGACATGGTAATTCTAGAAATCCATATATGTTGGAAGCATAATGGACTGAGATGGGGTTGAATCAGTCCTTACGAAATTAATTCAATTTCAGATTGCTTACTTAAATCACAAACCACCTATTCAACCATTAATGTGTGCACAACATCAAATACAATACATGCAATCAACCATGAACAAGAGTATCAACACCGTAACACAAGATATAAGTGGGAAACCTCGAGGGGAATAAAACCCACTGAAACACAAATTTTATATTGTTATGTTTCAAATTTTAGTGAGGAACAAACCCCTAGTTTAGTAGAGCACCAACCCCTAGTTTTGTGAAGCACCAACTCCACAAGGAAGTTGCAAATCCCCAAGATGATCAAGAACCCACTCAACCATCTTATAATGAATATCTTTGATATATTGTTGCTTCCACAACTTATTTGAGATCACTTATTCAAGTTGCTCACCTTTGAACCATTATTCAACCCCTAGGTTTTCAAACTTGCACTATCTTCACTTCTTAAAGCATCAAACCCTTACACACACTCTTGTTATCATTATTCAACCTGTCATACACTTTCTTATCTCTCAAAATATTCCTTCAAACCTATAAATTAATCACACCTAGGTCACACTTTTCATACTCAACTCGTACAAAATGGCCATAGGTCAGCAGGTTAAAACATCACTCTTATAAGCTATTCTAGCATGATTCAAATTCAAGAAACTTAAGTTTGGTTTCCCTAAACTTTGGTTCAACCAATGGAAACTTACAAAACATCCTCAAATCACATCATTAGCTAGATACAAGTTCACATAATGACTTCATTTAGGTCGGCCATTCCTCAAAACTGGATCCATTATTCACCAAAACTGCCTCAAAACGTTGATCTCACTAAGAATGAGCCTAAAACCGACAAATACATAAAACAATGATTATTCAAAGAACTCCCCTAATTCACCATACATGAGTAATATAACATACAAATTATCATACAATTGATCATATATTTACTCAAGAATCAAATGCCCAAATATCTTCATTAAATGAGCCCATATACTCATATCCTTCACAAAACAGCTTGCTTTCTGTAAGCATTTTAATTTTCTACATTTGGCATAACCTCAAGATATTGTTTACCTAAGAGAATTGGAAGCCTCAATTATGGCATGTGAAAAATCTATGGAATTTTGAGGAATATTTATTCCCACACGTCTATTGCAAATTAGACATCATGAAACATCTCATGTGTTCAATCCACATGCTAACATTCCTCTTCATCCAAATCATGATCCTCAATGAAACCATATTTTAGCAAACTCAACTAGTTTGCACCATTTCTTCCACTTCCACTTCCAAGATCTATAAAGGCCTTCAATCAGGAGGAAAATTCATCCCTCTTCACTATTCCAGGTGATAGTAAGTATCAAATCATCCATCTCATGCTTCAATCAACTCATTCTTTCAGTGGAAAACAATCTTGTCTTGGCAAAATCAAGAACCTTTCATCTGGGCTCACAAAATGAACCTAGAAACCCATCACATATCAACTGATCATGAGAAAAAATTATACCACTATCAAATATCCCTAAATTTTAGCCTTTGAATAACATATTGTAACTCCTTCCAACTCCAAGTTGAAAACCTTTAACCAAGTTCATCTCTACAAACTGCCTGAAACTGCCCCAAAATTTTTATTTGACTAGTCTTCACAAATAGGGCACACTTTTCCATTTTTATTCATCAACGTGACTTGAAACCACCTTGGAAATAAAGGAAAGACTCTTCAAAATTAAAAATAATGTCCATTTATTTAGAAACTCCTTTAGACAACCTTGTCCCAAAACTGGGGTCAATTTAATTTCATAAATTTGGTATGATTTGAGTGGGGTCCACTCATCACCACAACCACTATCATACCTTTCTAGAAACCTAGAGATAGTTCCTATAAATCATCCAATCATCATAAATGGCACTGTGGGGAAATCAATTATGTAATATCACTTATGTGAAACATTTTTTCTCCTACCTCTTTTGAGTTGGGGTTTTAGACAAACGAAAAGTTGTTTACCTTCTTAACATTCGTTCATAAAAATTTAACGATGAAATGACCTCATTAATTTTGTGAAATATTTTATAGCTCAATGTTTGAAAATTAACCCTAAAATCCAGGTTCAAGTTACCATGGGGGATCACACAATTCAGGGTGAGCATTTAGAAGGTGCAATTCGAGCTAGAAAACACCTTTTCTTGGACCATGTTTCACAAATTGACTTAACTTGAAAATTCCTTTTCAGCGAATGATGGGCCAAATTTTTCTCACACCTCTATGACATTCACATGGAAATCATATCCAATCATCATCATGTCAGGGAAATAATTACTCCAGATTTCTCATCTCATCTCATTTGAGTGGGTATGCCCTTAGGAATTTTTGCAAAGTCTATTTGCTAGGGTCAACTGAAACAACTTAGTCATAACTCATCATAGAAACTCTCCAAAATTCCCTAACAACCATTATACATCATGATATAATAGCCTACATGCATCCATGAGCTCACATAGCTCCATATCTCAACCTCAGGCCTCCAAACACCTAGACTTGGTCTAGATGTGCACCTAAAACTTGGTCTGTAACCTGTATATTCACCCTGAAAATTATGTAAGTGCCTAAACACTCCCCAAACATGCTCTCCATGTTTCCAATATACTCCTCAAGCTATCAAGAAGTGGTCTAACCACCATGTACCCTATCACCTAGGCTTGCTAGGTCACCTGATTGGGCTTGCAAGAACAAGTTATTCTCACTAAATCAACTTAATGCGACCAAGAACATACTTGAATCACCATACTCACCATGTCAATACTGAGCATACTCTAACTCTATTACATCATGTAGGAGCTCTTTGTTCATTAATGGGATTTTACATCAATGACAACACCTAAATCACAACATGCCGAGGATTTTAAGGTAATTGAAGAGAATGTGGACTTGGTAATTAAGGAAGGCATCAAAACCACTATGGACCCCTCCACTCTTTCTAACTTGGAAGAGAATCTAGATAACCTATCCACTCAACTTATTGAATTGGAGGATAAAGTTTTATAGGTGGAAGACATATAATCATAACCATACTTGCATGAATCTAATACTAATATTACAACATATAAATGTTAAATAGGTTTGTGATGCTTGTAGAATCCCAGAATCTGCTTGGGAGAATTGAAATATCAAGAAAAAGACACTCATTGAGAGCATCTAGTATTTAGTCATGTAAAATGCAACTAATCTCTATAAAGTCTTGAAAATTTATTTGAAAATTTATAACAAATCCTTGAGTTAGTTATGTTTTTTCTGCATAATGTTGTTGTTATAGTGCTTCTGTTTTGTAATGTATTATGCGTCATAGGATTGGGCTCCTTACTAGGCAGAATGGCCCTTGAACTTTTTTCATTTTTTGAATATATAGCTTCTAGGAATTTTGTTGGGGTAATGGTCCCCACATATTAAAAAACCACTTTGCTGATATGGTATTTTATGGCTTTTGAGCCTATTTTCATTACTAATCATAGGTATGTGTCCCTGTCAAAACCATTTACCAATAGTAAAAAAATAGATCACATTATAGATATTATTTGAAGAACTTATGCACTAATATAGCTAAAAGTACAACCCCACATCTATTGAAATTTAAAACTCCCAATATTTTCATATATATATATATGGTGTTTTACTTTAGCTATATTAGTGCACAAGTTCTATATATATATATATATATATATATATATATATATGTATATATATATGGCATATATATGTATATATATACATATATGTATATATATATGTATATATATTTCCTCTACGATATGAAACAATTTTGTAACAATATTTTCAAAAGACAATTAAAAATTTCACAATTTATTTTTGTAGCTTCATCCTTAAGAAGATTCTTTTGTTTGTGTTTCTATTTCTTCCACACCAGAACTTTCTTTTACAACATCTCGACTGAACAAAATCCTTTGCGGCTGCTTCGATATTCAAAAGAATTTCCCCTGTTCTAGAATTTTTTACATCACCAATAGAAAAGTACGGTTGGATCTTGTTCTATTTTTTCTCCAACAATATCTATGAATCCATTCCATTCTCCTTAATTATCCTTCTTAAGGTATTATTCTACTTGTTTAAGATAACAAGTTTCTACTTCAAATCAATTGTTGCATTTAAACTTTTCCTTGCACTTTAAATAGACATCAAGCACAGTAGCCTCATTTTTCAAGTTTTTGTACTTTAACTGCATTTCAAAATAGAAAAATAATTAATAAACTATAAAGTTTAAAAAAATTGTAAATCATATTAGCAAATTTAGTAATACTTTCTAATGCCTCTCTTTCCGCATTTGGAATAACTACAAGATTCTTGTCTCTTGACCACATATTGTGGTAGGCTTGTGATTTTGCATTTAATATTCTCAATTATATTTGACATAATATCTAGCACTTCATCATCATAATCATTTTCAAAAGATACAAAACTAGACACAACTTGATTTAACAAAATATCAAGCTTTGCTAGACTCGTTTTGAAATGAAGAATACAATATATGTCTTTGGGAGTAGATTTTTAAGTCAAGAATTTATTTGTTTTATCATAAATTTAGCCCTAAACTCTCATAATTTCAATTGTTCAATATCCTTCAATAAAACATCATTAACAGTGGCTACACAACTATCAACTAAAAGAGTTATTAAGTGCAAAAGTAGTTTGTTTGGGTCATCATTTAAGGGTGTTATGTATTGGAGAAGGTGTGTTTGATTTATCCACTCTTATTGGAGAAGGATGCCTTAACACATGAATCATATATTGGGGATTGAAAGCTCCATGGGCCATGAACCCCACTTTTAATCCCTAGATATTCCTCATCCAAATCTAATTTCATTCAAAACCGAAACACACCCATCCATTAGGCATATTTCCCAACGAAAAACTTTGGAAAATCTAGTTATAAAATTAAGGGTGCCCTTGGTTGAAGCTAGAGGAATAAATGAACTATTCTTTGCCATTGAACATGGTCCTGATATTTTGTGGTGGAGGTGGGGGAAGTGGAATCTTCCTCTTCATAGTGACAAATGAATTTTGAATTGGAGGTGGAGGACGGAAATACAACAATCAATTGTTTTTAACATGAGAAAATTCAAATGAAAAACATAATAAGAATAAAATAATAATAAATATAACATTATATCATTTATGATTAAAAAAATTATTAGTTGTGTGGACTGCAGTTGAGGTGCAAATGGAGCTTGTGGTTGTTGCAGTTCATGTGGTTGTAGATAATTAATCTGAAAAGACTGGGAGTGGTACTAATATGTGTGATCTAAAACATAATTAATCATTAAAAAATTATGAAATTGTTGAATCTTCGTTAAAAACCAAATAAGCAACAAAAATACAGCTTAAATGAGATTCATACATTGACCCTGAGAGTGAGGTAGTGAAGATATTTCTACATCCTACGTTTGATCAAATTCATGTCAATACTAGTATTTTTCTTTTCACTAGTTTTGGAAGAAACCCGATGTAATACTCTTGCAACAAAAAACATGTAAACATCATTAAAATCAATGGGATGGGCTCAATTGCACTCATCAAGTACACCAACGAGAATGCCCTTGTATCAGTAAGATATAGTGTTTAATTAGTTGTGATTTGCATAAATTTTAAATTTAACTAGTTGTAATTTTTTGTCATTATATATTTGCAGGGTGATAGACAAAGGGAGTTGGAAGAGGAAGGCAAGGACAATATCAATGGGACAATAACGAGGATGAGGACAATGATGAGGTTTGCACAGACGAGGAGGATAAAGAGGAGGACGAAGAGAAGGAATAGTGCCTATTTTTGTGTTGTAATTTAATTATTGTATTTTCTAATTATCTGTAATGTATTTATTTTGCTTTTCATACCTGAATAATATTAGGATATTTTGTTGAGTTTTAATAAATTCATTTTATTTTGTATTAAAAAAATCAACATAATATACAATAATTTCCTATAATGTATATAATTATATATATCAAATATAATAATTTAAATTCGGTACAGAATTGAGTAGCTGAAACAAATTATATTCTTCTCTGTATTATTCAACGAGATACAATGGCTATTATATAGCCATGGAGGTACGCAAAACCACCTCCTACAAAATAGGTAACAATAGACCCGTTTATTATAATATGGGTGTAACGAAATAACCATGGAATACATTGTTATTATAAAAATATATTCTACTAACAAATTAACTTACTAATTACTACGGTAAAACATTAATTACCGTGACCACTAACTTAGGATTTCCTAACATTCCCCCCTTAGTGCTAACATGGGAAAACGTCCATGCTACACTGCATCTAATTTTGCAATCATGTGATTTTCCTTTGGATTATCACAAACCAAAAGTTGGTTTTCTATCGGTTCACCAAAAACTGAGAGTGATATGGTTTTCCAGTGGTTGACCACAAACCACAAAGGGGTGAAGGTTTTCAAATGGTTTACCTACAACCATATCGCAATGTGCTAGTGCATTCTTCGGCTCTCATCATAGTTTCTCTTCAGAGGATTACATATCAGAATCCATCATAGTGCAAACATTTCATTCCACACATACAAACTGAAGCATTGTGTAATTTCCTCCCCCCCCCCCCCCCCCCCCCCTCAATGTGAAGTCTCTCCATAACACATTATTCTAAAAACACCACACTGAAATCAAATGAAATACACACTCACACACGTCACCAAATCAGTATGCGCATTCTCATTGGTGGTGACTGACGAGTGGACGCCAATTTCCTCCATCCTCCGTGTATCCTCCAACCTCAAGTGTGACGTTGCTAGCTCAACGGAATGTGAACATGAAGCTCAAGTTTACATATTAGACGTCACATTCCAGCGATAATGCATCCATGAGGCAAAAAGAATATTATTTTGACAATTTTTTTACTCTGACTCATGATGACTATTAAAATATTCTAAAATCACGTATATAACTTTGACCCTTTTACAATAAATAATATATCTGGGGACAAAACTAATAACATAACAATGACAACATTTTAATGACAACAACATTAATAATCCTAAACTTGAATGCATTAAACATATATTAATGACATAACCAACAAAATCTTAAAAGACTTAAAAGGACTTAAACAATGACTAATTAAAATTTGACCAACTTGACACTAAGACACAATAAAATGACACAACTGCCTATTGACATCCAAAATGCATGAGGACAAACTTTGACACGAATTCAACAGTCAAGTAGGAATACTGAGATCCCATAACCTCCACAAGATTGTGCACCCATAACCTTGAAGCTCTAAACTTGTCACCAAATCATGTGGAACGAACTCTCAATAGCTATGTAGAGACCCGAGATCAAAGCCGTGATTACAACGATTGAACATCGTTGTTTGGGCTAGGAGAAATCTAGATTTGCGGTGAATAGATAAGATGAATGAACCACTGAGTTAGGAACCAAAAAAACACATGAATCTGCACGAAATATACAAGTCGTAAATATTTTCCAATCCAATTTGCTCAAGATGTGTAAGACTTGTGATTACCATAAGCTAAACATCACATAACATATTGAACGCATCATTGTAAGACTGGATATAGATGCATGCACAGACCATCAATACACACTCAATGCTTCGAAATGGATAGGCGATGGGTGTCTTTGAAGAAATAGAGGTCGATTGCAATGAATGAGTAGCATTTAGAGGATGGTTCAATCTAATAAAAAACAAAACCAATGTATATAAAAACTCTAGTACCTTTATTGCTCTTCTCAAAAAACAGACTTGCTAGAAATGCACAAAAATCGACTCTGATTGAGAATATGAACATTCACAGTTAGATATAATCCAATCTTCCTGAGAAAGCGCACATATGTATTGACTACAGACCCAAACTTGTTGGATATCAAGCAAGGAGCAAAATCCGTAGGCACAAATAATGCACAAAGCTTCCAAACTTGCAAGCAGGCCACACCTGGTAGACTACGTGAGAATGCTAAGTGCAGAAATACAAATGCTCTGGTCTTAGAATATTTGACTGCAAAATACAATTTAAACTTTTATCCTCACGAGGCTTTGTGAACTTCCTTGAAGACTCTCATATTAGAACTTAACTCGCTCTAATGCCAAATGAAATTCAATACAGAGTTGAGTAGCTAAAACAAATTATATTCTTCTATGTATTATTCAACAAGATATAATGGCTATTATATAGCCATAGAGGTATGTAGAACAACCTCCTACAAACTAGGTAACAATAGACCCATTTATAATAATACGGGTGTAACCAAATAACCAAGGAATATATTGTTATTATAACAATAAATTCTACTAACAAATTAACTTACTAATTACTATGATAAAACATTAATTATTGTGAGCACTAACTTAGGATTTCCTAACAATAATTAATAAAATAAATTTCAAACAATATATTAACATAAAAACCAATAAAATATAATGTAATATAATTATTATTGTCTTTTTTTTGTGATTGCAATTTGTGTTGTTTTTGCGTCACATTGGAATGGAGCAAAACAAAAGGATGTCACTTAGATGGGATGTAAAGTAGATGCTATAGTGGCATTAAAGTGGCGCAAAGTCGACGCACTAAAAAATGCATAGACGCATCAAGGATGCGTCATATTTGCCACCTTTAGTGATTTGAATTCTTCACAGAAACACATCCAATAACTCTAAAAGGAGACAATTTCTGACATATAATTAACTCAAAACATGATTTTATTCACACTTTGTCAATAGTGAGAAAAAAGTATGTAACATTCAAATTACAATCCCTACAAAGGCAAATTACTTAACACTGCTACTTACTGCTTCATTATTTGTAGGAAAGCAATATCCAACTATATACTAACATCCATTAGTGACCTCAACTACTTTAGAGCTGGAAACGTTTTTTGAGATGTTCTCATCTACAAAACCACGGTCTAATAAGAGCAAAACATACAATTGCTACGTGCTGGTTTGACAAATAAAAATGCTGAAATGACAATCACTCTCAATGTCAATAGCAAATTTATCCAGTCACACGAGGACAAGGTTATACCAGGAAAAGCAATAAGAATTACAAACTTTGACATTGCACCCAAAACCAACAACCGTGGAGATTGTGATATAATAATTGATTCTACTCAATAAATCTAGCACCATATAAACCATATCGCCAATTTATACAGAATACAAGTTTATTCTAGATACATCAATCAAACTACTGCTAAACAGTCTCCAAGTGGAACCATTGGTGCAATTGTTACATCTGCCAAAAAAAAAGGTTTACAACTAGTCTTAGAAATCAAAGATGGATCTTTCGAGGATAACATCAAAGTTGATATTCCATCTTTCTATGTTATTTACAATGCAAATTCTCTTTTTCATGACAAACTAAACGTCTTCTTGAAACTTTTCAGCTTTATTTATTTGGCAACATTAAGACATCTCTTAGCGACAATTGAACTACAAAGAAAAGTCTACCCAATCTACTTGTTTAAAAATATATTAAAGCAAAATGGAGCCGGAAAAGCATTGAAGACAAATCAATCAACAATCATCACCCCATTGAAAATGGAAAAAACACTAGAAGACTTTAAAACAACTTTAAACACAATAATTGAGGTAAGCTATTTCTTTACAATATTGTCTTCTGAAATTTGCATTTCAATCCAGCTTCGACATTCCTAATTGCAAGTTTCAAGCCCATTAAATTAAACACATTAATATTGGCATTTACTGTTCTTTAGGTGCAAGATACATTCTCCATTGCCAACATTTACTCAAAACCATAACATGTTTGTAAAATATGTTAACTGTCAGTGGAGAGCTTTTAAGCACTACACGGAACACTTAAGCATTGTGCTGCTTGTCAACAACAATGCCCATATTACTTCAACCACCGACTGGTCTGCAACCTAAAAACTAGCAAAAATAAAATAATCTCTAATGCATTCTCTCAGGCTCCCTGTTAAAGAAGCTATTACCTACACTAACAGACATCTCACACGAAGACTATTTAAAAAACAAAATTGATAATAGATATCATATACTTGTTGCGAGGTCGCAATAGAAGGAAAATTCACTGTCAACCAAAGCAATCTCATTGTATATTTTGCTCCACCAGACAACAGCTAAGGTGACTCTCTTGCCAATACCTACTCGTTTCTCATGATATTACTTTTTTCATTTTATTTATTAAATTTTTTTTCAATTTTCCACACTTCTGAGTAATAAAAATTTGCACACAACTTCCCTTTACATTTTTTCCTTACATTTTAATTGTTTTTTCTGTTACAGCATCACAGAACAATGGCCAGCGAAGTTCTACTACAACCCACACTTAGTCTCACTCTACAAATACACTTTGCACTCATATACTAGTCAACTGTGGACTGTATATATGGCTTTATCATGTATTTGGCTTAGATGCAAATAAGCAAACAGAAGCTTAACAAGCATTTACTGTATATTTCTACAAACTACTACTTGCACCCACTCTTTACCTTTCACTGAAACATATATATTATTCCTATAATTACAAATACTTATCATATCTTTATGTGCCAAGTTTTCATGTGCATATCTGGAGTACTAGCTACACCCGCAATTGTTCCATACTGTTCTGGGATAACTCTTCCAGCCTAAGTTGGAATTCATACCTCCTCAAGAAAGCTCTTTCCTTTTCTATGTACCGTGTGATTACTTTCCAGTAAAATTGCACTCTTGTGTTCTATTCTATTTTCAAAAATACAAAGAACAGAGGAAGTGCATTTTCAGAATATTCTTCAACATCTCCAAAGTTTATTTTTGTGGTTTCTAGATTCCAGTTTCATGTTAATCTCAGATTTCATTTTTTCAACAGATTCAGATTCAGAAATATGACTTCAGTTTTTCAGTTAAGATTTAAACTTTCAGTTTTAGGTTTATGCTAAGTTGCCGAAACGGCAGGCAGGGGCCTCAGGAGCGGGTACGTGAGCGGCAGGGAGCGGGTACGTGAGCGGCAGGGAGCGGGAGCGGCGTGGAAGCGGGCAGAGGCCTGCGGAAATGGCCAGGTATGGCACAGGCCGTACCTGGCCGTTTCCGCAGTCCTCTGGCCGCTCCCAATAACAAAAAACGCATTTTCCAACACATAAAATTCCTGACAAACAAAAGCTCCAATATTATTTTTTTCAAATTTCTTACAGGCAATGAGTTGTAGCAACAGCTCTGAAAATTACAAATTGCAAGCTGAAGAAAATTCTACTTCGCGAGCATCTAAGGAAATAGATATATTTCAGTTAATCCATATCCCAAAATATAAACTCCCTCTTATTCTTAATAAATTATATCTAGAGCATTGTCAATGATTATAAATATTAAATACGAATGAACTTTAGTTAATAGAATGTATGCAAATGTTGTAATACAGAGAAATTAAATCGCTGTCCAAATGTGACCAAAGTCAGTAAAATGGGACACAAAAGCGTATCAAGTTACAACACATAAGTGCTATTGTGAAAGTACATCTATAATGCAATAGTGGTGGTGGGCAAGCCATAGAAGGTGTATGTAGTATTTATCGTCAACCTTTCTGCCATTGCACAACATGCATGATGCAACATGTATCCTAGCTTGTTTGTTGTGGTTATTCACTTATTTTAATTTAGCTTATAACTTGTCTTTTATCTTGTTTTTCATATACATAATATGTGGTTTATAATTAAATTCCTATTTAGAAGGCTAAGATTTATATTTTTTTAATTTTTATATAGTTTTTGTACTGCCGTATCCTACGCCGTATCTGGGGTCAAAAAACATTTTGCCGTTTCTACGTATCAGATACCCCGCTCCCGCTCCCATATCCAAAACGTTTTGGCTACTTAGGGTTTATGGAAGCTAATTCATATTTCCATTATTGCATAAGATTTTGTCAATGTATAATTCCCTTTTGGTGCCCTTGAGCTCATTAAATATGCTCCATAAGATAGACTCATTTAGCTAATAAGATCTTTCCGTAATTTTGCTAAGTAGCCGATACGTTTTGGATGCAGTTGCAGTTACAGTTACAGAGTATCCAATATGCAGATATGGCAAAAAAAGTTTTGGCCCTGGCTACAGAATTGGATATGGCAGTACAAAAAAATATAAAAATTAAAAAATATTAAAATTTCAGCCTACTAAAGAGGAATTAAGTTATTAACCACATATTATGCATATGAAAGACAAGATAAGTAGATAATGTATAAGTTATAAGCTAAATAAGTAAATAACCACAAAAGACAAGTCATAATTTGTTAAAACTTAGAAACTTAGAAGCTTAAAAGTTAAATACTTCAATTAAACACAATGTGAATGTCATGCTATATTAAATTCAATTTATTACACCAAATTCCAATGATCAAAGTTCACACCATCTTTAATATTCATCATATTCCTCTTCATCAAGAGCATCAACATCAGCATCATCATTATTATGTGGTTCATTAGAACCACGTGGACTTGAACCAGTCCAACTAGGGCCACTACCAGTTGCACCCCCTTGTGCATGTAGGTCTCGCGGTGCCAAAGAAGTCTCCAATCCCTCATCATCTAATGACAGGTGGGAAATGGAAGCATCCAAGTCAACTATCTTTGGATCAATATCCCAATGTTTTGTTGACCCTTCCTTGTACTCCGGCTGCTTGTGGGATAAAAGGCGTAAGTTGGAATGTATATATACCAAATCTTTAGCCTTTTTAGCCCCCAACTTGTTGCACTTCTGTGAGTGGATGAAGCTATATGTACTCTAGTTGCGTTCAGAGGAAGATGAACTTGCAACCTATTGAGGCAAAGTCAATGCAAAGTTCAAACTTAAATTTTAAAAAACTAGAAGTTACAACAAAAAAAGGAAAGAGAATAAAAAAACTTACCAGTGCCAAGACGTTGATTGCAAGAGGCTACAAGTAAATCGATGCATGACCGTGGAGGTACCACCACATATGAGCATCCATCTTGTATTTGCTCCGAAGAGCAAGAAGGCTATGACCTGTTTTTGCTATGAAATTGGCAAATTCTACCATAGCCATGTCCTCAACCTCAAGATCAGGGAAAGGCCTAGACAATGCCGCCATATATCCCTCATTGACTTTCGCATCCCTTTATGGTGCCATCCTCCCCAACAAAGAAACGATCTTTGTGTTGTAGAATCTAGGAGTCAATGTAAAAGCAAGTAGATGTAGCGGGCTAGTCATTTTGTTCCACTGCTCAATGAGGATTGATTGTACTTCTTTGAAAAAAAATTCCTCGGGATCTTGCTCTTTTACATTTATGACGGCTTTCATCTTCTGAATCATTGAGTCGACACTATTATATATCTCTCCTAGGCATGGTTGATCCATGTCAGTAAAGCGGATCATGCTCATAATGGGCTCTCAACAAATATTCTACTCGATCCCCTCAAGTGTCATATAAGATCATGGTCTTCACTTTTTGAGCTCGTACAGTGTTTGATTGCCTCCATACAACCCATAGGTTGGAAGGTACCATCCTGTTGAGTGTTCCTCGCACCTTCACAAGTCGTCTCAAGACAATTGTGTGTGATGCGAACCGAGTCTCAACAACCTAATAAGAATGAGAAATAAAAATTAAAAAGAAAATT
Organism: Taxus chinensis; assembly: GCA_019776745.2. Classification (NCBI taxonomy): domain Eukaryota; kingdom Viridiplantae; phylum Streptophyta; class Pinopsida; order Cupressales; family Taxaceae; genus Taxus; species Taxus chinensis. The sequence goes on along the minus strand of CM034156.1, from coordinate 143,022,192 downwards.
GAAAACTTTTGAATACTAATTATACTATATTTTAAAAATAAAAAACTTATATTATTTATAAAGAAAAAGAAAGGTAGCTTCTCTTACCTTCAACAGCTCCAAATGCGAGAAGGATATAAAGATGCCTTGCGACTAGTGATGGTTGGTCACAAACATTTGGATCTCTTCACCCTTTGCATACACTTGTCGAATCCACTCTATTTTGTTAGCCAACATTTTTATCAGTAAATTGAGTGAATGGATAGTAGATGGTGTCCAAAAAATATGCACATACCTTGCCTCAACTAACATTCCCGTGGCTTTACAATTCTTGGTGTTGTCTGTTATGACTTGGACAACATTTTGAGGCCCCACTGCCTCAATGGCTTCAAAGAGGATGTTAGCAATGAATTGGGCATCCTTCTCTTGCCCCTCACAATCAACTACTTTCAAAAACTTTGCCCCTTTAGGGCATACTACAACCACATTGATCAAAGGGCGGTTTTTTGCATCTTTCCATCCATAAAAAACAATGGATACACCTATTTTGGCTCATAAGTCTCTAATTGGTTGCAAGGAGGTTTCCATATATTTTCTTTGTTTTTCCAATAGAGTGATGTGGATCTTCTCATAGCCTAACGATTTGTGCCCTTTTGGGGCCTCATTGATTGCTTTCACCATCTCTTACCAATAAGATGACCTCACAACATTAAATGACAATCCATTTGCATACACACATCTTGCAATGTGCTCATTTACAATATTCCTGCTCTCATTTTGAAAAGCCTTTTCCAATGTTTCTTTTGTCTTACTTCTCTTTCGTGAAAGAGGTGAATCTTCATCATGCATGAAGATAGGCATCACAAATGGATGTGGCATGGTCATAATTGGGGATCCAATACTTGATGGTGCAACAGAAGGCCTCACTGATCGAGATGAACTTTTTTTGGACAATGGGTGACAAGCTTTCAAAATCAAAGTTGCCTTTGCATCTTCTTGTTCTTTGATATATGTCAAAACTTGTGCTTTTGACACCCCTACGTTATTTTTCCCCTCGAATGTTATTATACCATGACCCGCTATTGCACACAAGTGGCTTTTCACCCAACTATAAGAGCCTTTGAATACTATTTCACACTCGTTGCATTTCCAAACAAAACACCCACCACCTGGAAGTTGCTCAAGTATTGTGACATGCCTCCATAATGGTGAATTTGGATCAAATTCTTTGAACAAAGATTGCCCTGAAGAGGTGGAAGTTGTTGTCATTGTACTTTTACCAACGAGTTTCAAAACCAACGGCATAAGCAAAAAAAACAATGGTTAAAAATAAAACTTACAAGTTAAACCCTTTTCCCTAGGGCATAGAATGATAGCATGTATTGAAAATTTCAAAAATTAAAAGAAAAAACGGTTTAAAAATTAAAATTTCAATTGGAAAAAAAATAAAATAATGAACATAAGCAAAAGCATGAAATGTGTGAACAATTAAATAACAAAACAAAAAAATGAAAAACAAACTTAAAAGTTAAATAATAAAATTTAAAACCTTACCTTCACTCAATAATCCACAAATCCTCCTCCTTTGAAGCTCCTCAATGGCCTTGACGGTGAATACACACTTCTACTAGCTTAAAAAACTAATTGCAATGCTTGTTGATTAAGTATCAAACCCTAGACAATCAAAATGAAAGTTTAGAGAGCCAAAGATGAAATGAGAAAGGAGAGGTAAGTTTTTTTGCGTTTATGTTTTGTTTTCGTGTTCTACTTTTGGTTTATTGTTTCTATTTAACTTTTAGAGTTATAAATAAAATAAACTTATATTTGTTATTCTTAAATGTGTTTAAAAAGGTATTTAAAAAAAAACTCGTTTTTGGCACGGAAACATACCCAAGAGCGGCCAAGGTACGGCCGAAATCCCCCGGGTACATCCGGCTATGTTTGCAGATGTACCCAGACGTACCCAAGGAGTCCCGGCCGTACCCTGGCCACTCCCAAGCACGTTTCCGTGTTGTATCCGTACCGGTGATGTTTCGTACCGGTATCCTGCTCTTATGCCCTGCTGTACTGGCTACTTAGTAATTTTGCAATCACCATCTTGTTCTTCATATTCCTAAAATAGTTATATTGAAGAAGAAGAAAAATGTTTCGCCTTGCTTCGCCTCACATTAGAAAGTATAGTAAATCATAGATTCCCTTTCTTTTCTTTTGGTCAATATCACTAGTCATGAGAATTTATACACTTTTACAAAGACTTTGTTTCCCATTTTCAAATTTCCATCCTCAAACTAGACTGACTTTACAACAAGTCATGTTTCCTTGGATACCAAAAGTCATTACCATAAAGTATTAATGTTCCAGAGTCATTCCCTTATGGGATGGCATCATAGCTTTTCTATATATATGCAATACCATTGCAAGGTCTTATATATTGACAAGTCTTGTTACAATTGCTCAATAAAGGAGCTTTTTAACAGACGTCTCACATTTCATTTAAATGAGCTAAATTAAATCTTTGGTATATCTGTTGAAGCTCGAAATAATCTAAAGGCTATACCGATCGCCCCTTAAGGGATTGAATATGGGAACTAGTTTTGTTGCTAGACCACTCAACAGCTTTGTTTAAATACTTCTGATTCAGATTCAGATTGTTGCATTTTCATTTCCTGAAGCAATCCACCTGTATAAATTCTCATTGGACCTCCCATCCAGCAGCCCATGAACAATAAATTTCACAAAATGAACAGATCACCGACTCTTGAAGTCTATTGAAAACTGAAAATCGCTACAAAAACTAAAACATTAACCTGCAACATCTAAAATCTGGAAACTCAATTTTTTATTTCTTTAGATCTACAATTCAAATATTCAGCAATAAATAAGGCAGGAACTCGCCCCATGCGGCTCTTGTTTGTACAATATGAATTACCACATTGTTTTATTGCAGTTCATACCGTTGTGTGAAAACAAGATAAAACACCATCAAGGTTATAGCTAGGGATGGGATCCTAACAACAAGACACATCTACTGTTATGAAATCTTTCCTTTCATGGGAAAAATAAGATGTCCTAGTCATTGAGAAAAAATTATTTGAGTAATCAAGGTGGGGTGATATAAAAACCTTTGGTAGCTTGGGTTATTTGTACTTTTCCATGGAAACAAGAGGGTGTGAATCCTTGACACATGAGCCTGAGGTGTAACCTATGCTAGTAATTAGTTAGATCAAGAGATGAAAGGAGATTAGCTGTGGCAAAGTATTTTTTATCACCGTATCATGCGGCTCAACATATTCAAGGTACTTGGGGTCTTTTTCAACTATGGGAAATCGTTGGCAATGTTGAGGCATGATTTTTGAATCAAGTTTAGAGCTTTGAATAAAGCACTTCTGGGAAACTTGGCAACTAGCATGTGCCTGTCTTTGTTGGAACTTTGAAGTCCAGTGGGATGCTTGAGATTTAGCTTCGAGGCCTATTTGGTTGTTCCACTTCCTGAAAGGGAAATGAGTCTCATGCCTAGGTTTACTGACAAAAGGTTGGCGAGGGAAAAAAGTGGTTTGGTTGTGGAATCGTGAGCTCCTAAAGTAGCATGCCTGGAGTGATTTTAACTACATCAAAAAACTTACTGCATAATAGAAGATAAATCATCAAGATTTTAGTCAAACAATTCATGATATATTCTCTGTAATTTGCATATTCAATTTTATTTGTTTTATTGTGTTGATGACTCTTAGAGATCAAATGGACCAAGCCACTTTAGCATTCCTCGAGGTTACTACCTTGACTACTACAAACCCTATATTTGTCATCACACAGTTCACAATCACTAGCCGGCGATTATGCAGCGATCTCTCACAATAAATCCCATCCCATGGGGAACACTCCAAATCACAAAAGGAATCACCCTAGCCCTGCCAACAGTAAAGGTCCAATATTTTTCCTCGCCCAAATGGACATTGGCTTAAAACGATGCAATAGACATTGGTTTGAAATGATGTAATGGGGCAGGTTTTATTTAATTATGGAGAAATAATATTTATAGTGGGACGCACATTACTAATTGCTCCACAAGTGAACAAAACGTAGGAGGTGAGGTATCCTCAAGTGCATTGGGAATAATACTATCCATAACGAATTCGTAAGGTTCCATCGAGCCTAAGGTTTTGGGATGGTTGATGCTCTACCATGGGTTTGAATTCAAGAAAAAACTTCGAAAGGTTCGTATTATGGATCATACGTAAGGCACTTGACATTGAAGAAATTGTTGTTCATGTTTTTTTTGGAGATGCCCAACACCCAACGTCCTTTTGGTATTGGAATTTAATCTAATTCTTAATAGCTACTTCTCTTAGAAGAGATACCTACCTAAAGACACATGATCAAGATAGTTGCCAAATTGTTTTAGCAGAGGGCAATTTATAGATATATGATTTTTGTGCAAATCAAGATGTAAGCCAATATGTCAAGAATGGTCTTTCCCGGAACCTAGGGGAGTTGAAAAAAAAATTGGGAAAATCTGTCATTGCTTATAGAAGTCAAATCCAAGAGCATCAACAAATATGTTGAGTCAATGCCCCAAGGACCATAGTATCGTATGTTTTTTGTTGGATTTCTAGGAGGAGGCCATCCATCTAATGCTACTGTGAGGTTGATGTAACTTTTAAACGTTACCTGTTCATAGAAAACTAATTTTATAATGTCAACATTGTTTTGTTGTGTGTTCGTCATGAAGAGAAAAAGAATTCTAATATACTCAAAATACAATGCAATCTCAAGTCTCGAGTTGAAAGTCTTCCCTTCCAATGAGAATGTAATCCAATCTACAAAATCTAAAGCTAGATCTCTGAAGAATGAATGAAAATATCCGAAGTCTTCAGTTACAATTAATTAGCACAATTTTGATTATAAGAATTTTTCTTATGATGACTATCAAGCTGTAGAATCATTTCAATTCAATATTGCATTATTCATATATTTATTTGCTTGGTAAATCTTTGGTGACTACATGATGTGGGATGACTACCTGAAACTTTAAAGAAACCATAGTCTTTTTTATGTTTTTCAGTGATTGGGTTCAGCATATTTAACATTATATCGTCGAATATATTTTGATCATAATAAACTTTTCAGAGGAGAATCATACTGCTGTTATATTGATCCTACCCACCAGTTTTACTTTACTGTCATGATATAGTGGTTTTGTTCCCTGCATAAGGCCACTAATGATAGAGCAGAGTTTAATCATTAAATGATGGATTTCAAACACTAAATTTTTTGGTTCACTCAACTATGGTAAATTAAACTGTTGCTCGAGTTTGATTTCATTTCTATTGTGGTAAGTCTGATTTGAATGTTGTGAACGAATACACAAAATTAATAGAGAATCAAATCAACAGAGTGAATGTTTAGGAAGGTTCTGATTCCATTTTACATTGTTGGATTTGTGTATGCATGCTCAAATGTCAACTGTAATGGAGATCCAATTCAACAGTATAACTGTCTTGCAAGGTTATCCTTGGATTATTTCTGTTGAATCTGAAGGCTAGGGGAAGGGCATTGGTGCTTTGATGGCTGACCTTTTATGCTAAGCTTGCTATCTGTAACTGTGCTTCCAGTAGATTCTTTGATTTTTATCAGGCCAGTGCCATAAAACATGGATGTGATGCTTCTTAGAGATTGGGCACCAAATCTGGATAAGCTATTGAAAAGCACTATGCATAATGAATAATTTTCTTTAAGGTGGTACATGAACCATGATGAGCATAAGCATAGGTTCAATTGATAATGGATCAAATGATATTCTATTGCCAGGAACGTTCCTTTCATTTGAGATCCTGAACTATGATTTTTGATTTTATAAAATGCCCTCTGGAACTTTTGGGACTGAATGGTGGCCATTGCAGAGCTAGGTAGTTGATTTGTGACAAAAAATGGTACTTGGGCATGATCATCCCCTGAAAGAGGATATCCCTCGCTTTCTTTCTATATGTGAAAATATTTCAGCTGTTGGCTTTTGAAAATCAAATTGGGCACTTGACACAATTAGTTTTCGTACAGAAATATGGAGATACTAGAATATAAAACCATCTGCATGATCTAGATTCTTTAAACAATCTAGAAACATATAATACCATAAAAAATTGATTGGTGAACATGCCAAGCATTAATCTTAGGCCAACTTAACACTAACTGCAAGGTTTTCATTGCACTAAATCATAGATGTATACATCAAAACAAATTTTAAAAAATCATTGAGATCTGTCAAATTGATTATTTCGCTAAAAAATGTAGTTGCGAGGATGATTTCTCAAATTATACTATCACATGTAAATGGAATCATGAATAACAAAGCTAGGAAAACTAGTCTCAAATTTCCTCGATGGGCCAATCAAATAAGCACCATAATTCAGGGTATTGCATTGGATGTACTTGGTGAGGCCAGTCACTCGGTAGTTGAGAAGACTTGCCTCCAAAGAATCAGCAGGAAATTGGGAAAAAATAAAAATCATAAAATAAAAACATTGATTTTTCAGGGTTCTTTCATTTAAAAGAAAATAACTACAGATATCGAATACACGTAAATAAGTCAAATTAAGCGGTATTTAGAAATTGTGCATCAGATACTAAACATTGGCCCATAAATTACAAAATGCATACATAATTTGAAATTTCACAGGAAAAAGTTATTTTTCACTTTTTTGTGAAAAAGTTAGCTTCATGATTTTTTATAATTTTTTGTGGGCGCGGGCAGAAGGTGCAGGCGAGGGAGGCAAGGGGAAGCAAGGAGGGAGCATCGAAGTGTCAGACTCAGCCAAGAGATTCTTGTTAAACTCTTCTCCTGGCCAGACTCTGAAGACTCAGCTCAGTTTGACATGGCAACATCAAACATAGCACTATAGTGATGGAAGCTGAAGCTTTTCCCTGCTTTTAAAACCGTGGAAGGTACAGGGCTTTTTACCCTATCAGTTTTTAACTTTATCAGGAAATAGTTTTGAATCCCAATGAGATACTTTGGTCATTTGTGGACATTAACATAAATTTTATCTTTGGTTTTTTCTTTAACATCTGTTCAGCTTTTATGGTTCCTGAGCATCATGATCACTATTATAAAAATAAAGCAACAAAATAATCATGTGAATTAACAAATATTGTCAGTGGAATTTATAGAGTTTATATTGATAGATTTTAGCAGGGAGATCTTTAGAATTGTGTTTTAATAGACGCCTGTAATCATAAGACTCTGGGAAAGCTTACTTTGGATTGCAAAAGGGCAAGAAACAGACAGTAGCCTGAAATTTTTTACCGAGATTGCCGACTCCACTAAATATCGCCTAAATCATCGTTTTTCTTTCTTGTATTTCAATCTGGTAGAAGGAAAAAGAGGGGACTCTATTGCTTGCTTTATCTCCATATTCTGTTGTAGCTGGCAAGTACTTCAAACAAAAGACGTTTGAGAAAGAGCACAAGTTTAAGCCTAAGGCTAACACAGAAGCCCCTAAAATCCTCCCTATGCATGCTAGTAGAACTTGTTGAAATTAGATACTTTGTGATCAAGGGTGTGGACTGCAGGGTGCTGCAGCTTCCTATATCAGACTGGTAAACATGGGTTCTCAAGGTGCAACTTTGTAGAATCGTCGCTATATTAAACAGTAAAAATCTTGAAGATATTGTTCCATCTTCTCAAAGCCCTGATGTTTCCCAATTTAGTCACGCTAATAATGAGTTGATCAATATTTCAATGTATGGATTTGTGAGCCTGCTGACTGATACATAACCAAGGCAGAAGCTATTATCCCGATAGAATGCACCGCCTTAGATGCATGCCCATACGAAATAGCATAAATGCACCATAAATGACATGCATGTCCATGCATGGGAGGGCCCCGCCTAAACCTGTCAAATCATGGGCAGAAATTTATTTAAATGCATAGGTTTCGAATACTGTAATGGCATGTGTCAAGCGATAGCGGAAATGATGGGCGCGTGCACTGTTAATTGACAGGTCTTCAGTTTGAATCACAGAAGCAACTGTGAGGAGTTTTTACAAGAATGTTGAAAAACAGTGTCATTTTCAACCGAAAAAATTTAAAAAAATAAAAATAAATAACTGTTGAAATGTTTGCCACGTATGCATGGCGTGGAAGGATGGTGGCATCTATGCCCATAGGTGCATAGAATAGCCTCCGCCCATAACCAACAGGATGATCTCAGGTCATCTACTAGTGATCAATTCTTTATCCAGATCAAAGATAATTTCAGAGAGGGAGAAGAACCTATTGTGACTATTATGTCTCCAATGGGAGGGTAGCAATTTGTGCAATAAAAGATTTCAGTCAAATGCTGATTTCAACTGCAAAATTTGTAGGATACAAAGGAATTTCTTTATTCACTTTATTGTCGACTGGCTTTTAATGTAGGATCTTGACTTTAAAATGCATTTTGTAATTGTCTTGCACAAAGATGTGATATGCATTCGAGCATAGTTCCAATGCATAGTAAAATGTTATGGTTGGTTATACTGAAGTCTCTAAGACAAGTCACATATACGATTCCAGGTAGGGACTTTTTACGATTTTATTAGTATGTTGTTAGGAAATTAGTGCTCCATTTGGTGATTGTTATACTGGTTAGTCAAAGATAGTTTATTGTTATCTCAGTAATTATTTGGGAAGTGTATGTTAAGAGTTGTTAGAACAACTCCGACTCGTTATATTAAGTGAGTGGTTATAGGAACTTGGATAGGCCTCCTATTGTATAGGATACATAATTGTCTATATAAGTGTATGCTGCCTATTGAATAAAATACGAAGTTTATTATTGTTTTACTATGCTAATTTTGTTCATTCTGAACCAAACCTGTCATTTGGTATCAGAGCAATATTAATTCCTTAGCCTGTAATGGGATGTTGAGATTTGTTGAAGGGGCAGCATTGTAATCTAAATGCCCCAAATCATAGCAATCCATATTCCATGAGAGAAATTTTTATTTCTTGCCAATATTCCGTGTTTTGTGAGCAATAGTTTAAGAAAGAATTCTGCAAGTGTGATGAAGTATTATTATTGTAGGTGTGAAGGGCAGGAATAATCAGAAGCAGCATATTTTCTGATTTGTATAATTTTGCATGAGGGGCGCAGCAGAAGGGTGCTAATGTGATATCCCCGAAAATACTTCACATAAATCTGGACATTTTTGTTAAAAACCGTAGGACAGCAGTATAAAAAATTGACTTTATGACAACAGCGACAATCTGATTTTTAAATTAAAAAACATGCCTCAAAGTGCCAAAAACAGACTTTTATTTATTGATTTCAATCAGCTACAATAAAAGAAATACCAGAGTGTCTAAATACAATTATTCTTTCACAATTGATGATCTAAATAGAAATATAAATGGAAGAGATGAACATGCAAACTGATTTCATTGAAATTTGCCTCCAGATACTGAAGCCCTAGCTGTACTTGTTCTAGATGTAGAATTAAGCCTAAAAAGCGTGCCCTAGTTGCACTGGAAGAGCACCTGTACCTTGAATGACCACTGCAACCCCTGAATGGAATTGCCAAGCTCATATGTGAGGGATTCTGTCTTCAAATCTGTTTCCAAGTGAGGGATTTCGTCCTCTATTGCTGATACAGAAGCAGAAGCTACTTGCAAACAAATAAGTAGTTGATAAATTTCCAAGATAAATGAATAATAAACCCCAAATTTGCATTTATAACTTCCAAGACCCTCTCCAAAGTTGGCGCCCCCTCCTAAAAATAGGAATAACAACATAAAATTGTTTTATCCTCTGTCCCATTTTGGCATCCCATCCTAAAAATAGGAATAAACAATATAAAATTGTTTTATCCTCTCTCCATCCTAAAAATAGGATCTTGATGCCCATGCAGCCCATTCTATCTTTGGCGCCCCATATTATAATACTTTATTTAATTATTATTCTATCTTTGGTGCCCCCAAAAATAGTTCTTTATTCTATTATTATTTTATTCCACTTTTTCTTTTTGGATTAAAATATAATTCAAGTGTCCTTTTTCCAAATAAAATATAAAAATACCCTTGGACCACTTAAATTAATTTATTTTTCTCTTTAATTCCCCTTAGCCTACGGAAAATATAAAGAATAGGCTTCGGGTGTCTAGAATCAATTAATTCTAAAAAGGGGACATTACAGCTAACCTGTCTAAAGAACAGTCTCTAATTTCATTTTTACGATCTGGGTTCTCCCACAATTTAATGGGTTTGAAGAAGAATGCTTTAGATTGCTTTGTAAATTTTAGAAAAACCCAGATCGGATTTTCAGAGAAAACAGGAAAAAATTACTGGGATCTGCTTCATTTCAGTGTTCCTAAATTGGCATGCTGCCCACATTGGAAATCTCACTCATGAGCATTGGAAATCTGCATTGAGTGTGACAGACTTGAGCAAATATCTTGGTCTACTACCAAGTTCAGATTATCTCTATTGCAATCACCATACATGGGTCAATGTTCAGGATAGTCACTACAAGTTTTAGTCTATTGGCTACAATATAAAATATTTGCACTCAAATACCAGCAGAAAGGCATTCAAACATTGGAGTTTTTTGCATACATGCAGCCTAGGTAAAGAATTTAACAGCTGCTGTTTTGCATTGAATTTCTTGGAGCTCAAAGCCATCATTGCACTTGGCACTGGTTAACCTTCACCAACTCAGCACAGCTCACCTCCCAAGCTCTCCTTGTTTGCATTGGATTCGACTCTTCATGACATGTCGAAACAGCTAATTTTCTTTGTTGAAAATAGTAGTGAGCCCGCAGTTTTCTCCAAGAAAAATGGTATTGGTGGTATTTAGGTGTCTTAAGTCTCTAATTGTTTCGTGGTATTTTGCTTCATGGTTTTAGGTTTGTTTAATAAGTGATCTAGTCAATACGTTATAGGTTATTAATTGTTGTTTATATAGTTTATGATATATGTTGTTTAATTCATTTAGATTTATAGCATTTGTTTCTTGATAAATATCTTTTAAGCTTTATTAGAAATTAAAGCTATTGTTTTAGGAGGTTATATATAAAACAAACAACAAAACAAAAAATAGAGGTGTCGTGAGTCATTTTTTTTAGGTAGTGTTAGGTCATTCACATTTGTCATATCAAGTTTTGTTTGTCAACTATTTGTCGATATCAAGAGTAGTTTTGTAAAGTGTCAGAATTTTTTTTAAAATTGTCTTAGAATGCATTTTCGGTGGAATCTGATGTTCAATAATATTTTCAAAATTGAGGGCCGAGGATTCCACTCTCCTAGAAATGATTTACATGATCATATTCGATTGAGTTAAGCAGAATCATAACTGGAGGACAGAGGCAATGGAGGATGGAGGTCGATCAGGAACCTCTCATCAATCACCAACAATAGGGCCACGTGAATCTGTGGTGGCATTATTTTGGTCTGTGTTTTGCTTTCCATTGTGGTTTCAGAGTTCCAGGTGTGTTTCACAGATACTGTTTTGAGTGGATTGTTGAATAAATAGTAATTTCACATTGTGGGGGCAATATGAACCAATATTTTGTTTCCATTCTGCATCAAATCAGCTAAAGTCAAGGGCAGCTTCCAGTGGCAGTGGCAGTTTTATATGTTGTTCGAGATCGAGTAGCAACGATTAACAATAGTGGCTACAGTTAAAAACATTTTGTTCTTATGTGATGTAATGTGAAAACTTTTCCAGTGTGAGCTATTTCTATGTAACCTCCTGATGTAAAAACATATTAGAGATAAAAAGCACAAGTGTATGTAGTTCATGGATCTTGAAAAGGTTCGTCGAGATCCGGAAAACCACATGAGGTGAACAAAAGGGTGGATTCCTATTCACGTCTAGCTTCGTGGTAAACGCTGAAAACCATGGAAGGTTGAGTAGAGCTCCCTTCGTTTATATCAAGGTCATGAGCCACGAAGATGGGCATGCCACATAGAGGTGAGCATACTGCAGTTGAGAATGTGAACGTTTTTCTACCATGTTTGCACTAAGGGGATAATGTTAGGAAATTAGTGCTCCATTTGGTGACTTTTCTATTGGTTAGTCAAAGCTAGTATATTGTTATCTTCGTAATTATTTGGGGAGCGTATGTTATGAGTTGTTAGAACAACTCGTTACATTAAGTGAGTGGTTATAGGAACTTGGATAAGCTTCCTATTGTATAGGATACATAATTGTCTATATAAGTGTATGCTGCCTATTGAATAAAATACAAAGTTTATTATTGTTTTACTATGCTAATTTTGTTCATTCTGAACCAAACCTGTCATATGTTTGCATATTTTTCATTATTTGCTTGTGCATTAAGTAAGCTTCTCAGGAGGATGTCAGATTTGAAATCTCGCTATTCAAGTTTTTCTTATATCAAGTAATGAATACGGCCTAAATGTATCAGGATATCCAGAATCCAGAATAAAACCTTATGGTGTTGAGACTCTTGAGTATTGAGAAAAACTCCCAATTCAAAGTGCTGAACAACCCAAAATAAGTTGAAATGGATTGAATCTACAAATTTCAATAAGCCTCTTCAAGCTTTAGTGAAACTATCCATGTCTGACAATGAGACTCAGCCATCTAAAAAACAGAGAGAAAGTCTTTGTTTGTAGTTCACATCTCATTTGGAGAAGTCGAGTCTTTCACTGAAATTTAGCCATGTTTACTTTAACAAGAGAGACCCAGTTTGGCATATCAGTTTTGATAAATCTGGGTCTCCTAACTACGCTTTCGAGACACTACAAATATATCAAATCATGACCATTCTCACAAACATAACAAATATAGAATGTTTACCATTCTATCAAACATTGATTTTTTCATTGAAAATTCAAACATGATCCTGACCTTTTTCAAAACCAGCAATGCCTTAGAGTCCAGCTGAACTAGGGTTTACAGTTTGTGAACCCCCTATGGAATCATATCCAGAATATTCAAAAGTAGACAAATCTGATGCAATATGCAGAGCTAATAAAGAAACCAGTTGCATCAGTGTCATCTGCATCCCAACTCTCCATCCTCTTTAACTAACAAAATTCTTATATTTCACGGCAACCAACAATAAGAGCGCGTAAATTTTAATTTCCTATTTTATGGAGTTTCATGCGTTTGTAAGGAGCTATTCCGCCCATCTACTCTTGGATAACCCAGCCAATAGCTCTGCAAAATCTGGATTTATGAAGCTTGAAGCTTCTAATGCCTTCTACTCACACAATTTTTATGTATCCCAACCCAAATGTTGTACTTCCCCAAGCCTAAACCTGCAACATAAGCAAGTTCCACCTTTTTCCTGCAGTCTTACAAGTATACTATTGTTCTAAGTCACAAGGTTCGAGTTCAAGTTCGACAAGGATAAAATTCGGTTCAAGTTCGCCAAGGGATAAAGTTAAAAAAAAATCACCATTAAACTCAAACAAAAAATAAAATTAAATAATTATATATAAATTAAATATTTGAAGTAAATAAAACTTAATTTTTAAAAATAAAATATTAAATATTAATTTAAAAAATAAATAAAACAAATCAAATAAAATTATAAAAACATTTGTTTAGAAGATAATAACTATTTTATTAAATAAAATGAAAATATAATACATAACAAAATACAGACATTAAAATACACAAAACAAACATTATTGAAAATCAAAAAAGTTAAAACCCTACCTTCATACACAGGCCATGGATTCTTCAAAAGGTCAGGCAATATACTGATTTTAATTTTTGCCTAGCCAGTGAGGAAACGGAATGTAATCCAACGGGATTTCCGCCATTTTACCTAGTAAAGATTGAGCATTCTCCAGGCTCCTACAACAGGTGGGTTTGGAGTTGAGGTTTTGGCATGGTCTGATTTTACATTAAAAACGTTTTTATTGGAGTCAAATATTTCACAAAGGCTCATTATATCAGGCCACGCAGCTCCACACCCCACCACAACACTCAGCTCCCACTCAACTCTATGGATACCACAAAGCTTAGATGCCACGATTGTAGATACCCAGAAGAGTCCTCCCTCAACTCAGCATGAAATCCGTACAAAAAGCTGCGATTTACAACGATGTTTTGGTGGCTGTATTAAATTCACCGAATTTCGATTTTTTTCCAAAAAATGTGGCGAACCTTGTGACTTAGCTATTGATCATGACAGCCTCCGAATCACTTTTTTTGATAATTTTTGACTGAGTTTCACAAATCTACATAGTCATTTAAGGCATATGTGATTCATTTATATTATAAATCAAACTTTGTAAGAATCTCAACAATTAAACCTTTTGGGTTCTGAGATCATTTCTTTATCATTTTCCATAGGTCTGCAGACGAGAGCCTGTGAACAAGGGCAGCCAGGTGCACCCCTTTTTCCTCTGCCTGGATTCAATTCAGAGCTTGAAAGAAGAATAAGAGCGTCGAAGAGAAAAATTCTAGTTATAAAACATTTTCGCTAAGGAGATTGACTCATAACTAGCCCCATAAATGAGGAAGAATTAGGGGTAGAGCCAAGAATTGGGGAATTAAGAGGATTAATCAAAAACAAAATTACAACTACGTGTATACTTTGATTTCCCCTTCTTTGCATAAACCCTCTATTTGTGTTTTCTTTAAAGTATTTTGAGCTGTTGAGGCCGGGGGCTCAAATGCTAACCAAACTTATTAGGACATGTGTCAAAAGCTCAGCTGCTTAGAAATTATCCAGCAGGGGTTACAAACAGGTTGCCTGAGGACAGCTGATCCAAGTGTCCCAGGGATGACACCTATAACCACAGGATGACTCACCTCAACCCTGAAAGTAAAATCCCAATAGTCTTACCTCTTCATACATATTCCCTGCCCAGCTGGGGATCAGCTCAGACCAAAGTATAGCTTAACTTATTCAGCACAAAACGTCACAGAAAAAAAACAAATATAAAGAATTCAGCATCTAAATCCAGATAAGAATTAAGATTAATGGAAACAGAAGCAAAAAAACTCATTTGTAGTGCAGAAATAATAGAAAGTGAAAAAATACATAAACAATAGAACAAATTGTAGAGTTAATTGTTGGAGTCAAATGCGTAAGGATTTTTCATTTTTGTTCCAACTTTTAAAGAATGATTAAGCACTGCAATCAAAACCTCAGAACTCTAAAAGACCAAATGTTGGGCACAAGAATATAGAGCACTTTTCATTAACAACCTTCATATTGCCATGGTTATCAAATTGCATGACATTGTACAGAAAAAGAATGAATGAATGTTAACAGATAACAGTGTAAAGGAGTACGAAGCACTTCCCTTTTGGTCTTGGCTGCAGATTTTTCATGTTGGTTATGGTTAGTGCGAAGTTTACATGAAGGGGGAAGGAGGAAGGAATCGGCACCCCATGTTAGAATTACCAATTAAACTTCATTCACCTTTTCTGATAGAAGCAATTACACGATCAGCAATCTCCTGTCCAAACAACTTGGGAAGATTAGAACTGAGATCCCTCTCAATACCCATTCTTCGAATCTGCTCATCCCTCTCCAAAATAACACTCTGCTCTCCCCCCTCTGCCTTGGGCCTTGTCGCCCCAATCTGGCTGAAAGCCTGAAACCATGTCCCAAAAATATTTTTGGCTGTGGGATGAATCAAATCTTCAACCAACAAATTCAAATCATTGGGAGCAAGCAGATCTCTGAACTTGAACAGCAGAGCTGTTGGAGACACAGCACTCCTAACATAAAGAGAGGAAGGAACATAAGATTGTGAGTGATATGCTTTCTCAACAACCTGCCGGTATTTCTCCAGCTCAGAGTCTTCGTAATAAATTTTCAAATAATCTGGGCTACAAACAAGGTCTTTCCTTGGTAAGAGATCTAATAGAAGTATAAGATTTGAGGAATCGTTCTCTATAACTTCAAACATAAAATGGGGCACATCATTTTCAGGACCTAACATTACAATCAATGTTGCAGCATTCAAAATCCCAACACCCAGCCTGCAATGAATCCATGACCCCAATACAAATTTGACCTGCATTTTACACATACAGCCTCAATTTGAATGCCAAAACTAAGATGCAAGACAAAAATTAAAGTACCAAAGAAGATGTAAAATCAAGATGTTACACAACTTTGTTTCCAAGAAGGGGGAGCTACTGCTGCCAGAACCACCAGGGTTGGACTCCAGGTTACATGTGGCCACAAAACTATAATTAGGTATATAAGCACCCGTCACAAGGGGTTGTAGTGCTCACCATGGTAATTCGACATTCATGTTACAGATTCTTGAAGTCCTCGGTATAGTGATAAGGCCTTGCAATTGTCAAGATGATGACTCGGGTTCAAGCCCAACTCGGCCCTAGGTCTATTTAAGTTTGATAGTACCTTGCAATTGCCATAGTAATAATGACTGGGATTCAAGCCCAACTGGACTCTTTCAATTTGATATTCCATTCCCAATCTGTTAAAAAGAAATGACCAAAAAACTGAAATGAATATCTGAATAGATTGTATTAGAATAGAAGAAAATGGTACCTGAGACAGATTGGCCCCAGATCTGAGAATGAATGATCCCTCTGCATTTCCTCTGGGACTTGTGAAATGGGTAACATCTGGTGGAGTTTTAGTTTGGCAAAGCAGAGGACCCAGATGTCTGTTAATGCATTTGGCAATGTCCTCCATCATTGATCTGCATGGGCCTGTTAGATATGGAAAACGAATCCACTCTTCTTCTCTTTCACTGATTTCCATGACTCTGAGAAGACCTATCCCCCAATTTAATAAAGGTGCTTTGGGCTTTGAGCTCATCCCAAACAGCAGACCATGAAGAGGGTGTAAGGTGGTTGAACCATTCCAACCATTGATTTAATCAGTTTTTACTTAACAGAAAGAGACAGAAAACCCGTGGCCCTCCCAAACTCATTTTCAGACCTTCACACAAAGTTTTAAAGAATCTTTCTTAAAGTTTGGCGTACAGACATTTACAGTTGTTGCCCTTCCCAAATCATTTTCAGTCCTTGTAAATATTTGAATTGACTTTTTGCTATTAAAATTAGGTTACCGACAATTTGTACAATTTACAGGTCTCATGGAGGCTTTAAAAACAATTACAGTAGGTAACACTGAATTGTTTTTCTGAACCAAAAATTTATACAATAAAAATTATTTCCACGTTACAGGGAGGGGTTTACCTAGATTTTCTCACATGTACCTCTAAATTTGACTGTCCGGTAAGTATGCCCGTTTGAACAAGATTAAAATGACAATAATCCTTCATAATAGTATTACGAATAATATTATATTGATAAAAATATAAAAGGCGAGAGTTTTGATTGGCCCATAGGCATTTACAAGGAAAAAATTTTACGCCGAAGGTGTTTATATTTGAGGTCGAACCTCCTGGGGCTAAAACAGGAGTCCAAATCCACAGTTATGCTTGGATATTCGTACATATGCATCATTGAAACCATCTATGTCGTTTGTTTCGAATGTACACTCAATGTATGTTGAGTTGGAACACCAGCAGTACTCGTTTCAGGCCATTACTTCTACCAATCCGCTTATTTATAATGAGCGGCTTTGTCCAACCTACTAAGTATATGTAGTGTCAGAGATTGTCATTTATTTTTAATTACGTCGATGGTGTGTCTACAGTTGGACTACATCCTTCACAACGACGGTCTGCGGCGTCCGCCTTGTTGGCAGTAGGGACCATTACAGCATGCAGGTGCCACGTGCTGCACTCACATCCCCGCACTTGTTCTCGCATGTGTTATTTGTCATTCCCTCACCGTGTTGGTTTCGTTGATCGACTTATTTGGTTTCTACCTTGTATTGCTGCATGTTTGATCATTGCATAAGCATTTCCACCACCCAGTCCCAGCACCAAATAGGTTAGCATGTTGTAGCTTCAAATACATATGTGTATAATTATTGGTTGTCAATATTTAATTACACAACATAGTGCCTTGTCTGCTTCATCCTCCCCGACTCTGCCTGTACAAATAGTTATGGTGGATGCATACCTTTTATTACCAAACATTGTGTGCGCAGGGAGGTAGCCCACCTCATTTTTGGAACAGTTGATACATGTATTCATAGTGAGGTTTTGGTATTTAAGTGTTTCACTTGTTTCAGTATAGATACCATAGAGCTTTCTTAATTGTTATTACTTTGACGACGTCTCACGACTACGTAGATACCTACACCACCTTAAATTGCAGTAGCCGGAAAAACTATAAATGTTTCAAATTTATGTATGGTTTTGCCCATGTGAAAGCTTGAACAACTGCCTTCAAATCAGCAGCAAACCTCACTATAAATCCTCTAATAAATAGAGCATTGTTTTTCGTCACTTCGTCTTCCAACCATGCCCTGTTACTTTTTATGGTCTGCACCATATGCTCAACATTTTCCTTCTCAAGATCATTTGCAAGCAGCAAAACTTGGGCACATAGTAAATAAGACATGTTTCTCAGAGAGAGTGAGTATTTCACTTTTTCCATTCAAGAAATCTAACCCATAAACACAATGAAATAAAAAAACCGAGGCACAAAACATGTAATACTTGCATTATCGTCTTCATCTCAGCTAATATGTTTGTCAATAGGATTTTTTTTTTATAGTTAAACACTTTTGACCGGAGGTATGAACCGGAGGGTTGATGGGGCCCCACCCGAACAAACACAAGAAGGCTAAAATAACACCTAATAACACCAAACAACACCACACAAAACCCCATGGCCCTGAGGAAGGGATGACATAAAGGAAAAAAAAATCCCGCCCTAAGGTGGGAAATAATCTGAAATATTAGCTATTTGTCCCTTCTTTCATTTTCTTTTCGATACATCATGCCACTTTCCCTTATCAGTGCTAACAATCAGCATAAGGTTATTTTCTTCGGTAGCTTCTGCGCTATCTGATAAATTGTCCAACTCGGAATCTGATTTTCCAAGTGAATGTCCACACTTCATGCCACCTGCTACTTCCTTGTTATTTGAATCTTCTTTTGCTATTTTTTTCACCCCATTCTCATTACTCTCTTTACCTAGTTCCTCCTCGAATGTCGTGGCCGAAACCAAATATGGACACAGAATTCCCCAACATGTAGCACCCTTTTTAACATTTTTGAAATTTTTGTTAAGCGGGCAGGAGGCATGCAGATGACCAGGATTTTTACAAATTTGACACCGAAATGCAGTATTCTTCTAGTCCAAGGGTTGGATTCGCTGCATATTCCCAAATTTCAAAGATATGTGATCCGACACACCTTTACTCAAATCCACTTCTACACACATTCTTTCAAAAGTACACATTCCATAGTGAATTTGTTCAATATCCTCTTTTATAAATTTACCCAGAGCATTTCTGATATCCTCCAAGGCATACCAGAGATGCAAGGGTAAGTTGGGTAACCTTACCCAGATTGGCATTATTGTGACTGGGTGTGTATTAGGATCAAAATCCAAGAACCGTAAAGTAACATATTAACCATTGTTTCCCCAAAACTAGGGGCTCTTAGATAAACATCACAGATAATCCTCATTATCTCTGAAATGAACAATGAAAAAATCCTTTGAGCATAATGAAATTTCACACTTACTTGTCCAGTTCTCAAACACCCATTGATATAGGGTTGAAGAGGATGGCCAAAGACCATTAAATCTACCTATAATAGCATCCTCTGACAGAGTCTTTAGATAAGCATCTACAGTCAGGTTTTTAATCTCCAAATCAAAGTCTTCTTTAGCTGGATCGACAAAGAAAGCATGTTTGCTCGCTCGGCTGCCCCCAATAGACCCTAACACCTCTTTTAATGAGGATGGAGAGGGGGCGGCTCCCCTGTCATGACTGATATTGCCTCCTCTAGCCTAAAACACTGTCCTAAATCCACCTCTTGAGCCATTGCCACTTGCTAGGATTCTATTCAGCTCTTGTTTGTTTCCTTTCGGTCTCGCATTGTTTGTCGCGATTAAGTCTTCCTTCCTCTTGTCGCTTCCATTCTTGCCCTGATTGCCTTCGCCTCCATTCGGGCTTGATTTTTTCCCATTCCCCTTCCCAAACGTGGCGTTGGGGTTAGGGTTTCTTCCCTCCATCATCTCAGATTTGTCTCAACACCTTGTTAATAGGAATTTTCATTGCAGGTAAAAAAATAAAATGAATGTCTCTACCATAAGGTTAGTAAGTTGGTTATGAAATAAAAAATTTCGTTGAAAGAGACCAGCAAAAGGTATTAGTTTGCATACAATGGAATAGTGTTCTCTCTACCAAAAAAAACCTGCCCTCATTCATTGTCAATGCTCCTTGACTGTTGAGGCCTCAATTTCGTAATTTCATCTTTAATCACTAAAAAGTCGGGCTTCGAATATTTACATGTGTTATTACACGTTAGCTTCACAATCAAGGGTCATATTTTGAACACTATGTTTCATCTTTATGCTCATGCATTTTAACAATAATATTATTGTATGTGTTTCTTATTCCTATTGTCTTTTATCCTATTGCATTTTTTCTTTCGGTAGATTTCCTTATAGTGTTATAACAGTATTTATAGCGCAATTCGACTCTTAATTTGTAGAGGTTTCACAGAATGGTCGAGACTAGCAAACCCTTGCAACTTGTTGCCACAATGACCATTATCAAATTACATCCATACCATATGAATTGGGTGCTCTAGAGCAAGGTAACTCACATAAGAACCATACAGCCCTATCACATGTATGTGCTCTTGAAGACCTATGGATTTTCCCAAATCCTCTATTTGTGTGTGTGTCTCTCTCTCCCCCGATACCATAATGCATACTTCACATAAACATTGCATGCATCTAAGAGCGTAAAAAAAACATCACTTCACAACCATAGGCAATGCATTGTTCAAACACCTCATGTAAGTAAATCTAATGCACCCAATACTACTATGCATACCTTCCAAAAACATTATACGCATCTAAGAGTGAACACAAAAAATAAAATAGAATGAAAAGTAATAATCGATTTCTAATTTAACAAAAATAAGAATAAATGTATTAAACCCTAATTACATAGTCATGTATGATAAATAAATGCTAAAGTACAAATTTGGCACAAGCAATAATTTAATAAAATATTAAACCTTAAGTGCAAGAGAGAGAGAGAGAGGAAAGGACTTAGCTTATTTATGCCTAATGTTGGAACTAATCTGGACTGGAAAATTGATGAACAAGAAGGGTAAACTGTCACAACTATGCTCGGTAAAGTTTGGAGTTGTCGGATGATCCTGGACTAGGGCGCTTGGACTGGGTCAGGGGTGCCTAGGTACTAGATTTTGCTTCTTGGTTCCTGTGACTTTGAAAGTATTCAGAACTTGATTTTTCTGGTGTTGCACAAGCTTCGTTTGTAGTCTTTGTTGGTCGTTTATATGTTGCAATATGATTGTTGAATGCACCTATAACTTGCAAAGAAATTATGACTTACAAAACCCTCAAACTACATCAAATCCCAAAAAGAAAAGATGTAATATGGGGAGTCAGAATGACCTCAAAGGTTACCCAATTAAGTGAACTTATGACCGAGCATTGCACTACATCTCAGACTCCATGTAGTTCTTGTGTGCGCGCGATAGAATCGTTCCCTAGGAAGACCTTGTGCAAGTGCACTTGGTAACGGGTGATAGATAGATGTACCAATGTAAATAGATGCGTGGATGGAAAAATGAACTTCCCCTTCCTAAGAAGTGTATGCAGAAATATATAGTCCCTTGTCCCTTGTACGAGTGTTAGATGGATGCCTTTGATGCTCTTAGATGCCTTTAGATGCAACCTTAGGTGATGATAATAGAAGCTTACAGCTTGGTCCTTTATTTTGGTCATATAACTTTGTATTTATATGATTCCCTTGGTTGAATTCCATAATTGACAACTAGAAGGCCGACCCTTAAAAAAATAAGATGCCCAAAAGAAGCGAGTAAGATAGAAAAGGATCAAGGGCGCCCAGAAGGATGCGGGCACCTGGGCGTTGGCATCTTGGTTGGGCATTGGAGTCTGAAGCCATTAAAGATAAACAAGTGAAATATCGATTGGGCTATAGGGTGTGTAAGACTAAATAGAAAATGATAAACACAGACAAAAGGCCAAAGATAGATGTCAATTACTAGTTTTCTCACTTAGGAATCATATAAAATCAAGTATGCTTTTAGGACCTAGAAATGTACCCAAGTGCGTGATTTTGTGTTTACATTTGCCCCCACTTTATATTGTTGAGTGAATACTTGATAACATAAAGTAGATAAGATATGTGTACCTGATAACCATGTAGAATGTGATGGCGATAATGCGCCAAAGAGACAAGTGAAAGTGTGAAGTGATGAAAATGAAGCATGGAAGCTAAGAAAGAGGAAGTGACCCTAGGGGTGAAGTGTATCGTGTTCTACCTATTGTCGTGTTTGACGTAAGGTTTTTTCTTGTTACGTATTAAAGACAAACTTGTAAAAGAAGAGAAAAAGAGTAATCAAAGTCATATATTATGAAAACTTTGCAAAAATATGTAAATGTGTGTAAAAGTAGTAAAAGGAAAGTGCACCTCTGATGAACATGACTTTAAAAGGATAGAAAATGTCCTAAAAATGTTGTAAAAGAGTGAGTTTTTTGGGAAATCTCACACCAAGAGCGATTTTTTTGGGCAATCTCATGCCAAAAATGAGTTTTTTGGGTGATCTCATGCCAAGTGCGAGTTTTTTGGGCGATCTCACACCACGACATAAGAGTGCTGGGGAGAGAGGTCTAGTGTTACTCTCCTTCCATGACTGCTTCCCGAATTATACACCATTGCAGATGGTGTGATCCGTGTTTAGTTTCGAGTTGTATCGTATATAGTTTTGTATTTTTTCCGCATAGAAATGGAGAAAAAATGCATTTTGCTTGTTGGAGGATTGTGCATGTATTATGGAAACTGATCTGTAAACTGCTGAAAATGTGATGATTTGAGAAAGTAATTGTATTTGTACCCAGGACATCTAGGAGAGGTCAAGAGCTCGTAGGGGCTAGTGTTTGTAGTTGAGCGTTGGAGTCTTTTCTTGACTGAGGACCCAAGTCAAATTCTAGGCCATTTCTGAAACTGTAGCTTGTGTTGATTTTGTGTTCTGTGTTGTAGCTATGAGTTGTTGTATGGGGTGACTGATTCACCCAATGTATGCCCCCTCATTTGGGTGTATGCGACATCGCTAGGAGAATACGGCCCAAAGAGAGGACTTGATGTTGAGCTAAAATTGTATCCCTACAGGGGGAGGGGATGTGCATGGTAGAAACCAAGGCACTTGAAAACAAAGTGGCTAGATACATGTGTTAGTAGAAAAGGAAGGAAGCATGTCATATAAAAGCAGTGAAACAAGAAAATGTGCATACAATAGAGACCATAAAAAGTGGGTTTCATACATGAGACATAACTTACAATGTCATAAGATAATCAGGGATGAAGCAACCAAAAGCATATAAGCAATGATCAAACAAGACATATGACATATCCCGTAAAAAATAGCATACAAGTAGAAAATAGTGGAAAGAAAAATGTAATAGACAACCATGATGGAAAATAGTTCTTGTAAGGCAAATGCTACACATGAACCACATGTTAGCATGTTATAAAGATAAAGAGTGTGTCAAAGTGTGTATACATCAATGGAAAATAGTGTGCTAGTAAGAATAGGAACTAGTAAATTATGGAATAATAACACCTATGATGTGTAAAAGTAGAAATGTGGATGCCCCCATGAGCCTCGTTGGGACTGGTAAGAGGTATAATGTCAAGCATCATTGTTGTGTGTCAAGATCTGTAGAGAGTATGCATTCATAACTAGAGAACAAGTGAACGTGCATGTGTACATAGAAAATATAATGGCATACTAGATATCTGGCTAACATAGTAAGTAAAGTGTACATGTAAGTATAAGCAAGCAAGAATAAGTACAATCAAGATATGCAATATGTAGTGAATGAATATGATGGAATGGTATGTAATGTGAATGTGATAAGAGCATATGTTGGTGTGTATTATTTTCCACATCATTAGGTGAGTCATCTCACTTAGGTGAGATTGTAGGTCCATGTGTCATTTAGGGGTCATTATGAGATTCTCTTACACATCAGCGCGTCATATACGTCATTGGGAGTTACACTTCTATTTTGGGAATGTAACTCCCCCTCTCTACTCGAGTTGTCATGATTGCAGCACTGGGGGTTACTCAACACCTCCTATATGTACACCCCATTTGATCTATGAGATAGAGGAGAGTTTTATGGCTTAACCAGGTTTTGCCCATGTTTCAAATCTTTGCATGCACATTCGGTTGATGCTCACTCCTCCCGAGATCTCTTCACACTGTCGTTCACACATCCGTTGATGTGCATGTCATCCCTCATGATCCTCGCTTGTGGGTTTTAAACCCTCTTTCATGGTATCAGAGTGGATCTTGTGGATCCATGCACTCCTTGGCATTTCATGCATTTTTCAGCTTCCGGCGTGATATCCAGATTTCGTTGCGTGTGTCGTAATGGATATTCCATTCGTGTGCTTATTACATTGATTTCAGGCTTCATACCTCTAGTTTCATAGGGTTTCATGTTCATGGGTGTTTGGGGTGTTCATGGTTTTCTAGGGGTTTTGCAGCTTTTCAGAGGTCTTTGCCAGTCTCAGGTTACATTTGGAGCAGCTTCACTTTGCATTACCTATTTGAGGTTATGTTGGTTCTATATGTAGTGTGTGCTGATTCAATGCCTGGAACCTGGGCCCAACTTGATTGTCTGATTGGCTGTTCACCGCTGGTTTCACCTAAGTAGCTCTATCGTTGAGTCTCTTAACTTGGACCTGCTTGTACCTCGTGCATGGTTTTGGTTTGATCATTGGCACATTGGTTGTTGCTTCTTTGGATTCGTGCACTGCTCTTGTCAACTCTACGGCACTCCAGTTTGATTCATCTCATTGTTTTTGGACTGGCATTTTTTGCAGCTTTATTACACCTTTTGCCTTGGTTCAAGCTTGTTGTGGTCTTTCAACATTACTGGTATAGTCATCAGTCCTTGACTCAACTCGTTGGCTTTCAGAGGTTTTACAAATTGCTTGAATGGCATTTTTCCTTGCTTGGCAAATGCTGGATCATGGTCTACACTTGCGTGTTTCATTTTTCATTAATCAACGAGTGGCTCCTGTATTCCTGGTTAGGAATCAAAACTTAGCATCCCTGCAACTCATGGTTCTGTTGTCAGCTCATGACTCTATGAGCATTTAGGCATGTTGTTCTTTGCACTCAGCTGGTATTCATTGTGTCATGCCTCTTTACTGCAACTTGGCTCCAACTCTTCCACCTCATCTATCTCCTGACGGCTTGGCATCCAACCTCACAGGTTGGCTCTCACAGGTTACCTGCTACAACATGCCTTGGACGTATTTAGCTCTCTTACGTTGCAACACTCACTCTTTTTGGCCATGGAGTGTTTCAGCTTGCCTGTGCACAGCACACCCTAGTCTCAGAGCACCTGCCTGCGGCTTCCTCTACTCAACCTCTCAGTGGCACATGCTTCCACTCCTCTACACTCTGGACCCACTCATTTACATTGGGCTCCCAATCCGCTCTCTTCCACCACGTGGCAACCAGCTCAGACCTGACACAACTCTGGTCAACCTTCATTCAGCAGCTCCGTGCATCCACATGGTTTGGCATTGACTTCTCCAACATGTGGGCCCATTCCCTTTTAGTTTTGTTTGGCAGGGTAAAACAAATTCCTTTTTTAATGTTTTAAGGTAAAAAAAAAACATTCATGGCATGTAATTAATTTTTAAGGTTGTAATTTTGCTTCTATTATGCCCTTCCTACGCTTTTTGAAGACGGAGGGTGAGGTCCGGGGTTGGCAGGAGGCTAATCCCCCCTGCAAGAAAAACAAACTATGCCTAAAATTTGATGTTCATTTCCAACGAGTACCCACACGATACCCTTTGCACCCATTTCGGGCACTTTTTAATCCGTTTGCAG
The DNA here is from genome assembly GCA_019776745.2 of Taxus chinensis. Classification (NCBI taxonomy): domain Eukaryota; kingdom Viridiplantae; phylum Streptophyta; class Pinopsida; order Cupressales; family Taxaceae; genus Taxus; species Taxus chinensis. Next base: position 142,996,261 of record CM034156.1, on the reverse strand, counting down.
CATTTATTGGCATTTTCCATCAGTTGCGGGAATCGTTTTTATGCCATAACTTTTGACTCGCTGCTCATTTTTGAGTGCTTCTTTAGTCAAAGTTGCATGATTTTTCACACATTACGTGATGGCATTGTCATTTTTGTAAACTCACTACTTTATAAAGTGTCGCATTCTGGGGGGTTGACTAGTACTCTTGGGCTTTCACATGCAGATGCATTATCGACCAAGTCTGACATCTTGCTTTTGTGCATCTTGCATTTTGATTCCGCATCATGGAGAGTGCTCTTTCTAGACTTGAGTGTCATAGGATCACCTTACAGCCTCCGCCACTTCTCACCAGGAGAGGGAACTATTCAGCTTGGCGTGCTTCCATGGAACGTTACTTCACCCACGAGGGTCTTTTACCCTTCTTGCTTGGGCCAGTTCCTGCACCCACTGATCATCGTCATCTAGAGGACTTCCTTAACACTTGTGACCATGTCTTTGGTCACATGATGATGCATGTCTCTCAATCTCTTTGGTTTCACGTGGCAGACTCAGATCCACCTCACCGTGTCTAGAGCATTCTTCAGTCCCTCTATAGAGACCCTTCACATACTGCAGCCATTGTTGCTGCTGCTGATTCAGTTGTCTCCTCCATTTCTTCATGTGATGGTAGTTCCACTGACATAGACTCATTTGGTTCTACTTCTGATGACGAGGATTGTGCACCCAGTTCTGATGTCAAGAGTACTACAGAGGACTTCTCTCCTCTTTCTCTCACTATTCCAGAGAGTGTTGACACTTCCCACATCTCATCAGATATCGAGTAGTCTCCTACTCAGCCTCATACAGTCATCACACCCACCTCCTTTCCACTTCCAGTGTGCGAGGCCCCTTCCACTCCTCTACCTTCATTGGATGACTCATACCTATCTGACATCGCTCTTCTATTTGTTGAGCCCCCTCATTGGGATGAGTATCTACCTGACCTTAGTCATCTTTTCACAGAGTCTACTTGTGATGCACTACAGGTCCCTCATCCATCTATAGGTATTTCAGAGGAGTTCATCATCTCTGTTGTTGGGAGTGCCCCTTCCGGGAATCATGTCACTTCCACATTTCCAGAGACCTTCATTGATCCACCCTCAGCTGTGGATCCCTTTTTTGTTGTGGAGGATGTTTTGTTCCCTTCACATCACTTGGACATCCTTTCTGTGGGTGTTCCTCTTTTTCACTCTGACAGTTCTACTCGTCATGTGGCATTACCTTCGGTTCCTTAGCACTCACTCGTCTAGACCTATGTCACACTTCTGTGGACCAGACTCAGAGTTCTTCGTGTTGCTGCCTTCGGTTTCCTTTGTGGAGTGGGTGGACTTCCAGCATGTCAATTATGTCCTTCCTAAGGGTAGGCACATAGTTCATTGTGGGTGGCTCTTCTTCAGTCTAGAGGCAGAGGATCTCGTCATCAACATTCTTCTGGGAGACTTCCTAGAGCTGTAGAGTTCAGATCCATCCATGGCATCTTCTGCATTCCTCTCGTCTCCCTCTTCTTCTCTCTTCTTCTTCTTTCTGAGAGATTGCCTCTTTGTACATGGGTACCTTTTCAGGCTCGTCTATGAGCTGGGACCCATATTTGGCATCTTTCTTAGATTAGAGAGTGTTTTGTTCTCTTGTGGTGGATGTTTTTCCCACTGGGTTTTCCTTCACTACTTGGGACCTTTTTCTTGTACATGGGTACCTCATCAGGCTTTGTGCCGGGACCCATTTCTCGTTTCTGACTTACCGCCTCATCCTAAGTTACGATGAAGGGGGGGTGTTGGTGTGTATTATTTTCCACATCATTAGGTGAGTCATCTCACTTAGGTGAGATCGTAGGTCCATGTGTCATTTAGGGGTCATTATGAGATTCTCTTACGCGTCAGTGCGTCAGTGCATCAACGCATCAGTGCATCATATGCGTCATTGGGAGTTTCATTTCTATTCTGGGAATGTAACTCCCCCTCTCTACTCGAGTTGTCATGATTGCAGCACTGGGGGTTACTCAACACCTCCTATATGTACACCCCATTTGATCTATGAGATAGAGGAGAGTTTTATGGCTTAACCAGGTTCTACCCATGTTTCAAATCTTTACATGCACATTCAGTTGATGCTTGCTCCTCCCGAGATCTCTTCACGCTGTCATTCACATGTCTGTTGATGTGCACGTCGTCCCTCATGATCCTTGCTTATGGTTTTTAAACCCTCTTTCTTTAAACATAGTAGTGTTTGAGATGCATTATTTTTAGCTTGTTTTTGAGTGGCTTTCCAAGGAGAGTAGCTAGATGATAGACGCCACCCTAGCCTGTCTGTGATGACATAAGGTATGAGCCAATTAGGTTTGAATTTTCCTTTGAGATGGGCTTCATCTGTTGTGTTTTTCTAATTTTCCTTTAATACAAGGTCACCGATATTGAATTCTCATGGACAAAGCTTGTTATTGTAAGCTTGTGCAATGCGAGTCTGATATACTCAGAGGTATTCAAGAGCTTACACGTGATGAGAGTCAATCATATCAAACTAATGGAGCTAGCGTTCACAATATTTGTTGTCCCTAAGAATGCCTCTCTCTTGTACTTAGGGTTTTATAATTTATTAGCTTATTACTTGTGTCAAATTTGTACTTTAACATTTTTTTATCATACATGACTATGAATTAGGGTTTAATACATTTAATATTTTTTTGTTATATCAGTTTCAACACCTCTATCTAACATACCAAATTTCCCCCTGGATATATAGGTACACTAGAGATGGCATACAACTTCTACAACATAGCTACTTGCATTGATAATGACAACAGTTTCCTACACCGGTTGATATCTGACTGCATAGAAGACCATTACCATGTTGAAACAATTGTGGCCAAAGATATGATCTTCACAATATAACTAACTCAAAAAGGGATAGAACAAGCACAACAAATGCTACAACAGACATTAATTTCCATAGAGGATGCCCATAAAATCCTAATAGATAAATTCTATGCTCATTTCTATTAAAAAAAGTATAAATTCACACCTACATACAATGTACACCCTTGCAGACCTTACCATATGTATGTGACCAATTTTGTAATGTTTTACATTTATACGATATAAATTGGACCCCTTATGAATACAAGCCTCAGTATCCTTGACATGCTCTTCATAATTTGATGTTCATTGTGAATTTGTAAATTGAAAGTAAAGTTATAATATGTAAAGTACACTTTCGTACTAATCCATATACAATCATATGTTGTTTTGACAAATTGTAGGTGGCCAATGTGGAAATGTCCAATCATACTTATACTCATTTTGTCCTCTACTTGTACTATGTGTAAGTGTTTACATATATCGGTCATTCTTATGCAACGATTAAATATCAAACTCTAATTTCCATAACTCCCGTTCAAAACAAACGAAATACAAACTACATAGTCCTTACTTAATGCATTCAATGTTGTCACTATGATCAACGACGCAATCTCCAAATATATATAGGTCACACACTTAGGGATTTTTAGGTTGGATCTCAATGCTGACTCTGATAGTGTAGGACGTATTTTCCTCACTTTATTTGTATTATCCTACTCAAGATATTCCACCTCATTTGGAGATTTCATACACTCATGGGATATGCTTTCTTAAGAGTACTAGTTGTGTTGAATTAGCTTACCTGTTGTATTGAGTTAGCTTACTAGTTGTGTGGAGTCAACTCTACTCCCAATATCAGTTAGTAATAGTTATTCACCATTGATCTAGGTGGTAGTTGCACTTTCCTCCTCTTATACAGTGTACATCACTTGCATCATTATATGATATGGAGTCATTGAAGTTGATATAGAGATATTCTTTCCTTTTGATTTCTTGATCATATTGCATATTATTGTTAGTTATTTTGATTTCTGCAATTGTCTCGTGCATTTGTTTTTCATTAGAGATCCAGAAAACTCTAATATGGTATCAAGGTCAATCCTGGTGAAATATTTTTCATTACTAATTTATTTATAGTTTTTGAATACTACGTTTGTGAAACTAATAGTTCATGTGTAAATAGATTTGAATCCATCTTAGTTTAGTAAAGTTATGATTTTTGGTGTTTACTAGATTGATAAGTTGAGGGTTTACAAATTCTAGGATTCCAAAATCATGAATTTTACCATGCAACCAAAAAAACAATTGTGGGGACTTTTCTAGCAATTTTACAGCTAAATTTGCTATCTGATGTTAAATATGGTAGAGGTATAAAGTCTACAGGAACTCGCTATTTTTAGCCAGACTATTTGCCAGCTCGGCCTTGGAACTCAGTTTTTCTTTTGGTTCAACTTGTGAATCCCAGCTCCATATGCACCCCTAACTCACCTCTCACCTGGTCACCTCTCACCTGGCCTGATTATTTCCTATACTCAACCCTCTCCACCTGATCGGTTGACTCCTGTGGTACTAGTACTACCCATAGACACGATACTTATTAGACCTGGTTTTCATTAGCTTTTTTGGCAAACTTATAACAGTGGCTCGGCCATCCAGTCTTTTTTGACCCAGCTTGTTGTACTCTCTGTTCAGACATGTTTTAGCTGGCCCATTCTGAGTGTGCAAGACCATAGGACACTCTATCATTTTGTCTCCTCTCACCTGTCAGACCTCCAGCTCGTGATATGTGTCCTTCCCTACTCGGCTTAGACTCCCTACTCCATTGTATAGTATCCTTGAGTCGGTGAATTTGTACCTTGTCTTCTTAAAACTTGGCCCGTGTAGTGGTCTGATTGGGGCTTCCTACTACATCCTGTTGGTGGCTCAATGCCTTAGCCTCCATGCCTTTCCTTTGACTCTCAAACTAGAGATATGTTCCGGTGTCTCCTCTTGTCCCTTGGTTTGACGTTGGCTTGGTACTTGGATCTATCTCTTCATGGCTCCACCCTGGCTCCTCAACATTAGTCGCCTCTACTTTTACAACCAGCTTTTTCAATCCTCACATTAAGCATGCAAACGATCTCCTAGAAGAACTAAAAATGCTCAGCCATTGAAGATTGCAACTCGTGCTTGGTCTCCAACTCATGCGATGGTCTCACATTCCAATGAGCCCTAACTTGACCAACTCCTTTCGATCTTATAACCTGAAATTTATCGGTTTCAACTCGAAAATCATCCCAACACATTCTGCATTTTGGATCCATCCTTTGCCATATTTTTATAAATGGATTAAAGTGGAATTTGATCTTTTTCATTGAGTGAACTGTAATGGTGTATAGCCCTTTTTTAGTGACAATGTGGTTCTTAGAGATAATTATGTATTAAGGGGGGGGTTAATCATTTTACTATTTTTATATAAAAATAATAGTATTCGCATGTCAAATATGGAGTTAAACGCCTAATTTGGCAGGTGGCCAATTCCCCCTTACATAAACACTTTATCCCTTATCTTGGACCTAGACACATTTTCAGTTGAGATTGATGCCCCTTGATGCTCATCACCTTGTCCCAGTCCCAATGAGTATACGCCACGACCCCCTTTCCTCTCATTTCCAACATTTTTTAATCAGTTTGTAAAATTTTAATTAAATAAGCCATTTGTTGCAGGAAATGGTTTTTGCATATAGCCTGTTGACCAATAGCTCAGATTTGAGTGTTGTTTTAGTAAAAAAGTGTATGTTTTCTCACACTCTTCGTCATGGTTATATTTAATTGTTATAATTGCACTACTTTATAAAGTGCTCACATTTTGGGGGGGTTCTTGCAAAATTCTATGGGGACTTGTACTTTTCACACAAAGTTATAAAGTTCCATCTGGGATATTTTTGGGGGGTTCATCTACATTATGGAGTTTCACCATTATGTTTTTATACTCAAATCTTAGGAACTTTCTATCTTAGAAGGTAGGCATTATCAATCATTGGACTATGCACAGTTTGTTTCCATACCTCCATGGTCTTATTCCCTGAACCTGATGCGCCTCTAAAAAAGAATGAGTTGTTTAACCACAATGATGGGGTCTATGGCGTTCTTGGTCTTACTATGTATCTATGAAAAAATTACATTTATTCGAGCACATACTGATTTCCTTTTCACTTCCTGGATTCTATTAACCTGACACTTGTGTGGCGAGCTTGTTTCACCATTTAAGAGTGACGCTTCCCTAGAATACTCTAGTGCCACCATAGATTATCCCCCTTCTCACATCCCTTTCACTATTGGGTGTATCTTCTGCACCTATTGCTACTTAGGAGTCCCATGTTAACCATTTTCCACATGATCTTGCTATTAAGCACATTCTCCCTACTGTTTCCTCCACATAGCTCATTATCACCCATGTTCATGCTTTCCATTCACTCTCCACAGTAGTTTTTTACTGGAGAACCTTCCTCTGAGACAAATGTGACCATTGCCTCTAGTGCTCCATTACATCTTGATTTCTTAGTTGACAACAATCCACATACACTAGTTGCTACCTTTCAGTACAACGTTACTTCATCTTAGACTTCCAGTAGCTCTTCGCAGTAGTCTTCTCCTCATAATTCATGTTATGATGTCTAATACATTCTTTTCAAGACATTACTCTCATTAAGCAACCCCATTGGGATGAGTATCTTCTCTGACTCTAAGTTATCTATTTACATATTCCACTTGTGTTGTCATTACAAGAATATTCTTTCATTAATCCATCACACATGCTTGGAGGACCCATTCATCTCTCTCATTGGGAGTTCCCACCTTGGGCCATTTTTCCACTTACATTATTTCAAAGATGTTTCATGATCCACCTATTATTTGTGGATCCCCTTGTGAGGGTTATCGGGCCCCCACCATTTTCTTTCTCTGACACATATACTGTAGTGGCATTCACATTGTCTTTTATGTGCACTTTTTTCAGACCTATGCCACCTTTCAGTTACAAACTAGATGTAGAGATCAAATTATTTTAGACTTCTTTCTTTGTAGAATGGGCCAACTTTCAATGCTCCTTTTTTATCTGTCCCAAGGGCAGGAACATTGTTTAGTGCATACGAGTTCTCTTCAGTCTTTATACAAAGGACCACATCATCGACAGTCTTCTTAAGAGACCTTCTTATCCTCACTTCTTGTTAGGATGAGGATATTAAATCATATTCAATCACATTAAATTAATATTTAAACAAACATTAATGTGAATACATGAATAAATAAACAAGACAATAAATAACACAAGTGATCACAGAGATTTACGTGGAAAACCCCTGAAAGAGAAAAAATCACAAGAAAATTGAGATATTTCAATTATATGAGAAACAAATTTACAGTCCAGTAAAATCCCCTTTCCTCACTTCTCTCGAAACCATTCCCCTGAGGTGAATAACAATATGATCCACAAACCTATTTAATTGACCCCACGGGTAATGAATTATATCAAGTGATGGGGTATGATTAAATCGTACCCTGATTTAATATAAATTAATTAATAATTAACTAATTAAACATAAACATGAAGTTTATATTAAATAATTAAGAATATAACTTATTTTAACTTATTTAATTATAAACTAAAGTTTATAGACACTTAATAGTACGTTCTAACACTCCCCCTTAATATTAAGTCGGGAACCATATGCCAACATTACTTGTTTGTACAAAAATATTTACAAATCCATAAACCATTAGTGAAGGTTCAAGCTATCGTATCAATTTTGAAGGATTTATAACACCTTCATCATGCTCAAATTACCTTTTGGTACAAAAGGATTTGGATTCCATAAATAAGAAGTTATGATTTAGACTAAACATGATTTGTGAGACTACATCTCATAGTTTTTCATGGAAAGAATCTCAACCAACATCTCTAGGAGCCTTTTATAACACAATGACCTCTTTTACAAATAAATGCAACACATTGGACTGTACACCGTAAACTTAAAGTGATAAGTTTACAAAAGATCATAGAGATATTTTTTTACAATGTTTTAGAAATGGAGAAAAAGTATATATGAGAAGGAGATATCAACCAACCAACCATTAGGAGGTGACATTGTCATGCACACGCCCCCTCAATGACAACTTTGAAAGGCCAAACATTGCACAAAACTTGTAGAATTTTATAGCACATAATGTATTTGTAAACATGTCTGCAACTTGATCTTCTATGGGTAGTACTAGAGATCTATATCACCGTAGAGCACCTTGTCTCAGATAAAGTGCATATGAATCTCTATATCCTTTGTCCTTTGATGCTGAAATGGATTCTTAGTAAGAGTGATGCAACTCTGGCTATCACATAGAAGAGGAGTACATCCTGTAGCTTTCATGTGTATCTCTTCCAACAACCGCTTCATCCACATGGCTTCTTTCGCTACTTCCATTGCACTTCTATACTTTGCATCAGTAGAAGAAATGAATATTGTTGGTTGCTTTTTATTTCTCTAAGTAATGACACCTACACTAAACTTAAACACATATCCAGTTGTAGAATTTTGATCTATCACATAACCAACATGGTCAAAATCACAATATCTCACGTGGGATATGTTTAGGGTTTGCTTGTGTGTCATGCACTAGGGTTAGTCAACACCCTATATGTTCCCTTTTGTTCCTGATTTATGAGTATGCCAAGACACTCTACTATCTTTCCTCTAGGTGTAAGATTTTTTTCTGTTGAGCAAGTTCTTCCATTGTTGATCGATCCTTGCAATTACGTTGGAGCCATTATGATTCCGTTGGAGTGTAACTACTTCATGGTGCATCATTTCTGATTTGATTCTCGTAAACTCTGTCATGGTATCAAAGATGAGATCAGGTAAACATGCATTCGTCATTTGAGTTGTGATTACTCTTGGTCTCATTTTTTACTCCTTGTGTACGTTTTTTGATCGTTATATTCTGGAAATTTATTGCTAATGTATTTAACAAGTTGTTCTTAGAAATTTGTTTCAGTTTGATGTGGTCTTTGTGCATGTGTAGGTATTCCTGAAGCTTTCAGGGGTTTTGCAGCTACATTTAGCTAACTACAGCTAAATTGGTAGATCAGTTAAAATAGAGGTTATTTTCTGGTTTTTTAATTTTTTATTAAACTGGAAATTTTTTAGATTTTTGTTTGCTTGGTCTCTATGTTTTTTGCATGGTGGATTTACAGAATACAGGTTCTAATTTCAGGTTTAAAGTTTGGTGTTTTGGTGCACTACTCCCAACTGAGCTCTCCATCGAGTTCCTCAACTCGCCTACGAGCTCCTTTCAAACTCCTTCGAGCTACCCTCTTAACCGAGTTACTCTGTGTGAGTGATTTTTGGTTTGCCGAGTTGGTTTGTTCTGCTTGGCCGAGTCGTGTTCTACCCTGGCCAAGATATTCCATGTTACCTTGTGTTTGGCGAGCTATGTTTTGAGCGTCGTAGTTTTGAGCGAGTTGCTTTGGATCTTCCCAGAGCCGTCTCTGTTCTCCTTTGCTCGCCCTTACTGGCTCATCCTCTACCCTGAGCTCTACGTGGTTTCCCCTGGTTCACGCTTACCTGTGTTTTGGCTCTGCCCCAGCCTTCTCCTCTCTCCTCCTGCTTGGATATGTTGGCCTCTCCAATGACTCTCCACCAAATGCAGGATCCTCACACCTCCCACTCTAAGCTCCCCATCTTCCCCGCTCCCGATTGTGCCCAACTCGGGATCCTCCCACCTCTAGCGGTATTTCAAACAAACAGTAAGTTTTTTTAGGGTATGTTTCTAATTTTTTTGGTGGGAATTCCTTTTAAAAGGGAAGGTATATTTGAATTTTAATTAAGGATTTAATTTGCACTAGATCTTAATTAGAATTTCTTCATAATTAATTAGGATTTCATTATCTTAATTAGTTTCTATTCGTAATTAATTAGATTTAATTATAATTAAATCTATTTCTATTAATTATGATTTCTTCATTCTCGATTAGATAAATAATTTAAATCATCTTTTAAAGTAATGTTAATTGTCATTTTTAAAAACTCCAATAGCTTTAAAATTAGCTAAATTAGACGTTTCAAAATGGTAATCTTTAGGCGTTATTGTCAATTTTTTTACTAATCATGCGCTCAAGTGTGCAGTGACACTCTGAGCCCCTATTTGCCTTCCAAGCACTTCTCCGGCATTTTTAAGATCATCGGGACTCATCTTGAGTTCATCTAAAACTTTTATTTACCCTTATTATTGCTTGCGACTAGTGAGGACATCCGCCACATTTTGTAGCAAGGGGATATCCATTGCGATGTGAGACACTTTTTCTCACAACCAGGATTTGATTTCACTCATTTCTATGTTTTTTTCACGTTGTGCTTGTTTACGGTGTCACTTTATTGCACTCCATGAAACTTAATTGTGGTCCCCTCTCTTGCGTGTTATTACGTTGATTGCAAGGTGAGCGACCAACTATTTCATGACGCACACTCGCACCTGATTGTATTCAACGCACTAAACTATAAAGTGCCGAAAGCAGAGGGTTATTATATTGTCCTGTGTGGTTGTGATTATTTTCTGCATTCCTTCTCTCTCTTCATAATGGATGTTTATTCACTTCCTTTGCTTACACCGTTCAACTTTTTCGAGTGAAGATCGAAAATGATTATGAAACTAAGAGGTAAAGGGTTATTCCACATCACCATAGGAACTGAGATTGAACTAGAAGATGACTCTAAAAAACCTAAGTGGTTAAACCATAGTGATGAAGCTTTAGGTCTTATTTGCATGTCTATTTCTCCTGACTTGCTTTTCCACATTGAGTCGTCTGAAACATCTAATTATGCGTGGAAAACGTTCGATAAATTTTTTGGACAACAAGATGACATAAGATCACATGAGTTGGAAAATGAACTACTAGGGTTAAATCCTAGTGATTTTGAAAACTTACAAGCATACTTCTCTAATTTTTTCCACACTAGATTGTTGTTAAAGGAATTTCAAGTAGAGAAGAAAGATTCTCAACTGATCTTGTCGATTCTCTCTAAGTTAGGTCTCAAATATTCTGTCTTTGTGTCAAATTTTTACGTTACAAAAGCTACCTTGGGTAATGATTGGAATATGCCCTCCTTTGACTATTTTTTGTCCCAACTCATTCAAGAATAGGACAAACTCATTCAAATGGGGTCTCTCGAGTCCAAGTCACATGCCCTTGTAGCAAGTACTAGTAAGGAAAAGAAGATTGAAAAGAAGAAAGAAAGAAAGGATCAATCTAAGAAGGAAACCAAAACCAAAACTAAATTTAACACGAATGCTTCGACTTCTAAACCTAGAGCACAGAAAGACAAGTTTTTTTGTTCCTATTGTAAGAAGCTTAGTCATAAAGAGCATCTATGTATGAGAAAAAAATTTGACCGCCTTACTCATTTACTTGAGAAAAATCAAATAGGTGTTCCTGAGTCTATCAAACAAAATGCTCCAAAGGCCGAGTCTTCTACTACAAAAGGGTCTAAATCTGATAAGAAGAAAGGAAAGGCCCTTATAGCCAAAGTTGCTCCTTCATCAACGTGGATTATAGATTCCGATGCCCCGCACCACATAGATTCTTCGCATGTTGAGTTCTCCAACATCGAGCCTTGTGTTATGTCCCAAATCACGATGGGTAATGACACGACAGTGTCGGTTTCCGGTAGTGGATCGATAGAGATGGATGGGGGAATTTTCAACCAAGTGTTGAGTGTTCTTGATCTCTCTACAAATATCCTATCGGTTTACCAAATTACTCACCTTGATGAAGGAATGAGAGTGGAATTTTATCCTAATTCAGTGATTATTCGTGAGCTTAATGATGACACTACAGTGGCTGAGGGAAAGGCGGATCACCATTCACAGTTGTATACCTTTTCCCACTTTACTTCTGATTCTATGCCCACTACCTTGCTGACTCATGCAAATGAGGTTAGTAAGCTATGGCATGAACATTTTAGACATCTAAATTATTGCTACCTTGAACAATTGAGCCAAAACGAAATGATCAACATGTTACCCCATGTCAAGTTTTCTAAGGGTCTTTGTGAGGGTTGTACCCTTGGAAAGCATCCTAAAAATAACTGACAAAGGAAAATCCTGGAAAGCTACTCGTCCCTTGGATCTTGTTCACAACGATATTTCTGGTCCATTTCTGTCTCCTTCATTTACTAGAGCTCTTTATGTGCTCACCTTCATTGATGACTATTCGTGATATACTTGGATATATTTTCTTAAGCTTGAGTCTGAAGTCTTTGAACATTTTTAGCACTTTAAGGCTATTGCTGAGAAACAAGCGGAATGGTATATCAAGGTTCTTTGAACTAACAATGGAGGAAAATATCTAAACAATAGGTTCATGGATTTCTATACTTCCGAAGGGATCTCCTTGCAGCATACAATTTCTTATAACCCTTCACAAAATGGAGTAGCAGAAAGAAAGAACTGTACTCTGAAGGAGATCGCCACTTGTATTATTCACTCAAAGTCTCTTCTTCTGTAGTATTGGGCTAAAGCAGTGAATCGTGCTAATTACATTGAGAATCACGTTCCACACAAGGAAGTAAGAGGGATGACACCCTTTGAAGCCTGGTTTAGATGCAAGCTTGATGTTGAGCACTTTCGAGTCTTTGGATCCAAGGCTATGGCTTGGATTCCCAAGAAGAAATGTAAGGCATTGGAACCAAAATCCAAACCTTGTATCTTTGTAGGGTATTTCTGATGGCCTGAAGGGATATCGATTGTTGAATCCTACTTCTCATGAGCTTTATATTGAGAGAAGTGTTAAGTTCAATGAGTTTTCTTCGACTTCTACTTCTCTACCTATTGAGGTTCGTTAGCTTGCTAATTCAGATTCTGACTCGTCAGATGATGATGTTGTTGAGTGTGCTCCTCTTCCTAATCCTCCCAACCATTAGACCTTTGAGTCTTCCGATTTTGACAGTAGTGATGACAAGGACTATGTCCCTTATCACTCGAGTGAAGAATCTTCTGACTCTAAGCCTGATCCTCCTGGTCCTCTTTGGGCTAGGAAAACTTTGCAAAGTGTTGGAGATTTAGTTGGAGATACTTCGGATATGAGACATACTCGCTCAAATTTCATTGGACCCCACTCTTTCTTCACCTCTGCTTCTGATCCATAGTCTTTTCGGGAGGCTTTTGGTATTCCTAAGTGGGATTCTGCCATGAATGTGGAGTATTCCTCTCTCATGAAGAATGATACTTGGGATCTCACCCCTCTTCCGAAAGGAAGAAAAATCATTCGGTGTAAGTGGGTGTTCCAAACAAAGTATGGAGTAGATGGAGATGTCAAAAAGTTTAAAGCATGATTAGTAACTAAGGGTTTCTCCCAGATAGCTAGGGTTGATTATACTGAAATCTTTGCTCCAGTTGCGAAGATGACTTCTATTCAACTGACCCTTGCCATTACCATGACAAACAGATGGAAATTCCATCAAACGGACGTTAAGAGTTCCTTCCTTCATGGTGACCTAGAGGAAGAGATCTACATGGAACAACCTTCAGGTTATGTCCATGATCCATCCCTCGTTTGTAAGTTAAAGAAGTCTCTTTATGGCCTTAAAAAAGCCCCTCGGGCTTGGTATGCCAAGATGGACTCCTTTTTACTTACATCAGGGTTAACTAGGTGTCACTCTGATCCAAATGGTTATATTCTATGGAAAGATGACTCCATACTCATCCTTGTTCTCTATGTTGATGACTTGTTGATCATAGGCAACTCTTCCTCTATCATTGATTCTGTGAAGATTGCCTTGGCCAACAAGTTTTCCATGACTAAATTAGGTATGCTTCATTACTTTCTTGGGATCCAGATTTCACAATTTGACTCGAGAATTGTTCACAACCTAAGGATGCTCTTGAATTTCTTGCTCGTTTTCAGATGTCCGATTGCAAGTCTTCTCTTACTCCTTTTCTTTCTAGGGTTAAGTTTGTTTCTGATTGCTCTACTCCCTTGGTTGATGGTACCCTTTATCGACAGTTGGTGGGGAGCATGATTTACTTGACTCACACTTGACTGGATTTATCTTATGTTGTTGCGATCATGTCCAGATTCATGCAGGAGCCACATGAGCTACATTGGAAAGTAGTTAAGCAGATCCTTCATTATGTTAGTGGCACCTATATTGATGGCATTCACTATTATGGAGGGGTGGATATTGACTTGATCAGATTCATAGATTCTGATTGGGTCGGTGACTTAGATCATCAGAAATCTACCTCTGGCTATAGTTTCTCTCTTGGTTTGGGTCCTTTTAGTTGGTCTAGCAAGAATCAGAATGCAATTGCAATATCTTCTATAGAGGCAATATACAAAGGAGTAGTTAACGCTACCATAGAAGCTATTTGGCTCTAGGGTATTCTGACAGAGTTTAGCATCCACTTTTGACGGCCTACCATTATCTATTGTGATAACACAAGCACTATCTCAATTTGTAGAAATCTAGTTCAAAATCAATAGAGAAAGCACATTGAGATCCATATGCGCTTGATATGAGATTTTATTCATGATGGTATCATCGACATTCAGTACATTCAAACAGCTGATCAGATTGCAGATATATTTAGCAAGCCCTTCACTGAGGTGAAGTTTCTTCACTTGGGGTCTCTTCTTGGGGTGAGGTATTATACAGCTGCTCATCTTCTTTGGGACATATAGTCCTTCTCTTCTTCTTCTTCTTCTTCTAGGAAGATGTTGTTTGTATATGGGTACCTTATCAAGCCTTTAGTTGTTGGGCCCCATTGACACATCTTTCTTAGTTGTTTAGGAGTGTCTTCTTGTTCTATCTGACTCATCATAACCACTACCCTAGCTTCAATGAAGGGGGTGTTGGTGTGTGGGATCCTATGTGTCCTCCACTCACATATGGAGGGTCATCTCACACCAACAATAACCAACATGGTCAGAATCACAATATTCACATAAATATGCATTGTTAGAAGAAGTATAATGTAAACCAAAATTAACTGTGCCTTTAATATAACACAATATTATTTTGTCTAACATCCAGTGATCCTGATATGGCTCCTACATGAATCTTGAAGCAATCCCTACTGCATAAGCAATGTCAGGTCTAGTAATAGCTGGATAAGTCAAACTACCTACAAGTTCCTTGTATAAAGTAGGATTATATTTTTCACATGCATGTTTAGGATCTAGTTTACATCCAACTTCTGTAGGAATACCAATAGGTTTACAATCCGTCATATTAAACCATTTAAACAAATTAGTGGCATATTGTGATTGAGATACAACAAAATAATTTGTATCCATATATATAGCCATGCCTAAGAAATGATGTAATAATCCTAAATCAATCATTTCAAAGTATTGTTTGAGTTTAGCTTTAATTTTGAAAATCAAACTATTAGAATTACTAGTAATAAGTAAATCATCAACATACAATACAATGAGAATAATCTGGTTTCCTTCAACTTTTACAAATAAATCATTATCAGAAGAACAATTAGAAAATCCAACTTCATTGAAAAAATTGTTAATCTTTGCATAACAAGCTTTAGGAGCTTATTTTAACCATATAGATATTTTTTCAATTTACACACATACATTTCTTTACCAGGTTCTTCAAAGCCTTTAGGTTGGGTCATATATATTTCCTCTTTTAAGTCACCATTCAAAAATGTATTCTTGACATCCATCTGATGGATTTCCCAACCATATTGAACGACTAAGGCAATCATAATCCTTGCAGTGCTCATTTTTGCAACTGGTGCAAAGCTTTCAACATAGTTGATACCAAGTTTTTGAGTAAACCCTCGATCTATGAACATGGCTTTAAATTTATAAAAAATTCCATCAGACTTTATATTTGATCTTGTATAGCCATCTAGATCTGACTATACTTCATTTTTTTAGGAGAAGGGACTAAATCCAAAGTCTAATTATTAATTAAGGAAGTATATTTAGATTTAATTACACCTACCCATATTTCGTTATAAGAATCTTCTTTGAAACATTGGGGTTTAGGTTCATACATCATCATCAAAGCATGATATGTATATTGAATTCTATTCATTTTCTGGAAGATTTTAAGGATTAGAGTCTTGAATAATACACTCAACCCATCTAGGTCTTTTGGTTACAAAGGAAACATGAAATAACTCTTTTTAAACTGTAGTTTCATTACTAATTTCATCATCACATACATCATTATCACTGTTATTATCAATATTTTTAATTATCATTAGAATCATCATGAACACTAGAAACAGAAGAGAATGAAGATGAACAAAAATACTTTTTCTAATATTTTAACATTCTTATGTTTTCTATAACTTCTCATGTTTTGAAGGACCATAGATCATAATCCCTTTAGTTTTACCTCCATAACCTACAGAGATACATGGATAAGAGGTTTGATCTAGCTTCTTCCTTTTTGATTTCGGAATGAAGATAGAAGCAAGGGATACCAAAAATTATCAAATGAGACACATTTGGTTTTTGATTTGACCACTTTTCTAGAGGAGTGGAGTTGACCTGAGGATTGTAGTGGGAACTCTGTTTAAAATGTGAACAAGAATGTTCATTTTTGTCAGCCCAGAGAAATTTAAGGACTTGTGATGAATGCAACATGGTTCTATCCATTTCCATAATTGTGTGATTTTTCCTTTTATATTCCCATTATGTTGAGGGGAATAGGGAATATTCAGTTCTCTTTGAATATCAAATTTGACATAAAGATAAGAGGTTTGATCTAGTTTCTTCCTTTTTAATTTCAGAATGAAGATAAAAATAGGGCTACCAACGATTCTCAAATGAGACAATTTTTTTTATTTGACCACTTTTCTAGAGGAGTGGAGTTAACTAAGGATTTAGTGGGAACTCCATTCAAAATGTGAACAACAATGTTCATTACTTCAGCCCAAAGAAATTTAGGGACTTGTGATGAATGCAACATAGTTCTAAGCCTCATTTCCAAAATGGTGCGGTTTATCCTTTTCTCAATCCCATTCTGTTAAGGGGAATAGGGAATATTCAGTTCTCTTTGAATACCACATTTGACATAAAAGGAGTCAAATGCATTACTGAAGTATTCTCTCCCATTATCTCCCATTATCAGTTATAGGGTTCTTAATTTTATAACTGGAATTATTTTTGACTGAATCTTTAAATTCCTTAAATTTTAACAAGACATCACATTTCTTTTTGATAAAATAAGACCAAATCATACAAGAGAAATCATCAATGAACATGTGACAACATAAAAAGAACCATTAATGGATGGAACTTCTAAGGGTCCTCGGACATTGCTATGGATAAGTTCCAAAGTTTTAGAATAGAGTTTACATCATGATGACTATGGAAGGGGTTAGTAGATTTCTTACCACGTAAGCACCGTTCACTATGTTTTATGATTTTGGGAAATAGGTGAGTAGACCAGAGACATTAGGTTCAGTCGAGATATGTCGTACACGATCTCCTAAATTTTACATGACCTAGTCTCTCATGTCACAATTACATGTCACTTATTTGAGATGCCAAATAAGAAGTAGACAGAAATCCATTAAACACATAAATATCATTTCATTGTATGCCTTAAACTATATTAACATCTTATTCATTTTCTAATAAACCATTTATCTTTCAATAAGGTTACACTATAGTTATTTTGAGTCTAATTGGGAACAAGAAAAAAATATTCATTTTAAGTTTAGGAACTAACAAAAAATTGTTAATAAAACCATTACAGACTTTTGCTTTACCTTATCCTTGAATGTTGAGGATGGAATGATCACCCAAGTAGATCTGACCATTGCATTCTCTAAGTTCAGATAGGATATCGGATCTGAAGGTACATTTTCCTAGAGGCACCACTGTCCAATATCCACTCATTTTCCTTTGTTTTAGTGACAAAGGCAAGCATATAAAGCAATTACATTAGATTTTTTATTATTTTTATGATTCTTGTTTTTTATTTTGATTTTGATCTGATTAGTTTCCCTTTTGGTTTTTGAAATTAGACCTTGTTTTTTGACTTTACAATCTTCTTTCTTATGGCAAAATTTTCCACAGTTATGACATATACCATCAAAATTAACTCTTAAGTTTCCTGGTTTGTTATCTTTACTAAGAGGTTTAAAATTTTGATTTTTTATTCTTGTTGAACCTAAAAGGTTTACTTTTTTGATTTTTGAAGAGAGAAGTGCCTGATTCAAATTCTCTTTTTAATTAGAGTTTGTCATAAGTTGTCTCTTCCTAAATCAGGAGATCACTAAGGGTTTGTAAATCAGGTATGTCTTATTTAGTTTGATATTTAGAATTTAGTATTGAAATGAAATTTCTAAACCTTTCATGTAATATTCAACTGAATAATAAAGTAAAGTAATGTGTCCTTAATTAAGTTATAGTTACATCCATCCAACTGAGACTTAATAATTTTTAATTTTAGCCAAAATATTTATTACTTTTTCATCTCCCTTCATGGGATTCATCATTAGTTCTTATACCCAATTTAATGATTTTTGATAACTACGTACCTTCATGCATTGATTCCAGTTACGCCCAAACTTCACTCATACTTTCCTAATTCTTGATATAAAGGAGGAAATCATCTTGTATGCTTTGCAAAATAATGGACATAGCTTCTTGCACCTTTTGTTGATATGCAACAACATTGTTTTTTGTCACTTGTCTGTCGGTTAGAGCCTTCTCCATACCATTTACGACCATCCAGAGCTTGCGAGCCATGAATTCCACCTTTAACCATATCTTTTAGATGTTATAATTGTTTCCATTCAACATCTGTGATTTATTATTAGTAAAGTGGTTGGATCCCATTTTCGTGTAAATAAATTTTCAATAAATACAAACAACAAGGTTTTTAATAATCAAGGTTTTAAAAATCCCCATGTCGTTGTTCAAGCCACGCAGTCAAATTTTGATGAATTCACAACGAAAAAGGATATGTTAAACAAATAATCTAAACATACGATATATCATTTTGACAATAACAATTATTTATTGAAATGTGAGTGATTTTTTTTTTGTTTTACATGAAAAAAGGACGATAATTAAGTCATTGTGTCATAAAAAGCACTTCACATTACAAGAATTTTATTTATCTAATTCAAAATAAATAATTTGAAATCCTATTATTAGATTAAAAAAATAGTACACTAAATTAATAATTTGATAAAGAAATGAAAAAATTATATAATGTATATTTACAAATGAAAATTGGAGCATAGCTCCTTATAGAATGGTCAAGTTGGGTCTGAGCTTGGCAAGCTACGGGTCGAGTTGGGTTCGGAGCTCATTTATATTATTTCAATTAACTAAATAACCACATTATGCAACCATGTAATGCCAATGCAACTTAGGCAACTCAGATGAATTTATATATTACAAAAGCCAAGGTCAACCATACACCAAGCTCGAAAAGATAGGAGTTAAACATGGCTTGTCTCACCCGAGCCCACGGTAGAGCCGCTAACATTTGTAAGCAAAAGGAGTGGCGGTGTGACTGAAGTCACACCACCCAAACACATTACAATGGCTTTTAAAGCCTAAAGATGCCGACCACCCACTCAATGTGGGACTAAAGTCCCACAAAAAGTAGAACATGACCCATGGCCATATAAACCTTGTTGGCAGAGTGGGGGACCTGGGGGGTATGTGGCGGAAGAGGAGAGGCTCGGGTGAGGGGGGCTTACAGAGGGCATACGTGGCACAAGGAGGGGCGACAAGAGCACGCAGTGCAGTGCACGCCAAGTGGCGCGCAAGGAAGAGGGCTTCCAAAGGGAGCCATATTTAGACGTATAGGGGGTCACTTATATAGGTTAGTTTAGTATGTTTCTAGTTTATATAATTAAATATAACCTATATTATTATATATATAAAATTACGTTATAGTTATTAAAAATAAACTATATTTTATATAATATATAGGTAAAACATTATGGTAAAGTTTTAAAACTAATATATAGTTTAATGTATAGTATTAAACCCTTAATTTAGCATTTAGGCAAATATATAGTTTATAGTTAATATAAATAGTAGTTTGAAAATTCAATTTTATTAAAGTACCTTAGTTTTGAATTAAATTTGGTGTTCAAAAAACAAAGCAATTTAATACTAAAGTTTTGGAAACATTTAGATGAAACTAATTTAAAAGGGGTACCGGGAGGGGACATATATTTGTTTTCGAATTCCAAAGGTGAAAAAACTTTACTAGGGTTATATCCAAACACTTAAGGGATAAGGGTAAAAATATGAACTAGTAGGAAAAATTAAATTCATATTTTCATGATTTGTGTCTCCCTGTAGGTTTGGAAATTAACTTGGATTTTACCCTTCAATTTTAGCTTCTTGCATTTATTTCCTTGCAGATTTGAAAAGTATAGAAACATAATAAAACATTTCAAGAAAATTCACCCTTACCTTTATTTGTAGGTCTTGGTAATTCTTCCAAGTTCTCACGTGAGGGGGTAAAAGCTTCCGAAAACCTTTTGATTATTTTCCATCTGTGCATATTTGCATAATTCTTATTTCCTAAGGGGGGGTATTTGTTAAAATTTTCAACCACTTAACCACCCAACCACCCCAATCTACACATGTGATTGGTTTAAACAAAATTAAGATTAATTATGCTTCTCTCTGGTACCATGTTAGGACAAGGAGATTAAACCATATTTAATCACATTAAATTAATACTTGAACAAACATTAATGTGAACACATAAATAAATAAATTAGGTAACAAATAACACAGGTGAACATAGATATTTACATGGAAAACCCCCAAAAGGGAAAAAACCACAGGTAAATTGAGATATTTTCATTATATGAGAAACAAATTTACAATTAGTAAAATCCCCTTTCCTCACTTTTCTCCAAACCTTTCACCCAAGGTGAATAACAATATGATCTGCAGTTAATTGACCCCATGAGTCACGAACTATATCAAGTGACGGGGTATGATTAAACTATACCTTGATTAAATATAAAATAGTTCATAATTAACCAATAAAAACAAACATAAAGTTTATATTAAATAATTAAGAATATAACTTATTGTAAATTATTTAATTATAAACTAAAGTTTATAGGCAGTTAATATTATATTCTAACACTTCTTTCTCTCTATACTCCAGAGATGATCATTGTACGTGGGTACCTCATTAGGTCAAGTTACCGAGACCCACATTTTCTTCTTCTCTAGTTTTCTTGAGTGAGTTTCTTGTCTCTCTTTTAGGGGGAGTTTTTTCCCACCGGGTTTTCTCCTTTTACTCTATCTTTGTGAGAGATGCATTATACGTGGGTACCTCATTAGGGCTTATTGCCAAGACCCACTTTCATTTTGTTTTCACCCACCTAAACTACGCTTATGGGGGGTGTTATTGTAGGATTTATTTTCCTTACTTTATTTATATTATCCTACTCGGGATATTCCATCTCACTTGGAGATTTCCTACACTCATGGGATATGTTTTATTAGGTGTACCAGTTGTGTTTAGTTAGCTTACCAATTGTGTTGAGTTAACTTACTAGTTGTGTGGAGTCAACTTTACTACCAGTATCAGTTAGTAAGAGTTACTCACCAATGAGCTAGGTGGTAGTCACACTTTCCTCCTCTTATACATATACATCACTTACATAATTATATGATATGGAGTATTTGAGTTGATTTGGAGCCATTCTTGCCTTGTGAGCTCTTGATCATATTACATCTTATTTTGATCATATTACATCTTATTGTTAGCTATTTTAATTTCTGTAATTGCTTGTGCATTTTTTTTTCATCCGAGATTCAGAAAATCTAATAAACTCTAACACTATGCCCCTGCTTTCATGTTCCCAAGCTTTGAATTCAGTTGATGGAAAGGCTATAATATCAAAATTAACATCTACAACTTCCCTTCACCATCACTAAACAAACTTATACTTGAAACAAATAGAACGTAAAAGCTTAATCAAACTAACAATGCTTTCTTCCACACAACGCACATGAATACTCAAGAGAATGAAAGATAGTGATTTTCTTGGATAGGAAACAAAATATATTAGAAACAATAAATAAGAATTCCTACAGGTCGAGGACACTATTGACTATGCAGATCAAAATTGCTAGTAATCAAATCTTGAGAGTAATAACATTGCAGTTAACTAAATGCTTAAACCAGTACATGTAATTTTGTTTAGATGATAACTTTGCTAATCCAAAAATGTGACAACTGCAACCAGTTAGTACATGGAACACTCGGATGCCATTTTTGTGGGAATCCTTGATTTCCATTGCATATTTCCCCATGGCCTTCTCCTCACTCCTCTGTAGTGCCTCTCCGCTTCCACTGCTACCTTATCCTTGACTTTGCCCTCTTTCTTCTTTGAGATCTCAACCTGTTTTTTTTCCTTCGCTGTTTTGAAAACTAACAGTTTGCTTGGTGGGTTCTCAACCTAAGCTAATTGCTTCTTGGAGGACACCATACAAAAGCATGTCCTTGTGGTCATTCTCATCCAGAGGTAATGAGTTCAATTCCTCATAAAGGCAACATGAAAGAGCATAGGATTGTCTATAGGTGGAGATTTTAGAATCCACATTTCTCACACAATCAGAACTCTCTAATTTCCACTAATCGACGCTAATTATGTTCTTGGAGCAGCTGAATTCCCAAAGGAAGCCATTATTATTGCTCGACATGCATTCCCACATAGATGGACTCATACAAGTGTTTCTAGTGTTGTGGCTTCCGAAATGGTCCATTGCAGGAGAACATGGCTAAGTATACCAGAGTTTACTACATGAGGAACAAAGGGTACCGCCAATTTTTTTTTGATACATATATCAACTACACTAAAAAATTTAGAGTAACTCAGCTAAAGACTCAATAAGATGTGAAATCACATAGACACTTCGGCTGTCACCACCTGATCAATGCACATATCCTAATCCAATCCTCAAGTTGTGTAGCTCAAATCTATCACCAATAGAATAGCCTTCCCCGACTTGCATTTCTGTTACAAATGTCAACTCTATTAACTGGTAGTAAAGTACCATTCTGGAAATCTTGTTTAAAGAATGTTGGATGTATAATAAGTCTGCTCGCATTTATCCAAGTTTGATGTAGAATGACATTGTACTGAAGATGAGGTTTTGCTTACATAATGAACAAACTTAAACTAAAATTTTTATTCCAGATCTTCTATCTATTTGGTGTACCTTTAGAACTTATTACTAAAGTGTAATTTTATTGACTTGGAAATTTGTTCTAAGTCAAATTATTTTTTCTAGAATTAGAGGGCCTAGATTTGCTCCAAATTGAATCATGAAATTTAGTAAAATCAGTCACCTAAGCCACTATTCTCATTCTCTATTCAAGTTGACTAAAGATGTAACTTGAAACACACTTAATTTTTTTTTTTTATGATGGGTTTTCGTCAAAAATCAAGTACGCAAGTTGTGCAGGAGTCTATAGAGGTCGCAGATGGTTTTGAGATGATCCAGACATCTTGAAATTAAAAACAGCTAAAGCAAGTGCCTGAGAAAATAGAGCAGAAACAAAGAATAGTTTTGTTGGTAACAAAACTACCAAATGTTGCAGGGTGGCGGCTACGTTTGTGACATGTAAAAATTCAATATTCTCCTTAGTCTTATTTATGAAAATCTATCAACGGTAGTAATAAATGCAATACCTTCCTTAGTCCTATAATGTTTTTCATTTTTCCATATAGATTTACAATTCAAGATGACTCTTCAAATATTTAAAAAATCAGGTAAAAACAGAAAACAACTAAGACATCTAACCATTGAAAATATAGAGTTTTGACTTTTTCTTGGCGAGTTATTGTAAGTTCAATCTTCCCATGACGATGTGTTAGATTCTAATTATAAGTTTAAACTCTAATGCAATTCATTTAAAAAAAATAAATTGCAATATAACCAAAGTAACCATGCACAAGATAACCAAAGTATTACCATTTGAGGTGCGTGTTGAACTTCAAATCTATTGGATTTTTCCTACTATTTATATTGCCTCTTTTAAGTATAAATTACACTCACAATAAAAAGGAACATAGATAATCGATATTATTAGGGTCTTACAATTTGACCTGTGGAAAATGTGTGATACATGCATTTCCATTGGGTTTCAACCATGAAACCTTTTCAAATTTGCAATTTTTTTAGTTTGTTTTCTTCAAATGCATATTACAACGCCGTGAAAAATACCTGTAAGATAGAGATGATACACTGGAACACAATGTTCTCCCCCT
The DNA here is from genome assembly GCA_019776745.2 of Taxus chinensis. NCBI lineage: Eukaryota > Viridiplantae > Streptophyta > Pinopsida > Cupressales > Taxaceae > Taxus > Taxus chinensis. Next base: position 142,972,106 of record CM034156.1, on the reverse strand, counting down.
CTATCGAACCCTTTCTTAATAACCCCTCATCCTTTCCATCTTTTTCGCTTCTTCATTTTTTCATTCTTCACTCCATCCTCTTCAGCGTTTCCATTGTATACGTCACATACGATTGCTAGTTATTAGATATTTTTGAAACATTTAGAATCCATCAATTTTTTGGAAGAAAAAACTGTGATATATATTATAATCAAATATATTAAGTGATTTTCAATTTGTGACTTTTTCTCTATCAAAATTTCTCTTATGTCTCTTTCGTTGATGTATTTACAGTTATGACGACCCTAAGTTTAAATAGGCCCCACATTTTTTTAAAGACAATTAAACCTTAAATAATTTTTATATCCATCCTTTGGTTTTTATATATAAGCAAGTGCCAATGGATAATGGCTAAGAATTATTAAAAGACATCAAATAAAGTAAATTTGTGAATAATGCTCAAGAAGGGTTTCAGTTGTCACAAATGTTTCAAATTTACTTTCAAGTAGTATTATTGAGACACATTCTAGCTATCATTAAATATTTTTTTATCTTCGGACTTTATTAATTGGTCATATGTTTTTATAAGTGAATTTTCTTAGTAACTTTCAGTAATATCAACGTTTAATTATATTTTTATTTATCAATAATTATTTATCTTATCAAATCAAAAATATATGTATGTTTGTCTTTGTTTGGGATGGAATGAAATGGAACTTTGATATCTATAATTTATATCTTCTTGGTAATGTTTTTTTTTTAATATTTAAGGCGGGTTGAAGGGACCCGTTCCCTATTTACAAGAGGAGGCATAGCCTCAGATAAGTCCATACAACATCCACAAAAAACCAGGTGGCATACTAACAAAAACCACATTTTATTCTATAACTATACCTAAAACCCGTATTATACTTACGGGCCTACATGACAGAAAGTTTAACACCCGAATTGGGCACATCCACTACCAACTCGGGCGTGCCGACAAATCCTTTGTCCACTGAGCCAACATTGATCCAGCCATGCCAAAGGTAACCAAAGGCATCACCCGTAGAGGAACGCGACTTGGCCCACCAAGACGGAACATGAACTAGTGGAGCCCCCAGAGTTTTGACATTGGGTAGTTGTATACGAATACTGCTCGACTTTTTATCCTTGGCGTAGGAGGAGAGGGACTCAGCAAACTCCAGCAGCACTTTGAAGCGGCACTCGAGATTCGGGAAGACCAAGGCAACACCAAACGACGAGCCCAGGGTGACATTCTGAGTAGACCATGAAACCATGTTGAGATTAGCGACCTCCGAAGCAAGGTTTCCGCATAAGGTTGGGCATAACCAGTGGGCCGCGACATTAACCACCTTCGCCTTCGAAGGATGCAGAACCAACAGATTTTCCACAAAAAGGGAGACAATGCCACTATTTACCCTTGGCCATCCCTCCATATTTAGAAAATCCTGCCCCAAGACCAACTTGATCACCTCCAGGTCCTCTACACAAGAGATGAGGAAAATCTTCCGCAGTCTGCCATCTGTAACCCTATTTCTAAAATCCATTTCCCTCACATCACAAGAAAGAGTCAACACAAGAGCCCGAGGGAGTGCCATCACACATAACAACAGAAAAAAGAGAGGGAGATGTGTAATACAGCCACCCAAACTGACTTAAATAAGTTCCTTACGCTTCACACATGAGGAAGCTGTCATCGAAATCATGTTGGGCAGATCCCTCGCGACAATCATATGAAATCCCTCCCACATAGAGCAGTTATTTTCCACCCTCTCCCCACATGCCTGATCAACACCTCTATTTGCTAACCAGTCAACACACTGATTACCTTCTCGGTAAATGTGCTTAATACTCCAATTTTTGAATTTAGAAAGCGACCATAGAATCTTCTGAACTTTGATATCCAGCTTCCATGACAAAGCTCTTTTTTTAATGATAGCGTTAATGATTATCATGGAGTCCCCTTCAATTTCCAAATTTTCAATTTTAAGGGAGGCAGCAAGAAGTAAGCCCAAACTAAGGGCTTGCACCTTAGCAACATTACACGTACCGACCTTGAGCTTATAAGAGGTAGCCAAAACCAATTTACTAGAGGAGTTGCGAATGATACATCCAACACTTGAGGCCCCCGGATGCCCCTAGAAGCCCCATCAAAATTTAATTTTAAAAACTCACAAGAGGGGGGAGCCCAAACAATGTTTCTTCTAGCCAGGGAGGAGGACACGTTAGACTTCATAGCCCCATCCATAGGATTGATTATCAATGACCAACTTCTTTCCAGCAGTCTATCCTAGGAAGTAAAAGGACACGATCTCGACCAATTAGCAGACACTGCTTCAGAGATAGCTTTTTCCAACCGTAGGAGAACCAAATTCACTGAACCAAATTCCTCCCTAAAAAGCCTTTTGTTTCTCTCCCACCAAAGGTGCCACATCAGAAGAATATTCTTGGTAATGTTGTTATCAATAGTTAAGTTATTTTTTCTTGATAATGATGATATTTGAAGTGTTTGGTTGTTTAAAATTCTTCTTTATTTCCAACACAACCATCATAAGGAGCTTTAAAGCATTTTTCTATACTAGGTGAAATAAATTATTTGGTACTGTAAATCTATGTATATATCATATACATGGAATTGAGTTCCTCCATAATTAAAAACACCAACTTCCATCCTATAATTCCTCGCATCCATGTTGAATACATTTTGAGGATGTTCAAACAAAAATTGGAGTAACTCCCACTCCCCAAATTTCCTCACCTAAATAATAACTATCCATGTCAATTGTTTCACGATTTACTTTAAACATTTTGAAATATGTATATTAAGTATTACAGTTTGGTTGATGCAAATGAACTATTTTTAAAAAAGAGTAAAATAAATGTAATCTTATATTATTTAGGATATGTTAACCATTTATTTATCAATCCAAGAAAATTAGATACAACTTTCTTACTTGAGTAGTTTCCAAGATAACAACGATCTTATTGTGTTTAGCTGCACCACCCTTCTAATCCATTAACGTAGTTGCATCATTTTGTAAGATTGAAATGAAATTAATATTGGTGTTTAATGCAAATAACACATCTTAAATATTAATGCAAATATACAATAATACATCTTTCATTTATGTTTTTTAATCACATATCTAGTGACATTCTTAACACATTCGTAACATTGTTGTTGTAAATTGATTTCTAAGCACAAAAGGAGGTCATAAACCTAATTTCGAATTTGGCCATATGAGAAAATATTAAATCCATCTCGAGATGTATTATGAATAATATAATTCATTGTATTCATATTTATCTCACTAATTCACATTTCACTAAAATTTCACTAGCATACCATGTTGTGAATTAATCAAGACCACCTCAAGATCTTCACATCTAATATGATCTAATATGCATAGCAACATTGTTTTAACATAATAATGATACCATAATAATGGAAGATATACACCATACATTCCAACCTTTTGTTGATCTTTGTTTTTCTTTGAGATTGTATGGTGTCTTCTATAATGAGAGTTGCAATGTGAAAAATGGAAGATATTTTATTATGAGTTGATTAATGTTAGTACACATGTTATTTTCCTATTTTTAATGAATGTGCATACTATTTTGGTTATCTAAATTTTAAAACATCCATCCTAATGCTTAACCTTCCAAACCATATTTTTAAATTACAAAAATTCCTTGCAAGTTGTAAGTTGGTAGGTATTTCAAATGATGTCGTAGCAACGTGAAAGCATACACATAAAGCCTTGCATAAATACAAATTTTACAATACTTTCCAAAATCCTTCGAACTTGTGCCAAAATGAGAGGTTTAGAACAACACAAATACAATTAGAAAAGTATAATTGAAAATGGATTTTTGATAGATGTTGTAGTATGGTAGTATTTGCATAACATGTAAAATCTTAAACAAAATGCCTTAAATAGAAGTGCGGTTGTGGAAATTTTTGAGTTTATTTTATGTTAAAAATGGTCATGATGACGACATTTTTAAAGTGATTTTTTGAAAATGAAATCGACAACTACATATCTCGAACGATATACTCTCACTAACATTATTTTTTATTAGATAGGGTAAAAATAGGGATCGACTCCCGGAGGCTAGTACAAGAAATATTACATCGTAAAAGCACCCAAAAAAGGAAAAAAAGAGAAACATGACCAAAAGGAGTTAAATAAGCTTGAATCCAAAGCAGAGAGGTCCAGAAACCCAAATAGAGAGAGAAACATAAACAATACATCAAAGAAAAAAATAGAGACAATTCGTTAAAAAACCTCTGAAAGTTCAAGAACAAAAAAATAAAACATTAATTTTTCTTTTGATTTTTGGAGAGATTGGCCTTCGTGGTTGTAGTCTCCTTTTCGTGCTTGAGCTACAACTTCTTCTGGGGTGGCTCCTCTTCTTCCTTGCCCGCAGCTTCCTCCTCTGTCTCGTCCACATCGTCGTCTTCCTCTTTAGAGCTTGTGGCGTAGAAATATTTTCTTTTCCTTTGCTCCTCTTCAATCGCTTCCAGAAGAACCCTCATATCACAAGCAAGATCATCTAGCCTGTAGATTTTCCCTCTGATGTTCTTTTGGGCAATGCAAATTTGTTTGGTGGCTTCAATGCTATCGAGCATGCCATTCCTAACCACAGAATTCGCCTCCTCTATGACTTGTAACACAATCTCCAAGCACTGCAATTTTTTCTTCAAGTCCTTAAAACTTTTTTCTTTTTCCAAGACCATTTTACCTTTTCCTTTCAAGGATCAAGCCTCCTGACTCGCTAAACCATATACATTATCCCCCTCCTCAACTCTGTTATGGCAAAATTTTCCCTCACACATATTTGTGAGACATTCAGCCAAAGTAATGTCCTCCTCCTCAATTCAGGGCATGGGTTTAGCAGACACATGATTCCCATTTTAAAACATAAGGAGAATGAGGCCCTTGTGGATAGGGATATCCACCTTACCCCTTTGAAAATATTTCATAGAGGTAGTCAAAGACATAAACAAAAAGAAGGGAATACTTAACAATATCTTGTGCCTAAACATATTTAGTAAAGACAAGTGATGGGTATAGATCTTACGATACTTGCCTTTCAAAGTTAAATACTTCATAATGTGGAGGAAGACCTCCTTCCACTCCCCTGGGATGCATGACCGAGCAATGCCATCACTGAAGTAATGCACCCTTTCCTTACCGACGAAAAAAGTATTGATTTCATGTTCCCATCTATTCCTATCCTTGAAAATTTTGAGCCCTTTCATATCCATACCAGTAATCTAGGGAATGGCTTCCTCTGAAGTCTCAATTTCCATACCCTTGACCACCACTTTACCATCCTTCCATGCCATACCAAACTCCCTGGTAAGCGAAGGATCATGCCCTTGCAACTTATTGATATACTTTCTAAAGCCCCCAACATGAAGTAGGTACCGCATTGAAGAGTTGTCCACAATATTGTTATGGATAGATGGTTCCACCCTAATTATGTCTCCACCCATGGCTATCAAACTATTTTCCAAAAACCCAACCAGACGATTGTTGTAAAAATTGGTGTTAAAATTACCTTTTCAAAGAGATAAAAAACCCACCACAAGCTTGTTGTCCTGAAAAATGAGCCAATTAACCTCACTCATGTGAGCGATAGTGGAATTATTATGATTTTTCATGGTGTGTAATGTCCTTAATTGGCGTGGGGATGACATCACCTCTATGCTAGAATCTAAAATCATTATAATATACTCCTTCATTAGCAATCCTATTTGCACATGTGTTCCCAAGGTGAGGTGTATGTTTAATAATGAAAGAATCAAAACCTTTAAGATGCTCCTTAATATCAGAAATAATATTTCCAATAGCCCAGTTAAGGGAACGATCCTTTTTAACGTCATTGATAATGAGTAAAGAATCTCCCTTGATTAAAATGTGTTTGATACCTCTTTCCTTAGCTAAGGTAACACCCCATAGCAAAGCACGTGCCTCTACCACATTGTTACTTTGAATACCTAAAGGTCTAGCATAGGCAAGAATCCAGTCACCTTCATGATCTTTGATAATGCCTCCTCCCCCTACCCTACGTGGATTGCCTTTTGAAGCACCATCAAAATTGAGTTTGACCCAACCTTTATCCAGTTTGGACCACTTGATGGAAGTACATGGAAGGTTAACCCGAGGAGGACTATAGGAAAACTATTTGAGGACTTCCTCTTCCCTTTTAGGACAAGCCTTTTTTTTATCTTACCTCTAAAAAGATTAGAATTTTCTTTAATAAAGGAAATCAATCTAGCATTGACCTTTTTAATGTTAGCTTTCTAATTTCTAAAGATGAGGGCATTCCTTTCTTTTCACAGGAAATGGAAGAAATGAAGCAGGGACATCTTCCAAGAAGCAACAAGAAAGGGAAACCTGAAAGGGCATTCCCATTGCAAAAAAAAATCCTCAATGGAGTTAGGAAGAAGCCATCACCTTTGTTAAGACTGCTTTCAAGAGAAGGGTTAAGAGATGAAAAGGTGGTTGACTCTTTCCTCTTCCTTGTTGCAAAGAACACACATGTTGGGGATAACCATTCCCCATTTCCTCAAATTATCAACAGCGAGGATTTTTTTTTGCATCGCCAACCAGTAAAAAATATTTACTTTAGGTAAATGGTCTTTCACCCAAGGTCTACCCCAATATTCCTTTTGGAAAGAATCCTTGAAATTAAAGGTATAGGCTGATTGAACAATATATTCTCTTGAATCCTCTTCTTTCCATATAATAGAATCCTCATGTTATTAGAATTTCATAATATAGAAACTCCTTAATTTAAGGTTGGGAACAATAAAGGAAAGCCTATCCCCATTAAAATTAGGGGGTGGGTTCAATTCCTCCCAATTGAAGTCCTCATTAGAAAAAACCCAATAGTCATCAACCCACACTTTGCCCCTATCTTTGAAATATTGCACCATACTTCTCCAAGGATCTTCTTCAGTAAGTGGTTTCTCAGACAACCAAAAATCCCTCCAGAAGCGAATCCTATTTCCTTTGTCAATATTATTTTATGCCCCTACTCAGAATCTCCCTAGAAGCAAGAAAATATTTCCAAAAGAAAGATCCACTAGGAAGATTTTCCAAAAGAAAAAAGGTCTCTATTCTACTAAAAAGGTCTCACTAGCATTATTAAGTGTGTGCAAAATTAATAATTTTGAAATAAGGACATGAAATATATGGAATTATGGAAAGTATGAAAAATTGGTGTTCTTAGATATGGTTTAAAGGTTCTGAATGAAATTTTCCAAAGAAATGTGCAAAACTTGAATAATGTGTTCTCACTAGCATTGTCTAAGTATTTAAAAAATAACGAGTTTTCAAAGAAGGAAAGAAAACACATGGATTATTATATCAAGTTATGTACATAATGGTGTTCTTGAATAGGATGTAAATGTAATGAAAGAAATTCCCCAAAGAGATATGGTCTCTCAGACTATGATGATTACACAATATATACAAAATGGTTTTTTTAATAAGGATTTTGTAACTTTGTAGCAAATGTATTGGAGAGTTATAAATTTATATTAACTAACATTTGGCATATCATTCTTATATCTTGTGGAAAAATGGGAGATTTATAATAGGATAAGGAAATCCATTAAAATGTAATTGAAAGTAGATTTTTGCTGCATATTCTTGTAGCAATGTGGAATCATATAATGAACTCTTTAACAATAGTATTTAAAAAGATGTGGGCTTATGGAATACTATGATTGCATCATATACAAAAAAATATTGTTCTTATTAAGGCTTTAAGGATTCTTAAATAAATATGATTTTGTTGATAACAACAATCACAAGATATGTTAAAAAATGGGATTATTGAAAAGCATCAAAAACTTTTGAGAAAATTCAATATGAAGGGGTAAAGTCCATTTTTGCAAACTTTTTCAACATTGTCCCCAAAGAGATGTGGGCTCTTGGAAATTACATTGTATACGCAAATTTTTTTTCTTGGAAACACTTTAAAGATTCTTAAATAAATATGATTTTGTTGATAATAACAATCACAAGATATGTTAAAAAATGGGATTATTGAAAGAGCATCGATTTTTTTTTAGAAAATTCAATATGAAGGAGTAAAGTCCATCTTTGCAACCTTTTCCAACATTGTCCCATCATAGGTGAAATTGGGAACTCTACGAAAATGTATGGTCATCCATAAAAGCATAAATAGAAGTAGGTTTTTATCAAAAAAAAAGTTGTATGTGTCCTTGTGAGTCTTTTTTGAAAAATTTGGTAGCATATAGACATCATTTGAAGTGTTTAAAATCTACTCTTGTGAGAGAACCTTCGATTGTGGAATAAAATCCATAAAAAAAACACTATCATCATTCAAAATATTCTTGTGTAAGTACCATTTTCACTAAAATTTTGCAAGTCAAATCAGTCAAAATTATATAAATTCATGCTTAATCTATATTGATATGTGCATATAGATTTTTATGTGATGTTTATCATTTTGCACTAATAAATATATTCCTATCTTCCTTTCACAATCACCTATGGATTATGTTTCTTGTGTGTGTGTACGTGCGTGTGCACACGTGCGTGCATGTGTGTAATTTATGCAATTAAGAAATATAATGACATCAAATAATTGTATAGATATTTTATAGCTAATTTAATACAAAAAAGGTGTAAATGTCCATCAAATTCAAACTTTGTAGTCCCATGTCATCATAGTATATGGAGGTTGATCACTAAAATCTTTTAAAATTTCTTTGACTTATCACCCCAAATGTGATATGCATCTTAAATTTCTTTTACAAATCTAAAATTGTCATTCAAAAGCCTCACATAAGTAGATGGTCATGTAAAATTGAGTTCTTTTAATATTTTCACAAATGTAATGTGATTAATGAATTAACACTAAAAGTAAAACAATTACTATTAATTTGTATATATATCTTAAATAAATTTATTAGAAAAATATTGATAAACATCACTTGATTCGTAAATTTTTTATTATTGGTGATATATAGCCTCAATATAAGTATATGACTATGTTGGAATCGAAAAAATATTTTTGGGAAAAAGGATTTAAACTCCCTCCTATAAGATATTTCCATTTTGAAAATGCATTCTCCAAGCAAAAATAAAAACTATCGTGCAATGGTCAAACATACATCAAATTTAAGTATGTCAAGTAATTGTTTATCTGCGGACCTCACAACCCCCCACCACATTTGATTGTTGTTGTAGGGTGCCTATTAGTGTAATTAGATCTAAATTAGATATAAAATAGTAAATAAATGTTAGATAATTAATTATTAGAACTTAATAAAGAAAAAATACATGTAAAATTCATTCTTACTTGATTGTTAAGCCATAGATATAATTTATATATGTACACATGCACATGCACACACACACACACACACACACACATCATATGTATACATGTGTTTATATGTTTTAGTCATGAAATCACACACTTACTACTTACATCATGCCTCTAAGTATGTTATTATATGCATGATTCCTAAGTAAGAAAACTAGACATTAATAACACTTGTTTTGCTTTTACATTGTTTTATCCCTTTTGGGACTCTTGACATTTGATTTTTCTCAAATGGTCACTTTACTTTTGGAAATTGGAAAACACATGACCCAACTTTGTATTTCCTATTTTATCCTCTGAGCATCCCAAACACTACCTCCTATTAGGGATAGGAGTATCTAGACACTATTGTTCCCTTTGGGCGCTTATATCCCTTTCCTTATCTTTTTTAAGTTTGAAGTGTCACATCATTTAATATCTTTTCTAAAGTCTCTCGTATCACTTTGGGTTGGCATTTTTGGTTGTTAATGACGAAATTCAAACAAAGGACATGACTTACTCACCATTATTAAGGGAAAGAGGACAACTTGGGCTATCACTTATTATCTATGACTTGGGAAAAGAGAAACATTCAAGGATTGCATTTAGGATACATTATTTATTGCATAGGAGGGGTTGTTTTTGAATTTCATCTCACACATTAATCATGGGGGGAAATTATTTGTAGCCCAATATCTTGGTACGATTGAGAAAATGGAAACCTAGCTTAAAGGGGCATAATTCAATCACACACACACACACACACACACACACTAGAACTACATAAAGTATGAAATGTAGTGGAACACTCAATAACAATCACATTGGGGTGACCACCAAGGTCAGACTGACTCAAGCATATGCATTATTTATTCCATAAAATATTTTCTTGAGCCTTGTGTTGGTAGCTAGGGTTTGTTTTGTATGAAAAGGTGTGACCCAAGATCCTTACAACAGATCTGAAGTGCCAAATAACAAAAGGAAGAAGATAAGTTCAGACCCTGAAAAGAGTAGAAGTAGAGCACTTGTCAGGATATAGTGCCCAAATCAGACACTAGCACTCGGGGTGCTCCTCTCCTAATTTTGTCCAAAGAGGTTCCAGATTCTAGTTTCTCATGTTGAGTTGTGGAGCTTAATTCATTCACTGACATGTTTTTACAAACTTGCTGGAATACACAACAATCAACGTCACTTGATGAACTGCCATCGGTCACCCATTGACCGGTAGCGGTCAGGCAAGGAGGAGCCGACATCGGTTAGGTCAAACCAACATTGGTTAAGGTTAACCGACATCAGTTTCCTATGCGTGACTATTATAATTAAGTAGTGGGAATTACATCTATCTTTAGTTGTAAAGTGAATCTAATGGTTGTAATTGCATAGCTAAAGTGCCCCAAGATTGTATATGTATATATAAGCATAAAACTTGGGTTTTAGAAGAGAGATTCAACTGAGAATTAAGAGAAGTTTCCTTTTGAGAGAAAAAATATAAATTTGTAGAGAAGAAAGTACATGACATCCAAGAAGGTGTGGAAGATTGCAAATCTTCATTGTATTTCCTCTGTGATAATAAATTGGTTGTTTCTTGGTGGACGTAGCCCACACTGGGTGAACCATGTTAAATCTTGTGTATTGTTTCTTCTTGTTTATTTCCGTATTGATTGTTTTTATGCTTGGATATGATTAATATATCTGTACAACAGGTGTGCTAACCCCAATAACTGGTATAAGAGAATCTTTGTTTGAGGGTTGTGTGTGTTGACATATGTATTCACTGAGGAATTTTTGATTGAGTGGGAGCAAAGCAATAGGAGAAGAAGGAAAATTTAGAGTAAATAGATTTGACGGCTGTGACTATTTATTATGAAAGATGCAGGTGGAGGATTATGTATATTAGAAATATTTATACTTATCGTTGGATGAGAAGGAAATACCTGTAAAGATGACTGATGAAGAATGGAAAATTATTGATAGAAAGACTCTGTGATCTATAAGATTGAGCCTGACAACACATGTGGCTTCGAATATTATCGAAGCAAGATCCATGGTAGAGTTGATGAAATCTTGAGAAAATCTATATGAAAAACCTAGTGCTTTAAATAAAGTTTATTTGATGAAAAAATTGTTTAATTTAAAGATGCAAGAAGGTGGATCTACATCAAGTCATTTGAATGATTTCCGGTCTATTGTAAATTAATTAAAAATAGTTAGTATTCCATTTAAGGATGAAGTGAAAGACCTTTTATTATTATGCTCTTTGCCAGATAGCTGGGATAACTTGGTAATGGTTGTTAGTAATACAACGTCTGCTACTAATGTTTTAAAGTTTGATGATGTGGTTAGTATAATCCTGAATGAAGAAATACGTAGGAAAAGTACAAGAGAATCATCATTTGGGAATGCTTTGAATGTAGAAAGTAGGGGAAGGTAGAAGGAGAGATCTAAGAGCAAGAATAATGGGAAATCAAAGTCTAAGAATGAAATATCTAAATCTAGAGGTAGGGGTATAATTTGCTGGAATTGTGGAAAGAAAGGTCATGCAAAGAAGGATTGTCGGTTCAAGGAAAACAAAGAGAATGTACCAGAGGAAGGTAAAGAGGAAAATGTTGCTACAAAAGAGGTAATACAAGATGCCCTAATTTTCTCCTTAGATAATAAAATTGATTCATGGGTTTTAGATTCAGGAGCTTCTTTCCATGTAACCCCTAATAAGGGTTATTTTAGAAATTATGTCCAGGGTAATTTTGGGCATGTTTATTTAGGAGATGATGAACCATATAATATTATTGGTAGAGGCAAAGTTCATCTTAAATTGCAGAATGGAAATACATGTATATTAAAAGATGCGAGGCATGTTCCAAGCCTCAAAGTAATCTAATTTTTGCAGGAAAATTGTGTGAAACTGGTTACATGGTTACACTCATAGCCAAATCTTGGAAAGTTACCAAGGGATCTCTTGTTGTAGCAAGAGGCAAGGAGGTAGGATCATTGTATTTATCTACATGTATTACTGATTCCTTTTCTGTTCTATCTACTTCATATTTAGATATAAGCATGTGGCACAATCAGCTATGCCATATGAGTGAAAAGGGAATGCAAATATTAAAGGCAAAGGGTAAGTTATCAGATCTAAAACATGTAGATCTTGATTTCTGTGAGCATTGTATTTTTGGAAATCAGAAGAGAGTGATATTTCTCAAAGTTGGGGCAACAAAGAAGAAGCATAAATTAGAGCTTGTACACTCAGATGTGTGGGGACCAACCCAGGTAGCTTCTCATGGAGGATCCCAATACTATGTTACTTTCATTGATGATGCCACAAGAAAGGTATGGGTTTATTGTATAAATCGTAAATATGATGTTTTTGAAACTTTTAAAATATGGAAAGCCCTTGTGGAAAATGAATCAAATTCAAAGTTAAAGTGCCTTAGATCTGAAAATGGTGGTGAGTACTGCAACAAGGATTTCAATGATTATTGTTCAGTAAATGGAATACACAGAGAAAGGATGGTTCCTAGAACACCACATGAGAATGGTGTTGTAGAGAGAATGAACAAGACAATCATGGAACATGCTAGAAGCATGAGGATACATGTTGGATTGCCCTTACAGTTTTGGGTGGAAGCAGTAGACACGGTGGCTTATTTGATTAACCATGGACCTTCAAGTGTATGAATGGTGGAATACCAGAAGAATCTTGGACTAGAAAAGAGGTAGATCTTTTTTTTCTTAGAGTATTTGGCTCAGAAGCTTTTGTGCATATTGATAAGGAAAATAGAAAGAAATTGGATGCTAAATCCAAAGTATGTACTTTCATTGGTTATGGCTCTGGTGATTTTGGATTCTGATTTTAGGATTTAGAAGGTTCTAAGATAATTAGGAGTCGTGACATTGATTGGAATTAAAAGAGAATGTACAGGGATCAAGTTTTGGTACCCAAAGGTGAACCAGTGGAGAATTTTATGGATGAAAATGAACTCTCGAATTTAAAATTAACACCTACAGGTTTACACAGTAGCTAACATTGGTTTACCCCTGACCGACATCAGTCCCCTGTATCAGTGTCGGTTAGCCAAACCGGCATCGACAGAAGGTGACCGATGTCGGTCACTATCAGAAGTAGATACAAATCTATAGGATGAGTAGATTGAGCCTCTGACACCCCAAATCTCAATGAGAAGGTCACAAAGGGTAAGTAGACCTCCAGAAATATTTTCAGCTTCCTTGTCTTATTTATTATTGATTGATATTGGTGAACCATAAATATTTGAATAAGTAATGCAGGATAAAGCCCACAAGCAGTGGGAGCATGACATGGATGAGGAGACAGATTCCTTAGAGCAGAACCAGACATGGAATTTGGTTAAGTTACCAGCAGGATAAATATCATTGCAGAACAAGTGGGTTTATAGGATCAAAGAAGAAGAGGGTGGACAAAAGAGATACAAGGAAAAGCTTGTAATAAATAAATTTACATAGAAAGAAGGAATTGACTTTAGAAAAAAAAATACTCTTGTTGTTAAGATGACTTCTCTTCGTACTGTATTGAGTTTATTTATAGTAGATGACCTAAATTTAGATAAACTTGATGTCAAGACGACATTTCTTCATGGTGATTTAGAGGAAGAGATTTATATGAATCAGTCGTTTGGGTATGAAGTCAAGGGTAAGGATAAAATTGTGTGCAGATTGAAAAAGAGCCTATATGGGCTCAAGCAAGCTCCAAGGAAATGGTATATGAGGTTTGATAGTTTCATGCATGAGCATGGTTATTTGAGATGTGAATCTGACCATTGTGTTTATTTCAAGATGCTTGGAAATGGGAGCTATATTATTTTGTTACTATATGTGGATGATATGCTTATTGCAGGATCTAGTATGCAGGACATTGGTGAGCTTAAAGAAAATCTAGCTCACACATTTGCAATGAAGGATTTAGGAGCTGTAAAGAGAATCCTTAGCGTGTAAATTCACAGAGACAGGAAGAACATGAAGTTGTATTTGTCTTAGGAGCATTATATCAATAAGGTGTTGGAAAGGTTTAATTTGTAAAATTCAAAACCTATAAGTACACCTATGGCTAGACACTTCAAATTGAGAAAAGATCAGTGTCCTACATCACACGAGGAGGTTGAGTACATGACACGAGTTCCATATGCTTCAGCAGTTGGGAGCTTGATGTATGTTATGGTTTGTACCAGACCAGACATTGCACATACAGTGGGAGTAGTGAACAGATTTACGGCTAATCTAGGTAAAGAGCATTGGAAAGTAGTCCAATGGATTCTCAGGTATTTGAGAGGGACATCTAGTATGCAGTTATGCTATGGAGGTTCAGATACTTCTTTACATGGATATGTGGATTCAGACATGGTTGGTGATTTGGATGGCAGGAGGAACACCACTGGATATGTTTTCACAGTAGGTGGCACGAAAACTAGTTGGATTTCTAGATTGTAGAAGGTTTTGGCCCTGTCTACTATAGAGACTGAGTATATTGTAGCTACAGAAGCCTACAAAAGCTAACAAGGAGATGATTTGGATGAGTAGGTTTATGGAAGAGTTGGGAAAGGAACAAGAGGATTGCAGATTGTACAGTGATAGTCAAAGTGCAATTGATCTGGAAAAGAACTCAACGTTTCATTCTAGAATGAAACACATTTAATTGAGATATCACTTCATACAACAGGTATTGGAGGATGGGCAACTGAAGTTGGAGAAAATTCATACAAAGGAAAATCCTGCAGATATGCTAACAAAGCTGTTGGCAAAGGAGAAGTTGGAGCTACACTCCACTTCTGTTGGTCTTCAAGTTTGAGACTTGAGGAGGGAGAAATAGGCCAAGGAAAGGATTATAGGAAGGAGTTGTATGGTGCAGTGCAATAATTTATCTCCAAGTGGGAGATTTTTGAGTTGTGGAGCTTAATTTCTTCACTTGACATGCTTTTACAGACTTGTTGGAATACACAGTAATCAACGTCGATTGACGAACCGCCGTTGGTCACCCATGGACCGGTATTGGTCAGGCAAGGAGGAACCGACATTGGTTAGGGCTAATCGACATTGGTTAAGGCTAACCGACATCGGTTTCCTGTATGTGACTATTATAATTAAGTTACAGGAATTAGATCTATCTTTAGTTGTAAAGTGAATCTAATGGTTGTAATTGCATAGCTAAAGTGCCCTAAGATTGTAGATGCATATATAAGCATAAAGCTAGGGTTTTCGAAGAGAGATTCAATTGAAAATTAAAAGAAGTTTCCTTTTGAGAGAAAAAGAGAAATTTGTAGAGAAGAAACTACAGGAAATCCAAGAAGGTGTGGAAGATTGCAAATCTTCATTGTATTTCCTCTGTGATGATAAATTGGCTACTTCTTGGTGGATGTAGCCCTCATTGGGTGAACCACATTAAATCTTGTGTATTGTTTCTTCTTGTTTATTTCCATATTGATTTCTTTTATGCTTAGATCTGATTAATATATCTGTACAATCGGTGTTGTAACCCCAAAATCTCAGACAGAGCTTACACAACCCAGTTCCAACCTTTCCAACTGAGAATTAGTCCACATCTCCTGATATAAGCTAATTCACTCTTATCTCCTATCTTACAAACTTTCTTGTATTTTGCATGCTAGATATTTCTTATTACTATTATATTTGTTTGATCTCAATCTTGTGATTAAGATTTAAATTTCTTTAAATCATTTAGTGAACCCGATCCCTTGCATGATCTTTAACGGATCAATTCTTCTCCAAACCCAAATCCTAGTTGCATTAGGGTTCATCTCTGCATTTTATCTTTATATCGAAACCTTATTTTCATCTATCATCTACCATAAATTACATCTACAAAAGTTTTCCTAGGGTTTCATGCTTCATCCTACCCTTTGGGTCACTTTCTAGGGCTCCTAATTTTCAAAGCACCTTTTGTTTCATATCTCAAGCATAAGGACTCTATTTTCAAATTACTTTGAGGTTATTTTTCATTTTTTTACCTATTTAAGGAAAACCTCTTTTTTGCCACAAATTTGAACCCAATTTTTGGAAATTGAAAATTACACTTTTTTCCAAACCCCTTTGAGGTTTTTCTTTCAATTCATAACATTCAAAATTACCTCTTTTTGTTTTACAAAATTCAAATTATATCTTGAGATATGGTCATTTTATTCACTTGATGACAACCCCTTTTTGTTTAACATCACTCTTTGGCCTCATAATTTTCGGCTCTGTATACACTTTTCTATGTAAGTTGGTGTTATCGCTCTCATTTTTTTTCTACCATCATGGATCATCAGACTACTTCTCAAGTATCCTTGTATCATTTACTTGATAAACACCTATCATGTAGAGATACTCTCACATAAATGTGAAACAAGTATAACTCCTCTATAATACGACACCTTCCCAAGTGAATACAAATTTGAGTCATCTTTCAGCTCCTCCTATTAGTGATGGCGATGCATTCCATAAGGCTATACTAGACTCTATTCAATATTTGTACCATGACTTTCAAGATAAAGTTCAAGCCATGAATGCTACAATTATATCTCTCAAGGATGAGATACATAACCTCAAGGATACTTCTAATGCACATATTAGTTCTCTTGTTATGCATGGTGATATCTCTAAAGTAAATGATATATAATATGATGCAAATATTACATGTTCCCATGTAATTGAAGTCAAATTAATGTAATAGAAAATACCTCTTTCGTTCGATGAACATATTAAACAACATGATATCTTATTTGAGATCCTCAGTCATCAGTTATTCACTTTGCTACCTAATCATTACTATCCTCATTATCAGTTTACAAAATCTAAAGGCCAACCATTATGAAATTATCATGACATTAATGGGCATTGTGACAATGATTGCTATGGTTTACATTAGAAAATACAACAACTTGAGCATAAGGGCTTTATTTCATTTTATAAACACCATTTTTTACACATCTATCTCATGTTTTAAAATCTCAATGGGTTCCTAAATCTAATTCATCTATGACTCATGGCTTACATAATTCCATATTGAATGCCTCAAATTTTTCTATAATAAAAAAATCATCACTTGTACCTGAGTCATTGAACACCACAACACCAATAATATTAGTTGGGCGAACACAATAAGTAATTTACAAATATCTCTACTTATTTAAAGCATATTGGGATAGATTATGCAAACACACGTATTAATGACTTACTGAATGATCTATGGATATCCACAGGCATGGGCACATATAAGCTAAATCCTAAGTATAATTTTAAATAATCTTCTGGGAGAAACATGTAGATTAATCTCATGGGTAACATTGAATCATCCCTACTACTCAAATCTAACAATGGCGATGATTTTGATCCTACCACCTATTTTGATGACTATAAGAACCCTCACGAGTACTCACCAAATCTTAATATTATCAATGAATATGATGTAACTATTTCACAAGAAGCATTACAAATTTCTCACCGTCTAGAGAAAAAGTATAAAACAACACAAAAGGAAAAATATAACATCCCAATGCAATCACATGTGTCTTTTTTAACATCAATTCATCCACTTGTGTGTAGTTGTCACTGTTGTTGCAGACTCACAGCACCCCTGAATGCAAATCAGGCTTCTAGGTTGATGTTCAGGAATCTAGTGTGATTGCACAACATGGAATCCTTTCTCCAAGCATGGGACTTGTAAAGATGAGAAAATATTCTCCAGAGAAGGCTGGTTCCTATTCCTCTGTTCAGATGCACACACAAAAATGCAGAGGGTTTGCTAAAACCTAATCTAACTTGCCAAGGAGACAGGGTAAGAAAATGCATAGAATAAAACCTAAACTACAAAGGTGATGCACCGAGGAATGTTAGACACTCGTTTTGCAAATTTAACACAGACCACATAGATGCAATACAAACACCATGCACAGGTAACCAAACTGCAATAAGAGATCAAAATGACAGCAATGAATACATGAGAGGGTTGAGAGTCAATCACAACACATATGTTATTGCTCAAGAGTCGATACAGTACATTGCAGTGGCCAAGAGGCAAAAAAGACTGGCATTACAACCCATATGGGAGGTTTGAAAGCTCCACAATTTCTCTTGCAAGCGAGGGAAGAAGGGAGGATGCAAAACAAGAATGTCCGACCTCTTAAAGGAGCTCTTCTTTACAATATATATCAAGAAATGAGAGAGGGAAGAGAGAGGAAATCCAGAATCTGCCCCAACCACTTCTTGGTAGCATTTAAAAATCATCTCATTATGACAGAAGCGGCGGATCCTGGAAAAACAACGGGCTGTCTAACAGAAGCGGCGAGCTGTCTGCTGCATTAAAGTTGGTTGTTGAAGCATTACTTCTGTCTATCACCACATGTCAGAGATGTTTTCTTAATTTTCTCCCTCCAAACTACACCAAAATGTGAGATTGATCCTAGAATCATGTAGAGAATTTCAATAGCTTTCTGTTGATATAAAGAACGTGTAAATCCAAGCTCTGGATCGAAAGATACGAAGGTTTGAAGATTTAGGGCACAAAACAGGCAAGAACAGGTTTTAAAATCTTTTCCCGCATTCTGCCATCTGGATGACACGTGGCAGGCCCTGATTCACCGAGTAATTCCCTCTCTCCACCTTTTTGTGGGATTTTCTTGTGGGCCCCTTAAACTTGGACACATGGCACTATTTCATTGGTTCGGATCAGTGCTCGAAAACTCACCCCTTTGACTTTTTGGACCTTTTTCCTTGCGACACGTGTCATGATCTGGCTGGTCCGTGAGTCTGCCGGCTCTTTTGCATCCACCGCGTACTTTTGCCCCAGATGTCCCAGTGCTTCATAGGATAGAAACCTCTGATCCGCTCGAAATGGGCTTCCTAGTCCCTTTTCTGCTGGTGACACGTGGCGTGATCTGATTGGCTTTCGACTCCTTCGGCTATCCGCGTCCCGCGCGTCCCTTTGTCCCAAATGTCCTTGTGCTGAAGTTTCCTGTTTTGGCCGATCCAGCCAGTTCACGTCCTTCACATCCATTTGTCCCAAATGTCCCTTTTCTGTTTGGGACAAATTCTTCTAGTTCGCCCGATTCGGCCGGTTCACGTCCTTCGCGCACTCTTGTCCCGCTTGCTCCCGATAAAGGACTTGGACAAATTTTCTTTCTTTCGGCCGATTCGGGCATTTCGCGTCCATTTGTCCCAGATGTCCCTTTTTTGTTTGGGCCACCTGGAAGCTTTTCGGCTGATCCGCGCCTTCCGCGTATAATTGTTCCAACTATCCCAAAGGTGGCCTTGAGCAGGACTTAGCCAATTTTACGATTTTCTCCTGAATCAATCTACTTGCTTGGAACTAAAAAATCTGATGCATGTTATCAAATTAACTCTGGGGGGTGAAATTTGGATAACAATTTGGTGACTTTTCGGGGTCACCTGCCTGCTAGGTAGAAGATCAGTGGCCTTTTTAGTGATCCATTGGGCATGGAGTCATAAGCAATAACCTGAAATGAGCCTGATGCTGCAACTCCCTCTAC
The DNA here is from genome assembly GCA_019776745.2 of Taxus chinensis. Classification (NCBI taxonomy): domain Eukaryota; kingdom Viridiplantae; phylum Streptophyta; class Pinopsida; order Cupressales; family Taxaceae; genus Taxus; species Taxus chinensis. The sequence goes on along the minus strand of CM034156.1, from coordinate 142,952,253 downwards.
GAGAGCACGCTGAACTGTAAAAAAACTCAATCTAGGAGCGAAAAACCTGCGCCATAGCACTTAGGGAAACTGAAACCTAACTACAACAAGACAATGTGCATACACACTTAGAGGAATTGAAATCTAGGCTAATATTTACAAGGGTGAACCTTTTATTTTCAGTAGCAATGTTTGAGATAGATTCCATTTACTGGAATCTGCAGTTCTTCACCGTCCAATGAGGCCAATTGGAAAGCATTGCTACTCTTGCACTTCGTGACCATGTATGGGCCACTCCAAATGGCATCAAATTTTGAATGCCTTCCCGGTTTTTCTCTGTCCGCATCCTATTTCAACACTAGATCTCCAACTTGAAAAGATCTATCTTTGGCCTTCCTATCAAAGGTCTTCTTGATCAAAGCTTGATCCTTTTCCATTGCTTGGAATGCCTGATTTCTGATCTCTTGCAGCTCCATCAACTCTGCATACCTCACCTCCATGGGCTCAAATTCAAGTAACTCCAGCTGCTTCATGAGTTCCAATGTTGGCAACTCAAGTGACATGGGCAAGATTACCTCTCTTCCATAGACAAGCCTGAATGGAGAGTTACCTGTGGATCTTTTGGGAGTGATCCTATCAGCCCATAAGGCTGATTTCAGTTTGGTATGCCAAGACTTCTAATTTTCATCAAGAGTTCTCCTAATGATTCTTAGCAAATTTTTGTTCATGGACTCTGCCTGTCCATTACCCTGTGGGTAATAATTGGAAGAGGTGCTCAAGTAGATTCCATTCTTGAAAGCCCATTCTTTAATCTTGGAACCTACGAATGCCAATGCATTGTCTGATATGATAGTGGCCGGCACACCGAACCTGGTCACTTTTCCTTCATAAAATTCTAGTATATTAGACTCGTTTGCCTCTTTGAGCGCTACTGCTTCAGTCCACTTGGTGAAGTAGTCCGTTGCCGTGAGAATCCACTTGTGGCCTTGGCTTGAGTTTGGGTTGATGACTCCAATGAAGTCCAAACCCCATTGCATGAATGGCTGGTCAACTGAGATTGGATGCAATGGAAGGGCAGCAAGTCTTTCTTTTCCTGTGAAGAATGCACAATTCTTACACCTCTTGATCCATGCATAGCAATCACTGAAAATTTTAGGCCAATAATAACTAACCTTCATGATTTTTAGAGCTGTCACTCTTGGTGCGAAATGGCCACCAGCTGGTCCACCATGAAACTCTTCCAACACCCTTTGAATCTGATCTGTGCTAATGCATCTCAGCAGCACTCCATTCACGTCTTTCTTGAACAAAACTCCATCAACAACGGCATATGGAATAGCCTGCAACCTGAAGTGTCTTCTCTGGGTCTTGTTCATCTCTGGAGGGCATAGGCCTTTGCCTAGGAAGTGCATAATACCTTGGGTCCAACAAGGAATGGGGGAAGCATTGTCTTCTTCATGATTGCCGTTGGCTCATGGATGTCCTAGACTGTCAAAACAGCCTCTTCTTCATTGCATACTTCCTTTTGCTTCCCTAAAACCAGCTGCTCACATAGTCCTTTCCCTCTTACCAGCTTGGTGATCTTGATCTCAATGTCATACTCCATGACATGGGTGATCCAACCTGCCCTTTTCTCACTCAAATCCTTGTTGAGGAGGAAGTCCTTAACTCCAGCATGTGAGACCAGCAACTGGACCTTGTTGTTTGAGACTAAATGCTTGAATTTCTTGAAGCTTCTGATTACTGCAAGTACATGCTTTTCAATAAAAGAGTACCTTACCTCACAGTCGTCTAGGCTCTGGCTAAAAAAGGCAATCGGCTGCTCATCATTATCTTTGTTTTGCTGTACCAGAATGGCAGAAATAGTGTCATCACCTCCAAATGCATAGAGGATGAAATCCTTGGAGAAGTCTGGGTTGATGAGAGTTGGTGCTTGAGAGATAGCTTCTTTGATTGCTTCAAAACTCTCCTTGCCTTCTGCTTTCCACTTAAAATCCATGCTCTTCTTTAACATTTTGGTGATGGGCTTGACAAGGGCTGCAAAATCTGGGATAAACCTGCGGACAAAATTGATCCTTCCCAAGAAACTTTGAAGAGCCTTCTTGTGACTTGGCAGTGGCAGTGCTCTTATGGCTTCAACCCTCTCTGGATCAATTGCCAGTCCCTCTTTCGAGACAACATGGCCAAGGAGCTTTCCTTCATGTGCAAGAAAGATGCACTTCTTGGGGTTCAAAGATACTCCGAACTTTCTACACCTCTGAAACACTTGCCTGAGGTGAAAGAGATGGTCTGCTGCATTCTTTGAGAAGACAGTGATATCATCTAGATATATTAGCACTATCTTATTGATCAAGCCTTTGAATGCCATGTCCATTGCCCTTTGAAAGGTAGCACCAGCGTTGGACAACCCAAATGGCATCTTCTTGTAAGCATATGTGCCCCATTTAGTTGTGAAGGCTGTCTTGAATTGGTCTTCTTCTTTCACCATCACCTGATTATACCCTGAGTAGCCATCTAGGAGAGAGAATCTCTCTAAACCAGATACTACTTGCAATATTTGTTCCATTGAAGGAAGCGGGTAATGATCTTTGAGAGATGCTCTATTGAGGTCTCGGAAGTCCACACACAACCTGATTTCTCCACTTTTCTTCCTGACCGGAACCAAGTTAGCAACCCAGCTTGAGTGCTTGATCAGGAATATAATGCTTGCCTCTATTAGCTTATTTAGCTCTTTCTTCATTCAAGGTTCAATGTGAGGGTTAACAGGTCTCTTCTTCTACCTGATGGGCTTAGCATCTGGCTCTAATTCTATGGTATGTTGTGCCAAATTCAGATTGAATCCTCTCAAGTCTTCATAGCTCCAAGCGAAGACATCTAGAAATTCTTGACAAAGCTGTATGAAATCTGATTTCTCATGCTCAGTGGCCACTTTACCAATTTGAAGTGTTTTGCCTTCCCCAATTGGAATTGGCTCTAAATCTTCCCTCTTGACCTGTATGTTAGCCTTTTCTTTACGGAACTGGTCGTTAGGGTTGAAGATAGACTCCAACGTTACCAAACCCTTGGGAAGCTTGTTTGTCCGCAGCTGCACTACTTGATCCCCATACTGCTGCTCTAGTCTGTCCTGATTCCTAGCTGAGAATTCAGCTTCTTCTTGTAAGAAATTGACGATCTGTTGATCGTTTTCAAACACCTGCCAGCTGGTGTTATTATCTGGAACTGCTGGCCTCACAATCACATGGATATGTGGCTGTGTTTTTTCCCTTTTGATGTTGTCAACCACATAAAACGTTGCTCCAACTGCTGCGAGCCTATCCGTGGCTTCATTTTTCTTCTTGGGTATGGACACAATGTTGAAAGCTTTGAAATCCTCAATGAGGTCCCATACCCTATTCTTGTATCTCCTCAGCAAGTCGTTCTTCGTAGCATGTTGTCCTTTAACTTGGTTGACGATTAGCTCACTATCCCCGAACACCTGCAAGTTATTTATCCCTTTTTTCCTAGCCCAATGAAGTCCATGAATCAAGGCCTCATATTCAACTGTGTTGTTTGAACAAGAAAACTGGAAACGAAAAGCTGAATAATATTTGATGCCTTGAGGTGAAACAAGCATGGCTCCACCTCCTGCACCTTGCCTACTCCTTGATCCGTCAAAAAACAGCTGCCATACCTCATTGTCATCATTATGGCTTGGCTTGGTGATGCTAGGAATAGGTTGATTTTCTTCGTGTATACAATAGACTCCCAGCTCATATTCTTCTACTTCTTGATAGGGATCAAAAGCATGTATCTTGTTTGCCCATTCATCGAGAGTTAGGTCTGGGATACTTCCAACCTTGGTGTCAGCCTCATCAGTACTAGGGTGATCTTCTTGATCAAATGCTGAGCAATTGGCATTAATATGACTAGGAGTGTAAGGCTCAATATGGAAGTTTGCAATAGGTTCAGACCTAATTGTAGCCTTAGTTCCATACCTTGTTCTAAACAGCATATGAGACCAATCAGCAGACAAATACCCCCCAATCTTGGCTGTGAAGTCCCTTGACAAGCAAAGGGAAAAGAGTGGTGGAAGGTCTATGATTGATATATCTTGTCAGACAACAACATTTGGACATGCATGCAAGGTAAGACTCAAGTTTTTAATCACTCCAACTGTTGCTATTGCTGTCCCATCCAATTGCACTATCCCTTTAGATATTACTTCATATTGGAGACCCAGCTGATCAGCTATTTGCTTGGGCATCACTGAGCTACTTGCCCCGGAATCAATCACGCAATTGTGTACTAGTTTATCCCCAATGATTAATGAAACATAGAAAGGAGGGGGCTTCAACATTTTACCTTGTTGCCCTCCATGGCTTCCTTCAGGCTGGGCAGCATTTGTAAGCACTTTGTCTTGCATCTGAACCTGCTGATTCGAAGTTGTCCAATCCTTCATGGTAGCTTACAGCAGATCTCTTTGTCCTGGGATGGATAGGGATTCCCACATTGATATATTGATGTTAGTCTTCTTCATCTGTTCAATGATACTGAACGGGGATGAAGTATCCTTTTGTTGTCCCTTGGATTGCACACTTACTCCTTGCACGTGGGCAGCAACAGCTGGCATTTGAGTTGGCCTAGGGGCTATTCTTGGTTGCCCTTGTGTATTTGAAACTGGACTCTGCTTGCCAATCATTTGTGGAGCTGTGGAAGGTGGTGGATTGGCTGGGGCTAATGGCTGTTCTTCACCCAAATTTCTCCTCTTTGACCTTGTGTTGGCTGCGACACCTTGAGAAACTGCTTGATTCATGCCACAGAAATCTTCTGCTTGCCAGTTCACCAACGTGGCGTCATTTGGGGCTGATTGCTGTTGGAATGTTTCTTGTTGTTGACTGTTTCCTTGACTGCCCTCGCCCTCCACACTAGTAGTTGTCACCATCAGTGCTTGATTGAGAGCACCATTGAAACACATGGATTGGTTATGAGGCTCGTTGTATGGAAAGCACCAATCATATTCTTGGGCCATGTTATTTTGTGCTGGCACTAATGCCTTAGAGGCAGATATGGCATTTGGATTATAGGGTTGGAATGGTCTATTGGCAGGAGGCCTTACTTGGCTTTGATTTTGATTCATATTTGTAGCCTGAGTTGGTGACCTATTTTGTTGGTATGGGGGCCTAACCTGGTACTGTGCTTGAGGCTGATACGGTTTAGCAGTTTGAGCTTGCTGTCTTTTGATAGTAACCAGCTCATTTCCCAAATTTTACGACTGTTTCATGACCTCTTGGAGTTCATTTGAAGCACTAGAGGATGAAGTAGAAGTTTCGCTTGAACTTTTATTTCTAGGGGTGGGAACAGGAGCCAAAGTGGGTGCTTGACTAGTGCTTGGATTTTCTAAGTTTGGATACAAGGGCATGGGAGGCCTAGGAGCTAGTTTACCAGCTTGAATAAGATAGTTTTTTGGCTCTAATGGCAATACCATAAGCAGCAGGTAAGGTTGTGCCTCCCATAGATTGAATTAACATAGAAATATCAGAATTCAAAGCTTTAAGGTAATATAGAAAAGCACCTTCTGCTATTGGCCTGACTACCACTGGAATCCTATCCCAAGACCTTTGAAATCTGAAGTTGAAGTCAGTCAGCTGCTTTTTGGGGGCTCTCTTGATAGTTTTCAGCTGCTCTAAAAGAGACAAGTTGTCTCCCTTCTCTCCAAATTGCTCGTGAAGTGCAATACAGAGATGATTCCAGTTTGTGATAGAACCAGCTCCCAGGCTCCTAAACCATTGTAATGCTTTACCCTTAAAGGAAGATGCCAGTAACTTAACAGCCACTTGCATTTCATTGATTTCATGGATTGCACAAAGGTTAGCAATATCTTTAACATGATCACCTGGAGTAGTCTGATTTTCTCCAGTGAAGTAGGGAATGTTCTTCAAGGCTGTAATAGGAACTGGATGTTGTGCATTGAGAGCAAGTGGGATGCTGCCTATGAAGTTGATGTAGGGATTGTTCTAAGCCATTCTAATTGGTCTCAAAACCCTTGTATATTGAATGAAAGGCCTGTCAGGTGGAGGAGTTGAGAGAGTTCTGTTTGGTGGAGATGGAGACCTTTGAATCCTTCTTCCTCTTTGCCTTCTTCTTGGAGATAACTGTAGGTATTCAAACAGTGCTTCTTCTTCTCCAACTCTTGACCTTGTGGTGATTCTTCTCATGAGTTTTCAGGCTTGCACTGCTGAAACCAGTTGATTCTTCCCCTTGGAGTCACCAGATATGCAGATAATAGCTCTTATAAGCAAGAAAACTGCAGCAGATGCATATCAACTTTGCTGCAATAAAAATGAGACCTCTAAGTCCCACCGGGCATGCCAAAACTGTTGTTGCAGACTCACGGCACCCCTGGATGCAAATCAGGCTTCTAGGTTGATGTTCAGGCATCCAGTGTGATTGCACAACATGGAATCCTTTCTCCAAGTGTGGGACTTGTAAAGATGAGAAAAGATTCTCCAGAGAAGGCTGGTTCCTATTCCTCTGTTTAGATGCACACACAAAAATGTAGAGGGTTTGGTAAAATGTAATCTAACTTGCCAAGGAGACAGGGTAAGAAAATGCATAGAATAAAACCTAAACTACAAAGGTGATGCACCGAGGAATGTTAGACACTCGTTTTGAAAATTTAACACATACCACATAGATGCAATACAAACACCATGCACAGGTAACCAAACTGCAATAAGAGATCAAAATGACAGCAATGAATACATGAGAGGGTCGAGAGTCAATCACAACACATATGTTATTACTAAAGAGTCGATACAGTACATTGCAGTGGCCAAGAGGCAAAAAAGACTAGCATTACAACCCATATGGGAGGTTTGAAAGCTCCACAATTTCTCTTGCAAGCAAGGGAAGAAGGGAGGATGCAAAACAAGAATGTCTGACCTCTTAAAGGAGCTCTTCTTTACAATATATATTAAGAAATGAGAGAGGGAAGAGAGAGGAAATCCAGAATCTGTGCCAACCACTTCTTGGTAGCATTTAAAAATCATCTCATTATGACAGAAGTGGCGGATCCTGGCAAAACAACGGGCTGTCTAACAGGAGTGGCGAGCTGTCTGCTACATTAAAGTTGGTTGTTGAAGCATTACTTCTGTCTATCACCACGCGTCAGAGATTTTTTCTTAATTTTCTCCCTCAAAACTGCACCAAAATGTGAGATTGATCCCAGAATCATGTAGATAATTTCAACAACTTTCCGTTGATATAAAGAACGTGTAAATCCGAGCTCTGGATCAAAAGATACGAAGGTCTAAAGATTTAGGGCAAAAAACATGCAAGAACAGGTTTTAAAATCTTTTCCCACGTTCTGCCATCTGGACGACACGTGGCAGGCCCTGATTCAATGAGTAATTCCCTCTCTCCACCTTTTCGCGGGATTTTCTTGTGGGCCCCTTAAACTTGGACACGTGGCACTATTTCATTGGTTCGGATCAGTGCTCGAAAACTCGCCCCTTTGACTTTTTAGACCTTTTTCCTTGCAACACGTGTCATGATCTGGCTGGTCCGCGAGTCTGCCGGCTCTTTCGCGTCCACCGCGTCCTTTTGCCCCAGATGTCCCAGTGCTTCGCGGGACAGAAACCTCCGATCCGCCCAAAATGGGCTTCCTCGTCCCTTTTCTGCCGGTGACACGTGGCGTGATCTGATTGGCTTTCGGCTCCTTCGGCTATCCGCGTCCCGCACGTCCCTTTTTCCCAAATGTCCTTGTGCTAAAGTTTCCTGTTTTGGTCGATCCGGCCGGTTCACGTCCTTCATGTTCATTTGTCCCAAATGTCCCTTTTCTGTTTGGGACAAATTCTTCCAGTTCGCGTCCTTCGCGCACTCTTGTCCCGCTTGCTCCCGGTAAAGGACTTGGACAAATTTTCTTTCTTTCGGCCGATTCGGGCATTTCGCGTCCATTTTTCCCAGATGTCCCTTTTCTGTTTGGGCCGCCTGGAAGCTTTTCAGCCAATCCGCGCCTTCTGCGTATAATTGTTCCAACTGTCCCAAAGGTGGCCTTGAGCAGGACTTAGCCAATTTTACGATTTTCTCCTGAATCAATCTACTTGCTTGGAACTAAAAACTCTAACGCATGTTATCAAATTAACTTTGGGGGGTGAAATTTGGATAACAATCACCTTTATCTATAGATAGATCACTATAGTATTCACATTTGGGGGCATCTTGTTATGCCCTTAATTATATATCTTACATGGGATGGATATAACCAACTTGTGGTTATCATTACTTCTTATCATGATGTATCTATTTTATATATGATATATTATCGTTAGTAGGTCTTCCTTGCCAATGGCAATATCATAGGAATAGTATACATAGGGGTTATAGGTAGTGGATGATCATCATATTGAGTATTTGAGTCTTATTGTATGTTTTCGAGGTTTCCCCCTCGAAGTGGCTAAGCTATTATACTTTCATATTGAGAGACTGTATTTGCAATATTATGTTATTTTGTGTTCCATTGCTAGTGATAATCATAATTAATCAAATAATTTCATTACAAGTGGTATCAAATCTTGATCTTGGCCAAGATGACGTCAAACCCTAATTGTGAAGGTTTGGCTATATCTCAATATTGGTAGTGAATTTTTCTGCAATTTTTTTTGTGGTGAGGCGAAATAAGTCAAGTAAGCTTCTCTCCAAATTTCAATAAGTTTTGACTTGTTTTTCAAAATTTATTATGGTTCTATATTTATTCATAATTTGGCTCCCTAGGGCATAATTTTTGGAAATTTTTCAAATTTCTTATATTTTCGGAAACCCCTCCAAAAAATAGCTAGGGTTTCTGTTTTATAAATTCCTATATTCGGCCAAAAAAATTATGAAACCCTAAACCCTAAAATTCTGCCCTATTAAGTCTACCCCTAGGCCCACATCCTTCGTCATGGCTGGTAGATCTACCCGAGGCCAAGGAAAAGGACAAGAAACTCCATGAATGACCCCAAATAAGGAAGATATGGCTTCAGATTCTACTGGTTTGGGAGTATCTGAGGTGGTCATCCAACTTGAGGAAAGGGTAAACAATATGGTGAGTAAGGATGACCTTAATGTTGAGCTTCATCAACTGAAAGGTAGCCTTAGGAGTGAGATTCAGAAGGATTTTCATGCAATGCAGCAGGATTTGTTGAATGCTATTTCTAATACAACTTCCAATGCTAGTCATATGGGTTCTACTAGAAATGGTCACACAAATCCAAATCACTCAAATCAGGGAGGATCCTTTAATCATTCAAGTGGATCTTCTCACCAATGGAGGGGCATGATTCCAAAAGTTGAAATGCATAAATTTGATGGAAAGGATCCACTCAATTAGATTACCCAAATGGAAAATTTCTTTCATCTCCATCAGATCCCAGGAGGACAAAAGGTAACTGTGGCATCCTTATACCTAGAACCTGATCAATTTGTTTGGTATCATTGGTTATGTGCTCAAAGGTAGAAGAATGGCCTAAATTTCACCTAAGTGTTCACTGAAGATCTTTAATTACACTATAGTTCTAGTGTTTCTGAGAATTACTTCAACCAATTAGCAAAGTTACGCCAAACTGGTTCAGTTAAGGAGTATGTCCATCAATTCCAAACTTTGTCCTTGCGTGTGGAGGATATTACAGAAGAGTATTTGAATGACCTATTTCTTGGGGGTCTTAAGGACCACATTGAGCATGAGGTACGCATGTTTAAACCAATCAAGGTTTTCTGATTCTATTATCATGGCATGTCGAGTAGAGGAAAAATTTCTTTCCAGTAGAAGGCAGACCTTTCTATTAAATAAAAGATCGTAACACCTTATCTCCTTCTTACCCTCAGCCAATTCGGTTGACACCTCAAAAAATTGAAGAAAAAAGAGCCAAAGGGTTATGCTTTAACTGTGATAGAAAATATGGACCAAATCATAAATGTTTTGAGAAAAAATTGTTCTACATTGAAGGATTTGGTGATGAGGAAGAATATGAGGCAACATCAACATAGGAAGTGGAAACCATTAGAGGAAGAATCTGGAGATCCTCAACCCACTATTTCATGCCATGCTCTATCAGGTATTAGTACTCCTCAAACACTTCAAGTTATTGGCTATCTCAAGAAGAAGAAGGTAACAATACTTGATTGATTCAGGGAGCACACATAATTTCATCAATCATAAGTTGGCAACAAGACTAAATTGTTTCATCTACCTAGCACCTGAATTTCAAGTAATGATTGCAGATGGTGGCACAGTCCAATGTTCAGGTAAATGCCATAAATTCAAAATCATGATGGGTGACTACACATTGGAATCTATGATGTTTGCTATTCCCATGGGTGGAGATGATATTGTCTTAGGTGTTCAGTGGCTCACAACCTTGGGCACCATAGAGATAAATTTCCAAGAATTGTTCATGCACTTTCAACCTGAGGGTAAAAAATTTGAACTTCGAGGTCTACAAGCTAAAGATCCTCTAGTGGTGAGTTCTCACCAAATGCAGAAGATTATTAAAAAGGGGTCTGAAGGTTTTGTAGCACGATTATTCTTTATAGAAGTCCAAAAACAAATGAAGGTATTGCATTTTGATATTCAAAAGGTTATTAATCAACATGTGGTTTTCTTCAAGGAACCAAGAGGATTGCCACCTGAAAGAGACAATGATCATGTCATTTAGTTGATTCCAGGAAGCCAACCCCCAAACATCAAGCCTTATAGATATCCATATGTGCAAAATAGTGAGATCGAGAAGATGGTGGAGGAAATGTTGGAAATGGGTATTATTCGTCACAGTCAGAGTGCCTATTCTGCTCCCAGTGGTGATGGTGCATACGCAAGGATGGAAGATGGTACATGTGTCCTAGAGTACAGAGAGCTAAACAAGTTCACTATCAAAGATATGTTTCCTATTCCTAGAATTGATGATTTCTTAGATGAGTTGCATGGTGCCATTTATTTACAAAACTAGGTCTATGTTTTGGGTATCACCAAATTATAGTAAAGAAAGAAGATATTCATAAGACAACTTTCAGAACTCATCAAGGCCATTATGAAATTCCTAGTGATGTCATTTGGCCTTACCAATGATCCCTCCACATTCCAAAGCTTGATGAATTCAGTATTTAGACCATTCCTAAGAAATTTTGTATTAGTATTTTTTGATGATATACTCATCTACAACAAATCATGGGAGAAACACTTACATCATGTCAATACTAGTCTTAGAAGTCTTAGAGAAACATCAAACTTTATGCCAAGCCTTCAAAGTGTTCTTTTGGGGTACAGGAAGTGGAATACTTGGGCCATATTATTTCTCATGAAGGTGTTAAGGTGGACCCTCAGAAGATCCAGGCCATGGTGGAATGGGAAACCCCAAGAACCCTCAAAAATTACGAGGTTTCTTAGGTCTCATAGGGTATTATCATAGATTTGTAAAAAACTATGGTAGTATAGGAAACCACTCACAAAATTATTGAAAGAGGACTCCTTTTAGTGGAATGAGGAAGCATCTAGGGAATTCATTAGAAAAATTGAAGGTAGCTATGTGCACCACTCCAGTATTGGAAACTCCAAATTTCTCCAAATCTTTCATAGTTGAATGTGATGCTTCAGGAAATGGGATCAGAAGTAGTTCTAATGCAAGAAGGACACCCCATTGCATTTGAGATCCAAAAATAAAAGGAAAAAATTTGTTGAATCCCACACTATGAGAAGGAAATGATGGCAATACTACATGTAGTCAAACAATGGAGACCATACTTGATGGGTAGACACTTCAAGGTAAAAACTGATCATGATAGTTTGAAATATTTCTTGGAGCAAAGGATCTATCTTCAAAAGAACAACAAAAATGGGTCACAAAGTCTGTTGGGTTATGAATTTGAGATTGTTTATAAGAAAGGGTAAGGAAAATTGTGGTCGTTGATGCTCTATCTAGGAGGGATGACATCCACAGAAGCATTGTTATGTGCCATCTCTATACTAAATGTAGATTGGGTAGATCAAGCAAGATTGAATAATGGAAGAAAGATGCAACAACACATACTCTCATTCAGAATATCTAGGAAGATCCATCCATATGAAATCAATTTATATGGAAAGGGGATTACATTGTGGTATAAAGACATGTTATATCTATGTAAGAATTCTACACTTAAACACCATGTTCTTTCAGAGATACATTCTTCTCCCTGCTAGGTGGTCATGCTGGGTTCCTGAAAACTTATCATAGAGTTAAGAAGGATTTCTTTTGGGAGGGGTTGAAAGGAGATGTTCAAAATTTTGTGGCAGAATGTTTGGTTTGCCAACAAAATAAGGGTGAGACCATTAAGACACATGGTCTTCTCCAACCTTATCCATTCCTAGTGAGAGATGGGAAGAGGTATTAATGGATTTCATCACAGGATTACCTAAATCAGAAGGGAAAAGTGTCATCATGGTCGTGGTGGATAGACTTACCAAATATGCTCATTTTTGTGCCATGGCTCATCCTTTCATAGCTAGTATAGTTTCCATCTCTTTTATGGATACAGTTCAAAAGCTCCATGGCACACCCAAAATTATAGTAAGTGATCATGATCCAATATTTACAAGTAATTTTTGGACTGATTTTTTCTCTTGTTTGGGTACTCAACTAGCCCAGATTTCATCTTATCATCCTCAATCAGATGGGAAAACTGAGGTGGTAAATAAATATTTAGAGGGATATCTTCGATGTTTTACTTTTTATAAATAAGAAAGTTGGGTGCAATGGTTTCCACTTGCAAAATGGTGGTATAATTCTTCATTTCATACCTCCTCCAAAATGTCTCCATTTTTAGCACTTTATGGTTACCATCCTCTATCACTCATATCTCAGCTTGAAGGTCAAACTCGAAGGTGAGAGTAGTTGAATAACACATTCAACACCAACATGAGGTACTCTCTAGTCTTAGAGAAAATTTGGCAAGGGCACAAAACAGGTATGAAACAACAGGCTGATCAACATCGTAGTGAGTGACACTTTAAAGAGGGAAACTTTGTTTTTGTATAGGTTACATCCATATAAGCAGTTATCGTTAAAACAACAAAAGAAGGATAACAAGCTTTCTCCTAAATACTATGGTCCTTACAGAGTTTTACAGAAAATTGGTACTGTGGCATATAAACTAGAGCTCCCTCCAGGAAGTAGAATACATCCAGTTATTCCATGTTTCTTGCTTAAAGAAAGTTATTGGGCAGCAAATTTCCATCCCAGTCAGTGCTTCTAGAACTTGACGAGGAAGGAAGGATCATATTGGAACCTAAAGGCATTCTTCAGACACACACCAAAAGACTGAGGACTATAGTACATTACCGAATACCTAATCAAGTGGAAGAATATGAATATTAAGGATGCATCATGGGAAGATGAAGCATTCATGTAGTAGCATCTAGGGCTTCCCAACATTGGGGAAAATGTTTCTTTGAAGGAGAGGGGCATGTTACGCCCTTAATTATATATCTTACATTGGATATGATATAGTCTGACTTATGGCTATACATAACTTCTTATCATGATGTATCTCATTTATATATGATCTATTATCATTAGTAGGTTGGCCTTTTTGATGGCCATAGCACATAGGAATAGTATATATAGAGGGTAGTTAGGTAGTATTTCATCATTATATTGAGCATTTGAGTCTTATTATATGGTTTGGAGGTTGCCCCCTCGAATTGGCGAAGCTATTCTACAATTGCATATTGAGATCATTTATCTGACAATATTGTGTTTATTTTTTGTTATAGTTATACTGCTCATATTCTGAATTTATACTAAGTAATTTCATTACAATGTTTGATCCCCTCCATGTGTCATTATCAAATGATGCTAGAATCTGGTATTGTCTAGGTTCCAAGATCTAAATGTTTAGGACTCAACAATTTAAATTTAATAGTATCTTCACCTTGCAACATATATTCAAAAATCAACCTTGCGGTCAAATTTCATCATTAGATGCTATGAATCTTCACATGATGTGAGCAAATAAAAAAAATATTGTGTTGGTTCAAGGAAACATTTTTTTAGGTGGACAAATTTGTGACATTCCTTGCCAGGTTGCTCTAGGAATCTAAGTCAACTCTACTTAACCAGTGTAGCTTTCTATGTATATATGCATGAAAACATGGATTGAAATATATAAATAATAAATACATATGATCAATGACATAGGGTAGACATGGGAACTCCACTGACCCTACGGAAAATTTTTGTAGTTATTAAAGGGGGGAATTTTACTATGAAGGTGGGAAAGGGAGTGAGAAAATACATAGGAGAAACTAATGTTGTAGGTGGAAAATTATTCCTATACACAGCTCTAGTTAGAAACTTGTAACATATGCATTTATGAGAAGAAAACAACCTATGTAAATGGCAAATAAGATGAGATAAGATTGCAAACTCAAAAGTTTATAAAATCTCCTCATCAAAAAGGCTACAAAATCCTTCTTCTTGTATTGATTCTTAAACAGAAGTTGTACATAATGTGGGAATGGAAGGAATTTGAGAATGGAGGAAAGTAGAAGAAAAATGGCTATTTCCTTTGCTTTTCTCCCGGTACAATGCACTCATCAAGTTTACAAGATCAATTGCACCAATACCATTTACAATGGTGTGAAGAAGCCATTAAATATATTTGCAAGAAACAGTTACTCAATTCTTCTTTGTTAGAGGATAAAACGGTTTAACAATAATTTTCAATCATTCGCGTCCGTTCACCATTCAATGATTCGTGAAGAAACACTAATGGTGGAAAAACTTGAATTTTCATAATGTAACCTTTACACTCATTTTGTAACTTTTAATTTGAACCGTTCATCTTGCCTTTGAAACTTTAAACTAGAGCCGTCCACGTGGGAGAAATTTACTGGAGCAGGTGTGGAGGATGCCTTTTGCATTTTTGTGACTTTATAGAGATTAAAACATTTTTTTACATTTTTTTGTCCGCCCACCTACTTTTGATATAATCTTGACACGTGGCTTCACTATTGGCAAACAGGAATTGTGGGCATTACTTGCTTATGAATTTTAGCCCAATTTTCAAAGAGAGCTCAAAAGACTCAAAGTTTCTCTGCATAACCCGCCAACCTACTTTGACTCTTCGATGCGGGCTCAAAATTTAAATTTATCCCTTGATAGGATACACATGGCTCGTGGAGCTAAAAGGCTCCGATTTCCACCTCCCCATTTTCAGACTTTTTTACATGCAGGCTCAACATTTGAAATTTCCCTCATAGCATGATCGTGGGCTAATGGGTCACTTTGACTTTTCAACTATTATACAAAGAGGCTCAAAACCAAGAGTTCTCCATCGACCCACTTCTCCTTTGTGTTTGGCGATTGCAGGTCACTTTTTGAGTTTTTTCCCTCTATTGAAAAAGGCTTAAATAAACTCAAAAGGCTGTCCGACCGATCTGCACCCTTGTTTGACTCTTTTGATGAAGGAATCAACATTTGACATTTTTTCCTCATAGCATGATCAGGGTTGTGGGTCACTTTATGACTTTTCATGCACCTTTTTACATAAAATGGCTCAAAAACTACAAATTTCTCCATCAGAACCATTTCCTAATTAGATATGTCCATGTACTCATGGATAATGGAGCCAAAATTTTATCTAGGGAAGATGAACACTTGTCATTCCCAACTATGGAAAAAATGCAGAGAAGAAGAAAACTGTCTACCACTTTCAGTGCCTAGTATTTTCAAATTTCTTTCATGAAAACAACAAGGAATTGAAAACAATACAAGGTTTGATGATCCATGGCCATAGAAAGATAGCACAATTTCATGTTACCATGAGGACAATAATAAAATTTTTCACATGCGTCTAGACATCTGGAAAACGGGAAAATTTATCAAAACGTGCAGATTCACCAAACATTCTAAACAGAGTGTAAAGCACAAATTTCTCTATCCTATTGGACTATGCTACTTTACGTCAAGCACTGTCTGGATTGGTCGGTAACACTAATTATGTCGAATTATCAGCTTAGTAACATGTAGGGGATAATGTTGAGGGCTACACCAGTAGCTTTCTATATCGTTGATTGGATCGTATAGCATGTATTCATGTTATACTATTCTGATGCCATACATAATACTAGTTATCCATGTGGCATATAGAATTCATAATGATGCCCATACCATTATTCCATGCAAACATGCACATTCACGGTGGCATATATTTTTCTAGGTGAACTGAGTAATCACTGTATAAGTTTTGTCCATTGACATAACATGCTAGGTATTGTTGTTCGGACCAGTAACATGTAAGAATTCCATATTTGGTTGGTAGTATGTAAATTTTCTTTTTTTCTCAGCCATTCAAGAGTATATCATCTGTTAATGTTATAAAAAAATCATTCCAACTTTCATGAAACAAATTTATACTTTGTGGCATTCAATCAGTGGTTCTCTAAAAATTCTAGCAAATGAGTCATGTCTAGCGTATCTCTTGTAGGGAGCCTACAAAATTCTAACCATAGTTATAAAATTTACTTGAAATAGTATATATATTGGTCACAATGAGTCATCAATATAAATATAGTGAGTTGATGCCCTATATAACAAAAATATGAGTTTGGTTCCAACTTTTTTTTAAGGGCTAAGAAAAGTAAATGTTGTAAACCAAATCCTAAATTTGAATAAGTAACCCATATTTTCTAACTAGCTGACTGGATATGTGTAGGAATGATCATGGAAAGTAGATTATGGTTCCACTTATGATATTATTACATCCTACCATGCTATGCACAATGACTAATACTAATATAGCTAAGCCTTTTCCATAGTCAACTTAATATGTAGTGTAAGCATAACATTGTCACCATGCACATTGGGGCCTCATATGGGATATACATTGACTATAATATTTTATTTAATGATGCAGTTAAGTTTTAACATTCCTTGTATGGGTCGTGCTCATGATGGTTCATACCCATACACCCCAAGTGTAGTGGATAAGCGATAATCTGATGACTATTATATCACATAATCCTAGTAGATCCAAGTATCCATACAATGGAATAGTACATAGTGAGTATTACAACACTATAAGAGGGACTAATGATAATGTCAGTGTTTTGTCTTACAAGTCAACAATTGGGCCAATTATTTCTTAGTGTAACCATAGATGAACTTAAGCATATTACATGAGCGGTGAGCGCTAGTGTCCCACATGGGTGGTTTAGTCCTGAGGTATTAACCATGAAACACTAGGTCTATAATCTTCAGGGTAGAAACATGAAAACCACGAATGATCATACATGTATGCCAACTAAAATTATTTGTCCATATTAGTATCTAACAACATTAATTACTGAATGTGAAATTGACCATAGTAGTAATAGTACCAGATCATAATTTCCATTGACATGATTATAAGGAGTCTCGAGGTACATCATGGGAGACATTGGTGCACTTCTAAATTCACGATTTAACATGTGGCCATGTGTGTCTATTAAGATTTGTCATTCATCACTAGTATTGGTATTGTTACCCATTGGGGAAGTGCCTTAATGGTTGGAGTAGCATTAACATCCAACAAGATCTCCCAATGGTAGAACCTTGATGACATGACACATAAATTATTAGTTTAGTGACATGATGCTCAAATCCTTAGTTTAGTGAAAGGATGCTCAAATCCTCAGTTTAGCAATAGGACACCTAATTAATTAGTACCATGCCAACCATCTTCAAGGAAAAAATAGATAAGAGAAACTCTATCTCTTCTCTCATGACACACATGTGTACTCTATCCTTGATTCACTTGTTTTTTAATAAGCATTTCTATTTTCACATTTACTAAGTTAAAGTTAAATCTCATTTATCATCAACATTGACTACAATTATCTTCTTTTGTAGGTTTAACCTTACTCTGATGAAATACAATGTAGAAATGGAACAAGGAACAATATCAAAGCACAAGGAACTCTGGTAAAGGCAATATTCAAGGAATAAACACAAGCATAAGTTCTATTACATACATGAGGTCACCCCTAGGAGCCTTATCCTCTTATAGATTTCATGATACACATTTTTTATAATCTCCATTCGACATGCTATCAAACACAATCCTCATTTGACATGCTATTAGTTACAACTCCCTTCAACTCTCCATAAGGTATGCTATTCTTATCTACTTTATGCTACCAATATTCATTCACCAACATAAAGTGGGGGAAAATTTATTCAAAAAATCACACACTTACTATTTACATCACACCTCTAAGTATGTTATTATATCCATGAATCCTAGGTAAGAAAACTAGATATTAACAACACTTACTTTTCTTTTACATTGTTTTATCCCTTTTGGTACTCTTGACATTTGCTTTTCTGAAATGGTCAATTTAATTTTGGAAATTAGACAACACGTGACCCAACTTTGTATTTCCTATTTTGTCCTTTGAGAATCCTAGACATAACCACCCATTAGGGACAGGAGTGCCTAGGCACTATTGTCTGTTTTGGGTGCTTCTATCCTTTTCCCTCTCTTTTTCAAGTTTGAAATGCCACATCATTTTTTATCTTTTCTAAACTCTCTCTTATCACTTTGGGTCGACCTTTTTAGTTTTTAATGAATAAATTCAAACAAAATAATCACATATATATACATGACTTATTGACCATTATTAGGGGCAAGACGATAACTTATATTATCACTTACTATCTACTACTTGCACAAAGAGAAACATTCAAGGATTGCATTTGGGTTGCATTATTCATTACATAAGAGGAATTATTTCTGAATTCCATTACACACATTCATATTGGGAGAAAATTAGGTGTATCCCATTATCATGGTGTGATTGGTACAAGGGAAACCTAGCTTTAAGGGAAATAATTCAATCACACACACACTAGAACGACATAGATTCTGAAATGTAGTGTAGTGCTTAGTGAAAATCACATTGGGGTTACTGCCGAGGTCATTCTAACTTAAACATATACATTATTTATTCCATTTAATATTTTCCTGAGCCTTGTGTAGGTATCTATGGTTTTTTTTGTAGGAACATGTGTGACCTATGAGCCCTACAGTAGATTTGAAGTGACAAACAATGAAAGGAAGAAGATAAGTTCAAACCCTGAAAAGAGCAAAAGTAAAGCTCTTTCTAGGACACTAACACCCATATCAGAAACTAGTGCCCAGGGCGGTCCTGTCCTAGTTTCAAAAAAATTATCTGAAGAGGTTCTATATTCTAGTTTCTCAGCCAGAACTTGCACAACCTAGTTCCAGGATTTCCAGCCTATTTTCCAGCCCATAATCAGTCTAGATCTCCTAAAACAAGCTAAGCCACTCTTATATTCTATCTTGCATACTTGCTGGTAATTTCCATGCTATATCTTGGGTATTATTGTTATATTCATTTGATCTCACTCATCTAATTACAATTTAAATTTATTTAAATCATATGTATATAAATATATATAAATTTATTCTTTGTGTAATGTATATATATATTTATATGTACATGTTTATGCATATGTGCGTGTGCGTGTGCATGTGCGTGTGTGCGTGGAGGGAGGGGATGGGGAGGGTGTGTTGTGTGTGTATATATAGTATGTATATGGGAGTGGGGCTGGAGATGTGGGCGAGAGTGGAGGTGGGGGAAGGAGAGGTGTGTGCTTGTGTTTTATGTGTGTACACACACACATGTACATACATACATAAATACATGTATATTATATTATATATACACATGTGTATACACATACATACATATATACATATACACACATATACATATACATATGTATGTGTGTACATATATATGTATATATGTGTGTGTATGCACATGTATACATATACACACATATGTATATGCATACACATATGTATACAATTCATACACACACATGTATGCACATACATACATACATACATACATACATATTTGTGTATGTATATGTATACATGTGTATACACATATATACATATTTAGATATATACATGCACATGTACACATGTACATGCACACACACACACACATATGCATATGTATAATATATGTGTGTGTATACATATACCTATACATATACATATAATATAAAATGTATGGATGTATGTATGTATGTGTATACACACACATATATAGGGTAGGGGTATATAGATAGGTCTTCGACCATCCATTTACCCTATTGATAGAAATGGCTCTTGAGAGGGCCCTATCTCTATATGGTTGAAGTTATGCCCGGCCCATGGTGATCTTTCTTGAACTGGATGATCGGAGCGCACAAAACAAATACACACACACACACACCTCATCCCCACAACTCTACCCTCACCTACAACCTCATGTGCATATTATATATGTACACACACAACACATCCTCCTTCCCTCCTCGCTAACCCCCTGCACCCCCCCGCCCCCCCACACACAATTATATATATACACTCACAAACAAATATTCTTATCCTCTTTATCTCTAATAGTTGCAGTATTTGAAGCTTGAAGAAAATTACATAAGTTTTAGGGCCTATATTATACTAGAAAATGGGTAAATTATCTTGATATTTTCCAATCCCCTCAATGATCTATAATATTGAAAATAATGCACCAATGATTGTAGTAATTCATCAGCCGTGGAAATTGGTGCAATGCAATGGTTCTCTATTACAAATTTCAATGTGTTATACCATAAATTTGGTTTGAGGTGCTTGGGAATGTCAATTATTGAACCTTTTTAAACAATTGGACGAGTATCACATATTTGACTCATTTGGTATACATTTCCACCATTCTGATCAGTCTGAAGTTTTCTAGGTCAACTCCATTTGCCCAATCTCCACATTCAAGACCATGTGCAATCCATATAGAATCCCTATATTAGTTACACAAATATTTACACTCCAAAAATTATAAGATGTGATAAAAGAAAATATATGATGTAAGGGTTTATAACATGGATTTATTCTAAAATAATTAATTAACATTAATCATGCACATACAAAATAACACATTAATACTTACAATTTTGTGAAAATGAAAATATGATTACTTGAGACACACCAAGGGATAAGTACTTAGTTATGCAGAGTTATATACGGAGAATTTGAGTTACAGACTATATAAATGAATTATTACGAGCCTAAAATTACTTCATCTCTAAAATTACAACTGAAAACTACCTTTGTCAAGGACTGTACAAATTTGTCTAAATTGTGGTATGGGTTTTACCTCTTTTATAAGGTTTCAGATCTACTGATAGTAGGGTTTTGTAACTTCTCCCTCCCTTGTATTTCTTGGAAATTATTTTCATGATATGTTTTCAGATTTAACACAACTTTGATATAAATCTCTATTGACCTACAACAATTGGAAACCCTAGATACGTGTAATACCCTTCATCAAATCATTAAATAACAAAAGGAGAAATCAATATGTGGGTAAAGCTAGACTCCCTTTTTGATCAACCCATATTGAACCAATCCAAGTGTTACACTACATCCCCTCGAGAGGGATCAAGCCTAATGTAATTCTCCTAGTTTGTGTGCAAGTAGTATATGCAATCTAATTCAACCCATGTATGTTCCCTTGTATCTCTTGATACAAATATAATAGGATAACTATAGAGTAGGGAATGCACATAACATATTAGTTGTGTAATGTGGTGTGATTTAGCTACTAGACTAAATTTTTCTATCCCTTGAATACCTTTGATAATGCTTATAGTGACTTGCGTATGAGTACACAAAGATGTGCCTCACTTTTTGACATTTGGCTTGGTTTAACAGATTCCACATAGGTTATAGTCATAACATATATAGCTATAAATATACGACTATAATTTTTACAACCATAACACATGTGGCCTAAAAAAGGTTAGGGTCATTCTTACATGGCCTATAAAGGGTTACGACTATAACTTGTTATGACCATAAGAGTTATATTCGTAACATAATGACCGTAAATCTTATAGTTGTAACAATTCATGAATGTAACATCTCTTTATAAAAGACAAAATTACTATTGACATCAATTTTTAGTGTAAGGTGCTATGAATGAGGTTTTTGGTTAAGGAATTTCGAGCATTATCTATGAGTGTTTGTGGTAGGTTTTTGTTGGTGGGTATTTATTAAAAAGTGTTTCCTAGGGGAGTTTGGATGAGTTTTTTTAGTAGGTGGTTGTGTGTGGTGATTTTTCAGTATGCAAAGATCACTTTGGTTTTCTATGCATGTTTTATTTCTATTTTAGTAAAAATGAACCTTTATTGTTTTTGGTTTTGTGTGGTTTAGTTATGATGAGCCATTTTTTGTTTTCTATTTAGTTAAAACTTATTTTATTTTTGTTCTATTTAAACAAACCGTTTTCTATTTTTCCGTAGTTTAAAAAACCCCTTATCTATTTCTATTTCAATTAAAATGAGCAGTTTTCTATTTCTATTTGGTTAAAAATGAGTTTTTGTTCCGATTAAAATAAACCCTTTCTATTTCTATTTCATTTAAAATGAACCCTCTTTATTTTTATTTCATTTAAATTGAACCTTTATCTATTTTTGTTTTAGTTAAAACAAACCCTTTCGATTTCTGTTTTAATTAAAATGAACCCTTTCTATTTTGTTTGAATTAAAAACCCTTTCTATGTTTGTTTCATTTAAACCAAACCCTTCTCTATTTTAATTTTTGTTAAAACGAACTGTCGACACTAAAATTTTCCTCTGTAATTTCTATTTCATTAATGTATGTATTAGGAATAGGATGTTGTTAAGTGTAATTAGTAGTAGCGTCCGATAGAAGATAACGGCGCTGCCAGTACGACGCCGCCAAAAATGTATAGTACGGGTAATAGTCAAAAGTACAATAGGAATGTTGTGGTAAAAAGTAAATATTTGTCGTAAGTGGTCCGGTAATGTTAAAATGTCAAAGTTGGGGGTAAGTAGAGAAGTAGGGTCTACATGATTAGGAATTAGAAATATTATATTGGTAATAAGGACAAGGAGTGAGGTCATAAATATTTTGTGTATTTTATTTGTAAAAAGTCTAAAAATGTGGAACCCATGTGAAATGATAAGGTTTATCTTATCTTAAAAGATAAGCTTACATGTACAGATAAGAGTTAAGGTATGGAATATGATTCGTCAGAGTGGATTTCTTATCCTATCTTAGAGATAAGATGGATAAGCCTGGAAGTTCTATAAATAAAGAGGCCACCCCCCCTCATTTAGCATAGAAGGAAGTAGTGAGAAATATTGTATGAGTAAGTGTGTAAAGGAAGCCATCATTTTGAAGGTGTGTTATAGAAGCCATTAAGAGGTGTAATTTTGAAGTTTCTCCATAATTATTGTTGGAAGGCAAGTGAAGTCAATAACACTTGAAGTACCTCATGGGTGAGATTGTAACAATTTCATGTTGATATTATAATTTACACTGATATTTCAGATTTATCATCATTCCTTCTTATCATAGTCTATGGTATTCTTGTGTTATGTTTGTTGTTGTGTTTCCAGATTACATCCACCAAACTAAAGGTTGTGCATTAGTAAATAATCATATCACGAGGAGTTCCCGGTGAAGAATTATCATAGTGCCGGATTGGTGATGACAGAACCCTTTCTGTTTATGTTTTAGATGAAACAAACTCTTTATGTTTTTATTAAATATGAAACAAACCCTTTTTATTCATGTTTTACTATCATGTTAAATGTCTAACATGCAAAATTTAAAATTTTGGTAATGACAACCAAACCCCACTTGAAATTCCCTTTCCTAGGAAATGTAAACCTTTCACCCGACCAACATTTTAATTATGTAACCCTCATTCTAGTTGAGAGGAATGTGTTAACATTATTTTCAAGTGTGTTTTATGTGTGGACAAGCGCACCTAGCTTGATTCATGAAGGCACTGAGATTTATGAAAGAACAATGCTCTCAGAGGCTTCAAAAGGGCTATTTTAGTCTTCTCATCATAGAAGGATATTCCCCAGAAGCTAAATGAAAGGGAAAAACCCATCCAAATGTTGTGTAAGAGAGTAATAAGATGATATAAGGTAGTTTATGAATTTTTTGTGGAGCCATGGTAGGTTGGGAAACTTTCAAGCAAAACTAAGTCTTTTTGGGAAAGGCACTGAGAAAAACTTGTTTCAAATGAGCTAGTCACCTTGTTTGAAGGGTTTCAGGAGCCTCATGAAGTGTTGGCATCTCATATCCCAAGAATTGGAAATAAGAAAAAGCCTACTTCATGATGCAATAATTAAGATAGAATTCTGGGAGTATAAAAATGCAAAAAATTGTCCATCAGTACATCACACGAGTCTTTCTACAAGGTGAAACTTGCTTGAAGGGTTTAAGACACCTTGAGAAGTTTTAGGAGAATAAAAAAGGTAAAAAATGGAGTAAATTGGGCCTTCCTCTTGGTCCATGTGTTTTATTTGTTCATTCTCATTCTAAACTCCAATGATAACTTAGCTTACTGACGCACACACATAGGCAAAAATGGAAAGTGGACTGAAAAGGAAAATTTCAAGCTGAATAAGGTCTTTAAAATGGTGTGGATGGATTTAGTGGGTCCTTTAGAGGAAAAATCATATAATTTTGGGCCTCCTAACTCTATGTTTTACTCTTGGGCTTGAAAAACCACTCCTTCAGCTATTTTCACGATGAGATTGATGATGTCAACATTCCAAGAAGCTTGGGAAGAGTTTTGGAGGCTTGATGTCCCTTTTTGCCTTGGTGCAAGGGGACATGGGGGACACCAAAATTTTCTCCCTCATTGAGTGTTATGTTTTGCTACTTAAATGTCAACTTAAGGTGTTAGAAACATATTATAAGCTCACCTTAAGTTGGATTTTGACCACTTTTCATGACAAATGGACCCATAATAGCGTTTTGGAGGTCTGACGTCCCTTTTCCCATTTGATCCAAAAACTAAGGGGACATGGGGGACACAAAAATTCACCCCTCCTATGGAATAACATTTTTTTCACTTAAAAGTGACAACTTGGGTGTTAGAAATATGTTATAAACTCACTATTTCTATAAATTTTGGCCCCATCCTCATTAATAAAGCACCCATAACACACTTTAGAGGGGTTGATGTGTTTTTTTACCATTTTAACAAATTTTTAGGGTGGAACCACACTTGTAATCTCCACTTGACCTGGGTTGAGCTTGTTTGGGTTTAATGCGAGTTAAAGTGTGAAAATGAGAGGGGAAACACATTTGAAAGAGGGAAAATCATTTAAATGCAACACTTAACCATTTTGATCCTCACTTTTGTTATTTTTAGCCTCACTTGTGCTATTTTATCTCCTCCATTTATACTAGTATGTTATGCTACCAAAATTTCTTTAGACATCCTCCATGCACAAAACCCCTTTTTGCTCATATTCTCCAAACCCCATCTCCATTTGCTATAAGATTTTGACTGTAGATTCCTTGCAAAAACATCTTTCAAATGAATCCAAAAATAAATAAAACGGTGTTATAAACTATTTTTAATGGATGAATGATGTTTTGTAAAATAGAAACTCATTTTTCAGATCTAAGGAGTTCAGGCGATTGAAATCATTCTTGTGAATTAAGAAAATTTTTGAGACCACTTTCGTTCCATTAAGAAACTGAGAGACCCAATTCTAAAAATAGTAAGTATTCTTAAGGATAATTGACTATAAATAGTATTTTCTACAAACAATTCATTATTAGAGTTGTCATTGCCCCTTGTACATCAGGGAAATTCAAAAGTACCTAATCAAGAAAATGGAAATTAAAATGGACTTATCGAGTTAAGGATTACTAAAAATAGTAAGTGTCGAGATATTGGTCAAACAAGGATTTTGAGCCTCTCATGTTGATGAAAGAGCACACGGATAATTTTGAAACCGTGCAGAACACTTGAGTGACTTGATGGATTCATGATTTCACACCATGCATTTTCAGTTGAATGAAGGAGAAATTCTTCTATTTGGAGGAGAGGGAATTTTCCAATGAATAACAGATGAGCAAGAAATTTATTGAGAATCATGGTGTTGATTCCATTTAAAAATGAAAAATCTATGTCAGGGAGGTGAATTTTGAAGCCAAGAAGAGCAAGGTTATGTTCTCCATGTTCTAACTCTAACCTTGTGTTAAAAAAGGATCATCTTGTTTCCATATCAGTATAAGTATCAAAGAAGAGTTTCTAAACACTTATTCAATTACTTGAAGTGTGTTCACATCTCACATGAGGAGGAAATTGTAATCAAAGTGTTCTAACTCAATAGGAGGTCAAAGGTAGGAAATTTATTCATGGAACATTCACTCAAGATACATCAGAAGCAAGTTCTTCGTCAACAAGATGCTTTTCCGTATCCATATTTTCACTTCTCTCTCTCTTATTATCTCTCCTCCCTCCCTCTCTCCCTACATTCTATTTCTTCATTTCGAATGTAATTTGTTACTCTTTCATCTTATTCACTTAAATGATGTAATGTTGCATTGTAAATTCCCTATTTAAAAATGAGAAAAGGACTTAGTTTCATTCCCTGGGAATTTAAAAATTCACATGGTGGTGAGATGAAAGGTCATGTGGGGGGTATATGAAGAGACATATTATAAAGCTATAAATTAGAATGACTTCTCCATTCCAGAGAGTTAGATTTTCTTGGTTGATAGATCCCATTGTCTTACTATAAACAAGAAACTACAATTCTTCTATCTCCTTGTCTTATGTTTTCCTTTCCATCTCAACTTTACTCCATAAGCATGGTTACTTATGAAATATTATGCAAATGAAATTGGATTTATTTGTGTTTTTTTACTCTTTCCTTGACATGGTTTCTTCTCATTGATAACTTGGAACTATTATGGTTTTATCTCAATAAACTCATCTTGTTATTTATTGAGTAAAACCCCCTTCTCACTTTCTCCCCTCTCTCCATACACACACCTTTCTTCCACCTCCTTTTACACATGGGTTTAATAGATTATTCTTATGTGATCCCTAGTTGAAAGGCAACCCATGATGGTTAGAGTAGTGTAAATATTTCTTTTTTGTAATAAATGGATCTGCCTCATTCCTAAGCAGAGGACTTTGTCCCAGAGCATTGGTGAAAATTTTAGAAACTAGTTTTCGACACTCTTAGGTGACATACCCACACAACTCATATACATATTTTAATCACTATACTTAAGCTCTATAATTACTTAAATCATGTGCTACCCCCGTATTATCCATTTACTCCAGTAAATATTCACTTACCCCTCCTAAACATCATAAACCCATTCTAGCCTAGTAAGGTAAAACTCTCATAACCTCCCCAATACACTCTTACTCATATTATTTTCACCCCTAACCCAAAACTCACCCATTTAGAAGTATTTTCAACCATTTTAAAGTGTTTCCCCCACTTTTTTAGATCGCCAGTGACTCCTAAAATGATCAAAAATTCTATACAAACCCACCAACTTCCTTGAATGGGGGCCCCTGAACACTGTATAAAAACTCTCATATTGTAGAGACTGAGATGATGTCATTCACGATATCTTAGCACCCTTTGGAGCCACACTAAGCCGTTGGAGATCCCACACTGTCGTAAGGCCCCTCTGTAACATTCATCATTTGTATTTCACATTATAGGAAAGGTATTATTTTCTCTTTACATCCCCTTTTTATGTACACATCATTTCTAAGAACAATCTAGTCATTTAATAACATATTTAAAGTATGAATTCACATTTTATTCAAAATTAGATAATTATACAACAATCGCCAGTAATTCCTTTGAATCACCAACAATTCCTGCTTCTAAGCCCCTTAGTGACATATTACATGTTTTCAATCCATTTTATAAAATTTTTTCTGATAATATTCGTGTTTCAAGTTTCCTCTGTCTTTAGATGACCATTCTAGGTGAAGGGTATGAAATAGACACCATCATTGACTTATCGATAGTGTGACATCCATTCATATGGGATAAGTTAGATATCGACTTCCAATGAAGTCTTTACACCATTGCTTTCACACCCAATCTGGATGGGATCACTGAGCAATTGGAATTTCTCCTCAAACAGAGTGATGGAGCCAACCGTTACAAGGAATTTTTTTCAAACCTCCCCATCGTATAATCAAGGAAATTTATTAAGTCTTGCCATCCAAACACTGCATCTGAAGTTTATCATTCTAATTTGTAATTTTGTCATGTTTTCCAGCTTAATTGTTTAAAAATAGTTTGACACGCATCAAAGGAAGCACTTTGGTCATGGGATTCATATTTTTCAAGAAACTCATCAGATTATTATGTAACATCCCTCTTGTCAAGTATTCTATTTATGTGCATGTTTTCTCATTATTTAGAATAAGAGTCTCTTACCCTCGTTTGGATCCATACATTTCGGCATGGTTGAAACAAATATCATTAAACTCCTCTATTTTATGAGTTTTAGAGGTTTTTTTCACTTACTAAGATCAAATCCTAAAATCTAATAAAACAATTTGGCATGCCCAATGGGACCCTAATCTCTTTTTGATCAAATTTTAGATTTTCAAAGTAAAATCTATTTCTTGTTTCATTTCTTGTCACAACAAATAACTTTTCAGTTGAAGTCCTCTTGTGGCTTTCTTAAAAATGCATAAAATTATTTAAAAAGAGTATTTAGTGAACAAAGGTACACCTTTCCTTTTTATTTCAGTCTACTTTCAACATTATGTCTTGTGTTCTTTGTACTCATCGAAATCAATTTTTCTTTTGGGTATTAAAAATAATCTTCATTCTTTCCTGCCCATCTAGCTTAAATAAGGGTTAAAAATATGCAGTCATTGCTTCCCTTCACACACATCCAAATCACATTACAAATAAAATTTACATCCTAAACACTTCTTTCCAGGTCTACCTAATTGGATTTGATCACTAAGGGGGAAGCTAACTTGATGTTCTGATTGAGTATAAACAATTGAGGGAAATATATCGGCTAAACACTCGACACCCTTATCATAATGGGATCGTCAGGTATGGTGGTAGACCCCAATACCATGCCTTATACCGAAAAAAAAACATAGATTTGGTCCTCTCATACCCTCAGGTATATCGAGGAATCCATCCTTAAACAAACCTAAATCCAACCATATGTTTCCTAATTATTAGTACCCTTTATCAACCATATTTGTTTTTTTCACACATTTTAACTTAATCAAGATAATTAAAATCTCTTGTTGAGTGTCATACTTAAATATATTTTTGTCATTGTTTTTTTATTTGTTTCATGGTTTTGACTATACAAAAATCCCATATTTAGAATACCACAAACATGTAAAACCCATTGTAGCAATCCCTTGATTAAAATCAAGAGCCTTTGCACTCCCCCATCATACAATTAGATACATCCAAAATTCTCTATGAATCCATTCCAAAGAACTATCATAGTGGAGATCCAGTACTCAAAGAACTTTTGGAAACCAACCTAATTTCCCTTAGTAGTCATATTTCTTCCGAGGATATCTACCTTCCCTGTTATAGTATAGAACCTCCTCCATCTGTCACCACCATCACCTTTAATCACTCTCAACTTATCGATCCCTCTTATCATCCAATTATCGATAAAATTTCTCCTTATCCTACCATTAGTAATACAAGAACATCAACACTTATCTCATCCACTACCATAGTTAGCTTTAAACTCAAAATTATCTCATTACAAAACATGGTTAGTTAACAAAGGCCCTTGCCATCTGCATCCTTAGCTAACCATCAAGGTGCAGAAACTCTCAGTATTATTTCATCACTTGCGGTTAGTCATGCCTCTTCCACTTATCTTCCTCCCTCGACAAGCTATATTGGTATGCATGGTTCTACAAGCTCCTTGGCCACATCACAACCCATCATCTCACAAAAATCTACATTTGCAATCAAGAACTTAGTAGTATCTATTCCTATATCTGTAGCGCCTATCAATATAAGTATTATCATTAGGGCTCATCCCATTTCACAACCTATCTCTATGATGAGTGTGCTACAGTACAAATACATTCTGACATAACAAAATCCATAACCATTGTAGCCTTTTCTCAACACTTCTATCCCTCACCCCTATCAATATATCTACTCTTCTTCACAACTGTTAGTTTCTCATAAAAGTTACAACATACTAGGAAGATTTTCTCCTTTTCAAAATCCCCTCCTACCATATCTCCAACATCAATAATAAAACCATCTCATTTATAATCAAGATAACCCATCAAACATCCAACCCTATCATAATTATCGCATGTAAGAATTGATGAGTAGAATTATGATTCTTGAAGGTACCACCATTGGACCTCAATTCATGTTTTCTTATGAGAAGATATGTAATGATCCTATCAACTAATCTGTACCTTTTAAAACCTATCCTCCTCACCGGACCTTCCAAATTTTATCAAATTTTATAGTAAGGAAGATCCACAATCAGCATATTCAAACCTTTCGTCACTATGCTTGATATGTTATATATCATGATCAAGATATTATGACTAAGGACATTCCCGATATCATTAGTTGGGCCCATGCTCTCGACTGGTATAAAAACATTCCTCAATATTCCCTTTATTCATTCTACACAACTAGCTTAATTGTTCTTGTAACATTTCTCTATCAATATCGCATTTGTAAGAAATCATATCACCGAACTTATACACTATCATAACAAGTTGACGAATGAATATGTTGCTAGATTTCATGGCACCAGATGGTGAGGTAATTATTAATCAATTATCCTTTTCTATATCCCAATAGGGAGTTGATCGAGTTATTCGCTAAATATTACGCAAAACATATATCATCCACCCTTCATATCTGATCATTTCACAATGTTTGATGAGGAATTTACCATGGTAAAGAAATTGGAACTCTAAGCCCTTGAGGATGGTAAGGTTAAATTACAATCTAAAAAACCCAAACCTGAATCTTCCTCTAAAACCTCTTCCTGCAGTGATAAATCCAAGGGTTCAGCGAATGCATTCATCTTGAAAATTTATTCTAAGGGGCACTTAAAATATGAACGGTCCCGACCTCCACATAAATACACACCTCTAAGGGAGTCTTACAATCTCTATTTATGATAGATTTGTGGCATAATGGCATGATAAAAAATCCCTCCCATCTTACTCGTCTATGCATCATGTCCTCTAAACCATCATGGTATAGGGGTGAGTACTATTGCAAATATCACCAGGGTTGGGGACATGGAATTGAGAGATGCCACTCTTTTAGAAATATCCTCTAATATCTCATTAATCGAGGTGAGCTACAACTTTAAAATCTGAATGCACCTCTAAATAAAACCATAAACGTGTTAAGAACAACCTTTTCTAAAACCATCCGCAAGCTAATAATTAAACTAATTCCACAGGGGCTCAAAAAATTATACCATCTCTTATCATCAACACAGTAAACCAACTCTTATCTACACCTACGGTACCATGTATGTTCCTGTGACTAAAATAACAGAATAAATAAGCATAGACTCTTTAGAATTTATTTACTATTGAGACCTCGAACCTTCACATATGTCATAACTTACAAAACCTTGCCATATATACTCACACAAATATTCATCGATATTATCCCTTTGACATTGTAAGAAAAGCAATATGTTATTACCAAAATCGTAAATAAACCCTTCCAAAGATAGGATCTCACAACATCAAATCAAAAAACCATTGGTATTCCTATACAAAGAACTAGATAATTCATCTGCACAGGAAATGATAGATCTCTCACAAGACCAGACAAACATAACACATAGGATACAACATATCCTCCCCTCTCTTCTAGGACCACATCCCTCATCAAAGTTCATGTAGTCACCATCTTAGAATCTAGGATCCTTCACTCAAACCCATGAACCTAAACATGCCACACAAGACACATGCTTTAAGTGCCTCATACTTCTAAACCATCAAATGAAATCGAAATTCCTATGCCATCATTATCATCTAAGCCATAGCTCCATCAAGATATTACACCAAAATCCTTGAGTACAACTTGATATAATCATAAACCATAGTATTACTACCAATCAAGCCACCTTTGATCCCTGAGGGCTGGAAACCTTCTTGGTACAACTATGAGGCAATTGGCACTTAGAATCGAACATCAAGACATTATATGGAGGAGTGTAAAGCAATCCATGTCGTGATCCAAAATATTTTAAAAAAATTACTCAAAGAAAACTAGAACAATCCTTGTCCACCTATCAAGCCAAAAATAACAAGATCAAGCCACCAAATCAAACATATCACTAAACTTAACTGATCTCAAAGTATCCTCTAGTAATTTATCTAAAAAATGCATATGGCATATTCTGGTAAGTTCCCATTTATTCCAAATTGATATTGTCCTATATAGCCATAATATCCAATAGCCCAAGATTTGAAATCCCAGAACCAAAACAGACCTAACATCTCTATCTCCATTTCCCCCTGTTCTAAACCATATAATCACTTCATCTCTTGAAGCCAAGGTATCCATCCTTGCAGCACCTCACACTCAATCGACAACATCTATACAAAATATTATTCTTAAATAGTTGCATCAAGAACTCATCAAGATTTTCCTTTATGAACTTATCAAAAAATCCCCACAACACTGAAAAGTTATAATAGAAATTCTGTCAAACCATATTGAATATAATCACATGAGCTCAAACCATTTTACAACATTTTTGGTTCCCCTGAAAATGTTCTGCTATCCCTCACATTTTAAAATTCCTGAGATTCCATCACTACATCCTAAGGATCATGACCTCCCCTTCTTCAGAACTCACCCAAATCAACCGATACTCTAGTTAAAAGATTTATGATTGACAATGACACTAGTATCAATAGAATCTCATCTCACACATTCAAGAAAATCCAATTACTCAATACCATTGTCACTCAATCATCCATTTTTTTACATGCCTTTAATGATACTATCACTCCCACCTTGGGCATAGTTATTTTTCCTATGAAATATTTATCAAAATATTCCATGAACTCTTTTATAAGGAGAATTCCAATACAACATATTACTAGGCCATCCATGGGTCCACACTATGAATTATGTCCCATCTACCTTGCATCGATGTCTGAAGTATAAACAAGAAGGTAAGAACAATATGGTTTTGGTTGATCCCAATCCATTTAAATACTGTCATATGACTTATAGGCCCAATGGCGTGTTACTTTCCTTATAAAAATCCACATCCTTGAACTAAGAATCTACGAGTTCCTCTATCCCTGCATCCAAATTACTAGATTATCGATCCTTCAAAGACATTATGTAATGTTTCTTGTTGGGGGAACATAAAATCCTAACTCTTAATGCATTATATACACCTAAAATATATGAAAGACCTAACAAACAACAAATCTATAAACCTAACATGGGAAATATTATTTCCTTTACCCCCGTTCCTTTGAAAAAAAAATTGTATGTAGGAATTGATCACCCCTCCTCTCTTCTTTACAATCAAACACATGATAAAATTTTTTTGAAAGACTTTTCACTCCTAGAAAAACCTCAGTTTTCTCAAACTTACCTTCACCACTGTGCATGAAAAGGTTTTTGTCTTAGTAGGTATGAACAAGGTCCCTAGAATTTAAACTTTAAAGAATTAAGGAAGCCTCACAAAAAACATGGCCTCGGCTTCAAAGTATCTTCTTAAAATCCATCATTACAAACATCAGAACTTAAAACCTACCCATTACCTTTATCAGACCTATCCTTTGATAATGACGATACCATATCCATCCCTCCCGATTTTTTTTTCAAATGAATGCTATCACATTAGAAACACTGACTTACTAGGCCAATGGTAAGACTGAATCTATTTCCTTAACACTACATCACATGATAGAGGAATATCCCACCACTATCGACATTCTCTATTGTCACGATGATGATGTTATCTTAAATTATATGGGTGTTGAGGATCACTAGATTCAAAAAATCTTACCCCCAAAACATGTATGCTTCTCAATTAATCTACCATCAATGTTAATATTGACACATCATGATAACCACATATTGTCAAAATTAGAAAAATTTAAGACCCACATGAACTCTAGGAATTCATTGCATTCTTATCTAAGCACATTCAAGCCTTCACATGGTAGTAGAGTGATATGTATGATATAGACCCTAACATTATTATCCAAAAATAATGTCACCATCCCGGATGCTAAGCCGGTGAAACAAAAGCTTTGTAAGATGCATCCTCACATCATACTATTATTTAAAGAGGAACTCCAACATCAAAATGATTAAGATAAAATGTAATTTATATGCCTAATATGAAAGCAATATTGTAGTAAATAAATGAATAATGAAGTACCAAAAATATACTCAAATAACTAAGCAATAAATAAAAAAACCCTAATGTGTAGAGAGAGGGTAGAGAGCCTTAGTTGATTCAACGAGTTCTGGAAAGTGCACAAAGCTAGAAAATAGAGAAATGTGAAGCACTAAACGTCACACTAGAGCCCGTAATATTACAGATCTTGAGGATTTAACTGAACTGGGGTGCTTGGAGAGGGAAAGGGGCAGCTGTGGGTTCCATAGGCTTTTTCTTGGTGCTTACGTCTGTGGATATTATTAGAAACCCAAATTCTCATGGTTGCAAGATGTTCGCTAATAATTTCCTTTCATCACTATGGATTTTTAAAAATATTTATGGAGTCACTAAAAACTTGCAATGAAGAATAGAAATGTAAAACCCTCAAATACACATCAAATCCCAAAAAAGAGAAAGATGCAGAATGAGGGATCAAATTATCCTTAGCTACCACAATGATGGACTTAAAATTAAGTGTTACACTACATCTCAAACCTAATGTAGTTCTCTATGTGTGTGTGTGTGTGTGTGTGTGTGGGGAATTATTCCTAGGTTTCTCTTGTGCGTATTGTACTTAGAGTAGCGAGAAAGTAGCTAGATGTAGAATATAGTAAATGTGTGCATGGAATAGAATGAACTTCCCTCCTATGAAGTGTGATGTAGAAAAATAGCCCTTGTGTCCCTTATGATGGAGCTAGATGGATGCAATGAAGCTCTTATATGCCTTGATGGATGTAACCTTAGGTTGTGCTAGATAGTGTTTAGTGCTTGGTCCCTTATTATGATCACATAACTTTATATTTATATGATTCCCTTACTTGAATTTCATAATTAACCATGAAAAGGCTGACTACCAAAAAGATAAGATGCTCAAACAACTATAAAGGACCCAAAAAGTGAGAGTAAAGTATAAAGGGGACATGAGCGCCCAAAGGGGATGAGGGTTCCTGATGCTAGCTTCCTGGCTAGGCGCTAGTGTCCAAGATGATAAATTTTGAAGAGTAAAACGTATAATGAGCAAGTCAGAGTGCAAGATTGAAAGTAAAAAAATAAATAAATGAAATATAGCCAAAGAAATGAGTTAATTATTACTCTTCTTACTTAGGAACATATGAATAGTAGTATGCGATCAAGACTAGATAATTACCCAAAGTGCATGATTGTGTGTCTACATTTTCCCCCACTTTATGTTGGTGAGTGGAGAACTCAATAACATAAAGTAGATAGAGATGCATACCTGATAACCATGTAGATTGACGACGAAAGTGTGCCAAGGGACTAGACAAAGCACGAAATGATAAAAAAGTGAAGCATGGATGCTAAGGATGAAGAAGTGTAAAAAATGTGATGACGAAAACGAACGTAGGGTAGAAACACATTTGTAGATGTCATGATGTGCTTGTTGTTGATGTTGATGTGTGTGATGTTGTTGATGTTGATGGTGTTGTTGACTACCACTTCCCATACAGATGGACCTACACAAGAGAAGCCAACAAGTAGTTTAATACACATGTATATGATCAAAAATATGAAAAAAAAGTGTAAGGAAAGTATGTAAAAATGCTGAAAGTGTGAAAAAGGAACATGTACACCTGATCCGTGATGAGAAAAGGGTGTACAAAGGATCTTGTAGATGATGTTGACATGAGATTTATTAGGGCAATCTCACGCTAGTGAAATGGAAGAAGTGTAGGGAGAATTGTCTGGTGTATTCCTCTAACCTTTAACTACTTCATGTTGTGTATATGTGCTAAGGATTGTATTCCCTGTAAAATATATCATGTATGGAATTTTTTAGACTGTGCTAAACTACCAATCATTGTGTAATTCCCCATGGTCTCAAGCATCCAGGAAATACCATTATAGTGCCCCTTAGTTTTAGGCATCCAGGAAATGCCACTGTGCTAAGGACCCAAATATGATTATGATTCCTGTCCAAAATTAAATTTTTGTTATACTGGTACTATGCTATGTATATCAATGTATGGGGTGACTGATTCACCCAAATGATGCCCCCCTTATTTGGGATGCATGTAACATTGTAGAAGGAGTATGCAACCCAAAGGAGGACCGAATGTTGTGCTGAAACTATGCCCTGTAGGGGGAAGGGGATGTGCTTGGTAGAAACCAAGGCATATGTAAACAAGTGGATAGGAGAACAAGTGTTAGTACAAACAAATACAAACACTCCTATAAAAGATGATATGTAAGATAAGAAAACAATGTGTAGGATAAAACACAAGAAAAATAAAATGTAGACCATGAAAAATAGGTTCCAAACATGGGAAATTACTCATGATGTCACAAGACAATCAAGGCCTTAGTTTCCGCAAGCAATCAAAGAACAAACAAGACATAGGGAAAAGCCTGCAAACAATGACAACCAAAAGCAAACAATGTATCAGAAAATCATGGAAGCAAGTATTCCTGCAAAACAAATGCTACACATGAAGCACCCCTTAACATGTTAGAAAGATAAAAATTATGTCAAAACATGTATAATTTGATAAAGTAAAGTGATAAAATGAAATAATATCACCTGTAGTGTACGAAAGTGGATGCCCTTAGGAGCCTCCATGAGATTAATAATAGGTACTACATCAAACATTCGTGTTACATGTAAATACCTATAGAATCTATGATCACAACTCAGAAGGAAAGTGAATGCGCATGTGTATATGATAAAAATAATGACACACAAGAAATCTATCTAACATGTGTAATAAAGTGAACATGTAAAGCAATCAAAGAACAAACAAGACATAGGGAAAAGCCTGCAAACAATGACAACCAAAAGCAAACAATGTATCAGAAAATCATGGAAGCAAGTATTCCTGCAAAACAAATGCTACACATGAAGCACCCCTTAACATGTTAGAAAGATAAAAATTATGTCAAAACATGTATAATTTGATAAAGTAAAGTGATAAAATGAAATAATATCACCTGTAGTGTACGAAAGTGGATGCCCTTAGGAGCCTCCGTGGGACTAATAATAGGTACTACATCAAACATTCGTGTTACATGTAAATACCTATAGAATCTATGATCACAACTCAGAAGGAAAGTGAATGCGCATGTGTATATGATAAAAATAATGACACACAAGAAATCTATCTAACATGTGTAATAAAGTGAACATGTAAAAGCTTGAGTAAGTAAGAGTAAATGCAACCATGATATGTAACATGTCATGGATGAGATGGAATGGAATGTAATATAAATGATACAAGAAACATTCCCCCTAATTAGATGTGTATGTATGCAACAAGGTTCATTTGTTTATGCTGCCTCAACAGTCAAGAATGAATTGTAAACAAGAGTGCGTCATTGGGAAATGGTCTGAGCGATGTGTTATATGTAGAAAGAGTTAATGACTGTGTAAATGATGTTGAATGTAGCATATGGATGATTGATTTTGAATGTGTGATAATTTATCCTAAAACATATATCACTAGATGTATGAGAAAACACGTGATGATGTAACACAAGGCATATATCGTGAGATAGATGAATGTGATAATGTAACACAAATTGCATATCATGAAATGTATGAACAAGGTGATGGCTAAAAATATCACATAGTATGATAAAAAAATATTGATTGGTTGATAATGAAGATCAAAGTGCAGAATGATGTAGGTATGATGAGGTGAGGTTCATTTTGATTTAGACCCTCAACAATCGAGTGTGAACCATGGAACTAGAGTCCGTCATTGGGTAGTGAGTGTATTATGTAGAGAATAATAATTAAAATGTGCAAGATATGTAGTAGGTGTAGTGATGAGAAAATGTCCTAGGTGTGTGATGTGTGAAGGGTATAATGTGTAATGTAGAATGTGTAGTGTGTAATGCAAATATGTGTATATTTCATATGTGTGGAAATGCGATGTGCGTGTTATGTAAAATGTATAATAGTGTAGTGTGTAGAATAGGTATGATGTATAGGTGTATAAAGCATAAAATGTGGATGATGTAGAGTAGATTGAAGATTGGATATGTAGATAAGCATATGATATGCAAAGATGTGATGTGTATTGTCGATGGTACAATGTGCGAGGCTCATGTGTAAAATATTCCATCAACAGTCAAGTGTAAACCAAAGTATGAGATTGCATTATAGGGTAATGATGATGCTAGCATGTATACAAATGTTTATGTGAGAAGTAAGGTGCGTAATAAGCAAAAATGTAATTTATATGCCTAATCTGAATGTAAGATTGTAGTAAATAAATGAATAATTAAGTACAACAAATATACTCAAATAAATAAGCAATACATAATAAAACCTTGATGTGTAAAGAGAGGGTAGAGAGCCTTAGCTGATTCACTGAGTTTTGGAAAGTGCACAAAGATGGAAAATAGAGAAATATGAAGCACTACACATCACACAAGAGCCCGTAAAATTGCAGATCTGGAGGATTTGATTAGACTGAGGTTCCTAGAGAGGGACAAGGGCTCTCATGGGATCCCTAGGATTTTTTTAGGCACTTGGGTCTGCGGAAATGCTCACAAAACCAAATTTTTAGGGACGTAAGATGTTCACAGATACTCAAATTTTGTTGCTACGGATTCACACATAGATTGTTGGAGTCGCTAGATACGCAATGAAGAATATACCTGTAAAACCCTCAAATAGACATCAAATCCCAAAAAAGAAAGATGCAAAATGAAGGGTCAGAGTGTCCTCAGCTGCCACAATGACAAACTTACAACTGAGCACCACACTACATCTTAGACCAAATGTAGTTATGTGTGTGTGAAAAATCATGCCCTAGGTTGCTCTTGTGCGTGTCACACTCGGAGAAGCAAACAAGTAGCTAGATGTAGAATGTAGCAAATGTGTGCATGGAATATAATGAACTTCCATCCTATGAAGTGTGATGCATAAAACTAGACCTTCTGTCCCTTGTGATGCATCTAGATGGATACAATGGAGTTCTTAGATGCCTTAATGGATGCAACCTTAGGTGGTGGTAGATAGTGCTTAGTGTTTGGTCCCTTATTATGATTACATAACTTTATATTTATATGATTCCCTTGCTTGAATTTCGTAATCAACCCTAAAAAGGATGACTGCCAAAAAGATAAGATTCTCATACAGCTAGAAAGGACCTAAAAAGTGAGAGTAAAGTAAAAAGGGGACATGAGTTCCTAGAGGGGACGAGGGCACCTGAGATTAGCATCTTGGCTAGGCGCTAGTGTCCAGGATGATAAATGTTGAAGAGTAAAAAGATAGAATGAGTAAGTAAGAGTGAAAAATTGAAAGTAACAACATAAAGCAATGAAAGGTGACCAAAGATATGGGTTGATTATTACTCTTCTTACTTAGGAATCATATGAATAATAGTATGCAATCGAGACAAGATAATTACCCAAAGTGCATGATTGTGTGTCTACAAAATACATCCTCACATTAGTGTTAGTTAAAGAGGAACTCCACCATCTTCTTTCACCTAAATTCATACTACCTATTGATTATCCCCAATGGGTTTCTAATATCATACCAGTCACTAAAGCCACTAGGAAATTACACATTTTTACAAACTTTTAGGACGTTAACCTTGGTTGTTTAAAAGATGATTTTTCCCTACCTAACATAGATCAACTCGTAAATCTAACAAAAAGACATGAAATTTTGTCTCTTATGGATGGTTTCTCTGGTTATAATCAAATCCTCATCACATGAGAAGATCAACATAAGACATCCTTTATCACCCTGTTTCACCATTTTCTTTACGTTATTGGGACGAAACATATAAAGGTTATGGGCTGAGGAGGAATACCTGTTGTGTTGGTTTAGAGGTTGATATACGTGTTTTGACTTATCGATCTAATGCATACTGTGAGAGATTCCTTTTAGATAGGAGGAACTACCTGAAATAGAAAAAAAAACCACCAAAGAAGAGCTAAAAAATATATGACAGTGGATTGTCAAACATATGTTAGATCCGGGAAGTGTGATACTCCCTAGAAGGCTTTCAATCCACTATTTTTATAAAACAAATATGAAATAACTAGAATGCGTACATAAATGAATCTAGTACTACTATTCTGATTTGGGTACCTCAGATCACTATCAGCGTCAATCCAATTAAATAATAAAAATATAAGGTTCAAGGTCTTTAGGTCAGGTTGCAGGTTGGTCAAGTGGTCTACAGGTCATAGACATGGTCTTAGCAGGGTTGGGTGAGGTGTTTGGGTTATTTTTTATAATCGGGTGGTTGTTGGTTTACACAGTATTGGAAAATATAGGAACCGACATCGGTCGAGGTATGCCCGATCATGGTTAGGTAGAACTGACAACAGTTATGGGTAACCGGCGTTAGTAGAGGCGGGCTAGTAAGATTCACTAAGATTTTCTAATGGGGTTTAAGATGAGGTTAGGCAGAGATGACAGAGGGTATAAGGAGGTATATGGGGATCTTAGGAACACTCAGAAATATATAGAGGTTGGGTATGGGTGGTTTTATGGTGTAGGTGGAGGAATGGCTGGGTTTATAGGAAAGCAAATGGTAGGGGAATGAAGGTGCAAGTGGAAACTAATAACAACAATAGAAGAACCTAACAGACTGAAGTGGAAATAGATGATGTAGGTAAAAAATGTACTTACTGGTGTTGTAGGTCCAATGGATATGTGGTGGTGGTGATTGTTTTGTGGGATGGAGCTTGATGCAGTAGTGATCCTTCCTAGAATGTTACCATGAGTGCAATACTTATGGATCTATCTTGGTGCTGGCTATGGATTCCTGTAGGTATGAAAAGGATCTGGTTTTGCTTGCATGTAGTTCTCTCCTCATCCCATTGATCTCAGAAATGTGCCAACCCATAAAAAAGGTTTCCAAGGTGAATAAATGGTAACCAACGACGGATCCTAGTTGACCGGCGTCGGTTTCAGGATGACTGGTGTTAGTTAAGGCATGATTCCCTAGGTTTACTAAAAATGGAAGATCTTGCATGATTTAGGTCAGGTTTGTTCCTTTATCCACGGATCAGAATAGATGTTATGTTTTTATGAGTGGGAAGGTGGTTAGAGGAATAATAGGACTTAATTTTTAGGGTTGGACTAAGTCTTATTCATTTATGGAAATATGTTATGAATAGGTCTATGGTGAGGTGTCTAGGTGAGGTGTCCATTCATTTAATTAAAGTAATTAAATTAATAATGGAGTGAGAATGGATATTAATTTAATTATAAATAATTAAATTAATGTTAATGTAGGGTATAAGGATCATGGTTAGGTGAATGTGTTTAAGTTGCTTATTCGAAAGGGGACCAAGGGGAGTGTGACCCAATTTTGGTGTCTACATTTTACCCCTTTTTTGTCATGTGGCTTGTAGTGGTAAGCAACACTGAAAAAAATAGGAAATGGTTATGTTGAGTGTAAGTGAAGGTGGTTTTGTCCCAAGCGTGGGTGAAGGTAACCCCCCTCAAACTAGGAACTGATGAGGTGAGAGACGAAAGTGGTGAGTGGTTTGATAAAATGAGGAGGTGGGAAAATGAATATCATTAGACACATTAGGTAACGATAAAAGGTCAGATCAGGTAAACAGGTAAATGGGCCAAGGTCAAAGGTAGTGGTAGTTGAATGTACACACACATTGGAAACTGCGGAAAGGTACCAGGTTGAGAAGCTTTCAAACTCTACGTCGTCTAAGTTCGATAGGTCTATCTAGACAGGGTTGAAGTGATTCCGGTATCCAAGGTATAGGATATGGTGCAAAAACACAATAGAGGTCTGGTGCAAGAATGTTTAGGTATATTCTAGTACACCAAAGGTCAGGTCAAGATAAACAACATGACAATAGGAAAGATAAGTTGGTAGGCCGAACAACACGAGTAACCACGTTGCAAGGTACAACAAGCACAGAGGGTCAAAGGTCACAAAAAGTGGTTCAGGTCAAGGTATATAGGTAACAACATGGGTAAGGCCAAGGTAAGGTAAAATAACAACTCCAAAGATGTAGTAAAGGCAAAGTAGAGGTAGGTTGGGTTTGGGCATGATGGAGTCAAGTCAGGTTAGGCATGATGGAGTAAGGGGCGTGTAGGCTTGGCGTAGTTAGGTAGGTATGATGAAATCTTGTTTTTAAGTTATATTTAATACCCAAGCTGGTAACATGGGAAATAAATGATGAGTTATATGTATGTTATGGTGTAAATTTCCAAATATGTGCTATAATGGAAATGTGCTAATGCATCTATCGCCGGTTGAGAAAAATTCCATTTTGCTAGCAATTCTTGAGATTTTTATGACATGGATGAAGCTGATGAGGTGCAATGTGTTGATGAGAATGTGAAAAAGGTCTTGGGTGGCTCCATTAACCCTTCTGCAGATGATGTCTATGAACCTTTACCTGATGACGCTGAAGATCACTACACTGATGTCATCAACAACATTTTACAAAAATTTAAGAGAGTTTTTATTATTATGAATGATTGGAAAACATATACGGATAAAGTAGGTGTTAATCACATAGATGATTACGATGAGATGATTAATATGATTGAAACTCATGTAAAATCTGAAAGATATGTTTCAGATGCGGACAAGGAGGCCGCTAATATTCTGAAAGAAATTAGTTGGATGCAACACTTGCTAGGTCTTAGGTATGGTTGACTCTTTTTGGGTCTTAGGTATGGTTCAACGTAGTTGTGAAAGGATGGGGATCCTTCTAAAACCCCGACTTCACACTTATGGTTCAAAAAAAAAGTCATAGGTATAGTTGAAGAGCTACCTCATAGGTATGCGGATGAGTTTTTTTGATAGGCCTATGGTTAAGCTGTTTAGAGGAGATATACTTGTGTCAGCATGATTTGGATTTTACTATAGGATAATCAATAAGTGCTTGAGGAAGGTGATTATGTAAGACCCTTGATAAAATTTGAGGATTGTGGATGTATATTGTGAAGGATTACCCTAATTGGGGTTTACTATTCCCATTATAGGTTTGTGCGAACATAAGTACCTAAATGAAATGGGATATAAATGGTGGTGGTTATAAATGCAACTTAAGATCATGCTTTACAATGTTGAAAAAATATCAGTTTTGCGGCAAGTCCCTATGATCAAATATAAAACTGGAGGCTTGTGTGTTTTTTCAAAAGGTAATGCAGGTGCAAGATTAGGAGGTTCCAATTTTGGTTTCTAAAATGTATTGAAAACATGTATTTTATTCTTAGCTAGAACCTTTAATTTTATTTTTTGAAAGTCCATGCAATCGAAAATTATATATTATTGTTTCTCCATTTGTTTGTTTTTTGTATTTTAATAGATTGATCAATGTGGGAAGTCTATATGGGATGAGTAAATTATCTCCTTGAGGTCTTCACGAAGCTGATCGATGTAGGAAGCTTATGTATATATATATGTATATATATATTTTTTGCAATGAATTTATATAGTTGTCCTTCAAGGGAGAAATATATTTATAGTGGTGGAAATAGAGTGAAGAGATGTCCCTTTTGAGGGAGTCATCTTTTTCTGGAAGTTTGTGTTAGTGCAAATCTATAGCACCCCTTGGATGTTGATCAGATTTCTAGTTTGATCATACTAAGCATCCAGTGTGATTGCACAACATTGAAACCTCTCTCTAAGTGTGGGACTTGCAAAATGAGAAAGGAATCTCCAGAGAAGACTAGTTCCTCAAAATACTCTGATCAGATCTGTTATTTGCACAATTGTAGAGGTTTGAATCCTAATCCTACTCTAAATTCCAAGGAGATAGAGATTAGAAAGTGTAAAAATTGAAACTAAACTAATAGGTGATACACCAAAGGAGGAGTGGTGAACACTTCTAGTTCTGTAGATAGACACAGATCATGGAATGCAACATAAACATCATGCACAACTGATAAGAAGTAATTGAAAGTATGAAATGAAGCAAACAACACAAACCAAAGGGCTGAAAAACTAGTCACAGAGCCTGTATTGTCATTTCCACTGTCAAAATCCTTGCATTACAACATCAAAAGGTAGAAAACCTATTACAACCATCAAGAGGTCTGATACTTGCAAAAATCAC
This sequence comes from Taxus chinensis, assembly GCA_019776745.2. NCBI lineage: Eukaryota > Viridiplantae > Streptophyta > Pinopsida > Cupressales > Taxaceae > Taxus > Taxus chinensis. The sequence goes on along the minus strand of CM034156.1, from coordinate 142,907,961 downwards.
TTGTTGAAGGTGAAAGAAGAAGCTTGTTATCCAAATAAAATGTCCCCCCCCAAAAAAGAGCCAAATCTGGCTTTTTACAATGCATGGGTCGAGCCCAGGAGAGAGAAAACGTGTAAAAAAACATGGGGAGCCATTCCTCATTAAATGAACATGCATTAAAACAACATGGGAATCCTTACAGACCCATGCCCTAACATTTTTGGCCATACTGAAGGAGAATGCGACCCATTTTGCATTAAAACTGGTTGTTGAAATGTCATTTGTACCCATTACCACGTACCAGAGATGTTTATTGATTTTATCTCTCCCAAAATGAACCAAAAATAAAAAAATTGACCCCAGAATCATGTAGATAATTTCACCAGCTTTCCATTGATATAAAGAACGTGAAAAAACTGAGCTTCTGGATCTAAAGTTATGGCCATTTGAAGATTTAGGGCAAAAAAAAAGCCCAAAACGGATCAACAGGCAAAAAGTTTGAATTTTTTACCCATTTGGTCTTTGGAAAAAATTTCAAATTTTCCCCACACTCTACCACTTGGACGACATGTGTCAGGATATGATTCGTCTAAAGGCTTATCCTTTCAAAATTTCTTTCGGGCCCTTAAAATTTTTTGCCACTTGGACACGTGGCACTATTTTATTGGCTCGGGCCTGAGGGGTGCACTTTGCCCTTTGAAAATTTGGCATTTTTCATTTTGGGAAAATTTCCCATTCCCCCCCCCCCACACTCTACCACTTGGATGACATGTGTCAAGATTCCCATTTGATGGAGCGGGGTGTAAACGGGCCAAAACTTTTACCTTTGGAAACTTGACGGTAAAACATTTTGCCGAAAATTTTCTAAGTCCTCCTTCTCCCTGCTCCACTGGGTCGATGGGATGAAGATCACCTGCTTCGGCCGATTCAGATTTCCTTGATGGGCCCGTTTGTGGCAAAAATTTTCACCCTTGAGAAACTTTGACGTGAAACTTCGCGAAAATTTGTCCCAAGTCCTCTTTTCTCCACGGACTTCCTGGGACACATATCTCCCGCATCGGCCGAAATCGGGGCTTCCTTGTCCCTGCTCTTGGCGATTTTCACCTTTTCGGTGTCCCACGTGTCCTCTCGCGTACTTTTGTCCCGACCTGTCCTCAGATTGCCTAGGACAAATATCTCTGAACTGCACTTGAAATGGACTATCTTTCAGTGCAAACCGATGCCGATTCGTGTCCTACGCGTACTTTTGTCCTGGCTGTCCCAAACCGTGCGCAAAACAAAAGACTTAGATGATTTTTCTTTGCTTTCAGCCGTTTCGGCTTTTCACATCCCTCACGTACTCAACGTCCCAACTGTCCTGTGGACTACCTGGGACAAAAATGTCTAACTTAGCTGATTTTCTTTGTTTTTTGGCCCCAAGCTTGGTACGACGAGCCTCAGTACAACCCGAACTGGTACGACCCGAACCCTTCAGACCCAAAATGCTTTAAAACAGTCTTGCAACCCTATTTTTCTGCATTTTTTTTCCATTTTTTTTTACTCGTTGGGATTTCTTCTTGGATGGGGGAGTTAAAAAAACGGCCGAGGGGACCCTGAAAAACATGATTTTGGGCCTCGAATCAATCTTACTTGCTTAGAACTGAAGAATTTGATGTATGTTATCAAAATTACCTTTAGGGGTGAATTTTGGATAACAATTTTGGTGACTCAGCGGGGGTCATCTGCCTGCTGGATGAAGTTTACCAGTTTCCTGAAGCATCCATTGGGCCATGGAGTCATGAGTTGTCTATTCGGAACCCCAACTAACTTAGAATGTTGCAAGGCGGAACATGGAATATCACCTGATGGAAGCAAGGGCTGCAAAACATCTCCAGGGACAACAAGCCTGTGCCAAAGCACTTACGGAAAGTAAAACAACCTACAGCAAAAACAATGTGCACAAGAACTTAGAGGAATGAAAACCTAACCTAATATTTACAAGGTAGAGAATTTCCCTTTAGTAGCAATGCTTTTAGATAGATTCCATTGACTGGAATCTGCAGTTCTTCGCCATCCAATGAAGGACAATTGGAAGGAATTATTGTCCTTACACTTTATGACCATGTATGGACCACTCCAAATGGCATCAAATTTTGAATGCCTTCCCAGTTTTGCTCTATCTGCATCCCATTTTAACAATAGATCTCCAACTTAGAAAGATCTACTCTTGGCCTTCCTATTAAAGGTCCTTCTTGATCAAAGCTTGATCCTTCTCCATTGCTTGGGATGCCTGATCTCTGATCTCTTGGAGCTCCATCAACTCTGCATATCTCACCTCCATGGGCCCAAACTCTACCAACTCTAACTACTTCATGAGTTCCAATGTTGGTAACTCAAGTGGACATGGGAAAGATTTCCTCTCTTCCATAAACAAGCCTGAATGGAGAGTTACCTGTGGATCTCTTGGGAGTTATCCTATCAGCCCATAAGGCTGATTTCAGTTTGGTATGCCAAGACCTCTGATTCTCATCAAGAGTCCCTCCTGATGATCCTCAACAAGTTCTTGTTTGTAGATTTAGCCTAGCCATTACCCTGAGGATAGTAGTTTGATGAAGTACTTAGGTAGATCCTGTTCTTGACAGCCCACTTAGTCACCTTAGATCCAATGAATGCTAATGTATTATCTAAGATTATTGTAGCATGTATGCCAAATCTGGTTACTATCCCCTCATAGAAGTCTAAGACGTTGGGACTCATTTACTACCTTGAGTGCTACTGCTTCAGTCCATTTGGTGAAGTAGTCCTGTTGGCTGTCAAAATCCACTTATGCCCTTGGCTTGAATTGGGATTAATGACTCCAATGAAGTCCAAACCCCATTGCATGAATGGCTGGTCAACTGAAATTGGATGCAATGGGAGGGTAGCAAGCCTCTCTTTACCTGTGAAGAATGCACAATTCTTGCACCTTTTGATCCGCGTGAAGCAATCACTGAAAATATTGGGCCAATAATAACCAGCCTTCATGATTTTTAGGGCTGTCACCCTTGGTGTAAAATGACCACCAATCTGGTCCATCATGGAACTCTTCCAACACCCTATGAATTTGATTTTTTTTTAATGCATCTCAACAGCACTCCCATTCACATCTTTCTTGAACAAAACACCGTCCTACTATGGCATATGGGACAGCCTGCAATCTGAAGTGTCTTCTTTGGGTCTTGTTCATCTCTGGAGGGCATAGGCCTGTGCTTAGGAAGTGCATTATACCTTGGGTCCAGCAAGGATGTGGGGACAACATTATCCTCTTCTTGAGTGCTGCCTTGCACATGGCTGTCTCGAATTGTCAAAACAGCCTCTTCTTTATTGCATACTCCTTTTTGCTTTCCCGGAATCAGTTGCTCACACAATCCTTTTTCCTCTTACCATCTTGGTGACCTTGATCTCAATGTCATACTCCATGACACGAGTGATCCAACCTGCTCTTTTCTCATTCAAATCCTTGTTGAGGAGGAAGTCCTTTACTCCCGCATGAGAGACCAACAACTGAACCTTGTTGTTTGAGATTAGATGCTTGAATTTCTTCAAGCTTCTGATTACTGCAATTACATGCTTCTCAATAAAAGAATATTTCACCTCATAGTCCTCCAGGCTTTGGATGAAGAAAGCAATTGGATACTCATCATTTGTCCTTGTTCTTGCTGCACCAAAAATGGCAGAAATGGTATCATTACCCCCAAATGCGCAGAGATGATGAAATCCTTGGAGAAAATCTGGGTTGATGAGAGTTGGTGCTTGAGAGATGGCTTCTTTGATTGCTTCAAAACTCTCCTTTCCTTCTGTTGTCCACTTGAAAAGCCATGCTTTTAATTTAACATCTCGGTGATAGGTTTGACAAGGGCTGCAAAATCTGGGACAAACCTCCAAACAAAGTTTATTCTCCCCAAGAAACTCTGAAGGGCCTTCTTGTGGCTTGGCAATGGTAGTGCTCTTATGGCTTCAACCCTCTCTGGATCAATTGCTAATCCTTCTTTGGAGACAATATGGCCAAGGAGCTTTTCCTTCATGTGCTAGGAAGATACACTTTTTTAGGGATTCAAAGACACTCCAAATCTCCTGCACCTTGTGGAAGACTTGTCTCAAATGAGAGAGGTGGTCTGCTGCATTCTTTGAAAAAATAGTGATATCATCAAGATATATCAGCACCATGTTGTTAATCAAACCTTTGAACGCCATGTCCATTACTCTTTGGAAGTTAGCTCCAGTGTTGGACAACCCAAATGGCATTTTCCTGTATGCATAAGTTTCCCCATTTGGTTGTGAAGGCTATCTTGAACTGATCTTCTTCCTTCACCATAATCTGATTATAGCCCTAAATAGCCATCAAGTAGTGAAAACCTCTCAAAGCCAGCAATAACTTGCAAAATTTGCTCCATTGAAGGAAGTGGATAATGATCCTTGAGAGATGCTCTATTCAAAATCTCTAAAGTCAACACACAATCTGATTTCTCTCACTCTTCTTTCTGACTAGAAACCAAGTTGGCAACCCAACTAGAATGCTTGATAGGGAATGTGATTCTTGATTCTATCAACTTATTCAATTCTTTTCTCATGAGAGGCTCTATGTGGGGGTTGACTGGCCTTTGTTTCTACCTGACGGGCTTAGTATTTGGATACAATTCAATGGTGGTGTTGAGCTAACTCGGGGTTCGAAACCTTTCAAATCTTTATAGCTCCAAGCAAACACATCAGGTAAATCTTGACATAGTTGTATGAACTCATACCTTTCTTACTTCAGTTGTCATCTTACCAATTTGGAATGCGATTTGTTCTCTTTCTACTGAGATGGACACTGAATCTTCTCCCTTCACTTGAGATGTTTTCTTTCTCCTTCCTAACTTGATCATTAGGATTGAAAATTGACTCTAAAGTAATAAGTCCCTTTGTTAGTTTGTTGGTTCTCAGCTGCACCACTTGGTCACCATACTGCTGATCTAACTTTTCCTGATTTTTAGCTGAGAATTCAGCCTCTTCTTGCAAGAAATGGATGATTTACTAATCATCTTTCAAACACTTGCCAACTTACATTGTTATCTGGCACTGAAGGCCTCACAATCACATGGATGTTTGGCTATAATTTTTCTTTTTGAATGCTTTCCACAATATCAAAGGCTGCCCCAACTGCTGCAAGCCTGTCAGCAGCTTGGTTCTCGTTCCTAGAAACTGATTTGATGCCAAAGCCCTCAAAATATTCAATGAGGTCCCACACCTTATTCTTGTAGCACTTGAGTAGATCATTCTTGGCAGCATGCTGCCCTTTGACCTGATTTACAATCAATTCACTATCACCAAAGACTTGCAAGTTCTTTATCCCTCTCTTTATTGTCCGAATGCATCCCTTGCACGAAGGCTTCATATTTAGCAGTGTTATTAGAGCATGCAAACTGAAATCTAAAAGCTGAATAGTACTTTACTCCTTGAGGTGAAACTAGCATGGATCCCCCCTCTGGCACCTTGTCTACTCCTTGATCCATCAAAAAATAGCTGCCATAACTCATTGTCATCCTTGTGGTCTGGCTTGGTGATGCTAGGAAAGGGTTGATCTTCTTCATGTATGCAATAGACTCCTAGCTCAGATTCTTCTACTTCTTGATAAGGATTAAAATCATGCACCTTGTTTGCCCATTCATCAAGAGTTAGATCTGAGATGCTTCTAACCTTGGTGTCAGCTTCATCAGTGCTTGGGTGATCTTCTTAATCAAATGCCGAACATTTAGCATTGATCTGACTTGGAGTGTAGGGTTTCAATGTGGAATTTTGCAATAGGTTCAAACCTGATTGTAGCTTTGGTTCCATACCTCATTCTGAACAGCATGTGTGACCAATCAGTAGACAAATATCCTCCAATCTTAGTTGTGAAATCTCTTGACAAACATAGGGCAAAGAGTGGTGGAAGGTCTATAAACTGATACATCTTGTAAAATAACAACATTTTTGACATGCATGCAAGGTAAGACTCAAGTTTCTAATCACCCCAAATGTTGTTAACTGCTGTCCCATCAAATTGCACTACCCCTTTGGATATGGTTTCATATTGAAGTCCTAGCTGATCAGCTATTTGCTTGGGCATCACCGAGCTACTTGCCCCGGAATCAATCATGCAATTGTGCACCAATTGGTTTCCAATGATTAATTGAGACATAAAAAGGAGGGGGCTTCAACATTTTACCTTGCTGTCCTCCATGATTCCCTTTAGGCTGGGGCAACATTTGTGAGAACCTTCTCTTGCATTTGGACTTGCTGATTCAAAGTTGGCCAGTCCTTCATGGCAACTTGTAGCAAATCTCTCTGGCCTGGGATAGATAGGGATTCCCACATTGATATATTTACATTTGTCTTCTTCATCTAATCAATGATACTAAATGGTGATGAAGGATCTCTTTGTCTGTCCCTTGGTCTTGCACATTCATCCCTTGCATGTGGGTAGCAACAGCTGGATGACATGTGAGTTGGTTTAGGAGCTGGTTTGGGTGCTCCTTACATGTTTGGAACTACATTTTGTCTGCCAATAGCTTGTGGAGTGGTAGAAGGTTGTGGATTATTTGGAGCTAATGGCTATCCTTCACCCAAATTTCTCCTTTTTGACCTTATGTTGGTTGCCAACACTTTGAGAGGGTATTTGATTTATACCACAGAAATCTTCATCCTACCAATTGACAAGAGTAGTTTTTGTTCAGAGATGTTCCTTGCTAAGGTTCTTCTTGCTGTTGATCCTCTTCATGGCTGGACTCTTGCGACCCACCAATGGTTTACACCATAAGAGCCTGATTTAATGCACCGTTAAAGCACATTCAGTGGTTATGTGGCTGACTGCATGGGAAACACCAATCATATTCTTGGGCCATGTTATTTTTCACCGGGTACCAAAGCTTTGGATGTGGGTGCAAACATTGGGGTTATCGGGCTGAAATGGTCCTATTGGCAGGAGGCCTTGCTTGATTCTGATTTGTAGCTAGATTGGGTGGTCTTTGAGGCTGATATCACTTCCTGTTAGGCCAAGCTTGAGGCTGATAAGAAGGTCTAGAACTTTGGGCTTGTTCCCTCTTGAGTGTAACTAGCTCATTGCCTAAACTTTGCAGTTGCTTCATGACTTCTTGAAGTTTGTTTGAGGTACTAGAAGATGAAGTAGAAGCTTCACTTGAATTCTAATTTCTAGGAGTGGGAATAGGAGCTAAGACAGGTGCTGACTAGTACTTGGGCTCTCTAAACTTTGATATAATGGCATTAGAGGCCTAGGAGCTAGCTTTCCAGCTTGAATTAAACAATTTTCAGCTCTAATGGCAATGCTATAAGCAACAGGGATAGTTGTGCCTCCCATAGATTGAATCAACATAGAAATATCAGAAATTAAGGCTTTAAGTTAATATAGAAAAGCACCTTCTATTGTTGGCCTTACTGCCACTAGAATCCTCTCCCAAGTCCTTTGAAATCTGAAGTTGAAGTCGGTCAGTTGCTCATTGGGAGCTCTCTTGATGGTTTTTAGTTGTTCCAAAAGGGAAAAGTTATCTCCCTTCTCTCCAAACTGCTCGTGGAGGGGCTATACATAGCTGGTTCCAATTTTGGATAGAACCTGAGGCAAGGCTCCTGAACCATTGTAAAGCTTTCCCCTTGAATGAAGACGCCAGTAATTTTACAACAACTTGCATCTCATTAATGTCATGGATTGCATAAATATTAGCAATGTCCTTGACGTGATCGCCAGGAGTGGTATGATTTTCTCCAGTAAAGTATGGAATGTTCTTCAATGCTACAACTGGGATTGGATGTTGTGCATTGAGAGAAAGTGGGCTGCTGTCAGTGAAATTGACATACGGATTCGGTGGTTGTGCCATTCTGATTGGCTTGAGAACCCTTGTTGATTGGATGAAAGGCCTACCAGGTGGAGGTGTTGACAGAGGTTCTATTAGGTGGAGATGGAGATCTTTGAGCTCTTCTTCCCCTTATTTCTTCTTCCTAGAGATAGGTGTAAATGATTCAAACAAAACCTCTTCCTCTCCTAGTTCTTGACCTGGTCTGTATTCTTCTCATAAATTTGCCAGGCTTGGATTGTTGAAACCAGCAGTATTATGCTTCTTTTGGAGTCGCCAGATGTGTGATTTTAAGCTCTCTTCAAAGCTGGAACTTACAACAAGTGCACATTGATCTTGTTACAATAAAAAGTGAAGACCTCTAAGGTCCCACCGGGTGTGCCAAAACTGTTAATGCAAATCTAGCAGCACCCCCTGAATGTTGATCAGATTTCTAGTTTGATCATTACTAAGCATCCAGTGTGATTGCACAACATTGAAACCTCTCTCCAAGTGCGGGACTTGAAAAATGAGAGAGGAATCTCTAGATTAGAGGCTAGTTTCCTCAAACTCCTCTTGATCAAATATGTTATTTGCACAATTGCAGAGGTTTGAATCCTAATCCTACTCTAAATTCTAAGGAGATAGAGATAGAAAGTGTAAAAATTGAAACTAAAATAAAAGGTGATACACCAAAGGATGAGTGGTGAACACTTCTAGTTCTGTAGATAGACACAGATCATGGAATGCAACATAAACATCATGCACAATTGATAAGATGTAATTGAAAGTCTAAAATGAAGCAAACAACACAACCAAAGGGCTGAAAAACTAGTCACATAGCCTGTATTGTCATTTCCCACTGTCAAAAATTCTTGCATTACAACATCAAAAGGTAGAAAACCTATTACAACCATCAAGAGGTCTGATACTTGAAAAAATCACTGGTTGAAGGTGAAATAAGAAGATTGCTATCCAAAGAAAATGTTCCCCCCCCGAAAATGAGCCAAATCTAGCTTTTTACAATGCCATGGGTCGAGCCCAATAGAGAGAAAAACGTGTAAAAAAACATGGGAGCCATTCCTCATTGAATGAAAATGCATTAAAACAACATTGGTGTCCTTACAGACCCATGCTCCTGACATTTTTGGCCATACTGAAGAAGAATGTGACCCATTTTTGCATTAAAACTGGTTGTTGAAACGTCATTTTTGGCCATTACCATGTACCAGAGATGTTTTCTTGATTTTATCCCTCCAAACTAAACCAAAATGAAAAATTGAACCTAGAATCATGTAGATAATTTCACCAGCTTTCCATTGATATAAAGAATCATGAAAATCTGAGCTCTGGATCTAAAGTTATGGCCATTTGAAGATTTAGGACAAAAAACAGGCCCAAAAACGGATCTGCGGGCAAAAAGTTTGAATTTTTTTACTCGTTTGGTCCTTGGAAAAATTTTCAAATTTTCCCCACACTCTACCACTTGGAATGACATGTGTCAGGCTCTAATTTGTCTATGGGATCATCCTTTGAAAATTTCTTTCTGGCCCTTCCTTACAATTTATTGCCACTTGGACACGTGGCACTATTTTATTGGCTTGGGCCTGAGGGGCGCACTTTGCCCTTCGAAAATTTGGCATTTTTTCACTTTGGGAAAATTTCCCATTTGCCCCCCCATGCTCCACCACTTGGATGACATGTGTCAAGATTCCATTCAATGGTGGGGGCAGCGGGCCAAAACTTTTACCTTTGAAAACTTGACTGAAACTTGGAAAATTTTCTAAGTCCTCCTTTCCCCGCCACTTCCTGGGACGAAAATCTCCTGCTTCGGCCGATTCGGGCTTCCTTGTACCTGTTTGTGGCCTTTTCACCTTTTTGCGTCCCACGCATCCCTTGTGTACCTTTGTCCCAACTGTCCCGCGGACTGCCTGGGACAAATATCTCCGAACCGCCTGAAATGGATTGTTTTTCGGCGAATCGGCCGTTTCGCGTTCTCCGCATACTTTTGTCCCGAATGTCCCGGACAAATATCTCTGAATTTCCCGAAATGGACTGTCTTTCGGCGAATCAGCCAGTTCGCGTCCCATGCATACTTTTTTCCCGACTGTCCCAAACCGCGCGAAACAAAAGACTTGTTTGTGCGAATTCACATCACCCCTAGATGTTGATCAGATTTCTAGTTTGATCATTCTAAGCATCCAGTGTGATTGCACAACATTGAATCCTTTCTCCAAGTGTGGGACTTGCAAAAATGAGAAAGGAATCTCCAGAGAAGGCTGGTTCCTCTTCCTAAACTACCTGCCACAAGCTGTTCCAGTGCAGGCAAGCTAATCTAATCCTAATCTAACCTCCAAGGAGACAGGGAGAGAGAGAAAAGAGGAAAAAAAACAAAAGCCTACACTAAAACGGTGATACACCAGAGAAGGAAAATGCTGAACATCTATCAAAACTACTATGAACACAGCTCCAACCTTGCAATGAACATTTAAACGTGCACAAATACCTGCAATGAAGAGAGGCAAGAAGAAAACAAGCAAAAAATGAGCAAGGATGGACAGATGCATCACAAAACACGTTTTTTGTTGCTCCAGAAGTTTGCACAGAACATCATTTTAATGGTAAAAGGAAAAAGAATGCCATTACAAAGCAGGGGAGGAGGTTCAAACTCCATTTTCAACCCTGGGGAAGAAAAGAAAGGAGAGCAGAGCAGAAAAGATGAACAACCCCTTTAGAAAGAAGCCCCTCCTTACAATTTATAGGAAGAATGAGAGAGGGAAGAGAGAGGAAATCCAAATCTACCCCAACCACCTCTGGGTTGCATTTAATTCATCTCATTATGGTGGTAGGTGAGAACCCTAGCAAAAGCGGCGAACTGTATTTTGCATTAAAACTGGTTGTTGAAACGTCATTTCTGGCCATTACCACGTGCCAGAGACGTTTCTTGATTTTCTCTCTCCAAACTGAACCAAAATGCAAGATTGACCCCAAAATCATGTAGATAATTTCACCAGCTTTCCATTGATATAAAGAACGTGAAAATCCAAGCTCTGGATCGAAAGTTATGGCGATCTGAAGATTTAGGGCAAAAAACAGGCCAAAATCGGATCGGCGGGAAAAATTTGAATTTTTTGCCCGTGCTCTGCCACTTGGATGACACGTGTCAAGCTCTGATTCATCTATGGGTTCATCCTCTTGAAAATTCCTTTCGGGCCCTTAAACTTGGACACGTGGCATCATTTTATTGGTTCGGGCCTGAGGGGCGCATTTTTACCTTGCGCCAAACACTTAGCAACTTTTTCAACCTTCTGACACGTGGCACGTTCTGATTCGTCCACGGGCCTCCTTGTCTCTTTTCGGCCATTTCACCTTTTCACATCCCACGCGTCCCTCACGTACCTTTGGCCCAGATGTCCCGGACGAAAATCTCCTGCTTCGGCTGATTCGGGCTTCCTTGTTCCTATTTGAGGTGAAGACACGTGGCGAGATTCCATTCGTTGGCAGCTCTTTCAGCTTTTCACGTCCCACGCGTCCCTCGCGTACCTTTGGCCCAAATGTCCCAAACTACCTGGGACAAATATCTCCGAACTGCCCGAAATGGACTGTTTGTCGGCAAATCGGCCGATTCACGTCCTCCGCGTACTTTTGGCCCAGATGTCCCAAACTGCGCGAAACAAGACTAGACATTTTTTCCCTGCTTCTGGCCGATTCAAATTTTCATGTCCCTTGCGTCCCGATGTCCCAATTGTCCTGCAGACTACCTGGGACAAAAGACTTAGCCGATTTTCTTCATTTTTTCGGCCCCAAGCTTGGTACGATGAACCTCAGTACGACCCGAACCCTTCAGACCCGAAATGCTTTAAAACAGTCCTGCAACCTTATTTTTTGCATTTTTTCCATTTTCTCTAACTCGTTGGGATTTCTTCTTGGATGGGAGAGTTAGAGAGAAGCTGAGGGACCCCAAAAAACATGATTTTTTGCCTTGAATCAATCTACTTGCTCGGGACTGAATAATTTGATGCATGTTATCAAAATTACCCTGAGGGGTGAATTTTGGATAACAATTTGGCGACTCAGTGGGGTCATCTGCCTGCTAGATGAAGTTCAGTGGCCTTTTAGCAATCCATTGGGCATGGAGTCATAAGAAATAACCTAAAATCAACCTGATATCTTGAAAACTTCCCTCTGAGCCACTTGAAACCCACTGAAATGGACTGTGCAAGAGCAAAACCAGCACCACAAAAACTATGTACAAAACTGAAAATCATACATGCTCCAAATGGAACATGCAGAGTGTGCACAAGCACTTCTTTTACTGAAAGCAAACCTACCTACTCTATTCTAACTGGAAGCAAAGGTAAGCTAAACAAACCCTGCAACTGGTTGTGCAAAATAGCTTCCTTTCTTCAAAATTGGCAACCATGCAACTGATTTGGCATTGAACATGGCTGATTGGATGAATGGAAAATCAACAAGAAGCTGGTCTTCCACCCAAATCATCAAGGTATCAGCTGAAGGAAAATTCAATACCTCTTTTAGTTGTTCTGCATTTGGATTGGAGAGGTATGACAGCTGATCCTTGGTTCTTTGTAGCTCATCCTCATGCTCAGAAGCAAGCATGACTGGTTGTGACTTCTCCTTTGGCTCCAATGAAGCCAAATACCTGATTGGGCAAGGTTTGATCCATTTGATATGCCCATAATTCTGATTTTCAACTCCAAGAATGGAGTTCTCTTGTAGACCCTCTTGAATGGATGATGTGGAAGCAATGGTAGAACCCTTCTGCCCTTTCTCTTCCTCCAATGAAGAACATGGAAGATTTAAATCTTCCAATCTTGATTCCAAAGAGCTGCTATAAGATGTAGGCTGCTGCAAATGAATGCTCTCCTCCATGACAGCAGGCTCTTGTGTTTGGAACGTGGATGATGAAAGAGAGAATGGTGGAAACTCAACCGGTTCTTCTTCATCAAAACAGTCCTCCAAATCTGACAGATAAACTACCTCATTGTTGTCCTGCTGCAAATGCTCAACTTCCTCCATGGTCTCCTCTTGCTCTGCAACTTGATCACCATGGTTTCTTTCATCCTCCAACATTGAGTTTGAGAGATCAAACTCTTCTTCAGTACTAGAACTTGAGAGAGATGAAGTAGAAAGAAGAACTGAAGGTTCTTCTATAGCCTGCTTTGTGCTCAAAGCCCTTGGATATGTACTTTTCTCCTCCACAACTAGAATGTGCTCCTCTTCTTTTGGATTTGGAGCAGCTTCTCCTTCCTCCAATGTTTGAAGACAATCTTGCTCTTGATTGAACTCTTCCTCCAGCATGAAGTTTGTCAAGTCAAACTCTTCGATCTGCTGCTCTAGAGGACAAGTTGGGACTGCAAGATCTTCTTCTTCTGCTGCAACAAAATCAGTCCTGACCACCATTTGTTCTCCAACTCCAACCTCTTCTAAAGGCTTAACCATCAAGGGGATCTTTGTCATCCCAAATTTAAGAGCCCAACTCTTCAGACTTTGAATTTCTTCATCTTTGTTTGGCTTCTCTTTTTGCTGTTGTTTTCCTTGACTGGCATTCTGATTTTCATCCTCCCAACATGGATTTGGGAATGCAAGAGGAGAAGTGGATTGTAACTCAAATGGCTTGGCAATTTTTCATGGTGGTGGAGGTAGAAACTCTTGTTTCTTTGGAGGAGGGGGTATTTCTGTTAGCTCTTGTGGAGGGGATGACTGTTTGGAAGGAAAAGGGACAAAAGAATTGAGATGAGGTGGAAGACTAGGGGGTGGAGAAATGGATTCAACACTTGGGACAGCAGATGGAGAGTTTAAAACTTGACACTGCTGAGATAAAATAGATTGGGAAAGAGGAAAAAGAAAGGCATGAGATGGCGTGCTTACCCGTTGACAAGGTTGCTGAATACTCCTCTCATACACCTCTATTTCTTCAATCCACTTTGCAAGCAATGGCAGCATTGCAATCATGAAGTCAAGCTTCTCTTGAGGGCTGTAATGCCTTGGAAAAGGTCCCACCCATGGACAGGGTGCTCCACAACTGATTCCAAATGCTTTCATTTGTGCTTGAGCCCTGGACTGCACCATGTTTACCTCCATCTTTTGGATTTTCTCCAACAGACCAACATCTTGCATCTGATGGTCTTCATTATATGCATACTCTTGCTCTTGGAAAGCTCCATAGCCAAACTGATTTTGGCATTGCTGCTCATATGGGTATGTATGCTGATTTTGAATTTGTTCAAAATGCTGATTTGGAGGATTTAAAAAACATGTTGGAGGTGGGAAACATTGCTGCTGTTGTAAATGTGAGTTCCATGATGGAAATGAAGTCATGATTGCACAACTTCATGGAATGGAAAAGAATGAAAGGGATGGAAAGAAGGATGGATGGGAATGGATGAAAAACAGGTCTGCAACTTCAGAAATGGGTTGCTGATCAGATGGAGTCGCCAGATGTGTTTGCAAGTGCCTCCAAAGGCTGAAATCTTCACAGGAACACACCAACCTACAAAAGATGAAGTGGAAGACCTCTAAGGTCCCACCGGGCGTGCCAAAACTGTTAGTACAAATTCACAGCACCCCCTGGATGTTGATCAGATTTCTAGTTTGATCATTCTAAGCATCCAGTGTGATTGCACAACATTGAATCCTTTCTCCAAGTGTGGGACTTGCAAAAATGAGAAAGGAATCTCCAGAGAAGGCTGGTTCCTCTTCCTAAACTACCTGCCACAAGCTGTTCCAGTGCAGGCAAGCTAATCTAATCCTAATCTAACCTCCAAGGAGACAGGGAGAGAGAGAAAAGAGGAAAAAAAACAAAAGCCTACACTAAAACGGTGATACACCAGAGAAGGAAAATGCTGAACATCTATCAAAACTACTATGAACACAGCTCCAACCTTGCAATGAACATTTAAACGTGCACAAATACCTACAATGAAGAGAGGCAAGAAGAAAACAAGCAAAAAATGAGCAAGGATGGACAGATGCATCACAAAACATGTTTTTTGTTGCTCTAGAAGTTTGCACAAAACATCATTTTAATGGTAAAAGGCAAAAGATGCCATTACAAAGCAGGGGAGGAGGTTCAAACTCCATTTTCAACCCTGGGGAAGAAAAGAAAGGAGAGAAGAGCAGAAAAGATGAACAACCCTTTAGAAAGAAGCCCCTCCTTACAATTTATAGGAAGAATGAGAGAGGGAAGAGAGAGGAAATCCAAATCTACCCCAACCACCTCTAAGTTGCATTTAATTCATCTCATTATGGCGGTAGGTGAGAACCCTAGCAAAAGCGGCGAACTATATTTTGCATTAAAGCTGGTTGTTGAAACGTCATTTCTGGCCATTACCACGTGCCAGAGACGTTTCTTGATTTTCTCTCTCCAAACTGAACCAAAATGCAAGATTGACCCCGGAATCATGTAGAGAATTTCACCAGCTTTCCATTGATATAAAGAACGTGAAAATCTGAGCTCTGGATCGAAAGTTATGGCCATCTGAAGATTTAGGGCAAAAAACAGGCCAAAACGGATCGGTGGGAAAAAAGTTTGAATTTTTTACCCGCGCTCTGCCACTTGGATGACACGTGTCAGGCTCTGATTCATCCGGGTCGCGGGTTCATCCTCTTGAAAATTCCTTTCGGGCCCTTAAACTTGGACATGTGGCACTATTTTATTGGTTCGGGCCTGAGGGGCGCATTTTTACCTTGCACCAAACACTTAGCAATTTTTTCAACTTTCTTCCCCTTCTGACACGTGGCACGTTCTGATTCATCCGCGGGCCTCCTTGTCTCTTTTCATGGCCATTTCACCTTTTCACGTCCCATGCGTCCCTCGCATACCTTTGGGCCCAGATGTCCCAGACAAAAATCTCCTGCTTCGGCCGATTCGGGCTTCCTTGTTCCTGTTTGAGGTGAAGACACGTGGCGAGATTCCATTCGTTGGTGGCTCTTTCGGCTTTTCGCGTCCCACGCGTCCCTCGCGTACCTTTGGCCTGGATGTCCTGAACTTCCTGGGAAAAATATCTTCGAACTTCCTGAAATGGACTGTCTATCGGCAAATCGGCCGATTCGCGTCCTCCGCGTACTTTTGGCCCGGATGTCCCAAACCGCGCGAAACAAGACTTAGGCATTTTTTCCTCTTTCGTCTGATTCAACTTTTCACGTCCCACGCGTCCCAACATCCCAACTGTCCCGCAGACCGCCTAGGACTAAAGACTTAGCCGATTTTCTTCATTTTTTCGGCCCCAAGCTTGGTACAACGAACTTCAGTACGACCCGAACCCTTCAGACCCGAAATGCTTTAAAACAGTCCTGCAACCTTATTTTTTGCATTTTTTCCATTTTCTCTAACTCGTTGGGATTTCTTCTTGGATGGGAGAGTTAGAGAGAAGCCGAGGGACCCCAAAAAACATGATTTTTTGCCTTGAATCAATCTACTTGCTCGGGACTGAATAATTTGATGCATGTTATCAAAATTACCCTGGGGGTGAATTTTGGATAACAAGCTGCAACCTTATTTTTTGCATTTTTTCCATTTTTTCTAACTCGTTGGGATTTCTTCTTGGATGGGGGAGTTAGAAAAAAGCCAAGGGGACCCCAAAAACATGATTTTTGCCTTGAATCAATCTACTTGCTCGGGACTGAATAATTTGATGTATGTTATCAAAATTACCTTAAGGGTGAATTTTGGATAACAGTTTGACTCAAGGAGTTGTATCCCTTTTTGTTTTTGGACGTTTAAGTCATGGAAAAGACTATATAGGAAGATTAGGTTCTTGTTTAAAATACAAGACCATAGTACACATAGGTTAACTATGAAAGAGGTGGTTTTGAGTGATGAACGATAATGGGATTCCACCTTGGAGAAGACAAAAAGTATCCATGAGAATCATGCCATGAGTAGAGCTGTGGTACTCATATTGAAGAGAAGGCTGAAAGGTGACGGGTAATCACATGATTCTTTTTTAGTTGTGGATCCTCAAAAAAAGTAATATGGAAGGTGGAAAGCGTTCAAGGGACAAGCGATCAACTAACAAAAAGTGACATAGAACTTGATGTCAACAATAAAATGGTCAAAGATGCAAGGCATTGAGGGGCTCAGGTTTGGGTTTACTTTCGAGTGAAGATAAATGATAAACACCTGATCCATAGGAATGGGTAATGATATAGGGTCCAAACCAATTAGGATAAATTTTTCTCCATTTACTTTTCTCCTCCTTAGTTGCATGTTGATTTTCCCTTTGGACGAGGTTTGCGACCTGAAAGGTTTGTTCATGGACACATTTGTCATAGGAATGTTTGATACGTTTTTGGTAAATTTGGAGATGGTCAAGAGAATTGAGACATCATTCATCTAATAAATATAGTTGCGCCAAACGATCTTGATGAAAGTGATCGTCGTTGAGCATGTCTTGTAGTGAGATGCAGAGAGATGGAATCTGGAATTCGAGAGGCAATAAAACCTCGATACCGTAGAACAGAGAAAAATGTGTGACAATAGTCAAAGTGCGAATACTAGTGCGATAAGCCCACAAGGAAAAAGGAATGTGTGTATGCCAATCCTTCTTAGTATCATTGAATACTTTCATAAGAATTTTGTTCAAGGTTTTATTGGTCGATTCGGCTTGGGCATTGGTTTACGGGTAATAAGGTGATGAGAAACTGAGTTGGATGCCAAAAGCGTCACATAGCTTGTGTAGGGTTTTGTTTTTGAATTCCTTTCCATTATTAGTGATGAGGTGGTGAGGAACACCAAAGCGACAAATGATGTGATGGTTGATGAATTCACATATTTTCTCAAATTTTTTATAAATGAGAGGAATGGCCTCTACCCATTTAGTGTAATATCTAGTAGCGGTTATGATCCATTGGTGGCATTGTGAAGAATGGGGATTAATCTCACCGACAAGATCCAAACCCCATTGAGAGAAAGGCCAAAGATCTTGTGCAACCTGTAAGGCATGACTAGGTGTGTGATGAAGATTAGCATGTTGTTGGCATTTCAGACAATGTTCGACATAATCACAACAATCAAGGTTTAAGGTTAGCCAATAATAGACAAGGCGAAGAATGCATTTTGCGATAGGTAAACCACTAAAGTGACCACCACAAATTCCATCATGGAATTCCTTAATGGTGTAGGGAATTTCAGTAAGAGAATACTGTCGAAGCCACGCTTATAAAGAAGACCACCCATGATGACATAACGAGAGACACTTTTAAGAAAGGTCCATTATCCATTACAAGTGAGATCAATGGGTAGAATGGAAAGGGAAAGATAGTCTACAAATTGCTTATACCAAAGGTCACGTGGGTCAGGTGCAACGGTTTCGACGGAGTAGACCTCACAAGGTAAATAAGAGGATGATTGTAACCTTTGTATTGTGACAAATATTTTAGAGTCAGTGGGTGAAGTAGGTATTTGAGAAGCCAAGAAGGCCATGGTATCTACAAAATTATTGGTAGAATGTGGGGTGGTTTGAAGTTTGTAACGGTCAAAGGTGGTCAAAAGTATATCTACGTGATGTTTATAATTTTATAGTATCTCATTACGACACTAGTATATACCATTGACTTGGTTTATGAACAACTGGGAATTACCAAAGATAGTAATGGTCTTAACATCTAAGGCATAAGTAGCCTAGAGGCCTAATACGAGTGCTTCGTATTTGGAAATATTGTTTATACAATCAAAATAGAGTTTGAAAGACAAAGTCATAGGTTCACCATCAAGAGGAATGAGGATAACACCAGCCCCACCCCCTCTCTAACACTTGGAGCCATCGAAGAAGAGTTTCATTTGGTAAACAGGTTTGTCTAAGGAGAGGGTAGCAATGAATTAGTCTGGGAAATCAAAGTTAGAGGGTTGATTCCTAGAAAGGGGTGTGTTGGCCATTTGGTCAATGATAGTGTGGCCCTTGATGGAATTTTGATGAATGAATTCAAGGTTGAGGTCAGCAAGAAGCATAAGCCAACATGTGACACATTGATGTTGATAGGGTTTGGCATACATATAGTGTAAGGGGTCAGTATTGGTAATAATGAAGGTTTTGTGGTTGAGTAGGTAATGGAGGAGTTTGGTGGAAACAAAAACTAAGGCTAGACAGAGTTTTTTGGCGTGGGTATATCTAGTTTCGTAGTCCAGAAGAGTACAAATTATGTAATAAACCGCTTGCTCTCCGTGTTAGTCATCGCAATGAGTGAGCATGACACCTAAAGAATGGTAGTGGTGGAAATATATAGAAAAAAAGGTTGGTCATATTTAGGAGGAATGAGCACTGGTGGTTGAAGAAGGTATTTTTTTAAGGCTTCGAAGGCATTATGGCATTCATCATCCCATTTGAATGACATTTCTTTCTTGAGAAGATGATGAAATGGTTGAAAGTGGTCAAAGAGCTGCAAGATAAAATGATGAATGGATAGCAACTTGCCTTGTAGGCTTTGAAGTTGACAAAGATTAGTAGGTAGAGGCATTTCCAGAATAGTCTTGAATTTAACAGGATTGAATTCTATGGCCCGTAAAGAAACGATGAAACCCAGGAGTTTTCCTGAAAGTACCACAAAGACACACTTCTTTGGTTGAAGATCAACACAATACTTGATGAGGTGGTCAAATATGACCTTAAGGATGGGCAGGTGTTCGGTTAGATGTTTGGATTTGGAAAGAAGATCATCGATGTAATCTTCCAATATGTGATGCATGATGTCATGGAAGATGTAAGTCATGGCTCGTTGGTATGTAGCAGCGACATTTTTAGGCCAAAAGACATGACTCGATAGTAGAAATTACCCCAAGGGGTGATTAAGGCAATCTTGTGTTGATCTTCTTGAGCTAGTAATATTTGATTGTAACTCGAGAAACTGTCCATGAGCAATATCATCTCATGGCAAGTGGTGAGATCAACTATTTGGTCAATGCCTAGTAGGGGAAAGTTTTCTTTGGAACAAGCTAGGTTGAGGTCACGGAAGTCCATGCAAATGTGGAGTCCCCCTTTTGCCTTTGTGATAGGAACAATGTTAGAAATCCATTGGGGATAGTCAATGGGTAGGTTGAAGGAAACTGAGAGAAGGCACTAAAGCTCTTCTTTGACCAGAAGGGTAATGTGAGGATGCATTTTCCACAGCTTTTGTTTGATGGGTTTGGCATCAGGAATGGTTATGATGTTATGTACCATGATTTTTGGGTCAATACTAGGCGTATCGACATAGGATCAGGAAAAAGCGTTGCTATGGTCTCAAAGTTAAGAAGTAAAAGCTTCTTATTTAGTAGCATATAAAGATTGTCCTATCTTTAGAATGTGTGGGTCATCTAGAGTGTTAATGTTGATTTAAATGGTAGATTCATTTAACATGGTTTACGTCTTAGAAGGTAACGACTGGTGAATTTAAGAGTCTTCCACACCTAGGTAGGTGAGGATGGACTCATTGTCCTGACATTAATAGAATGTGTATCATCATTGATCATGCCAGGATACAGGAATGGGAGAGAAGAGGGACCCTCGCCATCATGTTGATAGGTCAGGGGTCATAGAGAAATGGTGTTTACAAAAAAAAGTTAGGAGGAATAGATTCAGGATCTATGGACTCCGTGGGTGAAGATGGTGACGTGGGTGAATGAGGTGGGGAAGGTTTTTCTTCCCGAATGAGGTTGACGCAAGCCTTCTTAAGAGTTGGTGCATAAAAAACAATGCCACTACGATCATTGTGTTTATGGGTGGTACATGAGATGACAGTGTGGTGGCCCTGTTTATAAAATCCGAAGCCAAATCCTTTCCACGCACACCAGTGAAGGAAAGTGTGAGTGAAGTGGTAGTTACTGAGGGAGTGTAGGTCAGATGAAAATGGTTGTGTTTGGGATGGAGGTTTGGGTTTATAAGTTACATTATCAAGTCCCCCATACATTAGATTATTGCGAAGGTGGGGAGGACCATAAGGAAAAACCTCACCTATGCGGTAGTCATAACCAGGGTGCTGACGCAGGTTTCCATACTCTTGCGGAGTGAGGAATGTGTTGATGTTGTATAGGCGGTACTCCCCCAGAGTGAGGCATTGAAAGACACCCTCTAAGGGATCAATGGTCAATATGTGGGTAGTGGGGATAGAAAATTCGCTAGATGATGGGGAAGTAGGTGAGCCAGCGGTAGAGGTTGCAGTGGTGGTAGGGATAACAGGGTTAGATGTGTGAGAGGTGGTGGTAGTCTTGGTGGAGGGGCTTGTGGATGAAGGTGAAGTAGGGGTAATGACAGATGCCTTGACTAGGACAAGTACATCGTTGGGCCGATACAACATGTTACAGGTCTTGAAAGGTGATGGGCTGGCTAGAATGGTGTAGTTATGCCCTTTGTGTTCAAATTTGAGGTAGCAGTGTAAAGTTGAAGGGACGCAACCCATGACATAGATCTAAGGTTGACCAAGTAAAAAATTATACTAGAACTCCCCTTCTAGGACATAGAAGAGTTCTGGGATAGTTCAGGGACCCACGCAGACATGGAGAACAACAATAACCAAGGTAGAGGTCATGACGTCATTGAAGGAGTGTAGCATAACGGGGTTACCATGCATACAATTGGTAGGTATGCACATTTGGTTGTATGCATGGGAGGAGATGATGTTAATACTAGCACCATAATTGATCATAATGCATCATATGTGTATATTATCAATAAAGATGGAGATGAAAAGAGTGGGATCAAGATCGTCAGACTGGAAGGGAGTCATCTCTTCATCTAAAAAACTAAGGGCGGCTACTTAGCAAGTAGGTGGAGGTGTAGAGGAAGGTGACAACTTAGTGAGAGAGACTACATGATGAGGGGTGATGATGGAGGCTACAGGTGTGGGGTCATTTGGTAAAACCTTGGTAGATTGAAGAATCTCCACGAGGGCTTGAGGATGTGACTCAGAGGTTTAGATGAGGTCATATAAAGACATTTTGAGGGAGGATTGGTGTAATTTTTTTAACATTCTGTGATGCGTGACCCCATCGGAAATAGGATATGCAAGAGCTCGAATGGTGACTTTGGGTGTGGGTGCAGATGTTTATGTTGGGTACAGAGTTGGTTGATGGGATACTTGCCTTTTCTTTTCCTTTGTCTCTCTGAGTGCAGGTGATAATGTTGATCATGTTGATTTCAAATTTTAGGGGTGGATAAAAGGGTTGTGGGGGTGAAGATACTAGTTGTTGTATCATTAAAGGATGATGAGGTGTGGTGATGGGTGAAGGTGGAGCATGGTCCTCATCGAGAAGGTCGTCATCATCAAAATTGTGCTCAGGAGGAAAGAGTTGGATAAGGACGTTCTTCAAGGCCTTACAATTTTTAACACCATGTCTTGGCACACAATGATAGGCACAAATCTTGGTCTCATAAAACCCTTTTAGCTTGGGTTTGAGAGGATTGTAAGGTTGAAGTGGTGGTAATGTGATGACAGAAGTCTCTAAGAGATTGATTAAGATCTTAGCGTAAGACCCTGCTAATGGATCGCAATGGGAGATGAGTGTGGGTTTGGGTACAAGTGTGGTTGATTGTGGAGTAAGAGGCTTTACAGGGGGGAATGGGTTGGTCCACTAGTTTGCTATGTGGAGTGGTCTTAGGTATTGGTGGCATCTATTTGGGTATGGACATGGTAGAAGAGCTGGCGATGGAATGTTTGGCTGGTTTTACTACCTTATCAGAGGGTAGTAGATTCTTAGCTCTGGTTTGCACCTTCTTAGGTAAAGGTGACATGGGAGTATGGGATATAGAAGGAAAAGTAGATGGTGAAAGAAGGCGAGTTACCCATGGGGAAACCAAATTACGGTGGAGGTGGTTGGTAGAGGTTGGGTAGAAGGTGTGAGTGGAAGGGAAGAGAGTGTCATGGATAGTGACAAAGTTATGGAAGATAGTGGTGGTATGGGTGGTAAGAAGGTCATGAGTGATGTCGAGAGTTGTGTGGATCACTTTGGTAGATAAGAGGGGCATGATGAGGAGGAAAACTACTGCATTCTTGGTTTATTGGTGGAAGTAGGTTGCTTGGCAAGGGTTGAAGCATGAGGTCCTAAGATTAACAGAAGGGGTGAAAGTGACAACGGTGTGGTAAGTGAGGTTGGTGTATGAGGCTTAGAAAGTTGGGGCTTACTTTTAGGGGAAGGAATATGTTTAGTGTTGGTCTGGGAAGATATGGTTAAATCTAATCTGATGGGTGGGTGAGTAAGGTTTGATATCAGCATGACCCCTAAGGTAGTGATGGGTTTAAGTAAGGGAAATGATATAGGCATGGGTAGGTGTTTGGGTATAGGCATGTGTTGGGTTATGGGCGGAAGTGTGTGTTGGGTTGTGGGCAAGGATATAGAAGGTGTTCCACTAGTCATGGTTGTGTTTGGTTTGACCGCTTGAAACACTTTTGGATAGATTGTGGAGGTGTTGGTGAGTGACAGCTACATTTGGGTTGAAGCAGGAAGTAGAAGACGTCCCCAAAGTAAGGCTCTATCAACATAGTCTAGGAAATTGGCCAAGTATGAAAATGGTACTGCTGTAGGCAAGGATGATGTGGATCAAGTAGGAATCCCTGTAAAATGTGTTTGAGAAATAGGGAAATAGCTAGCTTCAGACTCTATGGGTAAGAGAGCTAAAAGTAGATCAGTAGGATCTTGGAGGTTTGATGGATAATGGCCATCTAAGGGAAATGGTGTTTCTACAGGATCCTTCATGGGTAGAGGAGATGATGGGCTAGATGAGGTAGAATCTCCTTGTGATGGTGTAGGGAGTGGACAAGTATCCCCTATGAGTAGGAGAGGTGCTACTAACAACTGCTTGGTAATTTGAGGGGCTAGGTGAGGAGTGCTAATTATGGGATCTTCTATGGGTGAAAGAGAAAATGAAGGGGGTTCCTCTGTGGGTGGAGGAGTAGCTGAAATAGGTTCCTGTGTAGGTAGGGGAGTTTGGGCTAAGATTTCATCTATGGAAGGAACATGGGGAAATTGGGAAGCAACTGGTATATCATCAAAAATAGCGTGGACCTCCCAGACATCGCTATCATTGGTTGAAGCATCGTCAATTTAGTTGGAAGATGGGGCGTGATTAGGGAATGGTTTTTTGAAGATATGTAGGTTTTGGTTAGTGGGTGCATTTGGGTTATCCAAGACTAGATCTCCATTGTCTAACATTTCTTGGATGATATTCTTGAAGGTGATGGAGTTATCATCGCTATGACCTTTTACACGATGATAGTTGCAAAAGTCATGTTCTTTATACCATGCGGGCATTGGGCGATCAGGGTCAAAACCAGTGTGTGGTTTTATAGGTGGAAGGGTAATAGCACCATCCTTAATAAGATTTTCCAAAATAGAAGAATAAGGTTCCCCTATTGGGGTATACTTTCACTTTTCTCATTGAACTGGAAATCTTGGACGGGAGAGAGATTAGAAGAAGGTTTGGCTTGGTTTGATGGGTGAGAGGGTCCAGCCTTGAGAACTATGGCATTGGCAGATCCTTTGGGTTTTGAATAGTTATTTTGGGGTTTCAAAGATGAAGAAGCATCATTTTATTTGAACATGATGTTCTTGTTACGTAGCTGAATTTTATTTTCTTCGATAGCACGAATCTCCAATTTTCGTGCCATGGTGAATGCCTCGTCAAAGGTGTGGAAGGTCTACACCTGCAGGGTTGGTGAGATGTGTCTAGTGCAAGCTTGAGTAAACAACTCTATGAGCTCAGTTTGAGGTAACTAAAATGTGATCTGGTTAATTAGGTTATGCCAATGAGTGAAAAAGTCAGCAATAGACTCATCGTCATACTGTCGTGTGGAGTAAAGATCAGTCATGGTGACTTTCTTAACAATGTTGATTGAGAAGTGGTCTAAGAAGGCTTGGGCTACTTGATTAAATGAGTAGATGGAATGTCTGGGTAGCCCACTGTACCAGTCTAATGTAGGTCCTGTCAGGGACATCGAGAAGGTCCGTAGGAGTAAAATGTCATCATGGGCGATCAGGTAACACCCATGTTTGAAAGACCGCAAATGTTGCTGTGGGTCTTCTTTATTATTGAAGCGGTTGAATTTTGGCATTTCCCAATGTACAAGGGTATGGGTGAATAGGAATGGATGGATGAATGGGCTCATTACATATTTCATCATAGGTGAGAGAATTACGTGAGCTAGAAACCAATGCTTCTAGTGTCTGCATCCTTTCCATCATTAATTTGATGAGGTCATTGGTAGGTTGTGATAGAAGGGCACCTCCTGTGGCGTAAGAGGTCTGGTGCTGAACATGTGATGTGGGTGGCATTCCAGTGTATGGTGGTGCTGAATAGGAAGGTTGAGAATAGGGGACTGACATAGAGGGCATATACCTAGAATGAATGATGAATGAGATAGGGGGTTGTTAATAATATGTATATGTAGGTGGGGCAGTCGCAGTGACTCAAGTAGTGATTGGGGGCAGAGACTGAGGGATGGAGAGGACAAGATTATGGAATGGGGTAGGGGTCACTGACACCATGAGAGGTTGTGTCACAATTGGTATCTGTGAGATAATGGGCATGGATGGGGTTATGGTCTAGGTGGTCAATGAAGGAATAACATATACTACAGGTGCGA
This sequence comes from Taxus chinensis, assembly GCA_019776745.2. Classification (NCBI taxonomy): domain Eukaryota; kingdom Viridiplantae; phylum Streptophyta; class Pinopsida; order Cupressales; family Taxaceae; genus Taxus; species Taxus chinensis. Next base: position 142,882,585 of record CM034156.1, on the reverse strand, counting down.
CTGATGTTGCAGATGTAACTGTCATAGTGGGTATGGGGCCTAACTACGAAACCACTGGGGGTAAAGCATGTGAAGGTAACCCCGCATTAGTAGGGGCTAATGTAGAAGTGGGGATAAGGGTAGGAGAGATAGATATGGGCATTCCATATATCAATTGACTTGAGGAATCCGAGGTGGAAGAGTGGGCAAGGTAGAATTGTAAGGCTGTGGGATTCTGATCGAGGAGTCGTATGAACTCCTTGTCTCCTATAGCAATGGTGATAGGAAGGGTTAGATCCATGGGTGACCTGACAAAAGGTGTTGAAGTACTAGGTGGGAGTGGCTGACAGACTAGCGTGGAATATAAGAGCGTTAGCTTGGTTATGAGTCAACACCATGTGAATGAATGTATATCAGGTGATGTTTTATCCTGCAGATGACATAGAAAGTAGTATGGATGAGAAAAACAGGTGTTTGTAGGTGGGTTTGGGTAATGTATTAGTTGAGAATCAACACAAGGTAATTGACGCCGATTAAGGATGATTGATGACGGTTCAGGGGTAATCGAGGTCGGTTACTATGAGAAAAGAACAATTTTACCAAACGACGCAAAAACATATGAATACCAGATAGGTAAGCTATATGATGACCATTTATCAGAATACAAAGAGTATAGAGACTCAAAAAAAACTCTAAACAATAAAGAAGATGAAATAGGTATCCCTTGGGCAAGTTAACCAATAGGACAGAGAACCGACAACGGCTAGGTATAACCGATGCCGGTGAGCTGTAAACCAAGGTCGATGGATAAACCGATGCCGATTACTGTGAAAATTTGAGAAATGCAGGAAAATAGATTGTTATGGACTGAGATCAGATGAATGATCAACTCAAAAGTATAGAGATGATATGATGAGGTCCTAACACACTCAGAAGAAGTTAGAATACTCCAACTGTGATTATGGAGTGTGCAAGGCAAAATAAAGGAAAATGGAGAAACGTATCCTCACACTTCAAAACACATGTCAATCAAATGCTAAAAACACGTATCTAACAAGTGATTTTAATGTGTTGAGATTATGCTATTTAGAAGAATGACTCATGAATTTAGAGTAGATTTTTTGGTGAGGAAGGTTTCCTACGAAGAAGGAGATCTAAAAAGAGAGGTTTCATGTTATGTTATGGCGGGGGCGGGCTGTCCTCTTAGGTAATGACTGGACATAAGTAACTAGCTGGGTGCCCACTGTCAATCCACTGATCATGTGATCATTGAAAATTTCTTCCAGGTGAGATGTTGTTTAAGAAGATGTGTATTTTTCAATTTTTTGTAGTTTTTCTAGACAGAGAGAGAGAAAGAGAGAATGTGCTTTTCTACGATTCCTTGTGTTAACCATTAGCTGGGCATGACTTCTAGCATATAAGTTGCCCTCATTTTAATGTGAGCTAAATGCAACATATAAGTATGAAATGCAACTGATTTTAAACCCAAATCAAAAATTACATTTGATGAAGTAAATGATGAATGGGTAGGAACGTGCTTTTTTCACTATTTATGCGAATGCAAGAAAGAAGAAATGGTTCATTTTATGCACCAGAAAATAGATGTTGTTTTAGAAAGTTAGAAGAAGAGAGTATTACCAGGGAAAGAGATTTAGTGTGAGTACATTTAGATAGTAAACAAACACACCATCTTTACCTAGGAATGAAGAAAAATGCAAGGAACCCCAGATGAGTCCCCTGGGCATGCCAAAATGTTTCACCGTTTTCATTATGTTATTGGGATGAAACATATAAAGGTTATGGGTTGAGGAGGAATACCTGTTGTGTTATTTTGGAGGTTGATGTGTGCGTTCTAACTTCTTGATCTGATGTGGACTGTGAGAGATTCCTTTTGGCTAGGAGGAACTACCTAAAATAAATATAAAACAAGACCACCAAAGAAGAGTTACAAAATATATGACAGTGGGCTACTAAGTGTATGCTAGATCTGAGAAGTGTGATACTCCCTAGAAGGTTGTCAATCCACTATTTTTATAAAACAAATATGAAGTAACTGGAATGCGTACATAAATGAATCTAGTGCTAGTATTTTGATTTGTGTACCTTAGATCACTATCAGCGTCTATCCAATTAAATACTAAAAATATGCAGGTCAAGGTCTTTAGGTCAGGTTGCAGGTTGGTCAGGTGGTCTGCAGGTCACAGACAGGGTCTTAACATGGTTGGGTGAGGTGTTTGGGTTGTTTTTGATAAGTGGGTACTTGCTGGTTTACACAACATTGGAAAACACAGAGACCGACGTCAGTCAAGGTATGATCGATCATGGTTAGGCAGAACCGACAATGGTTATGAGTAGCCGGTGTCGGTAGAGGCGGGCTAATAAGATTCACTAAGATTTTCTAATGGGGTTTCAGATGAGGTTAGGAAGAGGTGATAGAGGGAATAACGAGGTATATGGGGATCTTAGGAATACTAAAAAATATATAGAGGTCAGGTATGGGTGGTTTTATGGTGTGGGTGGAGGAATGGTTGGGTTTACATGTAAGTAAATGGTAGGGGAATGGGGGTGTAAGTGGAAAATAATAACAACAATAGAAGAACCTAACAGACTGAAGTGGAAATAGATGATACAAATAAAAATTGTACTTATTGGTGTTGTAGGTCTAATGGCTATGTGATGGTGGTGATTGGTTGGTGGGATGGAGCTTGATGCAGTAGTGATGCTTCCTAGAATGTCACCATGAGTGCAATACTTCTGGATCTATCATGGTGTTTGCTATGGATTCTTGTAGGTACGAAAAGGCTCTGGTTTTGCTTGCATGTAGTTCTCTCCTCATCCCTTTGATCTCAAAAATGTGCCAACCCAAAAAAAAAGTTGCCAAGGTGAATAAATGGTAACCGATGACGGTTCTTGGTTGACCAATGTCAGTTTTGGGATGACTGACGCTGGTTAAGGAGGGATTCCCTAGGTTTAATAAAAATGGAAGATCTCGCATCATTTGGGTTAGGTTCATTCCTTTATCTGTGAATCAGAATGGACGTTATGTTTTTATGAGCGGGAAGGTGGTTATAAGAATAATAGGTCTTGATTTTTAGGGTTGGAACAAGTCTTATTTATTTATGGAAACATGCTATGAATAGGTCTATGAAGAGGTGTCCATTCATTTAATCAAAGTAATTAAATTAATAATGGAGTGAGGATGGGTATTAATTTAATTATAAATAATTAAATTAATGTTAATTTAGGGTATAAGGATCATGGTTAGGTGAATGTGTTTAAGCTAGTTATTTGAAAGGGGACCAAGGGGAGTGTGACCCAATTTTGGTGTCTACACACCCCATAGGGAAACTTATGTTATAGAGTAATTCCCTTTGGCCTAAAAAATGTAGGAGCTTCTGATCAGTGCACTATGACATACATATTTCCTAAACTTGTCTAGAAAACCATAAAAGACTATGTAGATGATCTCTTAAGAAAATATAAACACTGAAAATACCATCTTATTGTCCTTATGCGATCTTTACACGTCTATTACAGTTCTATCTCTATTTTAATCTAGCTAAATGTGTATTCAGAGTTATCACAAGAGAAATCCTATGATTCATAGCATCTATTAGGGGAATTGAAGCCAACCCTTCCAAGGTGAAATCCATTATTGAAATGCCACCTCCATCTAATCTTAAACAACACCGTATCCTTCAAGGGAAACTTCAATCTATATGTTGCTTTATCTCTCAACTATCAGACTGTTGGAAACATTTTCATCATATTCTAAGGAAAGACATCCACTTTAAGTGGGGAAAATATTGATAGTGGTCCTTCAACGCCCTTAAACAATATCTCTTATCACCACCAGTGCTTATACCTCCATGTGATGGGGAGCCCTTCTATCTACATATCTACACTACTAATCATGCCTTGAGAGCCATGCTAACACATCGCGATGAATAAGGTAAGGAACAAGTTGTATATTACATAAGTTGAACCTTTCACAATTAAGAAACCCATTATTCCGAAGTAGAAAAGTTGTGTTGTGCTTTGTAATTTTCAACTTCCAAACTCCACCATACTATTCTCAATGAAAAAACATTTTCACTCACAAATTTTAATCCACTGAAATCCATGTAATCTAAACCATATCAAAACAACTTTATAACCATACGGATCATTATCATAAGAGAGTTTGACCTTTAATTTCTCTCTCAAAAGTCTAATAAGGGGTAGGTCATCATTGATCATCTTTCAAAAGTTCCCCTTCCCACCAATCAATTACCTTGTGAACAATTTCCTGACGAATCTATCAACACCCTCGATCATGATAACACCCTTCTAAAAACGATCTTTTTTTTCGATGGGTCCAAATAAATATAAGGGGGTACTGGAATAGTCATAATACCCCTTGGGGATACCCCTATTTCGTTATCTTTCAAACTAAATTTTGCATGTACAAACAACATGGAGGAATATGAATGCCTCATCATAGGACACTGATCTTCCCACCATAAATCATATAGAAGATAACAAATATGACACTTGATACACTCATACATATGACTATCTTTCAACAAAAAATACCTCTAGATCTATCTAGAAATGGTAAAATATATTTTCAACAACATGCATCCCATTATGTCATACTAGGGGGTTTCCTTTATAAAAGAGTGTTTGATGGAATTTTCCTTTGGTGTCTTAAATCTCCAAAAGCTCATCAAGTTATCTAAGAATTCCACAACATAATATGTGGTGAGAAATTTAATGGTTTAGCTATTACTAAATGGATACTGTGGATGACATACTATTAGCCTACACTTAATTGAGATTGTTTTGACTATGTCAAGAAGTGCATTAAATGTCAACAATAATCCAACCTTACACATGTTCCCAGTCATTCTCTTCAACCAAATCAAGATCTATGTCCATTTTCACAATGGGTACTTGACCTGGTTAGCCTTATTAACCCTCGTTCATCACAACGACATAATTCCATCATTACAAAATGGGTGAAAGATTATTAACTAAAATGTGGGATAGTTAATCTAATCTATAACAACATGTAAATGAATGTGATAATTTAGTATGGAAAATGACCCAAGAAACCAATCTAATGGATGTATAAACCCTAATATGTAAGAGAAGTATGGAAAGGACTTAGCTGATTTTGAGGTAAATATGAACTGTGTCATAAAATGAACTGGATAACTTGGAAGCAGGAACGTCTATGTAGAGGCTCTAAGACAGATGGATCCAAGATGTTTAGTTGGAATGGAGCACCTAGAGAAGGACTGGGGTGCCTACATGTGCTCTGTTCTATAGAATGGGAACCCTAGTTTGTGTAAAAGATCTAAAAATAAGTTTCACAAGTTTGACAGGTGGTATAAAACCCTCACTGTTTGTCACATCAAGTTTGCTGCACTGCGCCAGGTGTCCCTGATAATCCTAGATGAAATAAATACCTGCAAGAGACCATAAGAAGCATTAAAACCCTAAAAAATAATGCAAATTAATGGGTCAGACTTACCATAGCTACCACAACAATGGGCTTACTAACTAAGCGCTGCACTACATTTCATACCTAAATGTAGTTCTTGTATGTGTGTGCATCATGTTCCCTAGGTGCTCTTGTTCCAGTCGCACTTTGTGAAGTAGTGAGCAATAAATAGATGTATAAAATGTAATAGAATGTGTTCATGGAAACAAATAGACTCTCCTCCTATGAAGTGTGATGCAAATGAATTAGCCTTGTTCCTTGTGATGGAGCTAATGGATGAAAATGATTTCTAAATGGATGAAACTATATGTGGATTAGAATAGCGACTAGTGCTTGGTGCTTGGTCCTTTATTATGGTCTCATAACTTTATATTTATAGGGTTCTCTTGATCTAATTTTGTAATTAACCCTTAAATGGATGACCACCAAAAAGATAAGAAGCTAAAATGACTAGAAAGTGCCCAAAAGGTGGTGGGAAAGTTAAAAAATGATTGGGAAACCCTTGGTGGGACTAGGGAACCCATGGGCACCCCAATACTAGACTGGGCACCCCAGTGAAGGCTAAAATGATGTGAAATAATGAAATCTGACTGGGCATGTGGGTGAAAGAGGTCGGGAATGATGGAAGAAAACAAACAAGATGGCCAAAAGACAGGGGTTAATTAGTACTTTCTTCACTAAAAAACCTTCTAAATAGTAACATGAGATTGGGATTAAATAATGTCTAAAGTGCATGATTTTTTATCTACATTTGCCCCCACTTTATGTTGGTGAATGAGAAACTTGGTAACATAAAGTAGATAGAGATGCATACCTGATTTCCATGAAGATTGTAGTAGAAAATGTGCTGAATGACTAGTCAAAGCATGTAATGAAAAAATATAATGGAGTTTGAAAACTAAAGATGAAAAAGTTCAAAAAAGTGCAGTGTACCTATATGAAAATGTGATGTGTGTGCTATAGTGTTTTTCCACATAGTGTTGTTGTCAATGTTTTTATTGTTGTTACCCCCATTTGTATACTTATTTCTCATACAATCAGACTTGCAAAGAGAAAATGATGAAGTAGTCAAATATGTATGTGGAAAAAGGCAATGTAAAAGACACATGTATATGAATGTTAAAAGTATGTAAATGAAAAAGTGTAAATGGAACATGAACACCTGATCCATGTCGAGAAAGAGAGTGTAGAAGGATATCCTGTACTCATAGTTTTTTGGCCAATCTCATGCTACCCTAGCCAAAGAAGTGTAGGGAGAAAGATGCATTATTATCCTTCCTGTAACTACTTCCTTAAATGTGTGTGAAGAGATCTTTGTATGTCCTATTTTTTTGGGTGATTCAACACCACTGGCCAAAGTAGTTTAGAGAGGAATTCTATTGTATCCTCTAACCTTTAACTGCTCCCCATAATTCTAAGGACTACCATGTCATGTAAAATCAATTATGTACAAGGTTCATAGACTAGTCTGAACCCACTCATTGTATGTAGCCCACAATTCCAAGGGCAGAAAGTGCACTGAATTGAATTGATGTAGAAGCATTGTGTAGAATGTAAAAACCCCAAATGATGCCCCCCTCTTTGGGGGTGCATGCGACATTGCCGATAGGATATCGCAGCCCCAAAAGAGGAACAACCACATGTACTGTACCCTTGAAAGTGTTGTGTAGAAACCAAGGCATGGAAGAATAAGAGGCTAGCCAAAGACAAGTGTTAGTACAAATAAGCATACATGTATAAGACAATGTAATATAGTGTAAAATCTATGAAGCAATATAGTAATGTAAACACGCAAGAAGACAAATTAATCTGCACAAAGTGGGATGCAAACATGCGACATCACTCAAGATATCATAAGACACACAAAGGCATCATGGCTGCATACAAAAAACAAGTGTGCACACAAAACATAGGGCAAGTCCCGCATACAATAACTAACAATAGACAAGAAATATAACAGACAAGTATGGAAGAAAATATCCCTGCATAACAAATGTTGCACATGAAACACCTATTAGTATGTTAGAAAGATAACTAGTATGTCAAAAGTATGTATAACCAAGTGATGTAAAGTGCTAAGTACAAAATAAAACAAGAACACATGTGAGAGATGAATGTGGATGCCTCCAATGACCAGTGTAGGAAGGGTAGAAGGTGAGCATCCAGGTTGCATGTAAGTGACCTACATTTACGATCATAACTAGAAAAAGACATGAACGTGCATGTGTGGATGCTATAGATAAATGGCATATAAGTAATGTAACTAACATTTGTAATAAAGCAACCATGAACAAGCATAAGTAAGCAAGATTATAAGAAACCATAATATGCAACATGATGTGGATGGATGGAATGAAATGCAAGATGGATGGTAGGATCCGCATGCCACCTGAGTGAATGAAAATGTATGCAGTGAGGTTCACTTTTTTTTGCCCCTCAACAGTCAAGAATGAACCGTAAATGAGAGTGCGTCATCAAGAAATGGTTGTATAGTGTGTGTTGTGTCTAGTGCGGTATAATGAGTATGTATGCATAGTGATGATGATATGTGAAATATAGAAGAGATGTGCGTGAACCTTATAGCTTAAGTAGATATTGCTATAAAATAAATGTATGAGTGATGATTTATCCTTAAAGTGTGTATCACTACAAGATGAATGGTAGGGAGTGGTGATATAGCCTAAAGTGTATACCACTACAAGATGATAGAGTAAGTGATGATTTAGCCTATAACATGTGTCACTATCCTAGAAATGTTGCATGATGAAAGGTGGAATGATAAATGTGTGATAAATGTAAGGACCATTTGATTTGTAAACCCTCATCAGTCGAGTATGGATCGAGGAACTAAAGCGCATCATAGGGTAGTGAATGTTGCGCGTAGAAGATGATGTAGTATGTGTAATGAAGATGAGAAATGACCATGTGATGTGTAAAACATGTAGTGTATGACATATATTTTCCGTAAGAGCTTATAGTATGTAGGATGCAATAAGAGGCGAGTATGATGAAGACTAGTATGATGTATGATGCATAGATATGCAAAAATGGAAATGATTTGATGTGTAGTGCCTATAGTGTAGTGTGTGGGGTTCATGTGTAGTAAGCCTATAATAGTCAAGTGTGAACCGAAGCACAAGAGTGTGTCACTGGGTAGTGACGACGATAAAATGTGGAATGAATATGCGTATGGGAGGAGATTGATGTATGGTGATGCAAGTATGATAGATGTGTGGACTCTTAGTATGAGAAGGGGGGATGTGTTGGATGTTATGCCCCCAAGTGTAATCAGAGAGAAGATGAATATGTGTACCTATCAAGGAAATCATCATTGTCATGATCAAAACCTACTGAAGCTACATCAAAAACCTGATAAGCTATAGAGTGAGAAGAGTCATACAGGGACCCATTGTGGTGAAGTGTGTACACATTCATTGCATATTATTCATCAGTGAAGGAAATTGGTGGAAAACCATGAGCATGCCAACGAGAGATATTTGGAGTGTAAATAGGAGAGGAATCATTATGGATAGGGACACTACCTAAAGGCATAGAAAATGTGAGTAAAGAGTGATGAACATCTATTGTACCGCCAATATAGTCAAGCTAGGATTATCTGAGTGTGAGTGGAGAATCATGAGGGGTATGTGCAAAAAATATCGTCAAATGGAAGACATGCAAGACATAAGTGGCGGTAATGTGGAAATAACCATGATAAATATGTGGTGTATGGAGAGGTGGTAAGATGTAATTAAGTGTCATGCAAAACCTAACCAAACTGTCACGTGTAGAAATAGTTTCTAAGAAGTTAGAATTGATAGGGATGTGTTGCCAAATGAACCTGTTGATAAATAGTGTGCATGTGAAAGGAGGCATTGAAGCTGCAACTCATGGAAGAGAAGAGGAAATGACATCCATAATATTTACAGACCCTCATTAGAGTACCATAACATTAGTAGAGTGAGGAGTTTTGAACCTATATTCACCTGGGCCATCGGTCATAAAGGTTTCTTAAAAATAAAATTCATCTACACCAAGGGAATAAAATAAAACTTTCTTAACATTTCATCCATGAGTTTGATAGCGTCAAATTTGTCATCAGAATCCTTAGAATCATCGGTGTGAACATAATCACATGGTATAACATCCTCAAGTATGTTGGTAGGTGCTTCCATAAATGGAGTAATAAACGGTTTCGTGATGGGTGAAGAAGGGACATTAATAGGAGGTGACACCATAGGTGAAATAATAGTTGTATTGTTAGTAGATATAGCTAGAGCTGTGAGAGTGGGAGGAGGACATTGTGAAGTGCTAGACTGACCAATGTCATATGTGTCAAGGATTCTATATGGAATATGTTGAAAAGGTGGTATGGGCATAGAAGTAATGGGATCCATGCAAAAACATAGAAGTAATGAGATCCATTCTATAACATTTGAATGGCTCTGGATTAGTGGTGATAGTATGTTCATAGCCATCATTCAAGAATTTGACACATTGGTGAATAGTAGATGAAACCACATCCATTATGTGAATCCAAGGCCTAACTAACAAGAGATTAAACTGAAAGGAGGCATTGATAACATAGAACTCAGTGAGAATAGTCTTGGGCCTAACTTGAATTTCTAATGAGATAATCCCTAGGCATGTGTGAGTGCTGAAATCATAACCTCGAATGAGGGTAGAATTCCTAGAAATTAATTTATCATTAATACCTAATCTCTTTAAAAGAGAATGAGCACATAAATTAATGGTTGATCTATTACCAATGAGGACTTGTTTAATGCAAGTAGTGCTAGTAATAGTAGTAATAAGCAAAGGAGCACACAGATTGCTTTTAGAAAAAGGTGAAAAATTCTCATCAGTGAAAGATATAACATGTGGTAGATTACGAAGATATTGTATAAGATGTGCAAAGGCCTTTGAAAAATTTTCTATCTCAATATGAATGACACGAAGGGAATATTCTAGCATGTTACGCTAATCTCTTACATTACACAACAAGTCATAAAGAGAGATCTTAACGGGTGTATTTTTAAGTTGCTCAATAATGTCATAGCCCGTAGAAGTAGTAGGAGGGGGTGCCAAAATACTGGGTGGAGGAATAAAGGCAGGTGGAGCCATAGGAGGATTAAGATGAGAATGACGAGTAGTAACTACATTAAGGGATGGATCAACCTGAGGTGTGACAAAGCGAGGAGGATGTTGGGTACACACATGCATGAAATCAACAACAATAATAACTATGTTTGAGACCTTAGTTGGTGAAAAGGTAGGATAAGATAATTGAGTCATTACTTGATAAGGAGATGACATCATCAAAAGGTAGTGTCTAAATGTTAGGTTCACTAAAATGATTAACTAAAATGTGGGATATGGGATAGCTAATCTTATCTAGAATGACATGTAAATGTAGTAAATGAATGTAATAAATAAGTATGGAAAATGACCCAAGCAACCAATCTAATGAAAGTAAAAAACCTAATATGCAAGAGTAGTATAGAAAGGACTTAGCTGATTCAAAGACAAATCTGAACTATGTCACAAAATGAAATAGATAATCTGGAAGCATGAATGAATGTGTAGAGGCCCCGAGATGGATGGATCTGAGTTGTCTTGCTAGACTAGAGCACCTAGAGAATGACTGAGGTGCCTACGGGCTCTTTGGTCTGTAGAATAGGAACTGAGTTTCACAGGTCCGACATGTGTTCCGAAACCCTCGTTGTTTTTACATCATGTTTTTTGCACTGTGCTAGGTGTTGCTAATATTTATAGATGAAATAAATATCTGTAAGAGACCATAAGAAGTATCAAAACCCTAAAAAAAGAATGCAAATGAATGGGTCAGACTGACCTTAGCTACCACAACAATGGGCTTACTAAATGAGCGCTGCACTACATTTCAGACCCAAATGTAGTTCTAGTGTGTGTGTGTTTTCATCATGTGCCTTAGGTGATCTTATGTCAGTCACACATTATGAAGTAGTGATCAATAACTAGATGTAGAAAATGTAATAGAATGTGTGCATGGAAACAAATAGACTCCCCTCCTATGAAATGTGATACAGATGAACTAGCCTCGTGCCTTGTGATGGAGCTAATGGATGTGAATGATATCCAAAATGGATGGAACTCTAGGTGGATGATAATAGTGACTAGTGCTTGGTGTTTGGTCCCTCATTATGCTATCATAAATTTACATTTATAGGGTTCTCTTGATCTAATTTCATAATTAACCCCAAAATGTCTGAACACCAAAACAATAAGAAGCCAAAACAACTCAAAAGTACCCAAAAGGTGGCGAGAAAATTCAAAAAGGACCGGGGTGCCCTTGATGAGACCAGGATGCCCATGGGTGCCCCAGTGAAGGATAAAATGATGTGAAATAGTGAAAGCTGATTGGGCATGTGGGTGTAAGAGGTTGGGAATGATTATTATTTTCTTCCATCATTCCCAACCTCTTGCACCACATGCCCAATCAAATTTTTCTATTTCGAATCATTTTATTCTTAAATGGGGTGCCCAGTCTAGTACAGGGGCACCCATGGGTACCCTGGTCCCACTAGGGGCACCCTAATCCTTTTTGAACTTTCCCACAACCTTTTGGGAAATTTATAACCAATTCATCTTCTTATCTTTTTGGTGATCATAAATTTCGGGGTTAATTACAAAATTAGATCAAGAGAACCATATAAATATAATTTTATGATACCATAATAAGGGAACAAGCACCAAACACTAGTCATTATTAAATCCACCTAGCGTTGCATACATTTTGGAGATCATTTACATCCATTAGCTCCATCACAAGGCACAAGGATGGTTCATCTACATCACACTTCATAGGAGGGGAGTCTATTTGTTTCCATGCACACATTCTATTAAATTTTATACATCTATTTATTGTTCGCTAATTCATAAAGTGTGATTGGAACGAACGCACCTAGGGCACATGATACACACACACACACCAAAACTACATTTGGGTCCAAAATATAGTGCAACACTTAGTTAGTAAGCCCACTATTGTGGCAGTTGAGGTCAATGTGACCCATTCATTTTCATTCTTTTTTTAGGTTTTGATACTTCTTGTGGTCTCTTGTAGGTATTTCTTTCATCTAGGATTATCAACAATTGGCAGTGAACCTAATACAACAAACAATGATGGTTTCAGACTACCTGCTGAACCTATAAAACTTAGTTCCCATTCTATAGACCAGAGCACATGTAGGCACCCCAATCATTCTCCAGACACTCCAGTCCATATAGACAACTCAGATCCATCTGTCTTGGGGCCTCTACAAAATCGTTTATGGTTCCATATTATCTGGTTTATTTTATGACACAATTCAGATCTGCCCCCAAATTAGCTAAGTCCTTTCCATACTTCTCTTGTATATTAGGGTTTCTACTTTCATTAGATTGGTTGCTTGGGTCATTTTCCACATTTATTTATTACATTTACATGTCATTCTAGATAATATTAACTATCCCATATCCCACATTTTAGTTGATCATTTTGGTGAACCTGACGTTTCAACACTACCTTTTGACAATTCCATCTCCTTATAATGTTATGACTCAATCCTCTTATCATACCTTTGCACCAACTAAGGTCTCAGGCACAATTACTATTTCTGCTAATTTCATCTACGTGCAAACCCAACATCATCCTCGCTTTGTCACAGCTCAGGTTGATCCATCCATTAATGTAGTTACTACTCGTCGTGCTCATGTTAATCCTCTTATGGGTCCACCTACCTCCATTATTTCACCCATTACTTTAGCACCTCCTCCTACTACTTCTAAGGGCTATGACATTATTCAGCAACTTAAAAATAAACCCGCTAAGATATCTCTGTATGACTTGTTACATAATGCACAATATTTTTGTAACACGCTCGAAGCTACCATTCGTGTCATTGATATTGAAATTGATAATTCCGTGGTGGCCTTTGCACCTCTTATACACTCTCTTCATAATCTACCACATGTTATATCTTTCAGTGATGACGATCTATCACCTTTTTAAAAAGCAACATGTGTGCTCCTTTTCTCATTACTACCGTTATTAGATCTGTTTGCATTAAACGAGTCCTAATTGATAATGGATCAGTTGTTAATTTATGCTCTCATTCTCTTTTAAACCAATTGGGTATTAACGATAATTTAATTTCTAGGAATTCTACCCTCATTCGAGGTTATGATTCTAGCACTCACACATGCCTAGGGACTATCTCATTAGATATTCGAGTTGGGCATAATAATTTTCTCACTAAGTTCTATGTTATTGACACCTCCTTTCAGTTTAATCTCTTATTAGGTAGGACTTGGATTCACATAATGAACGTGGTACCATCTACTATTCACCAATGTGTCAAGTTCTTGCATGATGGCTAGGATCATACTATCATCACTGCCCCGGAGCCATTTAAATGTTGTCGCATGGATCCCATTACTTTTATGCCCATACTACCTTCACAATGTATTCCATATAGCAGCCTTGACAAATATGAAATTGGTCAGTCTAGCACTTCACAATCTTCTCCTCCAAGTCTCATGGCTCCAGTTATATCTACTAACACTATGGTTATTATTTCACCTCCAGTGTCACCTCCTATTAATGTCCATTCTTAACCTATCATGACACCCTCTATTACTCCATGTATGAAACCACCTACTGACATGTTTGATGATGTTATACCACATGATGAAATTCACACCGATGATTCATAGGATGAAGTTGACTCTATCAAACTCACAGATGAAACATTAAGAAAGCTCAATTTCACTCCCCTTGGCATAGAAAAATCTTACTTCAAAGAAACCTTTGTGGCCGATGGCCCAGGTGAATATATGTTGAAAACCCCTCCCTCTACTAATGATATGGTACTCTACCAAGGGTCTGTAAATAGTGGGGATGCCATTTCCTCTTCTCCTCTATGAGCTGTAACTCCGCTGCCTCCTTTCACATGTACACTATTTATCAACAGGTCCTTTTGGAAACACATCCCTATCGATTCTACTTTCTTAGACACTATTTGTACACATGACAATTTGGTTAGGTTTGGCATGATGCTTAATGATGTCTTACCACCTCTCCATTTGCCACATCTTTACATGGTTATTTCCACATTATGACAACTTATGGCTTGCATTTCTTCCATTTGACGGTCTTTGTTGCGCGTACCTATACACACCCAAATTTGCACGTGCTAAATTATTGGAAAATGGTTATAAAATGTCCCCAATGATGATTCATGCCTTTTAACAAGGTGTTCGAGCTCCTAAAACTCATTGCAACTTATACTTGTAGCCTAGTTTGCCTTAACCACTTCTTCCTTTTCTGTAGCTTCCCTCTTCATTTCACCTTAGTTTTGGCCTTTAATTGCAAAACCACCAGCCTGGTAGGGAGGCAGTCCTATAACCGCCACTCTGAACAGGGTGGCGGTCCTATGTACTTTTTCTAGAATCTTCAGCTGAGAATCGATGCATGATTGCTTAGCTTAAGTTCACCTTTTGAGCACATTTCTCACCCATTTTAGTTGATTTCAAGCTTGAGTGACTTGTGGCAATCTCCTCTTCCACTTATGATTTGTAATTAAATGTTTAAACTTCCCCTTCACGTGTTGATGTGGCACCTCGTGGCTGCCAAGTGTGTTAAAACATAGCTCAACCAAACTTCTATAAAATCATCACTTGTTCTCAAGCAAATGGTTGGAGATCATTTTGTGTATTCTTGTATTGTTGAGCTGCCCCATTATTGCTGGAATTGCATAATCAAGCTATATTCACCTTTGTCAGCTCTCTTCCACCTGTATTACTACCAGACTACTATCAAGTTTTCATTACTCTAATGCATTCTCACTGTTGCTTCTACTACAATATCTATCCCCTGGACTCACGTGAACACATGAGATTGAAAAGACAAACTGAGTGGAAAAATCATAACACAACTGGATTTTCCACTGCTTTGTATTTCCAAGTTTGGGTTGATGTTAGTTTTCTTCATTTCTTCATATTATTGTTTATGAGTCGTACTCACATATATATCAAATAGAGTATAAAAAGCTAGTTTCTTCATTGCAAATAGTTTAATGAATTTCAAAGAAGTTTTACATCTTCCATAGGAGTTTCTATTAATAGATTCTTTCTTTCCTATCCCTGTGAGTTTGGAGGGAAGTATATCTGGAGGAAGCTTTCTTTGTCAACATAGAGATAATATATTTCTCATACATTATGATTTCCCTTAAATTCTCATAGATTCTATTAGGGAATTTATAGGGGAAGAAAAGCTTCTGAAGCTTTCAATCTTCCCATGTATTTGAGATAAGAGAAGATTTAACAAATCCACAATTACTTATTGGAAAGAGGCTTTGTTAACTAAATTATATTAGATACATTGTTACATAGACAAATAACTACATCTAGTTATTTACCTGTTTAGATTTATTAATTAGATTAGAAAATTTCATTTCTTCATTTCCTCTAAAGTTCTAGAAAATATAAAAAAAAACATTTTTATTTCATTAGAGTAGTTAGCTTTGTGTTGTTTTATTTCATTTATATCTTAAAAATATCTAAAAACATAGAAATAGTTTTTGATTCAATTAAATTAGTTATTGTTTGCTTAAATTAGAATTAGATCATTGCAATCACATGACCATCAATGGTCCTCAACAAGAGACACATATACAGAAGTGATCCACGGGTACCACAACTGGAACGGTCCCGAGTTAATCACAAACATAGATACTGAGACTTTGTCTTCTTGTCCTCAGAACACCAGCATGATACGCTGAGAAAATTGAACAATTAAATGTTTTGAACATCGCAACATGATAAAGGCCTATGAATACTTGACTACCCCTAGCAATAGAGTTTAATTGTACATGACCATACAAGGACCTCAACTGCCAAGAGTTAATGGTTGTGATCCATGGGTTCCCCAACCACAAGGATTTGAATGAATAACTAAACCTAGAAACAATAGGGACTATGCTCATTAGTCTTTAGGTTGTCATCCACTTCCACCAGATATCATTAGACAACTAAACGTTCTAAACAAGGAATCTCATTGAGACCTAATGCATTTTGGACCACTCTGGACCATATGAACCATTGAGCTAGTGGAATCCATGCCTCCCTCTCATTCATTCCATGAATTTGTCTGGAAATTGTTATGAGGCACCTATTGGTGTCCCACGCATCCCACAACCTATTAGAAATGATTTCTATGGAGCTTGATATCAATTGGAGTCTCCCCATGTGGCTATTCTTTTAGATCCATCCATCAAACCCAGTTTAGTGTTAGAGAGGACCTTCCTTGCACATGACGAGTAGATCCCGATATTATGCAGTCGAGGACATTGTTATGCCTTGACAACTTTCCTATCTCATTTACACACACTTTCACACATATATGACGTTTCACTATCCAATAGCTATCAAAATTTTCCACATTGGCTGTCCCGGATATGACCTCTGGAGGTCGAGTGCGGTTGAAGGTCACATATCAATTTTCATCTGTACAAATTGGTGAACCCAATGTGAATAGCTAGTCTATTTTCATTTACATTTATTTCATCCATCTTCTCCCTATCCCATTATTTTACGGGTATTCATATACCCCCTATATGTCAGGACAAGATGGATATGGCCGACCCATTTTGGGTCTGGAGGCATATTGCTACCAAATGGGTAGGTAACAAAAATCACCCTTACTATCTGCGTGGGTGGATAACTAATCAAATCATCTCCTTGTGTCTCAAACTCCTCCTCCTCAAGGGATTAACAATGGCTTCTCAGTTAGGATCGAGGAGATTGATCATCTTACACATGGACAAACTGAAATTTCAAGTTTTAACAATACGAATTTCACCAGAGAGTCAGGCTTATCTCCTTGGATTTTGTTCAGACTGTAAATTAGTATGAAGTCTAATCAACTCCCATTACTAGATGAAGAGTATTTAGCATGTTATTCCCAAAGTGAGCAACACTTCTGAAATATGAATCAATCTCTAGATAGAATGCAAGGACATGTTGATGTCTTACTTTAGAATAAAACCTCCACCCCTCCCATAACAGAAATCATTTCTAATGAGGGGTGGCCAAAAAACAATGAACATTTCATAACAGGATATCCCACTCCTTTGGAACCTAACCAGGTTCAATAACATATGCTAAAGCAAAACACCATGCCATCATCAGGTGAGGTAATCTTGACATTGGTGGACAGGGTTAGAGAGTTGAAAATTCTCCAAGTTATTCATGCTTCATATCCTATTGGGCAAGGAAGGATTCTCCATCATTCGCAAAACTATGGCCAAGTGCCTACTATGCCAAATACTCTAGTTTATAAGGGAATCCCTATCCCCAGATATCTTCTCACTGGGACAAGCACCTTGGGTATGCCCCCTCATGCCACAAATGGATACCCTCAACAGAAACCATCTGGAAGTGCATTCTTAAATGTCATCCCAGCTGGAAATGTAACGTTACTTGGCTTTGTGCCTCCTACTCTGTACTAGAGTAATGTCCCCCCATACGTAAACCTATATTCCAAATCGCCACAAGGGGACATGTACTCTTTTCCTAGTCCATATGGTTAGCCATAAGGGATGCCTTATGCCTCCACAAATATTTATGTTGCACCATATCAACAACCAACTCCACCTCTACCTCCCCAACAAGGGTCATCGATGGTTGATTCTTACGCAATGGGGACCTACTCTGAATATCTTAAAGATCCCCTTGACTTTACCATACAAAGTTTTATGATCCCATGGGCTCTACCAGATCTTCCTAAATTTAAAGGGGGGGGGGAGATCCAAATGCACATATCAAAGCATATGCCACCACCATTCGAGAGTTGCTCTCATGGGATGTTGTTGTAGCAAAGATCTTCCCTAATAATCTTGAAGGAATCACTCTCGATTGGTATTATAGGATACCTGAAGCCTTAATACATTATTTTAAATAACTCATGTATGAATTCGTCAAATATTTTGACATGAACAAGTTTCTAAATAGAGGAATAAGGGAATTCATACATATAAAGAAATAGCACACTAAGTTTGCTACTCATTTCATCTATAGATTGAAAAATGTTCTATACTCTTTAGAAAGTGCTCCTAACATGGATCAGACAGATCTTTGTGATCTATTCCTTCACTCTTTTAGTTGGTAAATGAAGGAAGAAGTCCAGAAGTTCACCCTAAGGAGATACAAAGAAGTGCTAGAGGGTACTCTCCATATAGATCAAACAAAAATAGATAGTGGTCAAAAGACCTTTCAAACGGGAGATTGATCACTCCTAATTAGGGTAATTCAATTACCCCAACAATGGAAACAACAGTAAAGGACCTAAGGTCCTCAACAAAAACTATGGTGTTATAACCAATAGTGTTACAAACCAAGAAAAGAAACCAAATGTTGTTAGCACCTCAAGAAAAAATAATGATAATAATACGAATGGTAAAAATCAGAGGAGTAACATCTTTTCTCCTGTGATCAATGCAATGGACTTCAATCATCCTTCACCCCAACAACAATAACAAGAATTTCAGTCTTAAGGCCCTAACCAGTACCCAAATGGGTTCTAAAACCAATATCAAAATCAAGGGCAAAAACCTCCGAACTTTATTTACACTAACCAATAGTTGAATAACAATTGGAACTTTGGGCTGCAACAAAACATAGACCAAAGACCTCATGATTATGATCCTGACTTATATTGCGGATTCCATAGGGTATGAGGGCATGATGCCAAAACATGTCAAGATTGTAACAAGTTCCTATAGTTCTTACCAGAGGTCCAAAGACATCTCTTTGTTGAGATGTTTTTGGAAAATCCTACAATGCCAACTCATAATACTTGCATGGGGTCTGTACCCCCTCAAAACAAGTTGCTCAAGATCTTTAATGATCCCCTTTTAGTGTGTCCCAAAAATGGTAAGTTGGATCCAAATATGACAAACAAGGGTATCGTGGTGGGAAATAATGATCATGAAGATTTGACTTCGTCAAACCCATTGGTGGCACCTCTGTTGGATGGTCACCAAGAAACTAAGATTGTAGGTTTAGTGGAACTAGAAACCAAACCCCAAATAAATGTTGCTACTAGAACTCGAGACTATTCTTGACAACACATTCCTATTTACACATCTATGTCAGATGATGTTCCAACACTTACAAAGTTGGTAGGATCTTACAACTTGATCAATGATTTAATAAAGACCTTTTCTCACATATTCTTCTTGGATTTATTGAAGATATCTCCTGCTCATAGAGCTTCTTTATTGGAACCTTGGATCTTGGAAATTTGATTAATGTCACCCCTCTTCTAGAGGCGTAAATAAATCACATAGACTTCAATGTCTATCTTCCTGGGAAGCCAGGAAGAGATGTTGGATTCATATTTGACATCAGTAAGATGCCCACAGATGTTGAGTTGGCACATAGGGGTGATCTAGCTTTGTATCTATAGGTTTTGATTTATAACAACTATGTAAAGTGCATAATGATTGATGAAAGTGTAGTAGTCAACATTGTCCCTTTTTCTTTTCTCTAGAAGTTAAGCTACAGAGAGACCAATTTCTCTTCCATAATAAACCCACTGAGAGGGCATGATAGCCTCAAGGCAACATCGATTGGAACCATAGTGCTACTAGTTACAAAGGGGTCCAAGATGGTTTTTATAAATTTTCATATTATTGACTGAGAAACCAACTATAATATGATTCTCGGTCATCCTTAGATACATCGAATGAAGGAGATCCCTTCCACATTGTTTCAGGAAGTTAGATTCCTACACTTGGGGAAAGTATTCATTACACAAGGTGACCTGAAGCCCTTTGACATTCACCTAGCTAAACTAAAGAAGAATCCTAGGGTAGATTCTAAGTTTAAGCTCCCCACAAACCAATTGAACAAGCTGACGAGTTCAACACCAGAGACAAAACTAATTCCCACAATGGAATTAGAAGATACCGGCTTGATCAAAGGGATTCCTGTGGTCAAGGATGAAACTACTATTGTAGAGATGGTATCAACAAGAACCACAGTGAATATTGTCGAGCTATTGGAGAATGATTTACCCATTCTCCTTCCATTCAATTCCATGGACATAGGACATGCTCTAGGACTCAGCTCTCTTTCGGATGATGGAATTTACATGGTTGAAGTCTCAAAAGAAAAGGAAGAAGATAAAAAGATCGATCCAACATCAATCTTCCCAAGTAATTGTTGTACTCTTAACTTCAACAAAGTGAAATTCCACTTTGGCACTAGGGCAGGTGTGATCCTCACTTCTCCTGAGGGGAAGGTCATGACTTTTTCCTTCAAGGTGGACTTAGAATGTACAAAAAATGGTGAAAAATATGATGCTCTCCTTCTTGATTTCATAGTAGCCAAAAGGATTGGTTCTTCTAATATTAGAGTTATGGGTGATTTACAGGTAGTCATTAATCAAGTTTCAGAGGTATATGAGACCAGGGCGGAACACTTACAACTCTATAAAACTGATGTACTCAACTTAACTAAAGGTTTTGAATTCATTTCAATTGAAGCCATCCCATGTGAAAAAACCTTCTCACATATTTGATAGCTACTTCCACGTCCCGCTTCCATCTAAGAAAAGAGTTAGAAGATACCAACTTCATAGTATCAGTTCGCGCCGACCCCTTAGTTCATAAAATGCTAATGAATCCAGTTTTGGCATACATTGAGACTGAGAACGAGCCTTTTACCCTAGATTATGTAGAAAATAATGAAGCCATCTTCGGGTACCTTAACACTTATATGGATTTAAATCTTGTGCATCATAAGAGAGGATTTTCTCTCATTACTCTCTCTTCCTCCTATTTCGGAGATCACATGATGGACCCTTCCTTCTAGGAAGGCCTTAAGATTTGTGAGATAGAAGAGGAAGGGGAGTTAGAAATACCTCCAACCCCACCTAATTTTTAAGAGGGTAATGCCTCTTTGATTAAAGGGACGATCAACATCAGTATCGGGACAGAGGAGGACCTGAAAATTTTGAAGTTAGGTTCTTCACTAACTCCTAAAGAAGTAGAAATACACATGAAGGTTCTTAAAGAAAATTTGAAAGCCTTTGTGTTTAGTTATAATGAAATGACGTGGATTTCTCCCCATGTGGCAATCCATAATCTAGTGACCAAGTCTTAAGCTAAGCCCATTAAACAAAAATCCAGATGTATGAAACTAAAGGTGGCGCTAATGGTCAAAGAGGAAGTTATGAAAATCCTATAGGTGGGGTTCATAAAACCAGTTGATTACTCAATATGGGTATCTAACATCATCCCCCATTCTTAAAAAGAATGGAAAAATTTGAATCTACATCGAATTTTAGGATATAAATAAAACATGTCCCAAGGATGATTTTCCACTGCCATCCATTGATGTCATCATTGATGCAACAATTGGTTATGAGTTGTTGTCCCTTATGGATGGATTTTGTCAGTACAATCAAATTAGGATCTCCAAGGAAGATAAAACAAAGAGAACCCTTATCACTCCTCGGGGAACTTATTGTTATGCAGTCATGTCATTCAGTCTTAAGAACACTGGCGCCACTTACCAATGGGAAATGAATTACATATTCCATGAAATCATTCACAAGATTGTGGAATCATATGTTGATGACATTTTGGCTAAGGATAGAAAACCATGCGAAAACCCTGAGTTTCTTCTCATCATCCTCTCTTGTCTAGTTGAATATGATGTTACATTGAATCTAGAAAAATGTGTGTTTGGTGTGACGAGAGGGAAATTACTGGGATACATCATCTCTTCGCAAGGGATTGATGTAGATCCAAAAAAAAATGAGCAGTTCTAGAAATGATCTCACCATCAGATGAGTCGGGCATTAGGTCCTTTCTCGGAAAGCTCGATGCAATCAGAAGATTTATTCTTAATTTTACCTTTTCCATTCATTTGATAAAAAAATTGTTAAAGAAGGATTGCTATAACATCTAGATGGATGAGTGTCATGAGGGATTTGAATCAGTCAAATGATTCCTTCTGTCATCTCCCACACTCATGCCTCACAAATGAGATCACCCTCTCATTTTATACTCATAGGCTAGAGACGTCTTATTAGCCTACATGCTAGCACATGAAGATGATGATAAATATGAGCGTGAAGTTTACTTCATCAATCGTACATTGCTCGACTATGAGACGCACTATACACAGGTAGAGAAAGAATGTCTTGCTATAATATTTGTAACATATCGGTTAAGGCATTACATGCTTAACCAATAAACAAGGTTCATTGTCTAGACATGTCACTTATGAACGTTTCTAACACAGAGTTCTTTATCTAAGAAAGCTGGAAACTTCATGACTCTAATGGGTGAGTTTGAATTAACGTTAGTTAATTTGTTATTTTAAATTTCCACAGCTAGGAAGTTTATTGAGTTTTCAAAATTGAATCTTCATCAAAGAAAAGGGGGAATTAACCAAATCATAAAGAGATTCGAGCAAGCCACAGACGCTACCAAGTGTCAAGTAGGTGCAATTTAAAAATTCAAAGGAGGGGATGAAGTCTCAGACTCTTGAAGAGCTGACACATGGAGTCAACAAAGGGGTCTCACCTGAGGGATAGTTTTCACATTTATATATACCACGAGTCCTTTACTCCCTGAAAGGATTAGAGTAGCAAGCTCGTGGAAGGTGCTAAGTGTCTGCTCAGTGATTTCCCAGGAGCCAGAAAGTAAAGCAGAGTCATAAGGATGCGCGAGCCATCCACGTGGATCTTGCAATAAACAGACTCCATTTTTAAGATAGGTCATAAAATATGACAAGCCATCCACCATGTATAAGTGATTTTGGGTCTTATCTATAAGATTTTAAATGATCAGGAATTTTCAAATGGAGGTGAGGGGTTGTCTAGCTTGTCATTTCAATAAAGAATTAATGTGTAGCCTCATGTGAAGAGTGCTAGCCTGCAAAGATTCAAGTTATTCATTTGTATTTAAAGGGTCATTTCATTACAAAATACGTGATGTTTAAATCAAGAGGTTGGGAACTAATGCACAAAGGGTCGAAATATTTGGTTATGTAATAAATAGCCAAAGGGTTTTTCCTCAAAAGGTGAGTCCATTTCAAGGGATTCAGTTGCAAGATAATTAAGATGCATTAAATAAACATGGATCTCACTCTTCCAAAAGGGCCAAATAATAAGTAATATTGGAGGAAATCTATTTTTTTCACTTCACATCATTTATTATAATTGAAGGGTAGTTGGAAAAGAGTTTGAGAATTGTCTCTTACCTCCTTCTCCTCCTATATATTGTAATCAAAGTCTGTTGTAAAAGGGGGGAATATTTTAGATAGATACTAGGAGAGCTAATATTTTCTTCTCTGTTGCAAGTCTCTTTTTTGTAAAAGACAAAGGTCTTGGAACTATAGCCTTCTGCTTGGGTTTTGTAACAAAAATCTTTCCTCTTTTCTAAATGTAATACTATGCACAACTATTAGAGTAATATATATGGATTATGGTGATTTATTTTCATCATTCACATATCCTTATTGTCTCTAATCACCTTTATTTTCATGTATAAACTGTGCATCTTTAAATTTTGTTACTATCTTCGAAGCAATGCTTAAGTAGGTTGAGGTAATGTTCTGTGTGTCCCTTTCTGACCTGTGGTGCATTTCATCCACCCTTTTTAATTATTCACCATTTCCCTTCTCAGGAAGTTGTAGTCTTAATTGATCTCTTAGCAGGCTCGTTTGGCGCATCGCTTTAGCTTATTTTATGTTTTTATTTAATTCTTCTCACCCTTATCTCCCCATGTAGAGAAGAGCCAACTTATTTAAAATATGGAGATCTCCTTAGGGTGCATGTCCCACTAACCTAAGGATTCCCATGACACTAACGAATCTATCCGCCAAGGATGGTCGTCAACAGTTTTCCTGGCACACCCGATGGGACTCAGAATGATATTTTATTATGGCATCAACTCAGTCGATTCTCGATATAAATCAAGATTTAATTAAGATAGTTACGGAGCACATCTGGAAACTCCACAGAGTTTTACCAAATCATTACAAAGGATTATAGATCTCCCTCTTATCCATTTTCATTCATCTATCTTTCCACGCATCCTATTTCTCATCCTATGAATTCGTGCAATCATGATTTCATTACCACCAAGGGATCGTCCCCTTGTCCATCTCCAAGCCACCCATTCCACCCATTCCTTTTCTTTGGGTAGCGATACCGCTCACAACAGTAAGCAAAGGCTCTAAACCCAAAAGAAGAGGAACATATGGTGAGAAGTGATACGAGCCCAGGAAGTTTGTGTCACTAACTAAGTAAAAGAGAGGTTGCAGAAGTTGCCTTTGTTTTTCCTCCCCACAAAGCAGTTCCTCGGGAATTTTTTTTTATCAATGGGTTTCATATTGTAAGATGAAACCATATATGATGGAATCTTTGCAAACTGAAAGGCCATCATGCAAAAGGAGGAGACCTTGGCATAACACGAGGATGATGAGCTTGAATACTTATCAGATTTGGGGGGATGCTTTGATGAAGAGGGGCCTATGGAGATCAAAAGTCTCAACACATCATCAATCCTACAACAACGACGACCTTCCATTCGTAACAGCTTCCCTGAGACTATTCTTAGGGCTCTAGAGAAAAATATCATTGAAATATTTTTGCTTTCAATTAAAGAGCCTGGATTCACCGAAAAAGCTACTAAAAAAAGAGAGGATAAATAAGATGGAGATGACCCCTTTCAAAGAGATCTATAAAAGAGCTTCATTCCAAAAGATATAGCCCAGAGTGACGGACATAATTAGATGGTCAAACCAAGCTCCGCCATAAGTTGTTTCTCATTAGGACTAAGGAAATACTTAACACTAGTCATGTTCACTTTAGGACATGAGGATGATTTTCAAGACCCTGTGGGTCAGCTGCAACATTTCCAACCAAAAAATGAAAAAGAGGAGGTATTCATATTGTTCATTGATACCCTCGGTGGAAGAGTGAAGGGAAAATTTTCACTCTTACTATAGGCCATATAAACAGCCAAACTGATTGCATGGCCACATTTTATAAGAAAAGGAAGCTATTTCTCCTTGCCTATTTTGGGTTTTTTAGCATATACTAAACTAGTTAGATTAGGAGTAGGAGTAGATTTACTTTCAAAAAAATAAGTGCTTACTCACACTCTGCATGACTCATTTGAGGCATGTATGTTTTGTTTTTTGTATAGGCCCACACTTATATTACTCTATAAAGGAGGCACTAGATCTTATGAAGACTCTAGCTCGATGAAGAATCCACAGTTGGCTGAGGCGGTTGCAAGCTTCACTTCGAGAAAATGCAAAGAAAATAAAATCAGCCAAAGGATTTCATTGGCCATCTTTTCAATTATCTACTATCAGAATTTTTTTTTTTTTACCAAGTTTCATATGAGAGTAGGAAGGCATGAGAATCAACCAACAATTATGAATGCTCCACAGAAAACTGAAAGGGGTCATAGACTCAGATTATAGTGAGAGATTATGGGTTCTTTTCATTTAGTAGGCTAATGATCCCAGTGAGTCACCATACAGTTATTTTAAATTTCCGCAGCTAGGAAGTTTATTGTGTTTTCAAAACTGAATCTTCACTGACGAAAAGGGGGACTTAACCAAATCAAAAAGAGAGCCAAACAAGCCACGACTCTACCAATTGTCAAGCAGGTGCAACTTTATAATTCGAAGGAGGGGACAAAGTCTTAGACTCCCACATAGCTGATACGCGGAATCAACAAAGGGGTCTCACCTGAGGGATGGTTTTCACATTTATATATACCATGAGTCTTTTACTCCCTGAAAGGAGTAGAGTAGTAAGTTCACAGACGGTTCTAAGTGTCCACCCCACGCTTTCCCAGGAGCCAAAAAGAAAAGTAGGGTCATAAGGATGCACGAGCCTTCCATGTGGATCTTACAACAAACATAATCCATTTTCAAGATAGGTCATAAAAGATGAAAAGCTATCCACCACGTACAAGTGATTTTAGGTCTTATCTATAAGATTTTAAATGCTCAAGAATTTTTAAAGGGAGACGAGGGGTCGTATAGCTTGTCATTTCAATAGAGAATTAATGCGTAGCCTCATGTGAAGAGTGCTAGCCTACAAATATTCAAGTTATTCATCTACATTCAAAGGGTCATTTCATTACAAAATACATGTCATTTGAATCAAGAGGCTAGGAACCAATGAACAAAGGGTCGAAATATCTTTTTATGTAATAAATAACCAAAAGGGTTTTTCCTCAAAAGGTGATTCCATTTCAAGGGATTTGGTTGCAGGATAATTAAGATGTATTAAATAAGCATGGATCTCAGTCTTCCAAAAGGGCTAAATAATAAGTAAGATTGGAGGAAATATGTTTCTGTCACTTCACATCATTTATCATAATTGAAGGGCAGTTGGAAAAGAGTTCGAGAATTGTCTCTTACCTCCTTCTCCTCCTATATATTGTAATCAAAGAATGTTGTAAAAGGGGGGAATCTTTTAGATAGATACTAGGAGAGTTAATATTTTCTTCTCTGTCACAAGTCTCTTTTTTTGTAAAAGACAGAGGTCTTGGAACTCTAGCCTTTTGCCTGGGTTTTATAACAACAATCTTGCCTCTTTTCTAAATGTAATATTGTGTACAACTATTGGAGTAATATATATGGATTATGGTGCTTTCTTTTCATCATCTGCATATCCTTATTATCTCTAATCACCTTTATTTTCATGTATAAAATGTGCATCTTTGAATGTTGTTACTATCTTCGAAGCTATGCTTAAGTAGTTTGAGGTAGTGTTATGTGTGACCCTTTCTGACTTGTGGTGCATTTCATCCACCATTTTTTAGTTATTCACCATTTCCCTTCTCAGGTAGTTGCGGTCTCGATTGATCTCTTAGCAGGATCATTCGGCGTATCACCTTAGCTTATTTTATGTTTTTGTTTAATTCTTCTCACCCCTATCTCACCATGTAGAGAAGATCCATATTCTTTAAAATCTAGAGGTCTCCTTAGGGCACACATCCCACTAACCTAAGGATTCCCACGACTTTGATGACTCTATCTGCCAAGGATGGTCGTCAACATAACCAAAAGTTCGTCAAAGGAAAAATCACTGTAGACTGGTTAACTAACAACCCACTAGAAGGAGGGGATCTAGTTGACTTAAATTTCCCCAAAAAATGCATATACTACGTCGAAACCAAGCCTCCCATTTTTTATGTGCCCACAATATTACGATATTATTAATTTTATTATGGTCTGCACATACCGTGAGGGAAAAAAATTACAGTAGAGAAGACAACTACGCATCATAGTCACTAAGTATCTAATCATAAAACAAGTGCTCTATCGCAGAGATTTTGACAGAATGTTGTTAAGGTGTGTTGATGAAGAAGAATGTGAAAATATCCTTGATGGAGCCCACAACGGGGTCTGTGGGGGTCACTTTGGAGGTCATGCCACTGCTAGAAAGATACATCATATGAGCTATTTTTGGCCTACATTAGAACATGATGCATTAGACTATGTGCGCAGGGGTCACAAGTGTCAAGAGTTCTCTCACGAGATCCATATACATGCCTAGGATCTGCCAACGATTGCAACACCATGGCCCTTTTCCATATGGGGCTTATATTTGATAGTGAATTTCTCTCCCTCATCAATAGATGACCACAATTTCATAATCACAACCATTGAATACTTCACAAAGTGGGTAGAGGCCATGCCTCTTACCACCGTACCAAGATGTGTAATTACAAAGTTCATTTTTTACCCAGATTATCTATAGGTACAAGGTACCACAAGTCATTATCTGTGATAATGGCATGTCTTTCAAGAATGAAGAAGTACGTGAGTTGTGTGAAAATTTTAAGATAAGTCACCACACGGCTTCTCTCTATTATCCTCAGACCATTAGATAGGTTGAGGAAACTAATAAGATGTTAAATTCCATTCTCCTAAAAAATGTAAACACAACTGACACTTAAAGTTATTTCCGACCTTATGGGCCTATAGAACATTAGTGAGAACGTCGATAGGGGTAACCCCTTTTTCATTGGTATTCGGTTTGGAAGTGGTTATATGCTTGAAGTTGAAATACCCAGTCTCTAGATATCACTTCAAGGAATTATAGAAGAATAAGGTTCTCATGAGGCACGAATCTCTGAGTTAGAAATCCTTGATGAAGTTTGTCTTAGTGCCGAGCAATGACATAGTGTGTATGATGACAAAATGGCTTGTTAGTATAACAAGAAGGTCTACGAATGTGAAATATATGAGGGATATCTGGTATTGAGACTTGACAGTTAGAAAAGAAAAGTGACGAAGGAAGGAAATTCAAACCCAAATGGTTGGGCCCATATCGAGTCATACAGGACTATAAGAATGGGACATATTGCCTGTGTACACTAGAAGGAGAAGAATTTGGTGAATCCATCAACTCTCTTCACCTAAAGAGATACTATGCATGATCCATCTATATTTCCATATGTATACTATTGCATCCTCATTGCATTATCATAAACTAGCTCATTATGTGAAATTTGTAATAAAGGAACTTATTTTCAAGTAACTTTTAGAAACTTTTGAAGACATTGGAAAACATTCAAATCACATCTCTTCAAACATTCATAATATTGTCATCAACATTCTGATCACTTCATTAGTTCAACAAGACAAGACAAAATCTTGACACTGATCCTACTAAGGCCTACATACTTGGTTCTTCCTATAGCTTCCTTTTAGCATAGTTGTTTTTCCCATAGTCTGTTTTAGAAGCTTCATGATGTCATATATTTCCCCAGAGAAACCTCTTTGGTAGAAAAATCATTCTAAACATTTTTACCCATGTTGCTTGTTTTCCTATCTCATCCTTCGGTGTTGAGCCCTTGCATCCTACTGGTTGCATGGGGTTGAGGCTAGGGGAAAAATATCCTTCCAAAATCACATCTTAGAAACTTAAAAATTAAAAAATTATATATCTCAAATCAAAAGAAAAAATTTCATTTACACTCTTCTTTGCCCCACCAACCTTTGGTGTGGAGCCTGTGCCTCTTACAAGTGGTGTGAGGTTGGGAAAGGAGGGAAGTGCCCTTACTCACCTATGCCTTGCCTTGGTGATGAGCCCAAGCTTACTATTGGTAGCTTGGGGCAAGGTGTAGGGGTCTCTACAAATAAATTAGTAAGTTAAAAGTTATTTCATTAAATAAAAAGTGCTTGAAAATATTAACATCTCAAGAAAAGTGAATTAGATGTGTATGTTCCAAGAGAGTTAAAACCTTAAAAATATATATTTTCAATTAAGAGGACATCTACGGATCTAATTATAGATAAAATTGCAAGAAAATCACATTCTAGGCTATGTAATAAACTATGTGCAAAATTAGGTTGTAGGTTCCTAATTGGGTTTATGTCAAAATCTTGTCTTTCTCTCACCATTTCCATTCAATAAAATCATATAATTAGCATCCCTTCTAGCTCTCGGTGTTGAGCCCTCACATCTTACTGGTTGCGTGGGGTTAGGAGTGGAGCCAGTTCATTTTATTATCATATCATTATTCATCACACATTTCCAATACAAAAATAAGTACCAAACATTACTTGAAAAAATAAAGTTCAACATTACATCGTGCTTTATAATCATCACATATCAACATTACAAAACAATAAAAAGAAATCATTTTGTCAGTATTCATCATCCATTGCATGCATTCTAAAAAGCATATAAAATCAAAAATTCCAAACATCTAGTAGTACACATATGAAACAAACCATAGAAGAGGTCAACTCAGATGCAAAGCATAACTGAATCAAAAAGAGATATCTGTATATATCGTAATGAGTCAAGTTTGTGTACATTGTCATCACACTCTAGGTGTGATCTAAATGCTCACAAGGAGCACAAAATAAAAAAAATTGACATTGATGTAATAAAGGCTCAACTCTTTATCCCTCTCTCTAGGAACTCGAAGATGGTGCGCGGCTACGACTGGGACTCCTGCTACGACTACGCTGTCATGAATGCATTGAGTGATGAGACTACCCATGAGAGTGAAAAATAGTGGCATCCTCACTACATGAGTGGTTCTGCCTTGCCATCCTCTCTTCCATCTTGTATGTGGAAATATTCTCTTACTGAGCAATCAATATCTCTACAACCTTCTAAAGAGGCGCAAACACATCAGCGTGTCATCCATCTTGTAAAGGCTGTCCTAAATCCTCTAGTATCTCCACATGATTCCTCCCCATAAGGAACACTAGGGTTTCATTGTAGACCCTATGAATAAGACATTTCCAGTCATCAGCAGTAGCTGTAAAACAAAGAAAAAATGACGAGTTATAAAACATTCAAAAAAAATAAAAAAGAAGCATAATGCGTAGATCACTAACAATTCTAAGTAATAGAGTCGCGAGAAGAGTATCTACATACTTGAATATCCTGGCATCCACTTAGGATTGGTTGGTGTAGTTGGTGGTGGTGATGCTCTTGTAGGAACCTCCTGTGCATCCCCCTCTCCTGGGGAAACATGTTGTCCCATCATGGAATCCTTGCTGCCACCTCCCTCATGTGAAAGTGACTCCTCATAAACTATTGTTTCCATCTCTACCTCCACCTCCTCTCTCTCTACCATGGATATATCTTAAGAAACTCGCCATTCTATGTCACTATCCTCATCATCACCTCCCCCTCTGTTCCAACCTCCTCGCTAGCATCCTCCTCAGTCTCTTGTCTATGTGGGCCTCCTCCTCCTCCTCCATGTTGTGAGTGGGTGTGGCCTCAATTTGGAGAAGATCCCTGGGTGCCCTACGTGCCTCAGGAAATAACACCTTCTCCTCAGAGATAGGTACTCCCGGTATAACCATTGTGGGCCTCCACCCTTGTGGATATGTCCACTAGCTGTAAAGTGGTAGTACATAAAATTAGGATAGCCATCTCCTGGCCCCACAATCCAACCATATCTTGGTAGGGTCTCATAACAAAATAATTTATATTCAGTGTAGATACATGCTGATGTCACCCCCTGAGAATTGACAAGCTAGTCCATCTCATGGCCCTAATGGCCCCTGAATCCAGTACAGCAACTCCCCTTTAGTAGAGGATAATCCGCTCATATACCCATCTCATCACCAAGGTACGGTGGCTCAGGAATTTCCCTCATAGCCTCACAACATGATATAGATCATGGTATGTGGTCCTAAGAATGTCCACACCCTAGGAAAAGATCCTCCCATATTGTTCAATCTACATGATGATGGGAGCCCAACAATACAAGATCTTGTCCTCGCCCTTGTCTCCCACCAAACGTGAAGCCAAAATACCAATGATGGCCTTGTGTAGGGTAGGGATAGGTGCGGTGGACATAGATAAAAGACATATACCATGCTTGGGGCCCACTGGTGCCCCATTATCTTCCACATAGGAAGCCCATTGTCTAGCTCTGGCTATGTTCCATGGACTCTCTAGGATCAACCGTCTCCCAGTCATAGGTACACCAAAAAATCCCGTAGACATCCTCTAGAGTGATATTCCATTCTCCACTCACACTTGGAAACTGGAAAGCGTTCTAGTCTATGTCCCAATAAGATAATAGATCACATAAAATCAATCTAGCTTGTGCTATGTGTGGCACCCATGCAATCCTCCATAATCTAGCCCGGTGCAATAAATCTATCTCATCCCAAGTCAAATGGTTAAGGATGCGTGAAATCTGATCACACTCTCTCTCCTGAATCCAAAAAATGTATAAATATTTCTACATTCACCTAAAACAACCAAAAAGAGCAAGTTAGTGACATGTTTCAATAGGCAAGCTCATAAAAAACAATATAAAACAACTTAAAAACCAAAAAATTAGTTTAACTTGGTCAAATTAGCTCGTTGTCTTGACAATTACAAAACCGCCACCCTGTGCAGAGTGGTGGTTTTTTGAACTCCACCTGCTTAGGTTAGCAGTATTATAACCACTACTTGAAGTAGGTTCCAGTCTTGTAACCATTGCCCTGCATAGGGTGACTGTCCTGCCTAGAACGGACGACCCATCCATTTTGACCCAAAAACTAAAAAATACAAAAATTGACCTTTAAGAATAAACCAAATGATAAACCCACCTAAGACACATCCTAGAGATCATTTTAAGAAACCCTGAGCAGGTAGCAGTCTTGTAACTACTGTCCTACGTAGGGTGGCGGTCCTGCCCAGAATAGACGACCTGTCCATTTTGACCTAAATACTAAAAAAAACACAAAAATGGACCTTTTCAAATAAAATAAAAGCTAAAACTACCTAGGACACACCCTAGAGATCATTTTAAGACAAGAAATTTCAAAAATCTCCCCCTAGGCTTAAATTTTCAATATTTTACATTTTACGTTTCAAAATAAACAACTGAGAAATGCTAACCTTTGTCTTCATTGCTGGGTCTCTAACTCATGGAGCCATGATCACATCGTCGCCCTCATATTTTTTTACTATACTCTCACTCCAAATGGTCACCGTGGGTCTAGAGCTCCAAAATCACTAAAGGGGGTATGTGAAAATGAATGGTTTTTGTTATACATATGCTTTGTTTTAACCTCGTTTTGAGTATATGTGCTTTACAGGGTTGGAGCACTGGCGTATGTATACTTATATCCCCACATAGATGGTAATTCC
The DNA here is from genome assembly GCA_019776745.2 of Taxus chinensis. Classification (NCBI taxonomy): domain Eukaryota; kingdom Viridiplantae; phylum Streptophyta; class Pinopsida; order Cupressales; family Taxaceae; genus Taxus; species Taxus chinensis. The sequence goes on along the minus strand of CM034156.1, from coordinate 142,849,427 downwards.
TCTTTTTGTTTGTGTTTATTTTTCAATACTTTATGTATATGCATTTGAGTTTCACTTTCGTCTTGCAAATAACAAGAGCTTCGACGACGACATTTTGACACACGGGCATGTCAAGTATAGCTTATAACTTCCCATTTCAGGAATGGCATACTCAGACTCTATATTTTATGCCTCTCCATGGGTAAAGCACTTATACGAAGGGGAAATATGTATGCACACAAATTTACATGTGCTACATTATCAGAAAATGGTTACAAAAGGTCCCCAATGATGATTCATGTCATTTCCAAAGGTGTTCAAGCTCCTAAACCTCCTTGTAGCTTATATTTGTAGCCTAGTTTTCCTTTTTTAACCACTTCTTCCTTTTCTCCAGCTTCCCACTTCATTTTTCCTTAGTTTTGGCCTTTAGTTACAAAATTGTCACCTTACCTGAGTGACTGTGTTATAACTGCTGCCCAGGCAGGGCAGCGGTTTTGTAATCCCCGTCGTGGCAAGGCAACAGTCTCTTAATTGTTGTGTTGAGTATGGAGCTTAATTACTTCACAAGAAAATTGTTTTACATGTTACTGGTTTTGATAGTGATAGGCGATGGTCAGGAAGTAACTAGTGTTGGTCAGGAAGTAACCAGTGTCGGTCAGGAAGTGACTGACGATGACTAGTTATCAACCAACATAGGTTAGGCAGTGACCGACGACGGTTAGGAAGAAACTGGTGACGGTTAGGTAGTAACCAACGAAGGTTACCTGTGTGACTGTGCTTTGTTTTTTTTAACAAGAATTAGAATAAATCACTTGTTTTAAAGATTATTTATTGATTGTAAGAGTATAGTTAGTTTCCCATAATAGTTATATATGCATGTATGCATTGTATGAGGGTATGAGAGAAGAAAATAACAATTGTTTTGCATGTAATTTTTCTTGGTGAGCAATAAAGAGTAGCTAAGTGAGGGAAAAACATTGAACATCTTGTGAGGTGTTAGAAGACGATAAATCTTCATTGTATTTCCTATGTAAAGCAATGAATAATAATATTGGCCATTTCTTTGTCGACGTAGCTCACACTGGATAAACCCCATTAAATTTGGTGTTATCTTTCTCTTGTTTATTTTATCTTCTGGTTGTTTCCATATTCATTGCTTTTATGCTTTATCTGATTAGAGATTTGTGCAACATTGTTATATGGTTTAACCCCAACAATTGGTATTAGAGTTTTGTTGGGAGGTTTTGTGTGTTGACAAGATTTACTCACAAAGGGTTTTCTGATTAAGTGGGAGTATAGTAATGGCATAAGATAGTAAATACTGAGTAGAGAAATTTGACAGTCGTAATGATCAACTATGGAAGATGCAGGTGGAGGATTATTTGTATCAGAAAGATCTATACGTACCATTGGATGAGCATGGACAACCGAACACGATGACTGATGAAGAATGGAAGGTTCTTAATAGAAAGGCTTTGGGATCTATAAGATTGAGCCTGACAGCATCGGTGGCTTTGAATTTCATAGATGTAAAAACCACGATAGAGTTGATGAAATATTTAGCAAATTTGTATGAAACTCCTAGTGCTTCGAATAAAGTATATTTGATGAAACAATTGTTTAATTATAAGATGCAAGAAGGTGGATCTATATGTAATCATTTAGATGATTTCTGGTCTATTGTAAATCAATTAAAATCGATAGAAATTCCATTTGATGATGAAGTGAAAGGAATTTTATTCTTATGCTCTTTTCCAAATAGTTGGGATAACTTGGTAATGGCTGTTAGTAATACAACTACTTCTAAAGGTTTAAAATTTGATGATGTGATTTGTGTAATCCTTAATGAGGAAATACACAGGAAAATCTCAGGAGAATCATCATCTGGAAACACTTTAACTGTAGAAAGAAAAGCAATATCTAAGGATATATCATCTAAGAGAAAGAAGAATGGGAGATCAAAGTCAAGACATGGTAAATTTAGATCCAGGTATAGATATTTACTTTGCTGGAATTGTGGAAAGAGAGGACACGTAAAGAAGGAGTGTTGGTCTGAGGAAAATAAAGATAATACATCCGAAAAAGGTAAAGAGGAAAACATTACAAGTGAGGTAAAGCAAGATGCCCTTATTCTCTCCTTGGATAATAAATTAGAATATTACATGTTAAATTCTAGAGCTTCTTTCCATGCTACCCGTAATAAGGGTTATTTGTAAAAACAATTTCAGGGTGATTTTAGAAAAAATTATTTTGGAGATGACGAGCCATACAATATTACTGGTAAAGGTGATGTTTATCTAAAGTTGCAGAATGGATATACATGGGTATTGAAAGATGTGAGGCATGTGCCAAGACTCAAAAGAAATCTAATATTTATAGGGAAACTTAGTGAATCTGGATGCATGGTTACATTCATAGCTGACTCTTGGAAGGTTACCAAGGGATATCTTGTTGTGGAAACAAGTAAGAAGGTAGGAACTTTATATATGTCTACCTATGTTACTTATTCCTTTTCTATACTATCTACTACAAATTCAGATGCATCCATGTGGCATAATTGGCTAGGCCATACATGAGTGAAAAAGGAATGCAGATCTTAAAGGCTAAGGGTAAGTTATCAGATTTGAAACAATTGGATCATGAATTATGTGAGCATTACATATTTGGAAAGCAGAAGAGAGTGAGATTTATCAAGGTTGGGTCAACAAAGAAGGAGCATAAATTGGAGCTTGTACACTCAAATGTGTGGGGACCAACCTAGGTAGCTTCTATTATAGGATCCCAATATTATGTTACTTTCATTGATGATGCCATAATGAAGGTATGTATCTATTGTATTAAGCGTAAATATGATGTTTTTGAAACTTTTAAAAGATGGAAAGACCTTGTAGAAAATGAAACAAACTTAAAATTGAAGTGCCTTAGATATGAAAATGGTGTTGTGTACTGTAACAAGGCTTTCAATGATTATTGTTCAGTGAATGGAATATGAAGAGAAAGAACGGTTCCTATAAATCTTAAGGAGAATGGAGTTATAGAAAGAATGAACAAGATAATCATGGAACGTGATAGAAGCATGAGGATACATGTCAGCTTGCCTTCTAAGTTTTGGGCAGAAGTAGTGGATACAATGACATACTTGATCAACCGCGGGCCTTCAACAATAGTAGATGGTTGAATACCACAAGAAGCTTGGTCTGGAAAAGAGGTAGATTTTTATTTTCTTACAATTTTCAGCTTAGAAGCTTTTGTGCATGTTGATAGAGAAAATAGGAAGAAGTTGGATGCTAAATCTAAGAGATGTACTTTCATTGGTTATGCCTTTGGTGATTTCAGATATCAATTTTGGGATTTAGAAGATTCTCATATTGTTAGGAGTCGTGAAATTAATTAGAATGAAAAAATAATGTATAGGGATCGGGTTTTGGTGCCTTAACATGATCAGGCTGATGAGATTTTGAAGGAAAATCAATATTCAAACCTAAAGAAAACATCCATAGACACCAACATTAGTTCTATAGAAAATGATGTTGGTCAGGATAAAAGACATCGACATACATGATCAGGTTCAGAATAGACAACCAATGGAATCGTTATCGGTACTCCTAGAATTGATGTCAGTAAGGCAACCAAAGTTGGTCAATAGAGAGAGGAACCATGGTTAGTTACAAGTGACCGGTGTCGGTCACTGACATAGATTGACATGAATGTGCAACATGCAAAGAATGAGCCCTAGGCACCCTAGATCTCAGTGAGAAGGTCACAAAGAGTAAGTATACCTCTAGAGAGATTTTCACCTTCCTTTTCTTATTTATTATTGATTTATAGTGGTGAACTAGAAAGATTTGAAGAAGTAATGTAAGTAGATACCCACAAGTAGTGGGAGCATGGCATGGATGAGGAGATGGACTCCTTGGAACAAAATCAGACATGGGATTTGGTCAAGTCACCAGCAGGTAAGAAAACTCTATAGAATAAGTGGGTTTACAGGATCAAGGAAGAAGAGGGTGGACTGAAAAGGTAAAAGGTGAGGCTTGTGGTAAAAGGATTTATACAGAAAGCAGGTATTGACTTTGATGAGATTTTTTCTCCTATAGTTAATATGAATTGTATTCATATTATTCTAAGTTTGGTTGCAATAGAATATTTTCATTGAGAACAAATTGATGTCAAGATGACTTTTCTTCATGGTGATTTAGAGGAAGAGATTTATATGCAGCAACCAATTGGTTATGAAGTCAAAGGTAAGGAGAAACATGTGTGTAGACTGAAAAAGAGCCTATATGGGCTCAAGCAAGCTCCAAGGAAATGGTATTTGAGATTTGACAGTTTTATGCATGAGCATGGTTATATGAGATGTGAATATGACCATTGTGTATATTTTAAGAAGCTTGAAAATGATAGTTATGTTATTTTGTTACTGTATGTGTACGATATGCTAATTGTAGGATCTAGAATGCAAGACATTGGTAAACTTAAAGAAAGGTTAGCTCACACATTTGCAATAAAGGATTTGGGAGCTACAAAGAAAATACTTGGCATGCAAATTCATTGAGACAAGCAAAACAAGAAGTTATATTTGTCTTAGGAGGCTTATATCAATAAGGTGTTGGAAAGGTTTAATATGAAAAATTAAAAACCTGTTAGTACACCTATGGTTGGAAATTTCAAATTGAGCAAATATCAGTGTCCTTCATCACATGAGGAGGTTGAGTAAATGGAACATGTTCCATATGCTTAAGCAGTAGGAAGTCTTATGTATGCCATGGTTCGTACTAGACCAGACATTGCACAGGAAGTGGGAGTTATGAGCAGGTTTATGGCTAATCCAGGTAAAGAACATTGGAAAGAAGTCCAATGGATTCTCAGGTATTTGAGAGGGACATCCAACATGGAGTTATGCTATGGAGGGTCAGATACTTCTTTATGTGGATATATTGATTTAGATATGGCTGGAGATTTGGATGGCAGGAGGAGCACCACTGGATATGTTTTCATAGTAGGTGGAACGACAATTAGCTAGATTTCAAGATTGCAGAAAGTTGTGGCTTTGTCTACTAAAGAGGAAGAGTATGTTGTAACTACAAAAGCTAGCAAGGAGATGATATGGATGAGAAGGTTCATGAAAGAGTTAGGTAAGGAGCAAGAGGGTTGCAGATTATACAATGATAGTTAGAGCGTGATTCATCTGAAAAATAAATCAGCATTTCATTCAATAACGAAACATATTCATTTGGGGTATCACTTCATACGACATGTGTTAGAGGATGGACAACTGAAGTTAGAGAAAATCCATATGGATGAGAACCCTGCAGATATGCTAACAAATCCATAGGTAAGGGAGAAGTTGGAGCTTCACTCAACTTCTGTTGGTCTTCGAGTTTAAGGCTTGAAGAGGAAGAAACGGGGCAAGGAAAAGGAACCAAGAATGGTGATGCACAATACAGTGTAGCAATTGATCTCCAAGTGGGAGATTATTGAGTATGGAGCTTAATTGCTTCACAAGAAACTTTATTTTACATGTTACTGGTTTTAACAAAGACTGGTGATGGTCTGGAAGTAACCAACACCAGTCAGAAAGTGACTAGTGACGGTCAGTCATCAACCAACATATGTTAGGCAATGACCGAAAACGGTTAGGAAATAACCGATGATGGTTACCTGTGTGGAGGTGCTTTGTTTTTTTCGACGATAATTATAATAACTCACTTGTTTTAAAGATGATTTATTGATTGTAAAATCATAGTTAGTTGCCCAGAATAGTTATATATATATATATATATATATATATATATGTATGTATGTATGTATGTATGTATGTATGTATGTATGTATGTATGTATGCATTGTATGAGGGTATGAGAGAAGAAAATAACAATTGTTTTGCATGTAAGTTTTCTTGGTGAGAAAGAAAGAGTAGTTGAGTGAGGGAAAAACATTGAACATCCTGTGAGGTGTTGGAATACAACAAATCTTCATTGTATTTCCTCTGTAAAGCACTGAATAATAATATTGGAAATTTCTTGGTGGACGTAGCCCACACTGGGTGAACCATGTTAAATTTGGTGTTATCTTTCTCTTAATTATTTTATCTTTTGGTTATTTCCCCATTCATTACTTGTATGCTTTATCTGATTATAGATCTGTGTAACATTGTTATATGGTTTAACCCCAACATAATGCTCTACACAGGGCGACGGTCCTATGTGATTTTTCCAGAATCTTCACTCGAGAATTGACACGTGATTTCTTCACTTAAGTTCATCTTTTGAGCATGTTTCTCACCCATTTTAGCCGATTTCAAGCTTGAGTGACTTGTGGCAATCTCCTCTTCCACTTGTGATTTGTAATTGACTATTCAAAATACCCCTTCATGCATTGATGTGGCACCCCAAGGATACCAAGTGTGCTAGTGCACAACCCAAAAAACCTTCTATAAAATCATCGCTTGTTGTCAAGCAAATGGTTGGAGATCATTTTGTGTATTCTTGTATTGTTGAGATGCCACATTCTTGTTGGAAATTATATTGCCAAGCTCTGTTCACTTGTGTTATCTCTCTTCCACCTACATTACTACTAGACTACTATCAAGCTACCATTGCTCTGACACCTTCTCACTGTTGCTTCTACTACATTCCCAAACCCTTGGACTCACATGAACAAAAGATATTGAAAAGAAAAATTGAGGGGAAAAAGCATAACACAACTGGATTTTCCAATGTTATATATTTCTAGGTTGGGATTGATTTTAGTTTTCTTCATTTCTTCATATTATTGTTTTTGAATCGTACACACATATATATCAAATAGAGTAGAAAAAGATAGTTTCTTCATTGCAAATAGGTTAATCAATTTCAAATAAGCTTTACATCTTCCATATGAGTTTCTGTTGATGGATTCTTCCTTCCCTATCCCTATGGGTTTGGAGGGTAGTATATCTGGAGGAATATTTCTTTATCAACATAGAGATAATATATTTGTCATATATTGCGATTTCCCTTAAATTCTCATAGATTCTATCAAGGAAGTTACATGGGAAGAAAAGCTCCTGAAGCTTTCAATCTTCCTTGTATCTAATATAGGAGAGAATTTAACAAATCCACAATTACTTATTGGATAGAGGCTTTGTTAATTAAATTAGATTAGATACAATGTTGCATAGACAAATAACTACATCTTGTTATTTGCCTATTTATATTTATTAATTAGATTAGAAGATTTCATTTCTTCATTTCTTTTAAATTCCAAAAAATAAGAAAAAAACATTTATTTCATTAGAGTAGTTGCTTTCTATTGTTTTACCTCATTTATATCTCAAAAAATACCAAAAACATAGAATGTTTTTTATCCAATTAGATAAGTTGTTATTTTCTTAATTAAATTAGATAATTGCAATCCATGACCATAAACGAACCAAAATAAGAGAAAACATACGTTAGTGATCCATTGGTCCCACAACTGAATGGGCCTGAATTAAATACAAATATAGATACGGGAATCCATCATTTTATCCTCAGAACACCTACACGATACACTGAGAAGATTGAACAATTAAACATTTTGAATATCATAGAAGATAAAGCCTATGAATACTAGACCACCCCTGGCAATAGAGTTTAAATGTACATGACCATAAAAGGACCACAACTGCCAAGAGTTTACTGTTGTGATCTGTAGAATCCCCAACCATAAGAGCCTGAAGAATAGTTGGACCTCGACACAAAAATACGCTCATTAGTTTTTAGATCATCACCACTTCCACCAGAAATCATTCAAAAACTATGCATTTTGAATGAGGAAGCCCATCAAGCCCTCACATTTTAGACCACTCTAGCTAATCAAACATAGAGCTATCAGGACCCACACCTCCCTCGCATATTCCATGACCTTTTATAGAAATCATTACGAGGAACCTATTGGTTTTCCATTCATTCCAAAACCACTAGAAAGGATATCCGCAGAGCTTGATATTGACTACATTCTCTGTGTAGCTATTCTTTCAGATCCATCTATCAGACCCATTCAAGTTAGAGAGGCCTTCCTTTCCCTTAACGAGTAGATCAAGTTTTTACGCATCAAGGAAATTGTTATTCCTTGACAACTTGCCCATCCCATTCACACACACTTTCATGCACATATCACATTTCGCTATCCATATCCATCCACACATCTAAATTGGCTCCCTCGGCATGACCTCAGGGATTCAATTGTGGTTGAAGGTTGCGTGTCAATTTTCATCCATACAGTACCCATCATGATTCTCCACTCACACTCAAACAGTCTTGGTTTGACCTTATTGGTAGTATAATAGATGCTCATCAATATTTTCTCACATTTTCTATGCATTTTGATAGTGTGTCTATCCATAATGATTCCTCTCCAGCTTATGCTCCAAATATCTCTCACTGATATGCTCATGGTTTTCCACCAATTGCCTTCACTGATGAAGAATTGCAATGAATGTGTACACACTCCGTGGTAATGGGTCCCTGTATGACCCTCCTCATTATATAGCTTATTAATTTTTAGACGTGGCTCTAGTAGGTTTTAATCATGACAACAATGATCTCCTTGATAGCAGCACATAGTGATTTTATCTCTCATTACACATGGGGGGCATAACATCCAACACATCCCCCCTTCTCATACTAAGAGTAAACACATCTATCATACTTACATCATCATACATCAATCTCCTCCCATAGACATACTCATTCCATATTTTAGTGTCGTCACTACCCGATGAAACACTCTTGTGCTTTGGTTCACACTTGACTATTGAAGGCTTACTACACATGATCCGCACACACTACATTATAGGAACTACACAACACATCATTTCCATTTTTGCATATCTATACATCATATATCATACATCATACTAGTCTTCATCATACTCACCTCGCATTGTATCCTACATACTATACGCTCTTAAGGAAACTATACATCATACACTACATGTTTTACACATCACATGGTCATTTATCATCTTCATTACACATACTACATCATCTTCTATGCGCTGTACTCACTACCCTATGAATCACTTTAGTTCCTTGGTCCATATTCAACTACCAATGGTTTACACATTAAATGGACCTTACATTCATCACACATTCATCATGTGAAATTTCTAGGATAGTGACACACACTATAGGCTAAATCGTCACTTAATCTATCATATTATAGTGGTATATGCTTAAGGATACATCACCACTCCCTACTATTCATCTTGTAGTGATACACAATTTACGGATAAATCATCACTCATACATTCATTTTGGCATGATTTATGCTTAGGCTATAAGGTTCATGCACATCTCTTCTATATGTCGCATATCATCATCACTATACACACATACTCATCAAAACGTGTTAGAAACAACATACAGTATTTGACCATTTCCTAATGATACACTCTCATTTATGGTTCTTTATGAATACTAAGGGAGAAAAAAAAATGAACATCACTGCATAAATTTCCTTTCACTCAGGGGGCACACGGCTCCTACCATCCATCTTGCATTGCATTCCATCCATCCACAACATGTTGCATATTATGGTTCCTTCTAATCTTGCTTACTTATGCTTGTTCATGGTCACTTTATTACACATGCTAGTTAGATTACTTGTATGTCATTTATATATAACATCCACACATGCACATTCATGTATTTTCTAGTTTTGATCGCAGATACATGTCTCTTACATGTAAAAGAGATGCTCACCTTCTACCCTTATTACACTGGTTGTTGGGGCCATCTACATTTGTCTCTCATAGGTGTTATTAGGTCATTTTGTACTTAACACTTTACATCACTTGGTTATACATGCTTTGTACATATGAGTTATCTTTCTAACATACTAACAGATGCTTTATGTGTAGCACTTATTATGTAGGGATATTTTCTTCCATACTTGTTTGTTATATTGCTTATCTATTATTTTCTATTGTATGCAAGCCTTGCCCTATTTTTGGTGTGCACACTTGTTTTTTTGTATGTGGCCATGATGGCCTTGCATTTCTTGTGACATTGTGAGTGATGTCCATGTTGTAGTGCACTTTGTGTGGCTTACTTTTTCTTCTTGTGCATTTACATTACTATTGTTCTTCATAGATTTTACATTTTATTACATTCTCTTATACATGTATGCTTGTTTATACTAACACTTGTCTTTGGCTAGCCTCTTGTTTGTGCGTGCCTTGGTTTCTACCAAGCACTTTATAGGGTACATTACATGCGGTTGGTACTCTTTTGGGGCCAAATTCTCCTATCATCGATGTTGCATGCACCCCCAAAGAGGGGGGAATTATTTGGGGTTTTTACATTCTATAAAAATGCTTCTACACTAGTTTAGTTCAGTGCACTTTCCGCCGTTAGCGTTTGTGGGTTACATACAGTAAGTGGGTTCAAACAAGTCTATGAACCCCTTACAAAATGGATTTTACAGGACATGGTAGTCCTTAGCATTCTGGGGAGTAGTTACATGTTAGAGGATAAAGTGGACTTCCTCTCTATACTACTTCAGCTAGTGGTGTCAGGTCACCCAAAAAATAAGGACATACAAATATCTCTTCACACACATTTAGGGAAGCAAATACAGGAAGGAGAATAATGCAACTTTCTCCCTAAACTTTGTCAGCTAGGGTGGCATGAGATCTCCCAAAAAAAACTTACAGTTAAAAATATCCTTTTATACTCTCTTTCTTGACATGGATTAGGTGCACATGTTCCATTTACACTTTTTCATTTACATATTTTACATTCACATAATTTTTACATTCATATACATGCATCTTTTACATTTCATTTTTACACATACATACATACATATTTGACTACTTGATGGTTTTCTACTTGCATGTCCAGTCATATGAGAAACAAGTAGTTAAATGGGGGTAAAAACAACAACAATGTTGATAACAACACTATGCAGCAACACACTATAGCACACACATCACATTTTCATGTAGGTACACTACACTATGTGACAACTACACATGTGCATTTTCCACCCTAGGTTCATTCTCATAAAATTTTCATCTTTAGTTTCCACGCTTCATCATCTTTTTATCATTCCACGCTTTTTCTAGTCCTTCAGCACATTTTCTACAACAATATACATGGACATCAGGCACACATCTCTATCTAATTTATGTTACCGAGCTTTCTGCTCACCAAAATAAAGTGGGGGAAAATGTAGATACAAAATCATGCACTTTAGACATTATTTGATCTCGGTCTCAAGCTACTATTTAGAAGGTTTTTGAGTGAAGAAAGCACTAATTAACCACTGTCTTTTGGCCATCTTGTTTTATTTTCTTTCGTCAGTCCCAACCTCTTTCACCTTGATGCCCAATCAATCCCATGGGTGCCCTAGTCCAACTAGGGGTACCCCGATCCTTTTTGAACTTTTCCGCCACCTTCTGGGAACTTTCTAGCAATTTTAGCTTCTTATATTTTTGGTGGTTTTCCATTTCATGGTTAATTATGAAATTAGATCAATAAAAACATATAAATATAAAGTTATGAGACCATAATAAGGGAACAAGCACCATGCACTAGTAACTATTATCATCCACCTAGTTTAATCCATTAGCTCCATCACAAGGCACAAGGCTAGTTCATCTACATCACACTTCATAATATGTGAGTCTATTTGTTTCCTTGTACACATTCTATTACATTTTCTACATCTAGTTATTTCTCACTACTTCACAAAGTGTGATTGTCACAAGAGCACTTAGGATACATGATGCACACACACACTAGAACTAGATTCGGGTCCAAAATGTAGTGCAATGCTCAGTTAGTAAGCCCACTATTATGGCAGCTTAGGTTAGTCTGACCCATTCCTTTGCATTTTTTTTAACGTTTTGATACTTCTTATGGTATCTTGTAGGTATTTCTCTCATCTAGGATTATTAACAACACATGGCGCAATGTAGTGAACCTAATGTGATAAATAGTGAGTGTTTTGGACCACTTGTCAGACCTGTGAAACTTAGTTTAGGATATTTTACACAGACCAAGGTACCCATTATATATACTAGAACACCCGTAGGTGTACCATTTCTTCTCTAGGCACTCCAGTCTAGCTAGACAGCTCAGGTCCATCTATCTTGGGGCATCTACACAGTCGTTCCTGCTTCTAGATTATCTAGTTCATTTTGCAACATAGTTTAGATCTACCTCCGAATCAGCTAAGTAATTTTCATACTTCTCTTGCATATTGGGGTTTCTACTTTCATTAGATTGGTTTCTTGGGTCATTTTCCATACTAAATTATTCCATTCATTTACTATAATTACGTGTTGTTCTATATTAGATTAACTATCCCCTATTCCACATTTTAGTTAATCAACTTTCACCCATTTTGTAAAGTATTCAATTATTGTGATGATGGACTTATGTCATTGTGATGAACGAGGGTTAATAAGGCCAACAAGGTCGAGTATGCATTGTGAAAAGGACCAAAATCTTAATTTGGTTGAAGATCATGAATGGGAACATGTGTAAGGTTGTATTATTGTTGAAATTTAATTCACTTCTTGACATAGTCACAATAATCTCAATTAAGCGTAGGCCAATAGTATGTCATCCGTAGGATCCATTTAGTAGCAGCTAAACCATTAAAGTTCCCACCACATATTCAGTTTTGGAATTATTAGATAACTCGATGAGCCTCTGGGGATTTAAGAAAACAGAGGAGAAGTCCATCAAACCCTATTTTATAAAGGAAACCCCCTAGTATGACATAACTAGATGCATGTTGTTAAAAATATATTTTACCATTTCTAGATAGATCTAAAGGTATTTTTTGTTGAAAAATAGTCATATGTTTGAGTGTACCATGTGTCATATTGGTTATCTTCTTTATGATTGATGGTGGGAAGATCAATGTTGGTATAAGATGGCTGATTAAGTTTATGTATGACGACGAAGAGTTTGGAATCATTTGGTGTTAGAGGTGTAAGGGATGCAAGGGATGCCATAATATCCATGAATTTATTAGATCATCATGGAGTTATTTAAATTGCATGATGATCAAAGAGTTTTAGGAGGTTTTCGAAGATGGATTTATATTTTTGTAAGGTCTCATTTTTACATTTACATGTCCCTTTGATTAGATTGATGATGAGATGAGAATCCCCATAGATGTCAAGGATTTGTACACCTAAGAATGCAACAATCTAAAGTCCCATGATGAGACATTCATATTACTCCCTGTTGTTTGTACATGAAAATTTTAGTTTGAAAGATAGTGGAATAGGGGTATCCCAAGGGGGTATTATGACTATTCCACCACCTCCTTGTCTTTATTTGGACCCATAAAAAAACAAGGTCATTTTCAGAGGGTTGTTATCATGATCAAGGGTGTTGATAGATTCGTCAGGAAATTGTTCAGAAGGTAAATGATTGGTGGGAAGGGGAGATTTAGAAAGCTGATCAATGATGACCTACCCCTTGATGGAATTTTGAGAGAGAATTTCAAGGTTAAACTCTGTCATGAGAATGAGCCATTTGGTTATACAATCTTTATGATATGGTTTAAATTACATAAATTTCAGTGGATTAAAATTTGTGAGTGCAAAGGTTTTGTGATCGAGGAGATAATGACGGAGTTTGGAAGTTGCAAATTATAAAACACAATAAAACTTTTCTACTTCAGAATAATGGGTTTTATAATTGTGAAGGGTGCATCTTATGTAATAGACAAATTGTTCCTTACCTTATTTTTCGTGATGTGTTAGCATGGATCCCATGACATGATTAGTAGTGGAGATATGTAGATATAAGGGCTCCCCATCGCATGGGGGTATAAGCACTAATGGTGATAAGAGATATTTTTTATGGGCATCAAATGCCCGCTGAAAATCATTGTCCCTTTTAAAGTGGATGTCTTTCTTTAGAAGGACATGAAAAGGCTAACAACAGTTTGATAGTTGAGAGATAAAGTGACTAATAGATTGAAGTTTCCCTTGAAGGCTACGGTTTTTTTTAAGATTATATGGAGGAGGTATTTTAATAATGGATTTAACCTTGGCAGGGTTGGATTCAATTATCCAATATATACTATGAATCCTAGGAGTTTTCTTGTAAGAACTCTGAATACACATTTTGCTAGATTAAAATAGAGAAATAACTGTAACAGACATGCAAAGATCATGTCAAGGACAATAAGATGGTATTTTCAGTGTTTGTATTTTCGTAAGAGATCACCTACATAGTCTTCTATAGCTTTGTAGATGAGGTTAGGAAATATATATGTCATATCACGCTAATTAGTAGCTCCTGCATTTTTTTGGCCAAAGGGAATTACTTTATAACATAAGTTACCCCATGGGGTGATAAAGGATGTCTTATGTTGATCTTATCGTGTGATCAAGATTTGATAATAACTAGAGAAACCATCCATAAGAGACAAAATTTCATGTCTTATTGTTAGATTGACAGGTTAATCGATGTTGGGTAGGGGAAAATCATCTTTTAGATAAGCACAGTTAAGGTTCTAATTTTTTTTACAAATGCATAATTTCTAAGTGGCTTTAGTGACTGGTATGATATTAGAAACCCATTGGGGATAATCAATAGGTAGTAATAAATTGGGTGAAAGAAGATGTTGGAGTTCCTCTTTGACTAACAATACGATGTGAGGATGCATCTTGTAGACACACAATCATGCACTTTGAGTAATTATCTAGTCTCGATTGCATACTACTATTCATATGATTCCTAAGTAGGAAGAGTACTAATTAACCCATGTATTTTTCCACCTTTCATTTCTTTCTGTTGCTACTTTCAGTCTTTCACTCTTACATTCTCAGTCTACCTTTTTACTCTTTGGCATTTGTCATTCTGGACACCAGCACCCATCCAAGACACCAACGTCAGGCGCCCCTGTCCCCTCTAGGCACTCCTATCCACTTTTTACTTTACTCTCACTTTTTAGGTCCTTTCTATCCATTTGATAATCTTATCTTTTTGGTAGTCATCCTTTTTGGGGTTAATTAAAAAATTCAAGCAAGGGGAGCATATAAATATAAATATATGTGATCATAATAAAGGATCAAGAACTAAGAACTATCTAGCACCACCTAAGGTTGCATCAATTAAGGCATCTAAGACCTCCATTTCATCTATCTAACTCCATCACAAGGGATGCAAGGTCTGGTTTTTCTGGATCAAAATTCATAGAGGGGAATTTTATACTATTCAATGCACACATTTACTGCATTCTACATCTAGCTACTTACTCGCTATCCATGTGTGAATGGAACAAGAGTAACCTAGAGAATGATCCCCCACACACACACACATAAGTACATTGGGTCTGAGAAGTAGTGCAATGCTCAATTATAAAACCAGCATTGCAGCGGCTGAGGACATTCCAACCCCTCATTCCGCATCTTTCATTTTTGGGATTTCATGTATATTTGAGGGTTTTACAGGTCTATTCTTCCTTGCAAGTTTCCAAAAAAATCCATGGAACTTTGTGTGAATCCATAGTGACAAAAGGTGAGCATTAGTGAACATATTGTGACCCTGAGAATTTAGGTTTCTGAGAATTTTCACAGACCCAGGTGCTCATAATTAGTACCTAGGCACCCGTGGGTGCCCCTATCCCTCCCCAGGTGCCCCTGTCCAACATGTCCTCCATTTCTATAATTTTCTGGGCTCTGGTGTTACAGTCGGTACTTTGGATTTCTTCATTTTCTAGTCTTGTACATCTTCAACAATACTGCAAATCAGCTAAGGCATCTTATCCTTCTTTATACAGTAGGGTTTCATTATTTATTACTTAGCTTTCTTTAGTATATTTTTGTATTTCATTATTGATTTTATTAACTACTACTATAACATCAGATTAGGCTTGTGCATTTACATTTTAGCATAATTAACACCCTTACATCATAAGGTATACATGAAGGCTATCAATGTGACAAAGATAGGAAGGATGTAATAGTGAAAGGTCTTGATTCATGCATTTGAGGATGAAGAATAACGATGAATGTAAAAAAGTTATGATGCTCAACAGTTTCGTGGTTTTAGTTTAGTAAGAAGCCCTAGTGTGATCCTTCATCTTGGAGTTATGTAAGAAGATTGATTAGAGTATCAAGATCAAATAAGTGTGCTTGTTGAGTACAAATTTTTTCTTGCATTAGAGATTGTGGATGAGATGCTACAATTGACATTGATAGGTGTCTATTGCGCTAAGAAAGAAGTGAAAATGTGTTGGTTTGATCTTCATGGAGGATGGAAAGAAGTTCTACATGACAAGAGAAAGGGTCTAACAAGGTAGGTGTACCTTTTTTATATATTTTTCTATCACTATCCATCAGGATAATCTACTATAAATTAATAAGTATCTCTTAAAGCTAAAAGAGTTTGTCTAGAGCTGGTATCAAGTGAATTAGTGACTCAGTCTTCTTTGAGCCTAGCTATGGTAAAATAAAGTAAGTGATATGACTTGTGCAAAGGACTACAATTGAACAATGATCCATGATTTCATCATGTAAGTGCTTCAGGTTTGATAATACCTTCAAGAGGACGAGTATAAGCTAAAAAGATACAAGAAAGGGTCTAGTAGATCTTGTGAGGAAAGACGAAGGATGAATTGCAAGCATGCCTTAATGGAAAGATAACTATTGACTAAAAACAAGTTTAAGAACATGCTAAGAAGGTTGTAAACATTGAAAAATTAGTTGAGGGTAGTGGTAAAATAACTAACCCATCTTTATGACCCATGTGTAAGATAAGAATCCTAAATTGAGTGTTTTCTACTAGCGTAGGGTGCTACAAACCTAGGGGGAGCTATAAGGAGTGAAATCATGATGTATGTGGATGACTAGAGCCTTGGGAAGTTTGTTAAATATGCACGTAAGAGATTGATTAGGGAACATGGTCCAAAAGGTGTTGTTACTAGCTTTAGAGGAATTTTTTGTGATTTATTGCATGATTTTGGCCTATAAAGTGATGTATGATAAGAATGAAGTCTAAAAGGAGGAGTATCATGCTCAGAGGATATTTTTTCAGGTCCATAGGATCTTCATATGTTGTTGTTAGAGTTAGAAAAATGAGATTTCAGTCTCAGGGGGAGAAAATTGAGCATGTAAGTCAAATTTTGCATTGTTGTCATTGTGTTTAGCCTTGTGTTGTATTTTCCATGTTTATTATTCATTATAGATTTTTTCATTGATGGAAAAGTGGGAGAGAGGCATTAGAAACATGTTATTGTGGTCATGTAGGTGTTGGTCATGTTGGTTTCCTTCAATGTTTTTGAAAATGGTTGTCATCAATGAGAAAGGGAAAGATTGTTGGCCATTGTTTGTTAGTGTTGTAATCGATGTCAACTCCATTTATGGAAAAGGGTGTCATGGTGTCATGCATGTCTCACTATAATTTTTTTTAGGTGTCAAGAATGAAGAGTGAGTGGTTTGTGACAAGATTTAGAGTGTTCTCAAAGGTCTTGGTGTATGGTCTAGTGAGCTAAGTGATGCAACCTAGAATTCAGTAATACAAGCCCAATAAGACCCTATACTCTTTAGCACATCACTCATTGCAGAATGAGTGCTCACCCAAAGCACGCAAAAGTACCAGGTCCCTCTTTAGGGTTGTTGTTGCAGGATGTTAGCATGATGAAGACTTAACACATATAGTTCCATTACTAACACATCATTCTATAGAGCATACCAAATCTATACCTAAGGGAGAATAGAATTAAGTATTAAACATGATCAGATAAATAACATACTAGATTCAGATACATGCAAAACTAACACTTAGATTTAGCCAATATCCTCCATTATATTGAATGCAATAAGTATACAGAAGCTTCATTACAACAACAGTAGTATGCATGTAATAGATTTAGCAGCATAATCTCCCTATGTATGCACACATATCTCTATATCTCTACTACATAGTTTACTACATACTTATAAGGGTGGGGACTTGCCCTTCACTGCTTATCTAATCCCAAAATAGGCTACTGTTAGTTTACTGACATTAGTAGATCTATTTTCGACATGTGTCCATGCAACGTGCTTCGTAGCTGATCCTCCAAAAATAGCCAATGCGTGACATGCAAGTCTCCAATCAGTTTGAGTGCTCCTCATGCTATCTCTAAAAATATGTCCTTTTCGTGAAAATGGCTAAGTCCTGAACTTGTTTATGTTCTTCGTGCATGAGATTTTTTGATATGTCCGCACCTTTGAATGCACTCTAATCTCCCGCATGAACCTTCTGTATTTTGTTTACTAAGTGCTAGGGTTTGGATGATCAACATTACCCCACACTGGTTGTATTGCTGCCCCGACAATGGTTGTCTCCAAAACAAATCAAAGAATAAAAATATTTTGAATGAATGAAAGAATATTTTTAACCTACAGTTTCTTCTTCTACAACCTGAAAAATTAATTCAAGATATTCCTCCTTAATCTAGGTCTCCAATGTCTGCCACTTAATGAGTGCTTCCTCTACTTTTTCTGGAATGTCCACAACAATGGAATCTAGTTCATCCTTCACAATCTCTCCTTTCTCATTCTGCAAGAGAAACACAATGCTGTAAATTGCATTTATCCTTCACTCTAGCAAATCCATCTTCTGTGTAATGAGTTTACCAAGATCCTCTAGCGAATCCTTGTGTGGTTCTTGGGCTACTACCAGGCCTCGCACTTCTGTTTAACCATTGCTAATCTTTCTGTGTGGTCCAATGTGTCATCCCTCATCACTTTCTGGACCTCATTGTTATCCTCCAAGGTTTTTATTTTGATGAGCTCCTATGGAGCTGTACAGATGTTCAAAGCTTGGTCTACCTTCTTTAGTTCTTCCCATAGCGCTTGCAATAGTCCTTCATATGATGCAATATTTTGCATCACTGAAGCCTTTTCTAACTCTACATCTTGTGTTGGATCCTTTGGTGCTGGCATGCACAAAGGTTCATCTTCAAGCACTAAGTACACCAATGTACTTACATAGTGTATTGCCAAAGTTAACATCTTTAGTACCTTTGGCTCTAAGTGTGTCCTAGAATTCATGACATTATCACCAATTTCCTCTGTGAGGCTGATAAATACAATGTTCTTCTTCTACGCTAAGACTCTTTCCTACATTAGGCACGTTATCTTCTAATCCTTAGTTTTGATCTCTTCCCTTAGCACCCTAATTGTGGAAGCTTTGTCCATATTCCACCTTATCACCTCGGTTGAGACTTTTACCAATGCATTTATCACCTGTTCATATGACATAGAAATAGGATTTACTGTTATGTGTCTAGCCTGATGTGTCTTTTTCAACCTCCTCGACACACATGACTCCTCACACACATCAAAATCCTATTCATCCATATGTGTGTGCATCGACCATGATAATTTCTTCCTTGTGCACATTATTGCCATATCTTCATCCATTAGTTTCTAGCCATATAACTCCTTTTATGTCAGTGTGCTCTAGAAACAGACGTGGAAAATTTTACCTGTGTCCTCAACATAACCCATGCCTGGTGGAATGTGCTCCCTACTTGTTCTTCTTGACCTAGGTTTCTTAGGAACTTGAGCTTCCAAATTTGGGACTTGTGTTTCCATGTCCTGAGTAGTCTCGGTAGCTGTCTCATATGTTCCCTTTTCTTCATCTTGTTGTCCTTCTACGTTCTCTAGAGGTGTAGGAGAGTTAGGTGTGCTTTCCTCTGACTCTTCTGCTTCCTCATTCAATTTTAGTTTCCTTCTCCTTTTCTTGGTTGTCTCCTTCTGTGGAGAGAGTTGGGGTGATATGTGCATTGTTTGTGGAGTACCACATTGGGTCCTTGTTCTCTTGAACACTCTCTTAAATCAACGCTCTCCTTGGACTGCATCCAAGTCCTTATCATCTCCCTCTTGTGGTTGAGGTGGTGTAGGTACACACTTAGCTTCATACTTATTCATAGGATGTCTTCTATCTCTATGTTCTGAACCACCACTATCTTCGTGCTCATCCTCCTCATCCTCTACTTCGATTGTCTATGGGGGCTTAAACACTGTAATGTTCTCCATGGTATGCTTACCCTTCGGCGGTTATAGAAGTGCAAACTCATCTTCCACATACTTGTTTTTTTCCATCTTGGGCTTTAATTGGAGGTACACAAGTGCTACTCCAATGTCTCCAACTGCCAAAATTACTAGTTTTATGCTCAACACATCTAAGATGAGCCTTCCAATATATGCATTACGTCATGATATACATACTTTTTCCTCAGTGTATGGTAGTCATAGTCTACCTTGTCTGCATTGAATGTTAGTTGGCATGCATTTGAGAACCTATGAGCTAATGCCTAAAAATACCTTACTGTGAAGGCATACGATAATTTGCACCATGGGCTCCAAGCCTCATACTTCATCGTAAATTACGCAATGTAAAAATGTTGGTATATGGAAAACTGAACTGCCTTACCCACCACTAATGGTAAATCCTTTGGTATGTGCCACTCTTCTTCGAACGCCGCGTGGAGCCTATCATACCACTTCTCAGCCCTCTTCTTGACTTGTTCGATCATCGATCCTTCACACAAGTACTTGCTGAATCATTCTGTAGGTGACTTGTTCTCCATAGGATACTCCCAGACATTCTCTTTTGGTCCGTCTGGAACCCCGATCTCCATGAATACCAGAGACAATAGAACAACCCCAAAACTGATCTTTCCTCTTGAACGTGCTTCTTCGATGATATTTTCCGCAATGTAAGCTGAAATGTTATAGATCACTCCTTCAAACATCGTTCTAGCAACGTGTAGCCACATGGTGTTCACTTGTGACCACCTCTCTTGGTCATTTAGTTTTGTCACAAGGTGTGAAGCTACCTGCACAATTGGGTAGTTTTTTAGCTTGTCTATGTCCATGTCACACGGACCCTTGGTGTACCCCATCTCCCTCCTAGTCTCCATAATTGCGGCCTTGTCTGTTAAGTCCTCCTTGAGGTCTTCACCTATAGCCTTCAACCCTATCACTGTGGAGATCAGTGCGGATTAAATCCTTACTCTGTGTCCTGCAAAGTAGAAGAAGTCTTCGTGTACTCTACTCATGAGTCATTGGTACAAGGGCTCATATTTTCCAAAGTAGGGGAGCTCGTATAACTGATATACTCCAATATTCTTCAATAACTTCTCCCCAACGTCATCATAGATCGACATGTCCTCTACCGTGTGTTTATTTGTCTTCATGTTCAATGGTGCATCTAGCTCCTTGTTTTCTTTGGTACGATGTTTGTACTCATCTTTCTTTTCCTGAATTTGGGAATCCCACTCCTGGCCTACTACAACTCCCTATGGATATTGCATCTCTAAAAAATTTCTCTCAGGGGTCATTTCTTTTTCCTCCGTGACAACCTTCTTCTTTCCCTAAACTCCTATTGCAACTACCTTCTTTGGTGCCATTTCCACCCTACAATCCTATGAAAAATACTCGTCTTTTGACTTCTACAATGTACAACTCAAACCCTAGCTCAAATCTTTAATCCCTAGTGGAAATCACGTGCCCTAGCTTGGTTATAATGCGTCTACTTTGCTCAAACCCTCCTCCTATGGGAACGCAAGCTTCTTCTTTGCACAAACCTCCTTTCCGCGTCTAGTTTCACAATCTTTGCACCTTAACACGATTACTCAGCTCTTCACACTTGGCTCTTGTCAAATTCTTTTAATCACAACTGTAAGAATGAACTCACATCCCATCCTTATATAGATTTTCAAATTTTTGATGCATTTATTGCTCCTTCACCTACCAAATGTCCTCTCATTTATTGACCATTTTTTTTCTTTCCATGCGGTACATCTTCACACCCCAACTATAACTTTCTAGCGCACCTTCCTACCCTTTGGCCACAAACTTCTCTTCAACATGCTTCCTTGCACCCGAGTACCTTGTCACTACACCTTCCACTAGTAGTTGTTATGGCCTCCGCTTACCTCGCGTTATACTGTCCATTCATCCATCTCCATCTTTGGTCACTTTTTAGAACCAAACCTTTGACTTGAATAGCACCCATAGCAGCTTATTCCTTTCATCATTTAATACCAATAGTCTCTTACCTAGATACCAAAAATCCACCCCAGACTAAAAGTATGTGTAGTCCTCTACGCATAAAAATTATTCAAATAGTAATTAGATTTTGGCATGTAAACATGCTAATCAAACAACACACCAACTAAATTGACAAAGCATAACAAAAAGAAGGAAACACATTAAGGGAATGCAGAATTGAAAACTGAATTCAAATGGCAATACTGCCTTATTAAAAACACCAAGAAGACTTATTTATAGTAGGGATTTAGCCTACTCCCGTTGAAGTGACTGGGTAGTCATGTTCCATCAAGTGCTTCTAACTGGCAAGCACATGTTTCAAGGATATAAGTGATAACATACGGCCCTAACCAATGTACCTTAAGTTTTCCTAGATGGTGCAAGAACTTAGAGTCATAGAGAAGCACCATTTTTCCAATCTCAAACTTCTTTTCCCTTATGTTTCTGTCATGCCATGCTTTCTACCTGGCCTTTTCTTGCTTCTGACTCCAACGTGCTATGGCTCATCACTCATCCAACTTGATTAAATTTTCAATCCTCTCTTCTAATGCTTTCTCATTAGCAAGACCTCGAGCGTGTGCAATATGCAAATAAGGTAACATAAATTCCATAGGAAGAATGGATTCTGCGCCAAACACTAACTGAAATGGTGTGGCTTTGTTCAACCTTTTATATGTTAACCGATATGCCCAAAGTACTATAGATACTTTATCATCCCAATCCTTTCTTCCAACATCACATATTTTTGTCAATGTTTGGCTCAAAATTTTGTTTAAAGCCTCAACAGTTCCATTTTCATGAGGATGATAGGGTGTAGTCTTATGGTGTGCAATCATGAACTCATCCAATAAAATTATGATTGTCTCATTCAGAAAATGTGTTCCCTTTATACTGGTCAAACTTAAAGGACATCCAAACCTTGTAATAATATTTTCCTAGAGAAATAAGGCTGCTGTAGCCATTGTATAATCCTTTGTGGGTGCTGATTCTACCTAATTTTTTAGATAGTCTATGCAAGTTATGATGTAGCGTGATCCAGTTCTATGCGCAGCTAGTGAAATAGGACCCAAAACATCTATAGTCCATTTCTCAAACGACTTTGGGCTAGTAATAGGTCTCAGAGGCATTTCATCTTGTTGACTTGGTTTTCCAAGACATTGACAACGATCACATGCCTTACAAAATTCCTTAAGATCTTTATATAGGGTCTCTCACCATAATCCAACAAGTAGAATCTTGCGTGCAGTGGCATCACCAACATAGTGGCCACTTGCAATAACACCATGAGCCTCTTCCATAATATCTGTGTGCTCATGTTCTAATATACAACGGCATAATACCTCATCTCGGATTAATTTATACAAGTTACCACTGATTAACATATAAGGTGCGATGCGTATAGCAAGATTTTTCTTCTCCAAGGATTTCATTCCTTCTAGATCCATCCTTGTTCATAGAAAGACAACAATGTCCTCTAGTTATGATGGTGCTCATTGTAACTTGTATAACTATGCATCTGGCATGATATCCTCAATTGCATGTGCTTCTTCTCCCGACTATATTCTTGATAGATGGTCTAGTCCCGCATTACTTTTTCCTAGTTTTACCACAACTGCGAAATCAAATTCTTGAAATAAGAGCACCCATCGACATATGCACCCTTGTAAAATAGGTTTATTTACCAAATACTTCAATGCCATATGATCTATATAAAAGATGAATGGTGTAGCTAGTAGGTACTGGTGGAATTTATGTAGTGCATATATCATTGAAAAAGCTTCACGCTCTGTAGTTGTGTAATTATGTTCTACAGGAGTCATCTTCCTACTAGAAAAATAGATAGGATGATCTACAATACCTTCTATAGGTTGAGCTAACACCACGCCAATAGCTATGCCAGAGGTGTCAACACACACATGAAATGATTTATCCCATGAAGGAAAATGTAGAATAGGTGCGGTAGTAAGTTTCTCCTTCAATGTCTCAAATGCACATTGCTATAGTTCTCCCCAGTAGAACGTACCTCTCCCTTTCAGTAACTCTTCCAATGGTGCAACAACTTTGGCATATCCTTTGATAAAATTTATGTAATATCCTGTATGACCTAAAAATCCATGCACCTCACTTTGACTGGTAGGCTCCCTTAGGCCTATAATGACTACAACCTTTTTCTGGATCAACCAAAAAACCCTTCTTACAAATTATGTGTCCTAAAGTATCCCAAACGGTGTAATAAATATGCACTTTTTTATATTCTAATAGATACTCAATTGTCTACACCATTCAAACATTAAGCACAGATTGTCACAATGATTCTTAATTAATCCATACACCATCCAATCATCTAAATATACATGTAATAAGTTGTGAATAAATTCCTTGAATACTTGGACAACAATGCTGAAAAATATAACAGGCACATTTTTCAGACCAAAAGGCATTACAGTATAGGAGAAGCTACCCCATTCAATAGTAAATGTAGTCTTCTCCTGATCCTCTTGGGCAATTCGAACCTGATGATATCCAGAGAACCCATCTGTAAATGGATACATTTTAGCTCCCTGCAGTCCATGCATATTCTAATCCATCCATCCTTCTTGATACTAATCACCATTGGGCTAACCCATTATGACTCATCAAATGGATTGATAATCCCAAACTTTAACATTTTATCAATCTCTTCTTTGACCTTTTCACGCAAGTTGGGGTTCATCTTGTAGGGCCTCTTTCTAACTGGGTGCACACCTTCTTTAAGATTTATCTTCATCTCCCCTAATGATTCATGCACACCTTTAAGTTCATGGTACCCCCTAGGGAATAAGTCTCGGTAATCCCTTAGTAACTCTATGATTTTTTCCACTTCAAAGTCTAACCAATAATCTCCAATTATGGCTTCCTTAGGCTCAGCATCTATTCCGATATTCACCTTCTTTATCTTCATAAGTTCATGATAAGCTCGCATGGTCTTATCTACATTGTCCAATACCTCACGCCTACTTGTTGAATGGTTTACATCCATATTTTCTACTTCTTCGTCATCCACTAAGTAGACCATTTTTCCTTTCTCTTTCTCAAGGCAAGCAAATTGAAGTAATGTTACATCATCCTCTGGTTCTTCACCAAGACGCGCTCCTAAGTCTTCCTTATCTAATAACTCCTGAAGGAGTTCTTCAGCCTTGGTGCTATCTCCCATAGTTAAGTGCTTTATGACTTTCAATGCTTCTCCCACCAGAGGATTTTTAGAGAAGAAGTCAAATGTATGGGCCATTCCTGCAATTAAATCTTGTCAATTTCTAGTTTCTCTATGGAGTTCTGCATACACATACCAAACATGCGCAAAACCTTGTAAAGTGAAATAAAACTTGTGCACCCATAGAAAAGGTGGTAAAGATTCCTACCCTTCTTTCCAGAGTCTCTCACACTTCTAAACGTGGTGCTGAATAGGATGATTACAGTGATAAATACTTATTTGAGTAGGTGCACTGGTCCTGAAGAACCTAGTAGTAAGAGCAATCCTAATTTCATTCCATCTGATAAGATTATCCCTGTGGACCACCCACCATCATGTTGTTGTCCTACGTAGTGTATATGCTAGCATAAATTTCTTCTTTCCAGTGGGTCTATCCACCGTTCTTCCATGGCGCGTAAGAATACCATGGGATCCCCTTCTCCTATGTAACAAGGTACCGAGTTGTTACCTATCCTACTGACATAACGTGGTTTTTTGCCTCGAGGAAAGATGCTTTTTACTTCATGCCCTACCAACTCATAAGTGTTGTGAGCCCAATTATCACAAGCAACACTTGTAGTATCACTAATAGACTATGCATCCTCCCACTGAATTAGTCCTTCTTTGGTTGGTTCAATCATCTCTGGATCTCAAATGTCACTTACATAAATCCTATTCAGATCTTCTTCACTTAAGGGCTCAACATAGGGCACAAATTTTCCATCTATTAAAGGGATAATAACTCTCTCCTCCTTGTTTTTAAAACTGATATAGCCCTTGTTGAATTGAAGATCAACATTATTTGCATAGCACCAAGGATGCCCCAATAGAGATGGGAAGCTATCTGACTCTACCAGTGCTAAAACCTCAAAGTCTCCGTGAACTTGGCTCCTTGTATGGAAATGGATGCATCTTTCAAGACTCCGATAGGAGTGGCCTTAGTCCAATTAGCCATGAATAAGACATTAGAGGATGGATTTAATGGGGGTCTTCCCATTTTTACCCATGCATCTAAGGTAAGAACATTGAATTTCACGCTTGTATCAATAAGTATATTACTCAATAGCCACCCATCCACAACAACATTCAGAGTGATTTCCTTGTCATAATCTAGGCTATGGGGGAGAAGATTTGGATGTAGGATCTACCGTCCAGTCTCAATACTTGTGCGCAAAGTGTTTCCTTTTAGCCAATACCCTAATAATGGAATGATATTTTCTTGGTGTAATATTTTACACACTTCCCTTAAGTCATCTATATCAATTTGGACTGTCTCTGATACTTTCTTTTGCTCCATCTTCTGTGATTGTTCTTTTAAGTACTATATCTCACCCTGAAGATTCCTTAGAACTTCCATGGTTTCCTAATAAACCTCCTTCTGATAGGTAGGATCTGGGTACCGTGCATGAAGAAATTCTTCTTTAGTGATGGTAGGTTTCTTCTACAATGCTTCCCTTGCACGTGCCACCTCAATGCGGGTCATGATATTCACTTGTAGTGCCTCAAATTCTACCTCCAACTTAGGCATCCATTTATTTTCAATAACGCGTTGTATCCTAACCATCCCCGCACCTTTGTTTTCTTGTTCATGTTGCTTACTCAAATGCTCATATAAGTTCGGGCACTCCTTATAGCTAAGGTTCTTTCTACAGAAAGAACATGTAATATTTTGAGGACATTCACGCCTATAGTGGTCAGAAGATCCACATGTATAACATATTTTGTGTGGGAAATCACTTCTTCCACCACCACGAAATCCTCCTCTAAATCCACCACAGTATCCTTGACCTCTGCCACGACCACCTTCAAAAATATCTTCATTCCAATCATAACACACCTGATTGTGATCCCGGTCATGATGCTCATTCTTTCCCTTAGAGTTATCTGAAAATCATGTCTATCGTACACTAATATCTATAACATCATGGATTTGTCCAATCAATTGGAAGTCTTCCATGTATCATGAGTCATGGACCTGTAGATTTTTACAGTAGCTTGAAACATTCTTCCTTATCGCGCGTTGTAATAATGGGAAACTAGCATCATGGTTTAAATGCATATTTCACAATCCATCACAATATGTTCTACCAAATCCTTTGTGTGACCTTATACTTCACAATCATGCACAAAATCCCTGAATTTGTGCTGAATTTGCTTGGATAGTTTCTCCAACTATTTTGCCATAGATACTATTTGTGCTTCTAAAAATGGGCTCACCCCAGTATCTATGCTTCCAACTGCCTCAGTGCACAAGGCTACTTCAAGAGCTTCACGTGGATCAGTGTATGTCTTATGTGATAATTCCCTCCTAAAAGGGGTAATCAAGCCCCCAACGAACCATTGTGCATGTCAGCTTGTGTGTATGTCATAAGAAAGCTTAGATAACAATGTTTTAAACCATGCATCATACTCTCTAACACTTTCAGTAGTGCCTTGCTTAATATCCTTGAGCGCACTTATACTCTTCTGCTCAAACTCAGGGATGTGAAACTCTTTAAGGAATGCATCTTTTAAAGTTATAGTCTACAAAGTCTGATCTAAACCACCAAATGTGTGCATGCCCTTGTAATGTAGTAGCAAATTGGTTTGCCGTATGCTTAGAAGCTGTGATTCCTTTTGCATGCCACAATATTTCACACATATGCACATGTTCAATAACATCTTCTATGCACTTATACTCTGGAAGACAAAGAGCCATATCCACGTAAATATTTTGGGGTTGTTACTGACCTTTTCCACATGATCCAGAACCTCCTGTGTTTCCCCTACCTCCAGAACCTCCAGATCCACCTGAACCAGAGCTACCTATGCCTCTTGATCCTGAACCTATAACTGGGGTTATCTCAGAAGATGTACTTCCCTATGTCCCAACAACATAATTGAACTATACCCCAACAGTCTACAAAGCATTACCACTCTTAGCAGTCAGTCCAAAAATTGACGCGCTTGTATTCTATGCTGATGATGTACCTAAAAAAGTACTCCCATATAAAAATGAAGTCATTTGCACTGCCATTTCTATGCCTCTTATAATACTCACTCCTACTCTTCCACTACTGAAATCAAAGTGTTGACTACTTGTTGTACTAAATGGTGGAAAACCAAGCGTAAGGGAAAGGTTTCCAGGTGGGTTCAGATGCATGCCTGTGGACCAGGTCGTCTCTACTGGTGCACTTCTACGTGAGGCAGAGGAGGGTTCCCTATCATGTTTTCCCAAATGGGGGAGTTCCTGAGGCTCAAGTTCCACGTCTTTTGCATGAACTTCAACTCCTTCCCAAACTATCTTTCTCCATAATTCCATTTTCTCTGCAACCTCCCATTGTTTCTTGATCTCCCTCTCGCGTGCCTCATTATACTTAAGCCACCTTTCCTCTCTCTACCTTTTTACTGCTAGGTCTGCCATCCTTCACCAAAATTGCTCATGTCCCTGTGTGTGGTGAGGTTTAGTTAGCCATCAGTTTACTCTCCAAATTCAAAGTTACCATCAGGATCTTAGTTTCCAGTGGAATTCCTTGCAGATAAGTTCCCCTTGGGTATCGTAAAAACTAGAATTTAGCTACCTCTGGACATGAATAAGTGGAAATTGAGTACTCCAAGATATAACTGTTCAAAACACCATGGAACTACGTATCCACAGCTCCAGTCCAAATCAGATCATCATCATAAAGGGCATGAAATTCTTCCTGTGTCCAAACAAGTACGCAATACCTCTAATACCACTTAGATGCATAAGCAACCAGCCACTCATATAATTCTACTAAAAAAATAGCGAAGAAGATCTCATAAAAACTGTCATATAGGTTCTATTCCACCCACACATGTGCATTGAACTCAGATCCAGTGCTGAATTGTTGTGTGTATTATTCTTCTAAATCATGTATCCACTCTTCAGCACTTGCCAAGGTCAATCGGTATGTCTTCATTGCGAACCATCCTGAAAACAACTGAAAAAGAGGTCCTGACAACGGAACCAATGATGCAACCTAGAATTCAGTAATACAAGCCCAATAATACCCTAGACGTGCTGACACATCACTCAGCCTAGACTAAGCGCTCACCCGAAGCGCGCAAAGGTACCAGGTCCCTCTTTAGGGTTAATGTTGCAGGATGTTAGCACAATGAAGACTTAACACATGTAGTTCCATTACTAACACATCATTCTACAGAGCATACCAGATCTATACCTAAGGGAGAACATAATTAAGTATTAACCATGATGAAATCAAGAACATACTAGATTCGGATACACACAAAACTAACACTTAGATTTAGCCAATATCCTCCATCATATTGAATGCAATAAGTATATAGAATCTTCATTACAACAACAGTAGTATACAGGTAACAGATTTAGCAGCATAATCTCCCTATTTATGCACACATATCTCTATATCTCTACTACACAATTTACTACATACTTATAAGGGTGGGGACTTTCCCTTCACCGCTTATCTAATCCCAAAATAGACTACTATTAGTTGACTTACATTAGTAGATCTATTTCTGGCCTGTGTCCATGCAAAGAGCTTCATAGCTGATCCTTCAAAAATAGCTAATGCGTGACGTGCAAGTCTCCAATAAGTTTGAGTGCTCTGCATGCTATCTCCAAAAATATATCCTTGTCATTAAAATGGCTAAGTCCCGAACTTATTTTTTTTCTTCACACGTGAGCCTTTCTGATACGTCCACACCTTTGAATGTTCTCTACTCTCCCATGCGAACATCCTGTATTTTCTTTACTAAGTTCTAGGGTATGACTGATCAACACTAAGTCATGGTTTGAGTCTTCCCAAGCTGGTTGGAATGTTTCATGAGGTCAAAAATGGTTGGTATGATGTTTCATGGGTGTCTATGGGTCTCCATGAGGTTAACATGGTTAGTTCATGGTTGAGTCAATTCATTCTAGGCTTGATTCTAGCCCTGGAGCGTGCAGAATAAGATGGATATGTGAGATTTGAACCAAATATTTTTTTTGAGCTTGGTAACAAAAATTATGACATTGTACCTGAGGTGTATGGTGAGTTTCAAGTCAGAATTTAGAGGTTTGGTGCTTATATGAGGTCCTTGGGAAACAACAAGTGAAAAATAAGTAATTTGGCATAGGTAAATGAGATTGGTTGGAGAGTTTCAAGAATATTTTGGATATATGGTGATTATGGAAAGCTATATGATGTTTTCATGATGCTTCATGACAAGTTTCAGGTTAAATTGATAAAGAATTTCAAGTTATGCACGTTTTGGCAAAACCAGGTAAGTTACCGTGTGTTTTTATAGAAAAAGTGGACCTTCTGATGCTCATTGTGGATTGCATGATTTTAATGGGGACATGAGAACTTAGGAATATATTTTAAGGTAAGTTATGCAGTTTTTAAAAAAATAATGAGGTGATTTGATTGTCACATTTTTATGAACGATCGTTAAGAAGATTAAGTGCTTTGAAACCCTAGCTAAACCCTAGCTAGGAGCATCATGCAGAAGAAGAGGTATACTAATCTTGTTTTGATTCATTTTTTTAAAGTGATTATTGTATGTTGTAGAGGAATCTTCCATCTTTCCAGAAAGGTATGTTATAGCATGTGGTGATATGTGGGCCCCATCTGAATTTGCTTGTTTATGAAAATTTATAGTTTGAGGATACATTTCCCAAATGAGGTAAAGTATAAATTAGCATTTAAGATATCCCAATATTTTTTTATTGGTGTCCATGAAGGTTTTAGGTCATGGTTATGCTAAACAAGTGCAAAGTGTGCCTTATTTATGAAGACTGGGTTTTGGGGCAATTTGGAGCATCTTATAGTAAAATTGACATTGCAGGAGCTACATGGGGAGTTAGGAATCAATTTAAGCTTTTTGGTTAATCAGATTCAGATATATTTCCAAAGGTATATGAAACTTGATTATTGGATAAGGTAAAAAAAATTTATGAGATGTTTTATAAAGGTCAAGTTTGGAGGATGCTCATTCTTTAAGGGTACAAATGGCTACATGAGGTAAGATGTTGATTCTGATGATATAAAGCTTAGTGATGTTTGTTTATAGATTATAAATAATTTATGAGTGTGTTCAATTCTTTTGTTAATCTTGGAAGTGTTTTTTGGTGTGATGGAGCAAGCTGAGCTCAATGTTAGTTATTGGGACCTAGAATGCATAAGGAGCAGTTTGTAGAGATTGGATTGGTTGAAGGCCTTCCACTTGGAGTTGGAAGGAGTTAAAATATGTTATGGAAAGTTAATTCATATGGATTTCCAATGAGGTATGGATTGAGTCTTGGTGAGTTGATTTTATGGTTCTTTTAGGACAATTTCTGAGAAAGAAGGTATGTTCGATTTCAGGAAAGGTTTGCTTAGGATGAAAGATTGAGTTGGTTGAAGCATAATGTGGTTGCGTTGATAGTTATTATCACATGGAAAGTTAAGAGGTGTGAATTTTTTATGTATTGAAGGAATTTATAGGTCTTGAAAATATCTGAAAGTGTGCAAACTAGTTGAGTTTGCAAAACATATTTTTTGGAAGGTTTTGGTGAAGATAAATGTTGTTTTGATTTGAATACATGGATGTTTTATGATGCATAACATGCATATAAGTCTTCTAAAAGTTATGGTATTTCCAGTGAGTCATATTTTAGTTCATCTTGAGGTGTCTTGAGGACCAAAGGTAAAATCAGGTTGTTGGAAATAACTATTTTGAGAAGGTAATGAGCCAGTGGGCCCATTAAATGAAATAATTTGAAATTGGATAATGTAAATTTGTGACCATGCATGATGATTTTATGTTATATCAAACATTTTTTGCGAGTTTGGAAGCTTGAACAAGTATGTTTTTTATGTGAGTGGATTTTTCTCATTCCAATGGTAGGGTTTGGAGACTTGTTGGTACATGATAAGTGGTTTTTAGCATGGCCTACCCATATGGATCATATTTGACCCTTGTAATGATTTTTTTTTAAAAATGTTTTATAGGTTGAATTAGTTATGAGGGACCGACCTCTTTCATGTTTTGGGGAAGAGAAGCTTATAAAAAGCATAGTTTTGAGTCCATTTGGGGCTAGAACTCTTGGAGGGAAAAGTGTGACCTATGTAGAAGTGTTTTATAGGTATGTGTGCATGATTTGAAGGTTGGGGAAGAGCATCACATGTTGAATAGTTATTGAAGACATGAGAGCAAGTTTTTAGAGTCATGCCAAGTTGAGAAAGAAGAATATTGTGCAAGATGTAAGACCTAGGGTTTGAGCAAGGGTTTGTGAGCTGAATAAGTGATCTCTATTGGTTGTGGGAGTAAAAAAATCATTGATCAAACATCATCAGGTGGTTTAGTTAGTGCATAGTCATCCTAGGGGGTTGTAGCCTCCTTGTGGAGTTGGTGCTTCACTAAATTAGGGGTTGGTGCTCCTTTTGGGGTTGTTGCCTCACTAAATTTGAAACATGCCAATATAATGTTTGTGTTTCAGTGAGTTTTTTCCCCATGAGGTTTTCCCACTTAAATGTTGTGGCTATGAGCTCTCTTACATGTGTTATGGTTATTTGAATGTATTGCGCACACATAATAAGCTTGTGATGAATGTATGAATGTTGATGTATGTTGCAATAAATGGTGAATGAAATAAGTAATTGGTAGGACTGATTCACCCCCCTCTTAGTCCATTGTTCTTCCAACACTCTCTCCCTATATCTAGGAAACAAAATCAAAATGTTGTTGGGATACTTTCACCTTATAATATTGCTTTCTAAATTTTTGTACCCTAATATTCATCCTAGTATTTCTCATCAATTTATGGCTCTCCATTCCACCTCCAGATTAATGTTTCACCATATGACATATTTATCTTCCTCATCTTCAATGATTTTTACCTAAAGCCTTGAATATATAATATTTTCTTTGTTTGTATATTTTCTAAATGAATGAATCTATCATAAAACCTCCTTGGAAAATTCAATAGATAAATACTTAATCTAACCCTTGGTCATGAATTTTGAGTTTATTTTTGGATAAAATCCTCTCAAGATTTTGGAAACAAATAAGAAAATAAAATATATCTCTAATACCCCTTTTTGTATTGCAAATACAACAAAAAATGACACTGCAAAACATAGAGCATGAATGCTAATAATAGAATAATGGGATATATCGTTTACATAAGGGTGGGTTACAATTACAAATATGATTGTATCAAAATATATCTCATACAATGGAAACTATCACTTGAATTAAGTGGTTTATATTTTAATAAGATAGTACATTCTTAATAATGTATTCCCACATTTTGTATTCAAGTGCTAAAACTCATATTTGATCCATGGAAAATATATGGGCTTAACCTTTCACTAACTCTAGGCACCCCAAATAAAATTATTTAAAAATACCAGCCAAGCACATAAATATATGTCATATTTAAGTACATAATGCCAACAATAGTGCTTCCAAAAGTCACATGCTTGTCTGATGAATCAATAGATATGGGGGGTACCTTTTGGTATTTGATTGATTATATGTTATAATGGTTGTACTGATGTATGTAGTAGTTTTCTAATATTATTTTTTAGAATTATATTCCTTTATTTGTCACCCTATTTGAAGTGTAGGGAAATCTGCAATTTAAAAAACACCTCTCTCTCTCTCTCTCTCTCTCCATATATCTAGGAAACACATTCCAAATGGTTGTAGGGATAATTTCAACTTGTAATACTTCCTTCTAATATTTTTTACCCTACAGTTCATCCTAGTATTTATCATCCATTTATGGACCTCCATTCCACCTCCAAATTAATTTTTTATGATATTCATTTTTAGGTTAAAATAGGAACAATACAAGATTTATGCCTCTCCCTCTTCATTGTTTGATGGGCCTTGATCAATATCTCCCCATAGATGAGATATTTATCTTCCTCATCTTGGACAATGATTCTTCCCTAGAGGATTGAATATATAATATTTAATTAGTTTGGATAATTTATAAATGAATAAATCTATCAGAAAACCTTCATGGAAAATTCACTAGACAAATCCTTCATCTAATCGTTGGTCATGAATTTTCAGCTTATTTTTGGATAAAATCCTCTCAATATTTTGGAAACAAATGTGAAAATAAACTATATCTCTAATACAATTTTTTATTCCAAATACAACAAAAAAAAATTGCAAAACAAAGAGTGTGAATGCTAATAATAGAATAATGGGAGAACTTGATTCCATAAGGGCGGGTTGCAATTATAAATATG
Organism: Taxus chinensis; assembly: GCA_019776745.2. Taxonomy (NCBI): domain Eukaryota; kingdom Viridiplantae; phylum Streptophyta; class Pinopsida; order Cupressales; family Taxaceae; genus Taxus; species Taxus chinensis. The sequence continues at coordinate 142,814,953 of CM034156.1, read as the reverse complement.
ATTGTATCAAACAATATCTCATATAATGGCAACTATATCTTGCATTAAGTGTTTGATATTTTAACAAAAACTTACATTCTTAATAAGGTACTCCCACATTTTGTATTCAAGTGCTATAAACCCTTATTGATCCATGGACAATATATGGGCTTAACCTTTCACTAACTCTGGGCATCCCAAATAAAAAAATAAAAATAATACTAGGCAAGCGCATAAATATATGTCATATTTAGCTATACAGTGCTAACCATAGTATTTCCTATAATCACTTCCTTATAAGATGAATCAATAGATATTGGGGGTACCTTTTAATACTTGAATGATGATATGTTATAGGGGTTGTACTAGTGTGTGCACTGGTTTTCTAATTTTATTTTTTTAGAATCATATTCCTTTATTTATCACCCTGTTTGAAGGGTAGTGAAATCTTCCACTTAGGGAGGTGTATGTAGGAAATGATGGTCTATGGTTGAAGGTAAAATGAATAGATAACAATTTCATTCAGACTTCTATCTATTAAAATATAGCTCATGTAAAAATGTATCTTACAATTATTTCACTTCATACACAATGCTTACTCATTATTATATCTTTTAAAATACACTCTTTGGAGTATCAATTACCAAAGGGATAGATTGATTGTGAAATATCAAGAAAATATAATTTTCAATTGTACATTTAACTACTTCATGGTCATTAATTCATTGTGGATATTGTATGTTTTAAGTAGTATGTCGATATACACAATTAAAGAATGTTGTTGTGTCCTTTTTTAGATTATGTACAAACTTGGATTTTAATTGAATATAGTGAAGAACTTGATGTAATTGTACTTTGTTTATATGTTGTATTAATAATTGTAAAATTTTTGTTTGTGAATGGAATCAAAATTAATGTTTAAATTAAGTAGATATTCTCTTTATTTTGTTTTTGTTGCATCTATTAGTTACTTAATTCTATAGGACCCATGAAGGTCATGTGAAGAATGAAAGGTTCACATTATATAGCATTCAATGCCCAATTTCATGTCAAATAATATTTTACACATTTTCAGTGGATATCTGGCCATGTCTAGCAGGGTTCTTATAGGAGGACATGAAATCCATGTTTCAATGAATCTCATATCCATTGCATATAGATAAAAATTACCATGTTACATGGGAAACAATATTTTGTACCATAAATTATATTCAAGATAGCATTTCTTTTAAATTTAGACTAGTAGCACACATGTGAATCCATATGCATGAATTTACACCTTTATAATTAATTTCATTTCCAATATATCAGCCCCATTTAGGATCACATAAAATCTACACATGAACCTTGACAAAATGTTTCACCGATTTCTTTAAGGATTTAAACAAAACAAATAAGGGTAATGGGCTAGGAGGAATACCTATTGTGATGGTTGGTTGGAGGTTTTGCATGTGTTCGGACTTCTTGATCTAATGCTGACTGCAAGAGATTCCTTTTGGCTAGGAGGAACTACCTAAAATACAAAACAAGACCACAAAAGAAAGAGTTAAACAATATATGTCAGTGGGATGCCTAGCGTATTTTAGATCCAAGAAGTGTGATAATTCCTTAATGGCTATTAACCCACATGTTTAATACAACTCAATGAAAGAAATGACGTAAACAAATGATATCCTACTGTAGTTGATATGATTTAGGTAGCTCATTCAAATACAATAAACAAATCTAATATAACAGGCTAGGCTATGATTAGATCTAGAGGTCAAACAGGTAAATAATGCAGTAGGGACAGGTCAGGGTCAAACTTTTGTTGATTTGGGTTGTTTAGGTAAAGGGTATGAAGATGTTGTTATAGGCAAGTTTATCATATACAGAGACCGATGTCAGTTGGGTATGACCGATGTCGGTTGAGAGGAGATCGATGATGGTTTGGGTTAGCCGGCGTCAGTAGGGTCAGGCTGATGAAAACTCAATGAATCATGGCTTTGGGAGTTTGTCTAAGATCAAACAAAGATTGTGAGGGGAGTAGTTAGGCCTGCGAAGGTGTTGATGGTGCTCAAAGGTGTTTAGGGATCAGGTATGGGTTTTTAAATGATTTTGGGTGGTGGAATGATTGGATTCACAGAAAGGTAAAAGGGTGGGATGAAAGATGTAAATAGATACCGAATAAATGGGGATGAAGAAACTTGTAGTTTGAATAAGCATGTAATAATAAAGATAAGAAAACCAACTTACTGATGCATGCATGCTTGATAGCTGGGTGATGGTGATAGTTGATCTATGCAATGGTGGTCATTGCCGTGAAAATGCTTCCCAGAATGATATCATGAGTGAAAATACCTTCAGATCCATCCTGGTGCTGGCTATGGCAGTCTAGATATGTGAAAGAACTCTGATTCATGCTTGCATGTAGATCTCTCTTCTCCCAAAACTCGAAAAATGTTGTCAACATTTCAAACAAGGTTACCAAACTAGTTATATGGTAACCAATGACTGTTTAGGGTGACCGGCATCAGTTTTGGGTTAACCAGAATTCTTTAAGGTGAGATATCTTAGGTTGCCTAAAATAACAGATCTTGGCTATCTTTTTCTAGCTTTACTCATTGGTACTAGGTATAAGTGGAATGTTTCACTTAAATAAGTAGGAATATGGTTATAGGAAGAATAGGCATGCACTTTCATGGTTATATTAAGCCTTAGCTCATTAAGGTAGGTAGGGCTAAGTCTTAGTTAGTTATGGGAACATGCTATGAATAGGTCTATGGTGAGGTGTCTGGGTGAGGTGTGCATCCATTTAATTAAAGTAATTAAATTAATAAATGGGGTGAGGATGAGTATTAATTTAATTATAGATAATTACATTAATATTAAGGTGGGGTAAAAGAGGCCATGGTTAGGTGAATATATGTAAGTTATTCAAAAGGGGACCACAGGGAGAGTGACCCAATTTTGGTGTCTACATTTTCCCCCTTTTTGTCACGTGGCTTGTATTGGTAAGAGACACTAATAAAAATAGGAAATGGTTGAGTCGAGTATAAGTAAGGGTGGTATTGCCCCAGGCATGGGTGAAGGTAACCCCCCTCAAACTAGGAACTGATGAGGTGAAAGATGGAAGCGGTGAGTGGTTTGATAGAATCTGAGGTGGGAAAATGAAGGTTAGTAAGCACATTACGTAAAGGTTAAAGGTCAAATCGGGTAAATAGGTAAATGGGCCAGGGTCAAAGGTAGTGGCAATTGAACACACACACACACACACGTTGGAAACTACGAAATGGTACCATGTTGAAAAGCTTTCAAACTCTACGTCGTATAAGGTTGATAGGTTTATCCAAACAGGGTTGAAGTGATTCCGATATCCAAGGTATTGGATATCGTGTGAAAACACAACAGAGGTCAGGAGTAGGAATGTTTAGGTATGTTCCGGTACACCAAAGGTTAGGTCAGGATAAACAACACGAAAATAGGCAAGGTAAGGTTGGTAGGGAGAACAACATGGGTAACAATGTCGCAAGGTACACAGAGCACAAAGGGTCAAAGGTCAAAAAAAGTAGTTTAGGTCAAGGTATATAGGTAACGACATGGGTAAGGCCAAGATGTGGGTAAAATAATAAGCCCTTAAATGCAATTAAGGACAAGTATAGGGTATGTGGGCTTGTAGGTAGGTGGTCATAAGTGTAGGTAAGGGAAAAAGGTGCCCGACAATGAGGAGGGAGAGGCAAAAAATGGGTAAAATGAGGTAAAAATGAGAATGGTAGGTAACCGATGTTGGTTGAAGGATGAACGACGTCGGTATAGTAGGGCATGACTCGAATGATGTTGGTCAAGTTGATTTGGGGCTAAAAAAGGAAAATTCTACTTTTTACGGAATCATTTGTCAGTTGCCATTTATAGAAAATTCCAAAGAGCACGTGAGAGCTAAAAAAATGACAAGGTGAGACTGAGAGATGAGCAAGTAGATCTTGTAGTAGGTGATTGGCGTGTGGCTGGCGGGTCCACGAGATCGGGTTGGTGGATTTGATTGGTTGGCGGTGAGGAGGTGATTTGGGTCATAGCGGAGGCAGGAGAAGGTTTGGGTGGGCCACAAGTACAATGAACAGACATACCACTGCATCATCGGTAGCGAGATGAGGTAGGATTTGATCCATGTTTACTTTTGTGGATTGAAAGAAATTGTAGAAATCGGGATGGGTAAAAATGGTTTTAGGTAGGAATTAAATTGTCATTTGGAAATAAAATGAATGAAATGGGTGGGGGGAAGGTCCCGAGTAAGTGAAATGAGAGTGGGGATGAGGGAAGGTTAGGGTTGGGTAGGGTAAGGTAGGTTATTAGGTTATTTTTTGGTCAATGCTTGAAAAAATTGGGGGGTTTTGGGTTTGGGCGGTGTGACACAGACCAGCGTCGGTCAAGGGTTGGCCGATGTCGATTGGTCCTGACCAGCATCGGTCAAGCAATAGGTGACCGATGATGGTCAAGGGTAACCGATTCTGGTCAACTGTGACCGAAGTTGGTCAGGGGGAAGAGGAAATGGGTCCATAAGAGACATAAGGTGGTAGGAAAAGGTAGGCCATCAAGGGTAAGGGCAGGTCTATGAACAACAGTTAGGGTAAAAAGGTATATAGGTGAGAGGTTTGATAGGTGCAAGACTAGTATAGGGAAAAAGGGGTAATATTTAGATTTTGGGTTGTGGATGGGATATTGAGTACAAGGTTTTATGAGAGGTGTGGTTGAGGCTTTAATAAGTTTGTGGTTTGTTGGATGCAGGCTGCTGACCAGTTGTGTATGTGTGATAGGGTGCCACCGCTCCTACTAGAGGTATGAGGGAGTATGATTGTGATGGAGTGGCATCACGTAACAAAGGTGGGGTTGATTGAGATTCAACGCTATAGGTGTATAGCCTGAGACCATAGTTTGATGATCACACTCATTGATAGATGGGATTCCACGACCAACACCTTCCATTTGACAACGAGTGAGATCACGGTCACCTTGGAGGATGTTTATAAGATCCTGTGCTTGCTGATAGTGGGGATGTAGGTGTATTCGATCACCTTAGATGAATAAGAGGAAACCATAGTGGCAGTATCTGGAGAGGTGATGGCGGAGCTGAGGTACCATAGTGCCAGCTTGAGCTATGGAGAGATGCATGCAGTCCATCGAGAGGAGATGAGGCTAATGGTGTTGATTATGGAGGAAATGTGCTATTTTGAACTGCTTGATTCGGAGGGTGAGAGATTCCATCGGGCACTAATGGGGGTCCTCTAGGACATGATGGAGGAGAGGACATGTTTTACATGAGAACCAACCTTTCTGGTGCAATTATACAAAGAGTTGTGGGCCTACAAGAGATTATAGAGGTTCAACTTATGTTATACCTTCCTTCTTCATTGTTGGGTGTACGAGCACATCGTATGTGTGCGCTTAGTGGGCCTACCTTGACCAAATGAATTTGAGGCGTGGTTGATCACAATAGGTTACTAGCGATGGGTACCCACTGGGGGAGAGCATAGGACAACTAGGGCTATACATGATGTAGCATACTACAGGCACATGCTGGACAGTTTATCTAGTGTAGACATTATCTGGAGGTCGTATATCGGCTATCTATCATACAAGCAGATGATAGATGATCTAGAGGGGCTACAAATTTTGAGATGGATAAAGGGCCATCATGCCAGTGAGAACAAGATGATCCCCATTGACAAGGTCAGATGACAGTTTAGGTTTCCCTAGGATGTGCCACTTCCATTTCCATAGTATAGGAGGGACGACGTGGAGAGACCTATGTCTCCACCATGACCTACAATGCTGACTAGGTAGGAGGAACAACCCGTTGACTGTCAGATTGATGATGCGGGTTGTACATATGCATACAGATGGTGATGGGCATCCCAGCTATGAGTAGCACCACCTAAGCCAGGTCAACCAGATGTGGCCACCCTCACATTTTAGAGGGATACACTACAGGGACAGGTGGCTACCTTATAGGGCTAGATTTCAGGTTTACAGGGGTAGTTGGTAGGGTCACATGAAGAGGTGGCCACGTTACAGACACAAGAGGTGGCCCTTCAGGCTCAGATTGTAGCACAGGAACATACACCTGCACAGGGAAGGGATGGAGACGGGGGGCAGGTAGTCACCCTACAGACACAGGTAGCAGGGTTGTAGGGCCAGTTGGCCACTGCACATGCGCATAGTGTGGCCTTACAAGCCCAGGTCGCAACACAGGCATCAACACAGGGTCAGGGACAGGGTCCCATGGTACATGTATAGGGTCCAAGACTGATGGGGCCACCTCAGACAATATCGATGGCCAGATTTAGGAATGCCTTGAATGAGGCTAGATATTATCAAGATCACTTGACGATTTCCAGGATAGATGCCCCATCTAATGTAAAGTATAGAGTACAACAGACCTCAAGTGAGAGGATGAGATCTCACACACAAAGTGCATAGAGTACAGGGACCGACAAGCCCATAGACAGGGTTAGGGTGAGGCCAATAGTTCACGGAAGCCTGAGTCAACTGCAGGCTAGGTAGAGGCTGATCTGAGACCTATGTAGGGCAGAGAGATGTTAGCAGGGTGCCACATGAGAGTGGAGGAGGAGGAGATATATGAGGGGATGGACATCAGATGGGGAGATGAATGAGCCCCCTGTGCACCATAAGTTTTGATTTTTGTGATATATATACCGGCTTGCATGCCGTAGATGCGAGGATGTATATGAGAGATTGTGAGTTTTGGTATATTATATTGGGCTGCATGCCAAATATTTTGAGACATTTGTATATTAGGGACATGTATTGTCATTTTCCTTATGCCCATATGTATGGACACACAGATTTTGATGATTTATATATTTATGGATGATGGTTATATTTATGGATGATGTTTATATTTATGATATGATGTTGTATTGGTGGTTGTGATTTCTATTGTTATTGTGTATGTGATGGAAACTAGGTGGATTAGGCATGATGGAGTCAGGTCATAGGCATGGTTGAGTTAGGTATGTTTAGGCATGGTGGAGTTGAGTTAGGTCATAGGCATGACAGAGTTAGGTCAATGCTTTTAGGGTTATACTAGGTCTTAGCTCATTAAGGTAGGTAGGGCTAAGTCTTAGTTAGTTATGGGAACATGCTATGAATAGGTCTATGGTGAGGTGTTTAGGTGAGGTGTGCATCCATTTAATTAAAGTAATTCAATTAATATTAAGGTGGGGTAAAATGGGCCATGGTTAGGTGAATATATGTAAGTTACTTATTCAAAAGGGGACCAAAGGGAGTGTGACCCAATTTTGGTGTCTTGAGCACCTACGTTTACATTTCTTCTTATTTAGTTTATGCATATTTGAACTCTAGATGAGATATACTATAGTCACTTGGATGTTTTTGTTTACAAATGTCTCCTGTCTTCTTTGAAAAATTCCATCTACAAATTTTTGGCTTGATAGTTGCTATTTCTACATAAAAACTATAAATTATGTCTTTCCCTTAAAAAGTGCTAGTCACAAATTTAATTTTAGTTTAGAAATAAAATATTAAACAAATAACCCATACATATCTAAATTGCTTAGATGTTATCTTTAAAAAACCAATCACCCAAAGTATGGATATCCTAAGGCTTCCCCAAAAACAAAAAAAAAACCTTTGTTCGTTTATCTATTTCCTTACTTTTAATCTTGTATATGAATTCTATATAAGCCTTTACTCAACCTAATTTGAATTTGCAGATCCGTAGTTCTTACATCATGGTAAAGTGAGTGATCTAGGGCAATACGGTAGGGAATCTCATCATGTCATGTTCCTCTTTTTTGCTAGGGTTTAAATAAAAGAGATCCTAATTTTGTATCATTGCAGATGCAAAAACCAGAATCCTGAATTTCACAGAAGTAAACTTAAATAGTATTTTTTTAAAGGTTGATTTGAAAAACATAAGACATGTTCAATATAACTTCTAGACATTTTCAGCCACAAACTTGGCCAAATTACTCTTTTAGCCACAAATTTGACCAGGTGGCAACGAACCCTACTTAAGGAGATTTCTAATATACACTATTTGCAGTATTGATGACTGTATCATGAACACATTTCAAACTTTTGTATTCACAAACCCATCCATACCTTTTCCTAATTTTCTTGAGGGATTATACTAACTGTATTCCCCTAATTCAATGTGCTTCATAATTGATTAGAATTGATTTCTATATCAAGACCCACATTAAACTTAATTTTTTTGTGCTTACTTAAAATATAAGAATAAAAGGTTGACCACAAATTTGACAAAACAGCTCCTATATAGATAAATTACAAGATATTTAAAGTAATGTAAAATTTAAAGTATGTATTAGGTCATATGGAGAAATTGGCGATCTAAGTTATTTGGATTTCAAAAACCTAAAATACAAAAGTACATAGATTGGTAAGGAAAAACGTGAGACAGATCAAAATAACACTGTTGCAAAAAATAATAGGTTTTACCCAATCCTATTCATTACTAAAGTAAATTTGTAACTGGTTTGTATGATCATGGTTGCGAATGTCATTTCTATCTTTGGAGGATCACAATCTTCCTTTACCATGTCTGAAACGCCTTACATATTCAAAATGATACTTCTGATCATTCCATGTTTGAAACACCTTACATACTTAAAAAGTAATACTTCTCCTGATAATTCTGAATGAATATAATGATAAAATTTATTCTTTTGAACCAATAAAATGAAGGTGAATTGTGCACAAAATCTATCTAATTGATTTGATTAGATAGAATCAATTGAAAAGACATAAGCACATCCAGTGTAACAAATATGGCAAGCACAAATCAGCTACTTAAAGCTCAGATTTTCCAAAAGAAGCTCTAGTTATTCAAGAATCAACTATTTGGAAATACATTAATTCAAATGAAGTCCAGAATTGAAAAAGAACATGACAGTAAACATTTTCTGGAGGCTTAAGAGTAATCAATGAGGAAAACATACAGTAATTAAACTCAAAATAGATAAATTCAGCTATATATAGCAATATCCTGGAAAACACAACTTTTTAATACCAACATTGATAAACTCTCAGACTGCCCAATTGAAATTAATTCCATATTTTAATGAAAGAAAGTCATTATTCAGTAACACAACCGACTGGTGAAATTTACTGTTCCAATAGAATAGACCTGAACTTGGTCACTGATGGTCATTATTCACAAAAAAGCAAGTATTTTCAAAAGCATACTGTTAAAAATGAAAGAGAGGATGAATCTCCTAGACTCTAACTCAGATGTAATAATATGATATTTGGAAGCAAAGTTGGTGATATCTATTTGACTCCAGTGCTTTCAAAAGAAAAATACAGAGACCAGATCATGGCTGCTGATCACGTGGACGAAGTTGCCACTCAAACCATGTGATATTACCTTCTGAGTCCATGGTCGAAAAACCTTGTGCATTGTTGTTGATGGGTGGCTGTGCAGGCTGAGGGTTGTTTGAACTTTGTGTTGGCTGAGGTGGCGGCAGTGGTGGTGCTGCTAATCCTTCAGCAATGGGCTGAGGATTATTTTGATTTCGTGGCAGTGCTGTTGCTGGTGTTTGAAGTTGCCACTCAAACCATCTGGAACTATCTTCAGAACGGGGGTTGTTTTGATTTCTTTGTGGTTGCCGTGGCTGTGGTGCCGGTGGTGCTGTTGCTGATTGTGCCTGGTGACCAAATTCGCTCATCCGTGGCGGCTCTGTTGCTGGTAGTGCCTGGTGAGGAATTTGGCTCGTTAGTGGTGGTGCTGCTAAATTGTGAGACCCTTCAGCAATGGGCTGAGGGTTATTTTTGATTTTGCTGTGGCCTTGGTGGTGGTGGTGGTGCTGTTGCTGGCAGTTGAAGTTGCTGCTCAAGTGGTCCGGAATTACCTTCAGAACGAAGGTCTTTTGATTTCGTGGTGGTTGCAGTGGCAATGGTGCTGTTGCTGGTGTTGTGCCTGCTGAGAAACTTTGTTCATCGGTGGTGGTGGTGCTGCTGCTAAATTGTGAGAATCTTCAGGAATGAGCTGAGGGTTATTTTGATTTAGTGGCGGCCTTGGTGGTGGTGGTGCTGTTGCTGCTGTTGCTGCTGGTTGAAGTTGCTGATCAAGCTGTCCGGAATTACCTTCAAAATGAGGGTTGTTTTGATTTCGTGGTGGTTGCAGTGGCTGTGTGTTGTTGTTGCTGGTTGTGCCTGGTGAGAAACTTTTTTCATCCATGGTGGTGCTGCTGCTGCTAAATTGTGAGAACCTTCACCAATGGGTTGAGGGTTATTTTGATTTGGTGGTGGTCTTGGTGGTGGTGGTGCTGTTGCTGGTGGTTGAAGTTGCTGCTCAGGCTGTCCAGAATTACCTTCAAAATGAGGGTTGTTTTGATTTTCGTGGTTGGTTGCGGTGGAAATGGTGCTGTTGCTGGTTGTGCCTGCTGAGAAACTTTGTTCATCCTTGGTGGTGGTGGTAAATTGTGAGAACCTTCACCAGTGGGCGGAGCGTTGTTTGGTTGGGGAGCTCCACTATCGGCAATACTCTGGACGGCCTTTTCCACAACTTTGAAACACTCATTAATTTGCAATCCTTCATTCTTCATCTTCCAGTATTTATTCGTAACTTCCCTCCATTTTTTGGAACATGACTTTGGAGTCCTCTGATTATTAAATTTGGCATTTATTTGATCAGCTATGTATCTCCACTGATCCCACTCATGGTATTTATGGTGCCGCTTACATTGAGCAAGTTCTCTTGTCTCATCCTCACTCCATCTGATCCTCTTGATTCTGGAGGCCTCATCTTTGCCTCGGCCATCATCTGCACTTGAGCTTCCCTCTCCACCAATACAGTGTTGAGGTACACCTGAACTTGAAAACTGTTCAGCTGCAATGTTTTCATTAGAAACAACAGCCAAATCAAGTATTGCAGGTTGCCTGTCTGAGCTAGAATTTAAGGACAGGACCTCCTCCTCCTTGTTACAGCCATCTTTTCTATTGTCTTTGCTCAATCCAGCCATATCACTCCCATGAAAATGCTCCTTCTGGATGTTTTCTGCACCTCCCTGGGAAGGAGTAGTACATTGTTGAACTGAATTGTCTGTTCCACAGTGTTTCTCAGCAGGCTGCAGGCTTGTCTGAGGATGCAAACCACTTTGATTTTCGAAACTTCTCACTTCCCCTCTCATGTACTACTTCCATCTGAGAGCATTGACTGGTTTCTATTAAATTAAAACCTTCTGTTTCATTCTCATCGGGCAGTCGGTGGGGGTCAGAATTGTTTCTTCTCCTGTTAGACATTGTCTCCGCCATCTGCTGAAGATCTTCATTAAATTTGTTCTCATTAGAGTCAGTCCAACCTGATATCATAGAGCCTCGATCATTGCTTTCTTCATTGGTCGGATCCATATTAGGGTTGCCCCTACATTCAACGAGCAGTTAGGTTTTTCATCGGAATTTCTACAAACATTGACAGGGAAATCATATCTACAATTTTTTTCAATTTACCTTTTCAGATGTGAATTTTTCTTAGAATATTACCCAGTATTTAGAACCAGCAACCTAAACGTAGACCTCTCCAATCAATAAGAATAAGTGTAAGCATCATAATTTTTTTTAATTTTATAAAATTTTCAATCAAATAAACATATCATTTTGCATTGTCAATCTTAATTATTTTTGGTGTTATAAAAGTATTTAAATGTTAAAAGTTTAATTATATATTCACTATATACTATAAAACTTTTCAAAGTAATTAACTGATATTAGTTTTATTAAAAAAATATTGTTTTTTTTTTGGGTTTAATTGTTTAAATTAATATGTAATTTTGTGGGAGGCAATGTGATTCTTCCACACTCGAGGGCTTAATTAAAGTTATAGAAAAATGTGAGCTTACTCGTGGTGTATTGTTTAACAAAATAGGTTCAATATTGCCTCATTAACTTCCACTCTAAAGTCGCCTCTATGAGTATAATGTTCATAAAATTTCCATACAAGGTTTCGGTTTATAATAATTTTCAAAAATTGCATATATAAATTGAGATTAAAATTAAAATTATATATAAACCGAAACCTTGTATGGAAATTTTATGAACATTATACTCATAGAGGCGACTTTAGAGTGGAAGTTAATGAGGCAATATTGAACTATTTTGTTAAACAATACACCACGAGTAAGCTCACATTTTTCTATAAACTTTATATATATATATATATATATATATATATATAATATATATATATATATATATATATAATTTTTAAAAATTGAGTATAAAAAAAATATTAAGTGATCATAAAATACATGAGAGTATTAATGGATTTTTTTGGCATTATGAAGTTATAATAAAGGAAAGGGAAAGTACATTAAAAAACAAGTATATTTAACTAATCAACCATTATAAGTTTCACTTTCAATATAACATCACCTCTATTGACATTAAAATTATAAATTTGCAAATTAATTATATTTTTAACAAATAAATGATAATTTATATAAAAAAATCCTTTACTTAAATTAAATAGAATTTTAAAACTAAATACTATAACAAAAACTAAAATACACAATATACATGATAGATCTAGAAAACATTTTTTTGCAATAATTATGAAAAACAAAATAAAAAATTAAATTAATAAAAAAACAAAAACTATATACAGAAATATAAAGCGAGTAGATAAAAACAAGCCCTTTTTTACAAAACCCTTCTTTATTCAAACTTTGGAAACATACATTAAACTTTACTAATCTTCAAAACTTTTTGAATGATAAGATCTTTCCTTAGTTTGTGGTTAGGTGGATAGTAAAGACCCTTCCTTATTTTAGACTTTTGTGCATGATAAAGCTCCTATTCTATTTTTGCAGATTCATATTATAGTGTTGGGAGGGAGATTTCTACTCTAAAGTCATCTCCATGAGTATAATGTTCATGAAATCTGCATACGAGATCTAAATTTGTAATAATTTAAAAAATAAATACATAAATTATAGAATAAAAATATATATAATTACAAAAAAATATCAAAAAATTGTTAAAAAATATTAAGTGTTTACAAAACACATGATGTAGTATGGTGTGTATTTAAAAGCTAATAGATTTTTTTAGTATTATGAAGTTATAAAAAAAAAAGAAAGGAAAGGTGCAGTAAACACATATACTAATTTAGTAGATAATCAACCATTATATGTACAAAAAATCTCATTAACTAAGTACAATAACTACATACAAAAATACAAAGTGAACAAAAACTATATACAAAAATACAAAATGAATAGAATCACCTGTTACAAGACCCTTATTCAAACTTTAGAAACATTAAACTTACTAGTCTTCAATGGTAAGACCCTTCCTTATTCCAGACCTTTGTTCCAGACCTTTGTGAAAGTCCTTATTCTATCTTTGTATGTATTTCAACTCTTGATAATAAAAGGGTCTTTATCCTTTATTTATAGGAATACATTAATATGTTATCTATAAGGATATTAATAGTTAGGGTTTATCTAAAAATTTAATAAGGTGGGTGGTTTGACTTGGGTGTTTCCTAGTGGTGGGTGGTTTGCCCCAATCTCAATAAGAGCTATATAAAATGTGGTTTTGGACCTTCAAACACAATAATAATATATGTATATATAAGATATTAGTGAGCAGTAGAAATTGGAGAGATTTTTTAGGGTTTCTAAGTCATTCGAGGATATTTTGTTTAGGTAAGTTTTATATTTTTATTTTAAAATATTTTTAAATTTTAGGTTTCCGAACATTAGGGTTTCCAAAACATTCATAATAAAAATATTTGATATTTGTATAGTTTTTATTTTCCAAAGTAAATGCCAAAAAAAAGTTATTACTATTTATTACATTAAATGTTTTATATAGTATGTGTCAAGTGAAAAAGTTTTTATTTTCAAAATTAAATGTGGTAAAATATTTTAATGTTTACGTAAATGAATTCTTTATTTTGAAATTAAATGCCATAAAAACTTGTATTACTATCTATTACATTAAATGTTTATTTGAGAAAGGTATGATAGTTTATATTTAGCAAGAAAGTTATATTAAAAATAAAAATAATGAGATAGATGATTCACCTAAAAATTAATACGATAATGTGTACAAAAATCGATATAATATGTTTTTTGATTAAGGATAAAGGTTTTTAGATTGGGACCCTACCTAGGAATAAAAAAGGCCTGAAGCCCAGATACAACAATGAAGATCAAAAGAAATACAATAGAAACAACTTCCAGGCAACAACAAGCCCCTGCGCAACACCAACATCATAGAATTGCAATCAATCGATGATCGAAGAATGTGATCTAAGTGTTTATATGAGAAAGGGTTGATTGTAGTTTAGTATAAACTATTTTCTTGTTTTAGACTACCATACAATCCTCCTTGTTAAGCTCATCACTAGAATTGCATGGGAGAAGAACATGTAAATAGGTAATAGGTTGAAAGGGAGACCTATTAGGAGAAGAGGGGATTTCCCTCTCCTTCACTGCCTCAAGAGGGACATGGGGAATATGATTCATTGATTCAATATGAGGCAACTGGGAGAGGTTCACAACAGGGGAAGAGACCGCACGAGGTGGGCTTGAAACAAAACCATGAACAAAAATAGAAGGGGGATCAATGGTGAAGCGAGAAGGGAGAGAATCCGCCACTAGGCATGATTGACCCCTCTTTTTCTTTAGTATGACCACACTCGCATAAAAAAATGTCTTGTTTCAAAACAACTGTGACATCAGAAAGCTAATCTTTCATAGTCCAGTCTTTGTGTCCAAGTTCTATTACTAATCTACAAATTTATGCTCTCTGGAAGGTCCTAGGAGATATCAAGGTCCATAAGAATCCTAGAATAAGTAGTACCAACTGAAGGGAGGAAGCATTATCACATTTTTAAAAGGCCCCTAGCTTATTACTAATGGCTTCAGGGAAGGAGTTATCCCATAGATGTAGGGGAAGGCCTGGAAGTCTAACCCAAATTAGCAATGTGTCAAAAGAGTCTTTTAATGGATCGAAAAGGGGATACTAGGGTTTAGTCATAAGTCAATACTGATCCCCCCAAACCCAATACATATTGTGTATGTTTGTGCAATCCTCAATAGATTTAAAACACACACAAAGAAATACACAGAGCAAGGATAAAGTTTATCTTACCCTTAATTTTGAGGGTCCCTTGTACAATAATCCATTCATGTAACTAGGATAGCTTGGGCCAAAAATTATTAAATCTACATATGAGACCATGTCTGCTGTATGCATCTTCCAAGTCTCAAACTTTATGGAGTACATCATCTTCTAGTTTCAAGACAGGGGTGTATTTAGCTGGTAATAAGGGTTTTTTATTTTTTGGATGCCCATGGAACCGGCTGCAACATACCCCTGTTTCCCTTTACTACTGCCTCCCATGCCTTACAAAAAATTCCCATTCCTTAAGGGAAAAAATAAGTCATTCATAGTTTGTAGATGAGTCAGGGGATTTACCCTTAGCCCCAACAGTCACAGAGTCGACCCAAACATTTTCAAGATTGGTTCCGCCATCATGAGATCCAACATGTTTCGTAGCCATGACAAATGATTTGGGTCCCTAGGTCAAGGTTTCGGGTCTAGTATCATTAATATGTTTGGTGATCCCCTATTTCCCTTGGTTGCATCTTGTAGAGAGAGAAGAAGTGGCCAAAGAAACTAATTAAGCTAAAATGTAAATAAGATCCTAATCCGATGCCATTGTAGCAGTAAATAAATGAACAATTAAGTACAATGTAGAGCCAAGAAAACTAAGTAAGAAAGTATGAAACCCTAAACTTGCAAAACCCCCAAATAAAGCATCAAAACCCTAAAAAATAAAGATGCATATGAAGGGGTCAGACTGTCCTTAGTTTCCACAATGGTGAACTTACTAACTAAGCATTGCACTACATTTCAGACCGAAATGTAGTTCTAGGTGTGTGTGTGAAAATCATTCCCTAGGTGTTCTTGTGTCAGTCACACTTTTGGAAGTAGCGATAAATAACTAGATGTCGAAAGGTAAATAGATGGTGGATGGAATAGAATAAACTCCCCTCCTATGAAGTGTGATGTAGATGAACCAACCTTGTCCCTTCTTATGGAGCTATATGGATGTAAATGGCGCTATAGATGCCTTGGATGGATGCAACCTTAGGTGGATGATAGTAGTGCTTAGTGCTTGGTCCCTCATTATGGTCTCATAACTATATATTTATATGGTTCTCTTGTTCTAATTTCATAATTAACCCCGAAAAGGCCGACCACTAAAAATATGGAAAGCTCAAACATCTAGAAAGTGCCCAAAAGATAGAAGTAATGTATAAAGAGGATCAGGGTGCCCATATGGGACCAGTGTGCCGGGGGCGCCCCAATTAGGGATAAAAATGACGCAAAAAAACAAAACAAACTAGGCAAGTAAATGCAATAAGTCAAATGTGACGAAAAAAAAAGAAAAGTAAAATGGCCAGAGGACATGGGTTAATTAATACTTTATTCACTCAAAAACCATATAAAATAGTAGTACGAGACTGAGACAAAATAATACCCAAAGCATGTGATTATGTGTCTATAGAAAAACTCTACTACTGCTATTACCATTTTTGGATCCATCCTCCACAAACACATTGGGGTCATTATTTCCTTCAAACCACCTCCACTGAACTTGTTGTCGCCACCTGATTCATAGCTCCTGCTCGCAACATTGTTAGGGATCCAGTTCACCACATTAGGTTTCAACATCATGTTCACAATATTCCCCCAATTGATATAATACGTGGTTACTTCAAAATTAAATATTAAAGATATAAAAATTAAAAAAAAACATTAGTAAAAAATATATTTTTTAATTAAATCATTAATTTATATTTATAACAAAAATTTATATCATGTCAAGTCCTTTGTTGTTGTTGGCAAGTTTTTAAAACCCTCACAGAATACTCCGGTGCTGAAGATAGAGGAGGATCCGTTGCAAAAGGTTCTCAAGGAGGAGGTGAATCTCTCCTAGCTTGGCCTCATTTGCAGGATTCAGAAGTTCTGTCCTAAGATATATCAGCTCCACAATTGGATCTCTCTAAGATGGAAGGAAAATATTAAAGGTAAGATTGAGTTTTTATCCCTATGCTAAAGCTTATTTCATTGTCGTCTTTGAAACCCCTAAAGAAAGGGATTTAATTTATGGTCAGCATTGGGTTTGGGGTGAACATGGGCTCATGTCCAAGCCCTGGTATACATCTTTTGATCATCTAAAAGACACCTTTTATACCTACCCTATTTTGGTCCACTTGCCAGGAATCCCATAACAACTTTGCAATAGCTCATGCCTTATTGCAATAGGTGATACTTTGGCCCTCTTTTGAAAAATCAAATGATAAAACTGCCAAGCAGATTCACACAACTTATGCTAGAATCATGGTAGATCTTGACACCTCCCAAGACCTTCCAACAAAAATTAGTCTACAAATTAGTGACAGACATTGGTTGCAGAAGATTAAATATGATGGTTTAGCCTTCAGATGTTGGTGTTTCTTTCAAATGGGGAATCTCTCCGATGACTGCGAGTACTCGAGATGAAAGAGAAGTGAAAATCCATCATGGTGGAAGGAATCCCTTCCTGAACACCTCATGGTTAGTTCCCATTCAAATCTGGTTGAGGAGAGCCCTTCGAGGATAGCCACTCCCCTCCCGAAACATCCATAGAAGGAGCCACAAAATCATCTAGACTTTGTTGGGATGGCACATGATTCCTCTATCGAAATTGTTGAACTTATAGAGGATAGTGTGTCATTACGTTAGGGTCACATTCCTATCAAGACTCTTGAATTTTTTCTCCTAGCCTTCACAAAAGAAGAAAACGAGGAGTGGACGGTGGTGGAGAGAAGAAAGAAGGGGCACACCAAACTTAAATCTACCAACAGTTTCGACAGGGAATAAATCTTTGTTTTCTCCCCTAATTGTTTTTTTGTTTTTGTTGGTTCCATGTGATTTTGATGCTAATGTGGTGTTACATGGTTGTTGGTTGTTTGTTTCTTTTGGTAGGATGCTCCCTTCTTTTTCTCTTTATTACTTTATTTGGCGTTTAGGCCTTTTTTCTTTGGGAGTGATCCCTATTTGTCAAAAAAACCACTAGTATCTCTTTGTATATCTGGTTTTTGAACCTTCTTGTTGTTGGGGTATGGTCCCCCCCCAAAAAAACCATTTACCAATAATAAAAAAAATAATAACTATTATTTACATTGTATTTATAGTGAAAATAAATAATATTTACATAAACATTAATTACAACATACTATTTCTATTTCCTTAATAAAAATTGCACAACTAATTATGTAAATATAATCCCTTCATAGTTAATTATATATAAAATTTTAAACACTTAATTTTTGTGGGGACTATTTAGTTTGTGCCCTTGCTTATATGTCATGTGTAATGTTATTGGTTGAAGTTAGGTTGGTAAAGGCAGATTTTTCGTTAATTTTTCACTTTTTTAAATTGTCATTTTTGTGTTTTCATCTATTTATTCACTTTCATTTTTTTCTTTCCTCATGTGAGGCCCTTTTTATGTGTTTTTCCATTTTTGACTTCTTGTTATCTTGGTTTTACCTTTTTCTTTTGGTTTTTCTCTCCCCTCTAATTTTTTCATGCTTTGAATAATTGATTTATTTTGGGAGAAGATTATTATTTACACATTCAATAGAAATGGTCATTCCCCTACAAAATGACATGCTTTCATTTTTTACCCTTCTTTGATTTTTTTTCTTGTTTTATTATATTGTGTTTTTCTTGGTTATATTTTATTTCTTTTTTTTGGTAAGACTATTACATATATCTCAAATACATCTATCTAAAATATTTTGATAGATATCAATTCTAAGGTGTTTGTGAAAATAGGATGATAATTTAAATTTGAGAATCTTATAAATAAATATATGTAACAATACAATTGGGACACATGCATGTTGATCACACTTTCAGGTATTTTTGTTTCATAAGAGTGATTTTTAATTTTCATATATTAATTTGTTTATGAAGCAATTCATGCATAAGTGTTGTATGAAATATTGTTGAATCATGACATAACACAAGTCTTATCTAACATCCCTCATAATTTATTGGTTTTGCAAGGAGATGTGTTTGTTTCAAGGTTTCTATAGTAGACATTATTTCCCAACAATTCATGAGTGAACTAAGAAAAATGAGCAATGATATATAAACCATGGAGGGCTACGTCCAAATTCAGTTTTTTTTTCACCACATTATTCTCTCTAATCCTAGCTTTATAGTATTTATGATCATGTTAGCTATTTCAAGTCATTTGAAACTTTCTACAATCTACATTGGATTTCTCTATTACGTTAATAAGGTATGATTATTGTCTATTGAAATATTTTTAATTTAACCTCAATTATATCTTAGGTGTGGTTGGATGGTATTTTTAATCTAAAATAACTTTCAAAACCTAATTTTGGTGAATGAGATATGTATAAAATACCAAATATAGTGTTTCTATAAATTTGATATTTGTACTATTCAAGTATTAATCCTAGGGCTTGGTTACGGGTAAATTTCTATTTAACCTCAATTACATCTTAGGGTGTGGTTTGGCTAGTATTTTTTAATCTAAAATAACTTTCAAAACCTAATTTTAGTGAGTGAGATATGTATAAAATACCAAATATAGTGTTCCTATAATTTTAATACTTGCACACTCATCTTAGGGCTTGGCTATGGGTAAATTTCTATTTTATTGTTACATTTTAGGGTTATATGTTAAATCTTATTGATAATTCAATCGTTGTTTAATGTGTTCTAAATTTTTAGTGAACAATTATTTGATATTGGTTTTGTTTTATTTATTTACATGATATTTATTTTAAATCGAGTTCATCCTTTAGAAGATACTTGAATTATTTTCTTTAGTTTGTGTAATCCAAAGCTCATCATGAAATCATTTCCAACCCCTCTTGAGACTCATACAAGTGAAAATAATTTGAATAGTCTTATTGTATCTATAAAAATTCAAGAAGTAAAGGAAAATAGGTTTTTAGTTAAGACTCGTCTAGGATAGTTAGAATACCCACTTTTAACCAATATTTAAAAAACATACTACAATTGTAAACATCTTAAGTGTAATAAGAAAAAATGATCTCAAAATTGAATTCAATCTCTATTCCTATTATTCAAGAACAAATATAGAGGGTGTATCATGTATGCCTCAACTCTAGAAATTATTAAACACATATGAGAAACTTAATATGCCTTCAAATGTGGTTATCTCCGATAGTTTTTCACCACTTTTCCATATGGTTCTTGTCTTGATGTGCATGCTTCCCTTACTTATATACCTCATATTTTTACCTTACATATTATTACAGATTTAGTATTCCTTACATTCTTTCTATTTTCCCAAAGTGATACACATTTTGCTTCCACACCTCATACATTTTTTCATACATATTCTTCACTTCTTCCTCCTCTTTTGAAATGACCACTATAATGAACATTGTGCATGAATTGAAAGATAAGATTAAGGAATTGTTTCAAGGGTTCTAAAATACATACAATTTTAGATATCCAAATAAGACATGTGTGTCTTGCTATAATGTCTTTTTAAATTAATTTTGTGTGTATGGTATACTAACTCAAATAAGAGGATTAATTAGTACTCTTCAACTCTCTTTATCTCTTTAATTATTTTATAATAATTCCCCAAAAAATCTCTGATCTAAACTCATCTTCAATTATGTGTTTTATGGGGATCCCCTCTTTGTGGTTTTTTGTTATATCTCCAATATGTTCATGACGTGTTTTCTCATCTTAGGTAGGTTTATTCAATGAAGATGTCCCACGATGACGAATATATCCATCTACCTTTTACTTTAACATATACTTTCAAAAGGAAAATATATTTGAGTCATCGTTTTAGAATTTTTGGATTTAAATTTGTGTTAGTTGTATGCAAAAATATTATTAATTTGAGGTTGATCAATAAATAAGAATTTTAGTCAAACCCATGTTTTTGGGGGGAGGATGAGTTCACAACATATTTTCAATAGTTAATATCTCAAGAGAATCTTTACACCTTTAGTTTTTTAGGATTTATCATCAATATTTGTTAAATCAAAAGTATCATTTTCACCTCATGTCATTCAAGCGGAGCCACTTTAATTATTTATCACATTAACCTAAGCCCTCAATCCTTATCATGAGAGTTTCAATCTATCATTTTCCTTACCGTTCCCCTTATTTCTAGGTTATGTATGTACAACCATTGGCTTTGGCATGGCCTAAAGTGGTATGGTTCATACAAAACTTCTGATTGTGAATTGAAATTGTTTTATATTTCTACACCTCTTAGCATTTGTATCATCTATGTGGACTAATGTACCCCTTACAAACTAAAACAATGACTTCCCATTGTGCATTGAATTATTTTACATTTATACACCTCTCTTAACATTTGTATCATATATGTGGGGCTAATTCCCACTTAAAAACTAAATTGATATCTCCAAGCTCATTTGCGAGTTCAAATAGTTAAAAGCATTGCAAAAAAACTTCCATGACTACACTTATCTTATTAAATGAATTTAATTTTATACACATTAAAACTCCCTAATATAACACATCAGACAAAAATGTCCCATGTTAAATAATTTTCAAGTGTTATTCCTAAACTAAATCACTTCAATGAGATAAGCCTCAAGCTCAACATGTCACCACATGAACTAGAAAGATGTCTAAAAACTCATCCACCTTATGAAACTTAACTCACCTCACCACCTTATGAAACTCAACTCACCATGACTAATGTCTCTCCAACCTACTCTCAAAACCTCAGCACATGGAGCAACATGAATTTAAACCATTAAAAATTGTTTTCATGAAAGGGTGAATAAATTAAAAAATTATGGGTTGGCTATTTAAAACGTTGGACAATTTTTAAGCATTTGAACAACAAAGTAAAAAAATTTAAATATTTCATGTCGAGTTTTAAATTGAAAAAGGATATCAATAAACCTTCAATCCAGAGTTCAACTCAAAAATGGCTAGATAGAATCTTAAACAAGGAGGAGAATGGAAATGGAATAGTGAGACAATATAACTTAAAGAAAGAAGAGACCATAAATAGATGAAAAAATACATGTAAATGAAGGAGATCTTGAAAAATAAGAAAGGGCACTTGTTTTTTACATGCACAAAGGTTTAGAAAAAGGGGATGGTAGAAATAATTGTACAGAAGTATGTTGGGGTTAGCACACCGGTTGTACAGGCAATATATCAGATCTAAGCATACATGTAAATAAAAAAGCATATATTCTACCAGAAGAAATATACAAAACAAAAGACATAAATCAACACTAGATTTAACATGGTTCACCTAGTGTGGGCTATGTCCCACCAAAAAACAAGCCAATCTATTATCCAAAGCTTTGAAAACATATACAATTGAAGATTTACAATCTTCCACACGTCTCAGATGTACATTACTTTCTTTCTCTCAAGATTTTTGCTTCATCACCAATAATTATCTCTCTCACCCACTTTTGCAAGTTCTTAATTCTTGTTAATACTTACTTCTAAACCCTAACTTTTATGTGTATATAGGCATTTATAAACTTAGGGCACTTAGCCATGTAATTAAAATCAATAGATATGCTTTAATGCTAAAAATAGATCTAATTCCTGAGAGATAATTAAAACATCCTCGCACAGGTAACCGATGTCGATTAGCCCTAGTTGATGTCAGTTCCTCCTTTCTTGAATGAGCTGATCCTAGGTGACCGATGCCAGCTCCTCCTAACCGATGATGGTTACTGTGTTTTCCAGCAAGTTTCACATTGCAAGCTAAACTGAAGTAATTGAGCTCCACAACTCAACAATCTCCCACTTGGAGATTAATCACTGCACCATACCTGTACAACATCATTCTTCTTGGATCCTTCCTTAGCTTTGTTTCTTCCTCTTCAAGTCTCAAACTCGAAGACCAACAGAAGTGGAGTATAGCTCCAACTTCTCCTTTGCTAATGGCTTCATTAGTATATCCGCAGGGTTTTTGATCGTATGAATCTTTTTCCAGATTCAATTGTCCATCCTCCAATACCTGCCTTATGAAGTGATACCTCAACTGAATGTTGTTTCATTCTTGAATGAAACGTTAAGTTCTTTGCCAAATGAATTGCACTCTAAGTGTCACTGAATAGTTTACAATCACCTTGATACTTTCCTAAACTCTTCCATGAACCTACTCATCCATATCATTTCCAATTTTCTTGCCTCCGTAGCTACAACATACTCTACCTCTATAGTAGAGAAATGCACAACTTTCTACAATCTTGAAATCCAGCTAAATTTCATCCCACCTACTATGAAAATATATCCAGTAGTGCTCCTCCTACCATTTAGATCTCCAACCATATCCAAATCAACATGGCCACATAATGAAATATTTGAACATCCATATCATAGCTGCATGTTACATGTCCCTTTAAAATACCTGAGTATCCATTGGATTGATTTCCAATGCTCGTTACCTAGATTGGCCATATATCTACTCACAACTACCACTGCCTATGCAATGTCTGGTCTAGTACAAACCATAGCATACATGAGACTAAAAATTGCTGAAGCATATGGCACTCATGTCATATACTTGACCTCCTCATGTGATGATGGACACTGATCTTTGCTTAATTTGAAGTGTCTAGCAATAGGTGTACTAACAGGTTTTGTATTCTACATCATGAACCTTTCTAACACCATGTAGATATAATCCTCCTGAGACAAATACAATTTCTTGTTTTTCCTGTCTCTATGTATTTGCATGCAAAGGATTATTTTTGTAGCTCCTGAATCCTTCATAGAAAATGTGTGAGCTAGCTTTCCCTTAACCTCACCAATGTCATGCATACTAGATCCTGCAATAAGCATATCATCAACATACAGTAACAAAATAATATAGCTCCCATTTTGAAGCTTCTTGAAATAAACACAATGGTTATATT
Source organism: Taxus chinensis (assembly GCA_019776745.2). Lineage (NCBI taxonomy): Eukaryota > Viridiplantae > Streptophyta > Pinopsida > Cupressales > Taxaceae > Taxus > Taxus chinensis. The sequence continues at coordinate 142,790,981 of CM034156.1, read as the reverse complement.
CACATCTCAAGTAACCATGCTCATGCATAAAACTATCAAACCTCATGTACCATTGCCTTGGAGCTTGCTTGAGCCCATATAAAATATTTTTCAACCTGCACACTAAGTTATCCTTACCCTTGACTTCATACCCAAGCGACTACTGCGTACTATAAATATCTTCATCCAAATCACCATGAAGGAAAGTCATCTTCACATCTAGTTGCTATAAATGTAAATCTTCTACTACAAATAAACTCAATACAATATGAATATAAGTCATCTTAACAACAGGAGAGAAATATTTCACCAAAGTCAATACTTGCTTTGTGTGTAAATCCCTTTACTACAAACCTTGTCTTGTACCTTTTCTGTCCACCTTCTTCTTCCTTGATCCTGTAAACACACTTGTTCTGCAATTTTCTCTTACCTACTGGAAAACTTAACCAAATCCCAAGTCTGGTTATGTTCCAAGGAGTCCATCTCCTCATCCATGCCATGCTCCTACTAGACACGGGTCTTATCCTACATTGCTTCTTCGAAACTTTCTGGTTCACCATTATCGGTCAATAATAAATAAAATAGAGAAGGTGTAAATATTTCTAGAGCTTTACTTACCCTTTGTGACCTTCTCACAGGAGTTTAGGGTACCAAAGACTCAACCTGGACCTCCTGAACATTTATATCCAAATCTGATAGTGACTGATGTCGGTCACTGTACGATGAAAAAGTGACAATTGAGCATGGGAATCTACAAGTAACTCTTCCTCACACCTGACCTCCCGAGGTCGTGCTGAGATAGCCGGTGGGGATGGATTATGCGTAGGGTATGGGTAAAATAGTTAGGCAATCTTATATCTTCAACACACACTAATGGAATCTGTGAATCTAAGGAAAAGAAGGCCCTCCTAACCTACACTGGCATGATAGATTGGTCGGAAAGGATGACTGCTCGAAGGCTCCAATCAATATCGAGCTCTGGCGTGATCTGATCCATAGGTTGTGGGATACGTGGAAAATGACTTGGGATGGTTTCGTGTATGTCTCCAGACAGGGTCATATGATGGATGATGGATATATAGTGGATTCTATGGTTGATTCTCTAGTCTAGTCCAAAAATCTTTAGCTTTGTTAACTGCTATGTCTAACAAGGATAATTGTGTGATGATGGTAGGCGGAAGTGGAGTAGATCTAAATACTAATGTGTGTAAGCCAACATCTATGTTTGATTCACCTATGGATTCGTTGGGTTGTGGGATTTGTGGGTCACAACCGTAGATTCATGGTTGCCATGGACCTACTATGGTCATGTGCGAAATCAGTCCCTAATCCCTAGTATCCAGTAATCGTATAACTTTTCGGCATCTACGTTTAGAATTAACAGTGGTGCAATCTTTTCTGAGTATCTTATAGGCATTCTTGCAACATGAATCCTTAAGCTAGTATCTATGTCTATGAGGCTGTCTCTTGCATCTGGATGTGGGACCAAAGGATCAAAACCAAATGTTTTTTATCTTTCAAGTCATTTTACAGTCATGTGGATATTTATCTAGGGTAATCTATAGTTTGGCTGATTTGACCAAAATGTATGCGCTTGGTCGTCTTCTATATATAACCCGCTTAACTGTGAGATGATATGTTGTAAGTCTGCTATTTTTCAGAGGACTTGGATTCTAAGGTTCTGATATATATCAGGTATTTCCATAATAATATTGGGTTGAGGCATGATTGGCTCGAATACGTATTCTGTAGACTCTCTAGGTCCCGTGATTGTCATACAAAAGAAAATGATATAAAGCTAATTTAATGCCAGAATGAACTAAACATGCAAGATATATTTACGTATATTTCTAAGTCTGATGCTTATTGCTAAACTACTGAATAGATTTTAAAGATAAACTTATCTAATATATCTAAAATTTACAGCTAAACTAATAACAATATTAAAACAAACAAAGTGACCGAGTATAACTGCTTGTCTATGCAATTTGTAGATCTATTCTAAATAACTTGATAACTGATCTAATCTATTTGAAAGACTCTCAATCCTACCTCAGAAGTGAGGAGTGAATCATAAATTCTCAGAAACTATCAATCCCCACAGCTTCCCTGACAATATCGAAAGTAAAATTTAACTGAAATGAAATGATTAGCTACTCTATTTGATATGCTTTTAACTAGAACTTGGATTCTGTAGAACAGTGGTGAATCCAATGGTGTGTGACCTTGTCCCCTCAGTGTGATCTCCTCATTATTTCATGCTCACGTGGATCTAGAAAAGCGTGTAATGCTAGCATCAAAAAAAGTAGAAATTGGAATAAAGGCAGCTTAGGATGCAGACTGAATATAATGTGAGTAGGAGAGGGATAGCGCAAGAGTACAGAGCTTGGCTTATGTAATTCCTAGCGGGATTTATTGTGAGTCATGCAACATAAAACATCCAGCACCTGAAACTATCCTGTTTGATGAAAAAAACCTACAATTTTAATGAATTCCTATTGAAATGAAACTATCCTACTCCAATTGATTTGAATGAAATGACAACAACACTTTGGAAAAGGAGAATATGTGGATTTCTGACAGCTAAACAACACTAACTATGCATCTAAGAAATGAAACTTTGAATCCTAAACAAAATTGAAAGGCTAAGCTATTGAAATGAGAAATTCAAAGGTAAATTTGAGGGGCCATTTTCTTGAGAACAATCCAGCTATTTATAGAATTCCATTTACCCAAAGGTGAAAAACAATTTGATCTCTTAAACCATAAACAATGCCAAAACACTATTCTAGGGAATCATAATCATAAATACAAGCAAAGGTGGTGAAAAAAATCTGGTAAACATTGAATTTTTACGTGATTCATGTTAAAAGAGCATTTTGGAAATCACATGAAGGACCACCGCCCTGAGTAGGGTGACGGTTATAGGACCACCACCCTCCCTGGGCGGCGGTCACGAGACCACCACCCAGGCAGAGCGGCAGTTTCATTACTAAAGAACAAAATGCCAAGGAAAAGAGGGGAAAAGAGAACAAAAAATCACATAGGGGCTAAATGGGACATGCAAGATGTTAACGTATACTTGGAGATATTTTTTGGATCCTGAACACCTTACGAGGAGACCTATATCATCATGTGGGCACGTGTTATGTCATTCTGGCAGTGTAGTACCCTACAATTTTGGGTACGTACATATTGCCCCCTCGGAGAATCGTTTTAGCCATGAAGTGGCGTAAAATGGTGGGTCTGAGTATGGAAGTCCCGAAATGGGAAGTTAGGAGTTATACCTAGTACATCTATGTGTTGAAATGATGCTATCTGAAATTCCTGCTACCTGCAAAATGAAAAGAGAACTCAAGTGTAGATAGACAAAAAAGATCGAAAAATAAATACTAAAATATCATGAAATGAGGATGTACCATTTGTGCGGGGATAAGAACTTACCTCCGTTGGCGCTCCAAACCCATAGAAAGGGGCATTCAAAACAAGTCAGGTTGCTATATATGTAAAAGTGGGCCCATTTTCCTATTCATTTGCGTGTGTTGATTTGGTTGATTTTGTGCTTTGGGACCCACGGTGACGGTTTCTCACGAGAGTATAGTCAAAACGTCCGGGATGAGATCGTGATCATGCCTCCACGAGCAGAACACTGACGCGCGAGATCAAAGGTTATTTTTTCTCAATTTACCATTTTTATCCCCAAAATATTAAAATGTTGAAATCTTTGTCATGGGGGGGTTATTTTTGAAAATGTCAGTTTTAATAGGTTTATCTAGGGGGGCGCCTACTGGGTAGGCTTTGTTTTAGTCAAAATAGTTTTTATTTAGCATTTTTAGGTGTTTTTAGGTCATGTGACCCATACAGAAATTCAGGACACGACCGCCATTTTTAAGGTGGCGATTATGGAACCATCGCCCTGCTCAGGGTGGCGGTCCTTCACAAAATGCACAAAGAACACCCTTTTGAAGTTAATTTTTCATTCTTAGCATTCTTATGTGTCTTCATGATTTTTCTAAAGTCATTTGGATACTAACTTGCTCTGTTTTGTGTGTTTTTGGGTGTATGTAGGCGAGAGAGGAGTATATTCGATGGAGTCGAGAGAGAGAGTGTGATTGGATCCCAGTAGTATTAGACGCCCTTTCTCAAGACAAGTAGGACACTCTTTAGAGGGCCAGGATACTACGTATATCACGGGTTCCACATGTTGCATCGTCTAGTCACATACTCTGTGAATTATTTTCATGTTGGGACGCTAATTGAAACACTTTACGATCACCAGGGGTCTGAGGTGAGTGGACCATTACTTTGGAGGACATTTACAGTATCTTGGGGGTCCCGATCATTGAGAGATGACTCACTCTTGAGACAACAGGTTCACAGGATCAGATAACATAGTGGGCCTCATACATCGGAGATGCATTTATCTCCACTGGTTTGAAGAAGGGGGTGAGGGTCCAATCTATTCCTATCCTACCTATCCCCTTGATTCATCAGGCCATTATGGGGATCATTGCCTCAAGATTGATCAAGGACAAGGGAGGAGACACTCTAATCTATTGCTAGTCCCCCATTATTGCATAGATTGAGGGACATGGTCAGATTTATGCCTGGGGAGCTAACATACTTGGGACTACCTACCATGATTTGTACCAGGTGGTCCGTTTACAGGGGCAGTCATTGAGCCATCTGACCCTGGTTATGAGTTGGGTCTATAAACGCTTCATCCCCTATGGTAGAGGTGTAGAGGTGGTAGATCTCGGAGCTGTGAGGGCAGCCAGATGGACAGACATGTCGGTGCTAAGAGCACCTCACCAGCTAGTTACCTCTCTGACCACTGATGACATGGATGCCACAACTTATCAAGCCATGGCAGGTTTATGGGGCGAGGAGGCTCTTACTTTGATTTCCTACTCCACCACAAGGCAGCTTATTGATAGAGTGGGGAGGGTGGAGATACACCCTTTTGGTCAAGTGCCTCAGTAGTTTGGCCTACCTTACGTGGGTATGATTCCCTCGGTGGTGCTAGTATATAGATCAGTTCGAGAGGCCAGGGGAGGTCCTAGAGGCCGGGGTTAGACAGTTGTTACTCCTGGTGTCCCCATTGCAGCTAGGCGAGTAGTATGAGCTCGAGGGAGAGCCGGTGCTCCTCAGGCACCCTTACTTCAGATTGCCACCGGTCCCACTCACAGTAGCGATGAACCCATTGACATAGACTCCGAGTCTGAGGAGTTCACAGGGGGAGAGACGGAGGAGGAGACCGAGGCTGAGGCTAGTGAGTCATGTGGAGAGGAGGACAGTGATCCTGAGTGGCATGACACTCATGATATTTTATAGGAAGAGAGGGCGGAGCAGAGTACAGAGAGGGTGACACTAGCTTTAGAGGAGCCACTCTCTCAGGGCCTTGGCGGAGAGGATGAGTCTGTAGTGGGATGCTATGTTGCCCCGGCCACAGGAGGAGCGCACTAGTCAGCGGCAGCATCTGTGGTAGGTGCTGATCCTATAGATCCATCTTGGAGGCCCAACAATCCAAGTGAGTTATCATCCTTCCTTTTAATGTTTGTTTCTAGTTGTGATTGCCTTAGTTGTTACCTCTCCTTTTGTTTACATTTGATTTTATTGCTTGATTATATCTAATTGGCTTTTCTCCTTTGCTTACAGAGATTTCCGATGAGTGGCAAGACTTGATTTTTCAGGTATGCACCGATACCCTTATGATCCCTATGGAGAAGACCCATGCAGAGCTATCTATGGATGAAAGGGAGCCTTCAGCAGCTGGTAGGCACAATGAAATATTTTCCCCTATCTGGCATGTGGCCAGGATGGTGTCTACCCTTTGTACCGAGCTGGTAGGATACAAGACAACAAAGTTCCTGATGAGGAGTCATTCTCATGGCAAGACCACATCTGCTCCTCGGGATTGTGAGCCCTCCATGTACTCAGAGTGCCAGCGTAGCCAGAGTCCTAGACGGGGGCATGCACCCTCAGAGGGATCTCATAGGGGTTGAGAAGCCACTTGGCTCTCTTGGACTGTTTTTATGATGCATTTTGTATCTCCCGGGCTCTTTGAGCATTTTGACCATGCTTAGCGCATGATGGCATTGTATAGGAAACTTTATCGTTTATATATATATATATATATATATATATATATATATATATATATATATATATATATTCTTTTCTGGATCAGATGCTTGGCATTTATGTTCTTTGATTTTCTTACGTATGTAAACTATAATGATGTATTTTTATATGCTTTTTAGAATGTATGCAATGGAGAACAAATGATACAAATGTTTACTTTCTTTTTGTATTTTGTGATGCTGATATATGAAAATGTAAACACAATGTGATTTTAAACTCTAGCTTCTTATAAGCAATTTTTCGGTACTTCATATTTGTTTTGACAAAATGTGATGATAAACTGGTATGATGAGTAGATAAACTTGCCCCACTCCTAACTCCACGCAACTAGTAAGATGCGAGGGCTCGCCACCGAGAGCTAGAAAGGGCACAAGTTATGAAATGTGTTGAAATGATAGTGATGAGAGATAGACAAAGCCTTGGTGGAACCAAATTAGGATGCTACAAGCTTACTCTACTCGAGTGACTCCATAGTTTGGGATGCAACTTGCTTTGCAGTTTATCTAGACTTAGATCCGTAGATGGCCACATGGTAGACAAAATATGGGTTTCAGGGTTTTGAACTCTTTTGGAATTTTGGACATCTGATTCATTTTTTTTTGACTCAAATTTTTCAAAAGTTCATTGTAATTTATTGCTTATGACCTTCAATGTTTATTTTTCAAGAGGACTCCCTACACCTTGCCCCATGCTACTAGTAAGAAGCATGGGCTTATCACCATGGACAAGGTATAGGTGAGTAAGGGCATTCCCATCCTTTCCCAACCCTACGTCATAAGTAAGGGACGTAAGATCATCACCGAAGGTTGGTAGGGCAAGAAAATGTGTAAAAATAAAATTTTCTGTTTGATCTATGTTTGACTTGCTTATTTGAGCAAAATATCAGTGTATTCTTATTTCCAAAGAGATATACATAGGGGATAGATGTGACATGATGAAGCTTCTAGAACAGACCATAGGCAAGGCACCTATCCTAGGAAGAAACCAAAGATGAGAAAAAGCATGCAGATCTTGGTATGGTTATCGTTAAGGCTTTGTTATATCTAGCTTTATCTGATGAAATGATTCCGATAACATGATTGATGACTGCTATGGAAGTGAAGAAGTATGATTAGAGTGTTTATGCCAATACCATCAGAAGTTTGTAATGAATTTCTTTGAGAATGAGTTCCTTGATCACAAAATTGTACGAAACAAGTGGAAAAAATGAACCTAACTACATGAAGATGTAATGTAGATATATTTATATAAATAGTGTTGGTTGCTTATGCATAGAATCGTTTAAGGTGCAGGGAATTGATAGTTTCACCAAATTCCTCGCCTTCCAGCGTACATAAAAGATATGCACCATTTCCATAGTCCTTCGTGACTCGGTATGGGCCCAACCATTTGGGCCAGAACTTCCTTCCTTCGCTGATCTTTTTATCGATCCAGCTGTCTAGCCTTAGAACCAGATCACCTTCATATATGTCTCGTTCATAGACCTTCTTGTTATACTACCAGCACATCCGGTCAGCATAGATTCTATGCCATTGTTCAACATCTAACCTAGCTTCATCTAGGATTTCTAGTTGGGAGAGACGTGCTTCTCTGTAAGCATCTTCATCCAGAATCCCTTGTAATGAGATACGAAGACTGGGTATTTCAACCTCAAGTGGGAGAACTGCTTCTGCCCCGAATACTAGTGAGAAAGGAGTCACTCCTGTTGGTGTTCTTATTGAGGTTTGGTGGGCCCACAAGGCTGGATATAACTTCAAATGCCAATCTCATTTTTTTTCTTTCACCGTTTTAAGAAGAATGGATTTTAATGTTTTGTTTATCACTTCAGCCTACCCATTGGCTTGAGGGTAATACAGGGAGGCTGTATGATGGCTTATTTTAAATTTATTGCATAATTCATGAACTTCGTCATTCTTAAAAGAAGTCCCATTATCTGAGATAATGACTTGTGGGACACCATACCTGTAAATGATTTAGTTCAAAATGAACTTGGCGATTATGGAACCCGGGTACAGTAGTAAGCGGCATAGCCTCTACCCACTTGGTAAAATACTCGGTGGCCGTGATTATGAAATTATGGCCATCTGTAGATGAGGGAGAGAATTTCCCTATCAAATCTAGGCCCCACATAGAAAAGGGCCATGGAGTAGCGATTGGTTGTAGAGCTTGTGTTGGTATGTGAATCTCGTGGGAGAATTCTTGGCACTTATGACACCTTCACACAAAATCTACTGCGTCGTGTTCTAGAGTAGGCCAGAAATAACCCATCTAGTGTATTTTACGGGTGGTGGCATGACCACCGAAGTGGCCTCCACATATTCCACTGTGGGATTGGTAGAGGATATTCTTGGATTCTTCTATGTCGACACATCTTAGAAGCATTCCATCGAATGCTTTATGATAGAGAACCTGTTCTATAATAACATATTTAGCTACGATAATGCGTATCTGTCTTCTTTGCTGCAGTGTAGTACCTTCCAGATACGTATGGTCCATGATATAATTAATAATATCAGTATACCAAGGACACTCAGAGACAGGAGGTCTGGTTTCGATGTAGTATATGCATTCATCGGGAAAGTCCATATCTACTAGATTACCTCCATCTAGTGGGTTATCAGCTAACCAATCCACAATGATTTGTCCTTTAATGGATTTCTGATTTACAAATGTTAATTCGAATTCCCCCATTAAGGTTATAAAGTGTCCAACCTTTTTAGACAAGGACCCTTGTGTGAGGAAAGTTCGTAAATGGTCTATTTTTACAATGACCCTTGTTTCTTGATTTAGCATATAATGTCTTAAGCGTTTGGTTGCAAAGATTATGGCAAGACATTCTCGTTCTGCCTGTGTATAACGTGTTTCATAGTTGAGCAACGTTTGGCTAATGAAATAGATTGCACGTTCTCTCTTGTCATCATCTTCTTGAGCTAGCATATAGGCTAGCGAGACGTTGGTAGCTCATGAATACAAGATTAACGGGTGGTCTGGCTTAGGTGGGATTAGCGTAGGTGGTGATAACAAGAAAAGCTTAACTGTGTCGAAAGATTCATTGCAGTCTTTGGTCCAATTAATACTATAATATTTCTTGAGTAGATTATTGATTGGATGAATGGAAAAGCTTAAATCTGGGATGAATCTCTAGATTGCACCAAGTTTTTTGAGAAATTACCTGATTCTAGATTCATCCGAAGGTGGGACCATTTCAAGAATAGCCTAAATTTTGGTTGGGTCAACATCGATCCCTCGTGACGATATAATGTAACCTAGGAGTTTCCCTCCTGTCACACCAAAGACACATTTTTCTAGATTTAGCGTGACTCCGTATTCTATTAGACATGAAAGAATGACGTGGAGTACTTCCGGGTGATCACAACGCCTCCTGGATTTGGCCAACAAGTCATCTACGTAGGATTCCACAATTTTATGAATAAGATCATGAAATATATACATCATAGCCCGCTGGTATGTAGCACCAGTGTTCTTGAGACTGAATGGCATAACAGCATAGCAATAGGTTCCCCAAGGAGTTATAAATGTGGTTTTAGCTTGGTCTTGTTTAGATATTCTGATTTGATTGTATCCTGAGAATCCATCCATGAGAGACAAAAGCTCAAATCCAGCTATTGCGTCAACAATGATGTCTATGGATGGTAACGGGAAGTCGTCCTTAGGACACGCCTTGTTAATGTCTCGAAAGTCTATGCAGATGCGTATTTTCCCATTCTTTTTTAGAACGGGAATGATATTAGATACCCACTGAGAGTAGTTGACTGGTTTGATGAATCCTACTTGGAGGAGTTTTATTACCTCTTCTTTCACCATGAGAGCTACCTTGGGTTTCATTGGTCTTGATTTTTGTTTAATCAGTTTTGCATCTGATTTAGTGATGAGGTTATGTACCGCAATGTGTGATGTAACCCCTGTCATTTCTTTATAATTAAATACAAAAGCCTTATGATGTTCCTTGAGGATTCAAGTGTGTATTTCTACTTCTGATGGAGTTAACGAGGATCCTAATTTCAATATCCTTGGCTCATCCTCCATTCCAATGTTAATATCAATTGTTTCTTCGATTAAAGAAGCGTTACCTTCTTCAAACTGAGGCGGGGCTGGAGGTAATTCCAGATCGTCTCCATTTTCTACTGTGTATATGCTGAGGTCTTTTCATGGGGGAAGCTCTATCATGGGATTTCCAAAGTAGGAAGATGAATGTGGGATTAAGGACAAATCTATCACGTGATGGGTGAGATGTAGCGCTGCATAGGTGTTTAAGTAATCCAAAGTGGCTCTATCATTATCAATGTGGTCTAGGATAGTAGATTTGTTCTCATCTCTGTTCGTTAAAAGAGGGTTTGACATTTTTTTCACCAATGGTTTAGTACGAAGGGATACCATGAAATGAGTATCTTCCAACTCACTATTTGGGGTGAAGCATGATGCCGAGGTTGCTATAGAATCAGTGAGAATATTTTTTTCTCATGGGATTGCTTCAATTGATATGAAGTCAAACTCCTTGCTTAAATCCAATACAACTGTTTTGTAGAGCTGTAAGTGCTCAACCCTGGTTTCATATACCTCAGAGACTTGGTTTACTACCAATTATGAGTCTCCTAACACCCTGATGTTATTAACATCAATCCTCTTAGCTAAGATGAGGCCAAGGAGGAGGGCTTCATACTCAGTGCCATTGTTCGTACATTTGAAATTTAGTTTAAAGGTGAATGGTAGGATTTTTCCCTCGAGAGAAGTAAAGATTACACCTGCCCCAGCTCCATAATAACATTGAGCTCCATCAAAATCGAGAGTCCAGTATTTAGTTGGGAATATGCATGTTGGGATATTTTTCATGTTAACATATTCTACTTCCACCATGCAGAGATCCTCTGCTGGAAGAGAACCAACACCTAGGGTATATCCCATGCCTACATAATCAAATGGTAGGAACATCGATAGATCTTGTTCTAATAATTTAACAATTTTTGCAGTAGTTCCTAATAATACTATTTCTACAATGTTAGCCTCATCCTTGAGGGCTGGGATAGTCTTGATTAGGCTCATAGTCTCAAGATCTATTGTAGGTACCAACTTTTCTTCCAGTTTTGCATCCGTGGGTTTATTAAGTTGGTTTGTTGGGAGTTCAAACTCTGAGTGAATGCCTGGTATTTTCTTTAAGTCAGCTAGGTGTATATCGAATGGCTTTGGATCGCCTTTGGATACAGAAACTTTTCTTAAATGCAAGAATCTTACTTCTTGAAATAATGTAGAGGGGATTGCCTTTATACGGTGTATCCATGGTTGGCCAAGGATCATATTATAGTTGGTTTCCCGATCTATAATATAAAACTCAGTTAGGATTGTTTTGGGTCCTAAGGTGACCGGTAGTATTATAGTTCCAATCAACGTGGCTTTAAGGCTATCATAACCTCTTAATGTATTTCGAGTCGTGGAACAATTTGTTTCTCCATACCCTAGCTTTTGAAGGAAAGAGAAGGGGACTATGTTAACTGCTGCCCCATCGTCAACCATCGCGTGTTTCACATAATTGTTATAAACCCATACTTGCAAATGTAAGGCCAGATCACCTCTGCATGTAATCTTAGCATCTATTGGCATTTTGTTTATTTCGAATATAAACTCGATATCCCTATCCGACTGCCCCGGAGGGTGGATATCAAAGTCTATATGGTTTACTTGTGTTTCGGGAGGTGGAGTGATGTTAATTAAATGACCTAAACCTAATGCCTCTAAAAGAGCAGCCCTGTGGGAAGGAGAGTTCTTTAGTAATTCCAAAAAAGAAATGTGTGAGAAGGTTTTTGTTAGATCACTAATTAAATCATAGGTACCTACGGGTTTTACTAATATTTGTTGGTTGTTATTTGTCTCTAGCAGGTAACTTAGACTTGGCTAAGAGGAATACTCTCGTGTCCTTGTTACAACTTCTACGGGTAGTTCAGCATCTAATTCCAATAAACTGACTATCTTGGGTCATGTGACTGACTTCCTAATTATGGTGCAACTGAATGGATTTAGTGAAGTCGAGGCTTCATGATCATTATTTCCTGTTATTATGCCCTTATTTGTCCCATTTGGATTCAAACTGTTGTTATTGTGAGTTGTGGGAGTGGATCATTAAAGATTTTGAGGGATGCATTTTGAGGGGAAACTACCCCTGTAAAAGTATTTGGTGCTGGTGACGCAGGATCTGCCAACAACATATCTATGAAAAGTTGTCTTTGTTCCTCTAGAAAACATTGCATGAATTTATTGTAGTCACGTCATGTTCTAGTGTCATGACCTAGAATTTTTTGGAAACCATAATTTGAGTTAGTATTGTAATTCCTAGGTTGTTGGCTTGGTGTATATTGTGGCCCAAAATTTTTATCAAACCGTTTCCTATTAGGATTAAAGTTTTGCATTTGTTGTTTTTGGTTTTGGTTTTGGTATTGATATCTAGTTGATTTTTGGCTTGGACCCTTTGAGAGATTTTTTTCATCTTCGTTGTTGTTGTGGATGATTAAAATCCACTGGATTGATTGTTGGGTAAAGTTGTTGTTTCGTTGGTTGTTCATTAGTGGTGGAGTATTCACAACATTTACCTTTTTAGCCTAATCAGTTACTCCATCTGTTGTCACTCTATGATTTTTATTAAGGACTTTAGGTCCTTGATTGACATTTGTGGTAGTAGGGTAAGTCATAGTATTCCAGTTGGAGATGATTAACCTCCCGTTTGCTCCATACATCTTCTGACCACTATTTATTGCCGCTTGATCTATTCAGAGAGCACTCTCAAGTAATTCATTGTAAGTCTTTAGTGGGAACTTATGGAATTCTTCCTTCACTTCTCTACTGAGAGAATGAAGGAACAAATCATATAGCTCCATTTGGTCCATGTTTGGAGCACTGGCCGAAGAATAAAGAACTGTACGCCATCTCTGGATAAAATGAGTGACATATTCATTATGTTCTTGCTTAATGTGCAAGAATTCCCTGATTCCTATTCTCAATAGTTTGTTCATATCAAATGCCTTGATGAAATCAGAAACAAGTTGTTTAAACGAATGGATGGAGGCTTCAGGTATTTTGTAATACCAATCGAGGGTGATGCCTTCTAACATTTTGGGAAATATTTTGGCAACAACCCCATCCCAAGGGAGCAGTTCTCGAATGGCTGTGGCATAGGCCTTGATATGTGCATTTGGATCTCCCTCCCCTTTGTATTTGGGAAAATTGGGAAGAGGTCTTGGAAGCATGACGCTTCGTATGGTGAATTCTAAGGGATCTTTCAAATACTCTGAATAAGTCCCTATTGCGTAGGTTTTGACCATTGATGGTACCTGCTGAGGAGGCAGTAGTGAAAAGGGTTGTTGATATGGCATAGCATATGCATTGGTAGGGGCATAAGGAAACCCCTGTGGTTGAGAAAACATGTCAGGAGAGGAGAACATATCTCCCTATGGTGATTTGGAGTACATGTTTAAGTATGAAGGGGGATTGTCTAGGAATGGATTATTTTGTACTAGACCAGGAGGTATCGAAATGGTGTTAGAAATGGCGGTTCTAGTTGGCATTTATTGTGAATACTGAGGAGGCATGCCCAACATGCCCATTCCTGTGAGGAGATCTACTTAGCTAGGATGGTGTGGAGGATTGGAACTTCCTACCTGCATGAATTGGGAATTTTGATTTTCTTGAGCAAGTTCTAACCCCCTAAATTTTTCTACTAAAGTTGAAATGACTTCATTTGGTGAAGTCACGGTATTTTGCGTTAGTTGTGTTTATTGTATATCCTGATGTTGTATGTGATATCTTGCTATGAACTAATCATTGCCATACTAAGTTTCCCCGAGGGCATTTCCTATATGTAGTGGCATGGAGGTATTTTCTTAAAACGAGATCTCAGGTTTTGTTTGTAAACTTCCTATAGGTGAGTACATACTCTGAGAGCGTTGTTCATTCCTGGCATAACGCACTGAATGCTCATCATCTAAAACCAGGTATGGATTTGATTGTCTACTAATTTATGGTCTAAGCAGCACCTGAGGAGACGAACCAGATTCTCCTGTGAATGTCATATTGTTTGAGCCTGAAGGCTTTGTTTGTTGTCTTTGAGCGAGTTGATCCAACTCCTCTGTTTGGAAAGATGAACTATATCTAGTCCTTGGAGGTGGAGTTTGTGTTGATAATTGGTTATTTGAATAGTTATCATCCCATACTGAGAGCGAGGGCAATGAATGTCTATTCAGTTGAGCGTAGTATGCCTCGAGACCTAGGAGAGGTCTGCCATATGCATCAAATCCTGACATATTCGGGGGGTATATGAATACCCGCAGTAGAATAATGGGAAAGGGTAATAGTGAAAGGTGGAAGAAATAGGTAAAAGTGAAACAAAGCACCAATTTTGGTGGTGAAGCTGATGTGAAGGTTTAATGTTATTTCAGTTGTCAGGTTCACCAATTTTGTACAATGAAAAAGTGACAAGCGAGCATGGGAATCTACAAGTAACTCTTCCTCACACCCGACCTCCCGAAGTCATGCCGAGTCAGCCGGTGGGGATGGATTATGCGTAGGGTAAACTAATTAGGGAATCTTATATCTTTGACACGCACTAATGGAATCTGTGAATCTAAGGCAAAGAAAGCCCTCCTAACCTAAACTGACATGATAGATTGATCGGAAAGGATGAATGCTCGAAGGCTCCAATTAATATCGAGCTCTGGCGTGATCCGATCTATAGGTTGTGGGATACGTGGAAAATGACCCGGGATGGTTTTGTGTATGTCTCAAGATAGGGTCATATGATGGATGATGGATATATAGCGGATTCTATGGTCGATTCTCTAGTCTATTCCAGAAATATTTAGCTTTGTTAGATTCTACGTCTAACAAGGATAGCTGTGTGATGATGGTAGGTGGAAGTGGAGTAGATATGAATACTAATGTGTGTAAGCCAGCATCTATGTCTGATTCACATGTGGATTCATTGGGTTGTGGGATTTGTGGGTCACAACCGTAGATTCGTGGTTGCTATGGACCTGCTATGGTCATGTGCGGAATTAGTCCCTAATCCCTAGTATCTAATAGTCGTATGCCTTTTTAGCCTCTATATTCAAAATTAACAGTTGTGCAATCTTTTCTGAGTATCTTATAGGCGTTCTTGTAACCTGAATCCTTAAGCTAGTATCTATGTCTGTGAGAGTGTCTCCTGCGTCTGGCTGTGGGACCAAAGGATCACAACCAAACATTTTGCTCTCTTTCAAGCCCTCCTACAGTCATGCGGATATTTATCTAGGGTAATCTGTAGTTTGGCTGATTTGACCAAAACGTGTACGCTTGGTCATCTTCTATGTTTAACTTGCTTAACTGTGAGCTGATCTGTTGCAAGTCTGTTGTTGTTCGGAAGACTTGGATCCTAAGATTCTGATCTATATCAGATATTGCTGTAATAAGATTGGGTTGAGGCATGATTGGATGGAATACGTATTCTCTGGGCTCTCTAGGTCCCGTGATTGTCATACAAGAGAAAACGATATAAAGCTAACTATGACAGAATAAACTAAACATGCAAGATATATTTATGTATATTTCTAAGTCTGATGCTTATTGCTAAACTACTAAACAAATTTTAAAGAGAAACTTATCTAATATATCTAAAATTGACAACTAAACTAATAACGCAATTAAAACAAACAAAGTGACCGAGTATAGCTTCTTGTCTGTGCAATTTATAGATCTATTCTAAATAACCTGATAACTGATCTACTCTATTTGAAAGACTCTCGATCCTACCTCAGAAGTGAGGAGTGAATCATAGTTTCTCAGAAACTATCAATCCCCACAGCTTCCCTGGCAATATCAAAAGTAAAATTTAACTGAAATGAAATGATTAGCTACTCTATTTGATATGCTTTTAACTAGAACTTTGAAAGCTAAAAGCTAGATTCCACAGAACAGTGGCGAATCTGATGGTGTGTGATCTTGTCCCTTCAGTGTGATCTCCTCGTTCCTTCATGCTCACATGGATCCATAAAATCATGTAATGCTAGCATCAACAAAATTAGATATTGGAACAAAGGAATCTTAGGATGCAGACTGAATACAATGTGAGTAGGAGAGGGATAGCACAAGAGTACAGAGCTTGGCTTATGCAATTCCTAGCAGGATTTATTGCGAGTCATGCAACATAAAATGCCCAGCACATGAAACTATCTTGTTTGATGAACAAAACCTACAAATTTAATGGCTTCCTATTGAAATAAAACTATCCTATTCCAATTGATTTGGATGAAATGACAATAGCACTTTGCACAAGGAGAATATGTGGCTTTCTGATAGCTAAACAATACTAACTATGCATCTAACAAATGAAACTATGAATCCTAAACAAAATGAAAGGCTAAACTATTGAAATGAGAAATTCAGAGGAAAATTTGAGGGGCCATTTTCTTGAGCACAAGCCAGCTATTTATAGAATCCCATTTACCCAAAGGTGAAAACCAATTTGATCTCTTAAACCATAAACAATGCCAAAACACTATTCGAGGGAACCAGAATCATAAATACAAGCAAAGGTGGTGAAAAAAAAGTTGGTAAACGTTGAATTTTTACGTGAGTCACATTAAAAGAGCATTCTGGAAAATGTGTGAAGGACTGCCGCCCTGAGCAGGGTGGCAGTTACAGGACCACCGCCCTTCTTGGGTGGTGGTCATGAGACCGCCGCCCAAACAGGGCAGCAATTTCGTAACTGAAGAAGAAAACACAAAGGAAAAGAGGGGAAAAGAGAACAAAAAATCACGTAGGGATTAAGCGGGACATGCGGGATGTTAACACATACTTGGAGAGCTTTTCTGGGTCTCGAACACCTTGCGAGGAGACCTGTATCATCATTGGGGCATGTGTTACATTATTCCGGTGGTGCAATACCCTACAATTTTGGGTACGTACAGTCATCCAAAAAAAAATGAAAAAAGAGAGATTTTTTGTGTGTTGCTTTTGATTCCTAAGATCACCAAAAAAGGTGAAGGAAGGAAAGAGCATACACAACACAAAAAATCAAACTACAATAAGAAATGGAAAACGATTTAAGTGATTTACAAAAAAGAAACTCGGTTTTAGCCAACTTTGAAAAGTTAATTCATTTTAAAGCTTAAATTGAAGTGTTTTTGGAAGCAAAATAGAAGGTTTTTGAAACGTTTTTGATTCCCAAGATCACCCAGAAGGTGCAAGGGAAGAGCATACACGTTTCAAAGGACCCCTACAAATGGAAAATGTGAACACTCAACTAATTTATCACAAAAATATGACATAAAAGAAACCTGTAAATCACTGTTAGAACCCTGTAAAAAAAGTTAGAAAACTACAAAAATCTGAAAATCTATTTTTAGCAGTTTTTCAGCAATTTTTAGTATTTTACATTTTCAGAGGTCTTTGGGGAATTTTTTGGAGTATTACAATAGAAATAAATATACTTAAGGTATATTACATTTGGAACTTCCCTCGCAAAGTTCACTTCATTCACTTTCCGATGCCTATTCAGGTTCTGAAAATAGGTCAACAAGTGAGGAGATATGACCCAAACTAGGAGCACTAAAAATAATAGGAATACATTCGGATCAAATAAAGACACCTGCTCATCTAGAATGATGTATGAACTTCCCAACCGATGGATACATGCCCCAAATGATGAGTACAAGTGGAAACAAAACATGACAGTGAGTTTCAACACCTGCACGTCCAGACAAGCATGTGCACGTGGGTTTCGACGGATACTCACCCAAATAAACAAGTACACGGGAAAGATAAAAACGCAAAGTCAACAAAGTGACATAGGACACCTGCGTGTCCAGACAGACATGTATGCATGTACTTAGATGTATACGCTCGAGTTTCAATGGATACATGCCCCTTTGTAAATTGGTTTGACAGGAAAGGTACAACCAAATGGGTGCACCACTAATTCGACATGTGCACACCTATTTCGACGTATATGCGCTGATCCAGGACACCTGCGTGTACCCCTACAAAAGCTCAAAAAATCACAGTAATGAAAAATTTAAAAGAGAAAACAAGTTAGTTTTTAACAACGAAAGCCTATTTCTAGCTTAAACCCATTAAATAATTTAGCAAAAGGAAGAAAAAAATCTTTTAAAATGTGAAATTTGTTAAAATACAAGCTTTTTAAACCTAGAAGCATAAAAATGGTTAGACCTAAGTGTCCCACCAGGTGTGCCAAATGTGTTCATGTATAAGTTGAAAAGCTATGGAAATGAGGTTAGAAAACCTCAAAGCTTAACTAACTCATCTATGGACCATAAGATAAGAGATAAACAAGGGAAACTAACATGCAAGCATTATAACTTTGACAAAAACATCAAAAACTAACATGCATATTACTCTCTACTCTTTAAATCACTAATAAAAATTGAACCTAATAAGATCAACTTATAAATCAAAGGGGTGATTATTTATTTATGGTTCTCAAGCTTTCAAGAATGGAGTCTCACCATTAATGGCTACAAGGCCATATGGTTCTCTCTATTTACTCAAAACTTGGTTTAATGGATGCAAAGGGAGGTTATTAGCTCAAGATCAATGGAGGGAGTAACTTTAAGATCAAATTTCTTATTAGCTTAAAGCTAATACAAATGAGATCTCAAAGATTTTTTAGTATTGAGTTGTGAGTTAAGTTTTAAGGTTGAATTGGTAGGCTTAGCCTTGTATTTATAGTTTTTGGTTTGGAAGAGTTTGGAATTTGGATGCATGTGGGACTAAAGGTAAGCCAAAAACCACTTTTAGATTAAATTAGGATAAACATGCTTTAGGCTTAGTTAAGCTAGGTTTACGCTTGTTATGCATGATTAACGAGTGATTAGAGACTTTTTGAGAATTGGGAGGAGTCTGATTAACCATTTGTCATTGATAGATAGCATATTAAACTAATAGAAGTGATCTAGAGAGAACTAGGGAGGTTCTGAATGGTCGAAAGGAGAAATGTCTAGCTAATAAGAAAGATATTAACCTAATTAGATGATTATAGGAGGAATACAACCGAAAGAGTGTCATGAATGGGAATCCAAGAATGGAGTGAAGAATTGGGAATTAACGAAGTTTCATTAATCAATTGAATTGGAGGAAATGCTAAGTGTTAGCATATTTTAGGTGTCTACATTTTCCCCTCTTTGGGGTGGCTTAAGTGATGTCACTTTAAAGAAAGTAGACAAGCAAAAAAAAGTAGAAAATTTTGAAGGGACAAAAGAAAAATGAGTAGAATGAAGGATGCCCCCTCGATTGTCGAAGGGGTGATGGAAGAAATCGATCGACGATTGAAAAGATAATAGAAATAGAAAAAATGAAAGAATAGTGTGAAGAAGAAGAAAAGGGATATAAAAGAAAAGGAGAATGAGGAAGGGGGAATGAGCCAACATCCATCCACTTCCTTTTAAACAACTTTATTTTTCATCATATTGCTAATGATCTTCATCATCGGTCCTTATTAAAAATGAATGAACAAAAGTGTAGTATGACATGAAAAACCATATACGAACAAATTTCCAATGCTAAAATCACTAACTCCATGCAACATACATAATGTAATGCAATATGAGAAAGTAAACAATCGAACCTAACAGAGAATTTTTTTTTTAATGTTTTTGTTATCAAGCTTCAATTCCAACCTATTTGGATTAATGAAAAGGGTTAATGATGGTGCCCTACGAAAATTGTACATGTAAGGGGAATAACAGAGGACACTTTGGTCTGATGAAAAAATAATATGCACTTCAAAATAGTACCAGGCAACTCGTTGTTCCCCAGAGTATAAACGAAGTAAGAAGCTTAGCTTTTGTTGATGGAGGTAGATCAAGATGATCCGCGAGTTGTGCACATAAACAGGTGAGAACCAAAGAGCGAAGTTTTTTAGGACGATTTATATTGTTTTTGATGTTTCTTGAAACATATTTGAATGTTTTTGTGATTTTTCTAACATATTTGAATTTTTTTGATGATTTTGAAAGTTTTATGAAACTATGTACAGGAAGATGAGGAAATATGGATGCCACAATTATAGATGGGATGTACAAGGGCAGACTGCCATGCATATGTGCAAGAAAGCGAATATGCAAAATTGCCTCAACGATTAAGTGGGAGTATTCAAAGGAAAACTCTTAACGCACAGAGGGTGGATCAAGGCCAATATGGATAGGTTGAAACCTGATGATGAACACAAACTAATGGAGTGTTGGGAAGGATCAAGGATGCCCTAGTGTACATTGGCCAAGAAACACATGACAAAAAGCACGTAGAATAATGTTTTTGTCGAAAGGGATAAAATTTATCTGAAAATATGGAAAAAAGACAATCTTATACACATGGATGTTGTAAACGAAGAAGAAGAATGATGTGAATGATATGAATATAGCTTATAAGCATTGCAATGAAAAAGTGATTAGCCAAAGGCACGAATTGTGAGACAATACATGCACTAAAGCAAGAGTTCGAACAAGGTCCAAAAAAATAAACTTGGTAACATACTAATCCTGTTCGCTCATAGAGATCTAGTGTGTGTACGTGGAAATGAATTACCTCTTGAAGGAAAGAGTTAATACATAGTAAGTGAAGATACTAGCCAATGTGTAGGAATGATTTATTTTGAAAAGCATTTTTTTGAATGGATAGTGGAGCTTAATTACTTCACAATAAACTTGATTTTACATGTTACTAGTTTTGATAGTGACTGACATCGGTCAGGGTATAACCGACATCGATCAGGGTATGATCAGCATTGGTCAAGAAGGGACCGGCATCGATCACCAGTGTGACAGTGATTTGTTCTTTAAACAAGAATTAGAATAAATATCTTTCTTTAAAGATGATTTATTGATTGTAAAATCATAGTTAGTTGCCTAAAATAGATATATATGCATGTATGCATTTTATGGGGGTATGCGAGAAGAAAATAGCAATTGTTTGCATGTTAGTTTTTTTCGTGAGCAAGAAAGAGTAGTTGAGTGAGGGAAAAACATTGAGCATCTTGTGAGGTGTTGGAAGACAATAGATCTTCATTGTATTTCCTTTGTAAAACATTGAATAATAATATTGTCCATTTCTTGGACGTAGCCCACATTTGGTGAACCATGTTAAATATGGTGTTATCTTTCTCTTATTTTATTTAATCTTTTGGTTATTTTTGAATTCATTGCTTGTATGATTTATCTGATTATAGACCTGTGCAACACTGTTATATGGTTTAACCCCAACAACTGGTATCAGAGATTTGTTTGGAGGTTTTGTGTGCTGACAGGATTTACTCATAGAGGGTTTTCTGATTGAGTGGGAGCAGAGCTATGGTAGAAGATAGTATATACCGAGTAAAGAAATTTGACGGTCATAATTATCAACTATGGAAGATGCAGGTGGAGGATTATTTGTATAAGAAATATCTATACTTACCGTTGGATGAGCATGGACAACCAAAGACGATAGCTGATGAAGAATGGAAGGCTCTTGATAGAAAGGCTCTGAGATCTATAAGATTGAGCCTGACAACATCGGTGGCTTCGAATTTTATAGATGCAAAAACCATGGTAGAGTTGATGAAATCTTTAACAAGTTTTTATGGAACTCCTAGTGCTTCAAATAAGGTTTATTTGATGAAAAATTTGTTTAATTCTAAGATGCAAGAATGTGGATTTGTATCTAATCATTTGAATGATTTCCAATCTATTGTAAATCAATTAAAATCGGTAGAAATTCTGTTTGATGATGAAGTGAAAGCAATTTTATTCTTATGCTCTTTGCCAAATAGTTGGGATAACTTGGTAATGAATGTTAGTAATACAACGACTGCTTCTAAAGGTTTGAAATTTGATGATGTGGTTAGTGTAATCCTTAATTAGGAAATACATAGGAAAAGCAAAAGTGAAGCATCATCTATAAACACTTTAAATGTAAAAGTAAAGGAATATCTTTGGAGAGATCATCAAAAAGCAGGAAGAAAGGGAGATCAAAGTCAAGACAAGGCAAATCTATATCCAGGTAAAGAGATTTACTTTGCTAGAATTTTGAAAAGAGAGGACACGTAAAAAATGAGTGTTGGTCCAAGGAAATACACTAGACAAAGGTAAATAAAAAGGTAAAGAGGAAAACGTTGCAAGTGAGGTAAAACAAGATTCCATTATCCTCTCTTTGGATGATAAATTAGAATATTGGGTTTTAGATTCTAGAGCTTCTTTCCATGCTACCCCTAATAAGGGTTATTTCAAAAATTATGTTCCGAGTGATATTGGACAAGTTTATTTAGGAGATGATGAGCCATGAAATATTACTGGTAAATGTTATGTTTATCTAAAGTTACAAAATGGAAATCCATGGGTATTGAAAGATGTAAGGCATGTGTCAAGCCTCAAGAGAAATCTAATATATGTAGGGCAACTTGGTAAATCTGGATGCGTGGTTACATTCACAGCTAATTCTTGGAAGGTTACCAATGGATATCTTGTTGTGGAAAGAGATAAGAAGGTAGGAACTTTATATCTATCTAACTGTGTTACTGATTCCTTTTCTATGCTATCTAGTACAAATTCAGATGCAACCATGTGGCATAATCAACTAGACCATATGAGTGAAAAAAAAATGTAAATCTTAAAGGCTAAGGGTAAGGTATCAGATTTAAAACAATTAGATCTTGAATTTTGTGAGAATTGCATATTTGGAAAGTAAAAGAGGGTGAGATTTCTCAAGGTTAGGTCAACAAAGAAGGACAGGAAATTGGAGCTTGTACACTTAGATGTGTGGGGACCAACTCGGGTTGCTTCTATTGGAGGATCCCAATATTATGTGACTTTCATTGATGATGCCATAAGGAAGGTATGGATCTATTGTATTAAACTTAAATTTGATGTTTTTAAATCTTTTAAAAGGTGGAAAGCCCTTGTAGAAAATGAAACAAAATTAAAATTAAAGTGCCTTCGATCCAACAATGGTGGTGAGTATTGCAGCAAGACATTTAATGATTATTCTTTGGGGAATGAAATACAAAGAGAAAGAACAGTTCCTAGAACTCTACATGAGAATGGAGTTGCAGAAAGAATGAACATAACAATCATGGAACGTTCTAGAAGCATGAGGATATATGCCGACTTGCCTTTGAAGTTCTGGGAAGAAGCAGTAGATATAATAATGTACTTGATTAACCCTGGGCCTTCAACAACACTGGATGGTGGAATATTAGAAGAAGCATGGTCTGGAAAAGAGGTAGATTTTTATTTTCTCAGAGTTTTTTGCTGAGAAGATTTTGTGCATGTTGATAGAGAAAATAGGAGGAAGTTGGATGTTAAATCTAAGAGATGTACTTTCATTAGTTATGGCTCTAGTGATTTCAGATATCGATTTTGGGATTTAGAATATTCTAAGATTGTTAGGAGTTGTGACATTGATTGGAATAAAAAAAATGTACAGGGATCAGGTTTTTCTGCCTAAACATGAACAAGTTGAGGATATTTTGAAGGAAAAATAGTTTTTAGACCTAAAACAGACATCACAGACACTAATGTCAGTTCTACAGAAACTGATGTCAGTTAGGCTAACCAAGATCAACAGACATGATCAGGTTCAAAGAAGAAAACTACATGAACTGGCGTTGGTACTCCTAGAAATGATGTTGGTAAGGAAAATGTAGTCGATTGACAGATAGAGGAACCGTGGTCGGTTACAAAACCACGGTCGGTTACAGGTGACTGGTGTTGGTCACTGACATAGATTGACATGAATGTGCAGCAGGCATAGAATGAGCCCTAGACACCCCAAATCTCAGTAAGAAGGTCACAAAGGGTAAGTAGACATCCATAGAGATTTTCACCTTCCTTTTCTTATTTACTAATGTTTGATAGTGGTGAACCAGAAATATTTGAAGAAGTAATGCAGGTAGATACTGACAAGTAGTGGGAGCATGACATGGATGAGGAGACAGACTCCTTGGGAATAAATCAAAGATTGGATTTGGTCAAGTTGCCAGTAGGTAAGAAAAATCTACAGAACAAATAGGTTTACAGAATCAATAAAGAAGAGGATGGACTGAAAAGGTACAAGGCGAGGCTTGTGTTAAAGGGATTTGCACAGAAAGCAGGTATTGAATTTGATGAGAGTTTTTCTCCTATAGTTAAGATGACTTATATTCGTACTGTTCTAAGTTTGGTTGTAACATGAGATTTGCATTTATAACAACTTGATGTTAAGACGAATTTTCTTCATGGTGATTTGGAGTAAGAATTTTATATGCAACAACTGCTTGGCTATGAAGTCAAGGGTAAGGAGAAACTTGTGTGCAGATTAAAAAAGAGCCTATATGGGCTCAAACAAGCTCTACGACAATGATATTTGAGATTTGATAGTTTTATGCATGAACATGGTTATATATGAGATGTGAATATGACCATTGTGTTTATTTTAAGAAGCTTGAAAATGGGAGGTATGTTATTTTGTTACTATATGTGGATGATATGTTGATTGCAGGATCTAGTATATATGACATTGGTAAACTTAAAGAAAGGTTAGCTCACTGAAGGATTTGGGAGCTGTAAAGAAAATCCTTGGCATGTAAATTCACCGAGACAGGAAAAAAAAGAAGTTGTATTTGTCTCAAAAGGCTTATATCAATAAGGTGTTGGAAAGGTTTAACATGCAAAATTCAAAACATGTTAGTACACCTATGGATGGACACTTCAAATTGAGAAAAGATCAGTGACCTTCATCACACGAGGAGATTGAGTAGATGACACGCGTTCCCTATGCTTCAGCAGTAGGAAGTCTTATGTATGCCGTGATTTGTACTAGACCCAGACATTGCATAGGCAGTGGGAGTTGTGAGAAGGTTTATGGCTAATCCAGGTAAAGAACATTGGAAAGTAGTCCAATGGATTCTCAGGTATTTGAGAGGGACATCCGGCATGGCGTTGTACTACGGAGGGTCAGATACTTCTTTACACGGCTATGTTGATTCAAATATGGCTGGAGATTTAGATGGCATGAGGAGCACCACTAGATATGTTTTCACAGTAGGTGGAATGACAGTTAGCTAGATTTCAAGATTGCAAAAGGTTGTGGCTTTGTCTACTACAGAGGCAAAGTATGTTGCAGCTACAGAAGCTAGCAAGGAGATGATATGGATGAGCAGGTTCATAAAAGATTTGGGTAAGGGGCAAAAGGATTACAAATTATACAGTGATAGTCAGAGCACGATCCATCTGGCAAATAACTCAACGTTTCATTCAAGAACGAAACATATTCAATTGAGGTATCACTTTATACAACAGGTGTTGGAGGATGGACAATTGAAGTTAGAGAAAATCCATACGGAGGAGAACCCCTTGTATATGCTAACGAAGCCATTGGTAAGGGAGAAGTTGGAGCTCCACTCCACTTCTGTTGGTCTTCTTGTCTGAGGCTTAAAGAGGAAGAAACATGCCAAGGAAAAGGAACCAAGGATGGTGATGCACAATACCGTGCAACAATTGATCTCTAATTGGGAGATTGTTAAGTGTGGAGCTTAATTGCTTCCCAAGAAACTTGCTTTTACATGTTACTGGTTTTGAAAGTGATCGACATCGGTCAGACAGGGACCGACATCGGTCACCTGTGCGATGGTGCTTTGTTATTTAAACGAGAATTAGAATAAATCTCTTGCTTTAAAGATGATTTATTGATTGTAAAAGCATAGTTAGTTGCCCATAATAGATATATATGCATGTATGCATTGTATGGGGGTATGTGACAAGAAAATAACAATTGTTTGCATGTTAGTTTTCTTGGTGAGCAAGAAAGAGTAGCTGAGTGAAGGAAAAACATTGAACATCATGTGAGGTGTTGGAAGACAACATATCTTTATTGTATTTCCTCTGTAAAGCACTGAATAATAATATTGGCCATTTCTTGGTGGACGTAGTCCACACTGGGTGAAGCATGTTAATTTTGGTGTTATCTTTCTCTTATTTTATTTTATCTTCTGGTTATTTCCGCATTCATTGCTTGTATGCTTTATCTGATTATAGATCTGTGCAACACTGTGTAATAGAGGCAGAGTATGTTGTAGCTACAGAAGCTAGCAAGGAGATGATATGGAAGAGAAGGTTCATGGAAAAGGAGATGATATGGATGAGAAGGTTCATGGAAGAGTTGGGTAAGGAGCAAGAGGATTGCATATTATACAGTGATAGTTAGAGTGTGAGTGACTTGTGGCAATCTCCTCTTCCACTTGTGATTTGTAATTGACTATTCAAAATACCCCTTCATGCATTGATGTGGCACCCCAAGGATACCAAGTGTGCTAGTGCACAACCCAAAAAACCTTCTATAAAATCATCGCTTGTTGTCAAGCAAATGGTTGGAGATCATTTTGTGTATTCTTGTATTGTTGAGATGCCACATTCTTGTTGGAAATTGTATAGCTAAGCTCTGTTCACTTGTGTTATCTCTCTTCCACCTGCACTACTACCAGACTACTATCAAGCTACCATTGCTCTGACACCTTCTCACTGTTGCTTCTACTACATTCCCAAACCCTTGGACTCACATGAACAAAAGATATTGAAAAGAAAAATTGAGGGGAAAAAGCATAACACAACTGGATTTTCCAATGTTATATATTTCTAGGTTGGGATTGATTTTAGTTTTCTTCATTTCTTCATATTATTGTTTTTGAATCGTACACACATATATATCAAATAGAGTAGAAAAAGATAGTTTCTTCATTGCAAATAGGTTAATCAATTTCAAATAAGCTTTACATCTTCCATATGAGTTTCTGTTGATGGATTCTTCCTTCCCTATCCCTATGTGTTTGGAGGGTAGTATATCTGGAGGAATATTTCTTTATCAACATAGAGATAATATATTTGTCATATATTGCGATTTCCCTTAAATTCTCATAGATTCTATCAAGGAAGTTACATGGGAAGAAAAGCTCCTGAAGCTTTCAATCTTCCTTGTATCTAATATAGGAGAGAATTTAACAAATCCACAATTACTTATTGGATAGAGGCTTTGTTAATTAAATTAGATTAGATACAATGTTGCATAGACAAATAACTACATCTTGTTATTTGCCTATTTATATTTATTAATTAGATTAGAAGATTTCATTTCTTCATTTCTTTTAAATTCCAGAAAATAAGAAAAAAACATTTATTTCATTAGAGTAGTTGCTTTCTATTGTTTTACCTCATTTATATCTCAAAAATACCAAAAACATAGAATGTTTTTTATCCAATTAGATAAGTTGTTATTTTCTTAATTAAATTAGATAATTGCAATCCATGACCATAAACGAACCAAAATAAGAGAAAACATACGTTAGTGATCCATTGGTCCCACAACTGAATGGGCCTGAATTAAATACAAATATAGATACGGGAATCCATCATTTTATCCTCAGAACACCTACACGATACACTGAGAAGATTGAACAATTAAACATTTTGAATATCATAGAAGATAAAGCCTATGAATACTAGACCACCCCTGGCAATAGAGTTTAAATGTACATGACCATAAAAGGACCACAACTGCCAAGAGTTTACTGTTGTGATCTGTAGAATCCCCAACCATAAGAGCCTAAAGAATAGTTGGACCTCGACACAAAAATACGCTCATTAGTTTTTAGATCATCACCACTTCCACCAGAAATCATTCAAAAACTATGCATTTTGAATGAGGAAGCCCATCAAGCCCTCACATTTTAGACCACTCTAGCTAATCAAACATAGAGCTATCAGGACCCACACCTCCCTCGCATATTCCATGACCTTGTCTAGAAATCATTACGAGGAACCTATTGGTTTTCCACGCATTTAACAACCACTAGAAAGGATCTCTACAGAACTTGATATTGACTACATTCTCTGTGTAGCTATTCTTTCAGATCCATCTATCAGACCCATTCAAGTTAGAGAGGCCTTCCTTTCCCTTAACGAGTAGATCAAGTTTTTACGCATCAAGGAAATTGTTATTCCTTGACAACTTGCCCATCCCATTCACACACACTTTCATGCACATATCACATTTCGCTATCCATATCCATCCACACATCTAAATTGGCTCCCTCGGCATGACCTCAGGGATTCAATTGTGGTTGAAGGTTGCGTGTCAATTTTCATCCATACAGTACCCATCATGATTCTCCACTCACACTCAAACAGTCTTGGTTTGACCTTATTGGTAGTATAATAGATGCTCATCAATATTTTCTCACATTTTCTATGCATTTTGATAGTGTGTCTATCCATAATGATTCCTCTCCAGCTTATGCTCCAAATATCTCTCACTGATATGCTCATGGTTTTCCACCAATTTCCTTCACTGATGAAGAATTGCAATGAATGTGTACACACTCCGTGGTAATGGGTCCCTGTATGACCCTCCTCACTCTATAGCTTATCAAGTTTTTGATGCAGCTCTAGTAGGTTTTAATCATGACAAAAATGATCTCCTTGATAGCAGCACATAGTGATTTTATCTCTCATTACACATGGGGGGCATAACATCCAACACATCCCCCCTTCTCATACTAAGAGTAAACACATCTATCATACTTACATCATCATACATCAATCTCCTCCCATAGACATACTCATTCCATATTTTAGTGTCGTCACTACCCGATGAAACACTCTTGTGCTTTGGTTCACACTTGACTATTGAAGGCTTACTACACATGATCCGTACACACTAAATTATAGGAACTACACAACACATCATTTCCATTTTTGCATATCTATACATCATATATCATACATCATACTAGTCTTCATCATACTCACCTCGCATTGTATCCTACATACTATACGCTCTTAAGGAAACTATACATCATACACTACATGTTTTACACATCACATGGTCATTTATCATCTTCATTACACATACTACATCATCTTCTATGCGCTGTACTCACTACCCTATGAATCACTTTAGTTCCTTGGTCCATATTCAACTACCAATGGTTTACACATTAAATGGACCTTACATTCATCACACATTCATCATGTGAAATTTCTAGGATAGTGACACACACTATAGGCTAAATCGTCACTTAATCTATCATATTATAATGGTATATGCTTAAGGATACATCACCACTCCCTACTATTCATCTTGTAGTGATACACAATTTACGGATAAATCATCACTCATACATTCATTTTGGCATGATTTATGCTTAGGCTATAAGGTTCATGCACATCTCTTCTATATGTCGCATATCATCATCACTATGCACACATACTCATCAAAACGTGTTAGAAACAACATACAGTATTTGACCATTTCCTAATGATACACTCTCATTTATGGTTCTTTATGAATACTAAGGGAGAAAAAAAAATGAACATCACTGCATAAATTTCCTTTCACTCAGGGGGCACACGGCTCCTACCATCCATCTTGCATTGCATTCCATCCATCCACAACATGTTGCATATTATGGTTCCTTCTAATCTTGCTTACTTATGCTTGTTCATGGTCACTTTATTACACATGCTAGTTAGATTACTTGTATGTCATTTATATATAACATCCACACATGCACATTCATGTATTTTCTAGTTTTGATCGCAGATACATGTCTCTTACATGTAACAGAGATGCTCACCTTCTACCCTTATTACACTGGTTGTTGGGGCCATCTACATTTGTCTCTCATAGGTGTTATTAGGTCATTTTGTACTTAACACTTTACATCACTTGGTTATACATGCTTTGTACATATGAGTTATCTTTCTAACATACTAACAGATGCTTTATGTGTAGCACTTATTATGTAGGGATATTTTCTTCCATACTTGTTTGTTATATTGCTTATCTATTATTTTCTATTGTATGCAAGCCTTGCCCTATTTTTGGTGTGCACACTTGTTTTTTTGTATGTGGCCATGATGGCCTTGCATTTCTTGTGACATTGTGAGTGATGTCCCATGTTTGCAGTGCACTTTGTGTGGCTTACTTTTTCTTCTTGTGCATTTACATTACTATTGTTCTTCATAGATTTTACATTTTATTACATTCTCTTATACATGTATGCTTGTTTATACTAACACTTGTCTTTGGCTAGCCTCTTGTTTGTGCGTGCCTTGGTTTCTACCAAGCACTTTATAGGGTACATTACATGCGGTTGGTACTCTTTTGGGGCCAAATTCTCCTATCATCGATGTTGCATGCACCCCCAAAGAGGGGGGAATTATTTGGGGTTTTTACATTCTATAAAATGCTTCTACACTAGTTTAGTTCAGTGCACTTTCCGCCGTTAGCGTTTGTGGGTTACATACAGTAAGTGGGTTCAAACAAGTCTATGAACCCCTTACAAAATGGATTTTACAGGACATGGTAGTCCTTAGCATTCTGGGGAGTAGTTACATGTTAGAGGATAAAGCGGACTTCCTCTCTATACTACTTCAGCTAGTGGTGTCAGGTCACCCAAAAAATAAGGACATACAAATATCTCTTCACACACATTTAGGGAAGCAAATACAGGAAGGAGAATAATGCAACTTTCTCCCTAAACTTTGTTAGCTAGGGTGGCATGAGATCTCCCAAAAAAAACTTACAGTTAAAAATATCCTTTTATACTCTCTTTCTTGACATGGATTAGGTGCACATGTTCCATTTACACTTTTTCATTTACATATTTTACATTCACATAATTTTTACATTCATATACATGCATCTTTTACATTTCATTTTTACACATACATACATACATATTTGACTACTTGATGGTTTTCTACTTGCATGTCCAGTCATATGAGAAACAAGTAGTTAAATGGGGGTAAAAACAACAACAATGTTGATAACAACACTATGCAGCAACACACTATAGCACACACATCACATTTTCATGTAGGTACACTACACTATGTGACAACTACACATGTGCATTTTCCACCCTAGGTTCATTCTCATAAAATTTTCATCTTTTTGTCATTCCACGCTTTGTCTAGTCATTCAGCACATTTTATACAACAATATACATGGACATCAGGCACACATCTCTATCTACTTTATGTTACCGAGCTTTCTGCTCACCAAAATAAAGTGGGGGAAAATGTAGATACAAAATCATGCACTTTAGACATTATTTGATCTCGGTCTCAAGCTACTATTTAGAAGGTTTTTGAGTGAAGAAAGCACTAATTAACCACTGTCTTTTGGCCATCTTGTTTTATTTTCTTTCGTCAGTCCCAACCTCTTTCACCTTGATGCCCAATCAATCCCATGGGTGCCCTAGTCCAACTAGGGGTACCCCGATCCTTTTTGAACTTTTCCGCCACCTTCTGGGAACTTTCTAGCAATTTTAGCTTCTTATATTTTTGGTGGTTTTCCATTTCATGGTTAATTATGAAATTAGATCAATAAAAACATATAAATATAAAGTTATGAGACCATAATAAGGGAACAAGCACCATGCACTAGTAACTATTATCATCCACCTAGTTTAATCCATTAGCTCCATCACAAGGCACAAGGCTAGTTCATCTACATCACACTTCATAATATGTGAGTCTATTTGTTTCCTTGTACACATTCTATTACATTTTCTACATCTAGTTATTTCTCACTACTTCACAAAGTGTGATTGTCACAAGAGCACTTAGGATACATGATGCACACACACACACTAGAACTAGATTCGGGTCCAAAATGTAGTGCAATGCTCAGTTAGTAAGCCCACTATTATGGCAGCTTAGGTTAGTCTGACCCATTCCTTTGCATTTTTTTTAACGTTTTGATACTTCTTATGGTATCTTGTAGGTATTTCTCTCATCTAGGATTATTAACAACACATGGCGCAATGTAGTGAACCTAATGTGATAAATAGTGAGTGTTTTGGACCACTTGTCAGACCTGTGAAACTTAGTTTAGGATATTTTACACAGACCAGGGTACCCATTATATATACTAGAACACCCGTAGGTGTACCATTTCTTCTCTAGGCACTCCAGTCTAGCTAGACAGCTCAGGTCCATCTATCTTGGGGCATCTACACAGTCGTTCCTGCTTCTAGATTATCTAGTTCATTTTGCAACATAGTTTAGATCTACCTCCGAATCATCTAAGTAATTTTCATACTTCTCTTGCATATTGGGGTTTCTACTTTCATTAGATTGGTTTCTTGGGTCATTTTCCATACTAAATTATTCCATTCATTTACTATAATTACGTGTTGTTCTATATTAGATTAACTATCCCCTATTCCACATTTTAGTTAATCAACTTTCACCCATTTTGTAAAGTATTCAATTATTGTGATGATGGACTTATGTCATTGTGATGAACGAGGGTTAATAAGGCCAACAAGGCCGAGTATGCATTGTGAAAAGGACCAAAATCTTAATTTGGTTGAAGATCATGAATGGGAACATGTGTAAGGTTGTATTATTGTTGAAATTTAATTCACTTCTTGACATAGTCACAATAATCTCAATTAAGCGTAGGCCAATAGTATGTCATCCGCAGGATCCATTTAGTAGCAGCTAAACCATTAAAGTTCCCACCACATATTCAGTTTTGGAATTATTAGATAACTCGATGAGCCTCTGGGGATTTAAGAAAACAGAGGAGAAGTCCATCAAACCCTATTTTATAAAGGAAACCCCCTAGTATGACATGACTAGATGCATGTTGTTAAAAATATATTTTACCATTTCTAGATAGATCTAAAGGTATTTTTTGTTGAAAAATAGTCATATGTTTGAGTGTACCATGTGTCATATTGGTTATCTTCTTTATGATTGATGGTGGGAAGATCAATGTTGGTATAAGATGGCTGATTAAGTTTATGTATGACGACGAAGAGTTTGGAATCATTTGGTGTTAGAGGTGTAAGGGATGTAAGGGATGCCATAATATCCATGAATTTATTAGATCATCGTGGAGTTATTTAAATTGCATGATGATCAAAGAGTTTTAGGAGGTTTTCGAAGATGGATTTATATTTTTGTAAGGTCTCATTTTTACATTTACATGTCCCTTTGATTAGATTGATGATGAGATGAGAATCCCCATAGATGTCAAGGATTTGTACACCCAAGAATGTAACAATCTAAAGTCCCATGATGAGACATTCATATTACTCCCTGTTGTTTGTACATGAAAATTTTAGTTTGAAAGATAGTGGAATAGGGGTATCCCAAGGGGGTATTATGACTATTCCACCACCTCCTTGTCTTTATTTGGACCCATAAAAAAACAAGGTCATTTTCAGAGGGTTGTTATCATGATCAAGGGTGTTGATAGATTCGTCAGGAAATTGTTCAGAAGGTAAATGATTGGTGGGAAGGGGAGATTTAGAAAGCTGATCAATGATGACCTACCCCTTGATGGAATTTTGAGAGAGAATTTCAAGGTTAAACTCTGTCATGAGAATGAGCCATCTGGTTATACAATCTTTATGATATGGTTTAAATTACATAAATTTCAGTGGATTAAAATTTGTGAGTGCAAAGGTTTTTTGATTGAGAAGATAATGGTGGAGTTTGGAAGTTGCAAATTATAAATCCCAACAAAACTTTTCTACTTCAGAATAATGGGTTTTATAATTGTGAAGGGTGCATCTTATGTAATAGACAAATTGTTCCTTACCTTATTTTTCGTGATGTGTTAGCATGGATCCCATGACATGATTAGTAGTGGAGATATGTAGATATAAGGGCTCCCCATCGCATGGGGGTATAAGCACTGATGGTGATAAGAGATATTTTTTATGGGCATCAAATGCCCGCTGAAAATCATTGTCCCTTTTAAAGTGGATGTCTTTCTTTAGAAGGACATGAAAAGGCTAACAACAGTTTGATAGTTGAGAGATAAAGTGACTAATAGATTGAAGTTTCCCTTGAAGGCTACGGTTTTTTTTAAGATTATATGGAGGAGGTATTTTAATAATGGATTTAACCTTGGCAGGGTTGGATTAAATTATCCAATATATACTATGAATCCTAGGAGTTTTCTTGTAAGAACTTTGAATACACATTTTTCTAGATTAAAATAGAGAAATAACTGTAACAGACATGCAAAGATCATGTCAAGGACAATAAGATGGTATTTTCAGTGTTTGTATTTTTGTAAGAGATCACCTACATAGTCTTCTATAGCTTTGTAGATGAGGTTAGGAAATATATATGTCATATCACGCTAATTAGTAGCTCCTGCATTTTTTCGGCCAAAGGGAATTACTTTATAACATAAGTTACCCCATGGGGTGATAAAGGATGTCTTATGTTGATCTTATCGTGTGATCAAGATTTGATAATAACTAGAGAAACCATCCATAAGAGACAAAATTTCATGTCTTATTGTTAGATTGACAGGTTAATCGATGTTGGGTAGGGGAAAATCATCTTTTAGATAAGCACAGTTAAGGTTCTAATTTTTTTTACAAATGCATAATTTCTAAGTGGCTTTAGTGACTGGTATGATATTAGAAACCCATTGGGGATAATCAATAGGTAGTAAGAAATTGGGTGAAAGAAGATGTTGGAGTTCCTCTTTGACTAACAATACGATGTGAGGATGCATATTGTAGACACACAATCATGCACTTTGAGTAATTATCTAGTCTCGATTGCATACTACTATTCATATGATTCCTAAGTAGGAAGAGTACTAATTAACCCATGTATTTTTCCACCTTTCATTTCTTTCTGTTGCTACTTTCAGTCTTTCACTCTTACATTCTCAGTCTACCTTTTTACTCTTTGGCATTTATCATTCTAGACACTAGCACCCAACCAAGACACCAACGTCAGGCGCCCTTGTCCCCTCTAGGCACTCCTATCCACTTTTTACTTTACTCTCACTTTTTAGGTCCTTTCTATCCATTTGATAATCTTATCTTTTTGGTAGTCATCCTTTTTGGGGTTAATTAAAAAATTCAAGCAAGAGGAGCATATAAATATAAATATATGTGATCATAATAAAGGATCAAGAACTAAGAACTATCTAGCACCACCTAAGGTTGCATCAATTAAGGCATCTAAGACCTCCATTTCATCTATCTAACTCCATCACAAGGGATGCAAGGTCTGGTTTTTCTGGATCAAAATTCATAGAGGGGAATTTTATACTATTCAATGCACACATTTACTGCATTCTACATCTAGCTACTTACTCGCTATCCATGTGTGAATGGAACAAGAGTAACCTAGAGAATGATCCCCCACACACACACACATAAGTACATTGGGTCTGAGAAGTAGTGCAATGCTCAATTATAAAACCAGCATTGCAGCGGCTGAGGACATTCCAACCCCTCATTCCACATCTTTCATTTTTGGGATTTGATGTCTATTTGAGGGTTTTACAGGTCTATTCTTCATTGCAAGTTTCCAAAAAATCCATGGAACTTTGTGTTAATCCATAGTGACAAAAGGAAATCATTAGTGAAAATCTTGTGACCCTGAGAATTTAGGTTTCTGAGAATTTTCACATACCCAGGTGCTCATAATTAGTACCTAGGCACCCGTGGGTGCCCCTATCCCTCCCCAGGTGCCCCTGTCCAACATGTCCTCCATTTCTATAATTTTCTGGGCTCTGGTGTTACAGTCGGTACTTTGGATTTCTTCATTTTCTAGTCTTGTACATCTTCAACAATACTGCAAATCAGCTAAGGCATCTTATCCTTCTTTATATAGTAGGGTTTCATTATTTATTACTTAGCTTTCTTTAGTATATTTTTGTATTTCATTATTGATTTTATTAACTACTACTATAACATCAGATTAGGCTTGTGCATTTACATTTTAGCATAATTAACACCCTTACATCATAAGGTATACATGAAGGCTATCACTGTGACAAAGATAGGAAGGATGTAATAGTGAAAGGTCTTGATTCATGCATTTGAGGATGAAGAATAACGATGAATGTAAAAAAGTTATGATGCTCAACAGTTTCGTGGTTTTAGTTTAGTAAGAAGCCCTAGTGTGATCCTTCATCTTGGAGTTATGTAAGAAGATTGATTAGAGTATCAAGATCAAATAAGTGTGCTTGTTGAGTACAATTTTTTCTTGCATTAGAGATTGTGGATGAGATGCTACAATTGACATTGATAGGTGTCTATTGCGCTAAGAAAGAAGTGAAAATGTGTTGGTTTGATCTTCATGGAGGATGGAAAGAAGTTCTACATGACAAGAGAAAGGGTCTAACAAGGTAGGTGTACCTTTTTTTATATATTTTTCTATCACTATCCATCAGGATAATCTACTATAAATTAATAAGTATCTCTTAAAGCTAAAAGAGTTTGTCTAGAGCTGGTATCAAGTGAATTAGTGACTCAGTCTTCTTTGAGCCTAGCTATGGTAAAATAAAGTAAGTGATATGACTGTGCAAAGGACTACAATTGAACAATGATCCATGATTTCATCATGTAAGTGCTTCAGGTTTGATAATACCTTTAAGAGGACGAGTATAAGCTAAAAAGATACAAGAAAGGGTCTAGTAGATCTTGTGAGGAAAGACGAAGGATGAATTGCAAGCATGCCTTAATGGAAAGATAACTATTGACTAAAAACAAGTTTAAGAACATGCTAAGAAGGTTGTAAACATTGAAAAATTAGTTGAGGGTAGTGGTAAAATAACTAACCCATCTTTATGACCCATGTGTAAGATAAGAATCCTAAATTGAGTGTTTTCTACTAGCGTAGGGTGCTACAAACCTAGGGGGAGCTATAAGGAGTGAAATCATGATGTATGTGGATGACTAGAGCCTTGGGAAGTTTGTTAAATATGCACGTAAGAGATTGATTAGGGAACATGGTCCAAAAGGTGTTGTTACTAGCTTTAGAGGAATTTTTTGTGATTTATTGCATGATTTTGGCCTATAAAGTGATGTATGATAAGAATGAAGTCTAAAAGGAGGAGTATCATGCTCAGAGGATATTTTTTCAGGTCCATAGGATCTTCATATGTTGTTGTTAGAGTTAGAAAAATGAGATTTCAGTCTCAGGGGGAGAAAATTGAGCATGTAAGTCAAATTTTGCATTGTTGTCATTGTGTTTAGCCTTGTGTTGTATTTTCCATGTTTATTATTCATTATAGATTTTTTCATTGATGGAAAAGTGGGAGAGAGGCATTAGAAACATGTTATTGTGGTCATGTAGGTGTTGGTCATGTTGGTTTCCTTCAATGTTTTTGAAAATGGTTGTCATCAATGAGAAAGGGAAAGATTGTTGGCCATTGTTTGTTAGTGTTGTAATCGATGTCAACTCCATTTATGGAAAAGGGTGTCATGGTGTCATGTGAGTCTCACTATAAATTTTTTTAGGTGTCAAGAATGAAGAGTGAGTGGTTTGTGACAAGATTTAGAGTGTTCTCAAAGGTCTTGGTGTATGGTCTAGTGAGCTAAGTGATGCAACCTAGAATTCAGTAATACAATCCCAATAAGACCCTAGGCATGCGTTAGCACATCACTCAGCCTAAGGTTAAGAGCTCACCTGAAGCGCGCACAAAGGTTACCAGGTCCCTCTTTAGGGTTGTCTGTTGTAGGATGTTAGTATGATTAAGACTTAACACATGCAGTTCCATGACTAACACATCATTCTATAGAGCATACCAGATCTATATCTAAGGGAGAACAAAATTAAGTATTAACCATGATAAGATCAAGAACATGACTACATTCAAATATATGTAGAGAGCTAACACTTAGATTCAGCCAATATCCTCCATTACATTAAATGCAATAAGTATACAGAAGCTTTATTACAATAACATTAGTATGCATGCATAACAGATTTAGCAACATAATCTCACTGTATCTCCATGTATGACCTATATCTATCCCCCTCTAATACACAGTTTACTATATACTTATAAGGGTGGGGGACTTGCCCTTCGACTACTTATCTAATCCCAAAATAGGTCGCATGTTATTACTAGCCATACACCATTTTTACAAAAATAGCCACACATACAAGTGCACTAACAATAGAATACTATTGTTAGTTGAACTAACAGTAGTAGATTTATTTCCTTCTTGTGTCCATGTAAAGCTGCTTCATAGTTGATTCTCAAAAAATAGAAAATGTGTGATGTGAAAGTATTTAATCGGTTTGAGTGCTCCATGCACGTTATCTCCAAAAATAGATCCTTGTCATGAAAATGGATAAGTCCTCGAACCTATTTCTATGTCCTTGCGCACGCGAGCCTTTCCAATACTTTCCGTGCCTTTAAATGTTCTCTGTTCTCCCACGTGAACCTTCTATATTTTCTTAAGTGTTAGGGTCTGACTAATCAACATTACCCCACACTAGTTGCATTTATGCACATGGTGAATGGTGGTCTCCAAAATGAATC
Organism: Taxus chinensis; assembly: GCA_019776745.2. Classification (NCBI taxonomy): domain Eukaryota; kingdom Viridiplantae; phylum Streptophyta; class Pinopsida; order Cupressales; family Taxaceae; genus Taxus; species Taxus chinensis. The sequence goes on along the minus strand of CM034156.1, from coordinate 142,752,527 downwards.
AAATAATAGAAGAATAAAAAGAATTTGGATGAATGAAATAATGTTGTTTTAACCTGTAGTTTCTTCTTCTGCAACCTTACAAAATTAATTCAAGATATTCCTCTTTTATCTCGGCCTCCAAGGTCTTCCACTCAACAAGGGCTTCCTCTACTTTTTCTAGAATGTCCACAGCAATGGACATTCAAGTTCATCCTACGCAATCTTTCCTTTCTCATTCTACAAGACCAAAATAATGTTTGACATTACAGTCATCCTTCCCTCTAACAAATCCATCTTCTGCGCAATAAGTTTCCCAAGCTCCTCTAGTCTGATTCCTTATGTGGTTTTTGGGCTGTTGATCAGGGCCTCGTGCTTTTGCTTAACCATTAATAATCTTTCTGCATGGCCCAATGTGTCATCCTTCATCACATTCTAGACCTCATCGTTCTCCTCTAGGGTTTTAATGTTGATGAGTGCCTCTAAAGATATATAGATGTTCAAGGCTTGGTATTTCTTCTTTAGTTCTTCCCACAATGCTTGCAGTAGTCCTTCATATGATATAATCTTCCACGTCACTGAATCCTTTTCTCACTCTGTATCTTGTGTTGGATCCTTCAGCGTTGGCATGTGTAGAGGTTCATCTTCAAGCACTAATTCCACCAATGTACTTACATAGTGTGTTTCTGAAGGAAACATATTTGGTACCTTTTGCTCTAACTGTGGCCTATCCTTCATGAAATTATCCCCAATTTCCTCTGCAATGTTCATAAATATAGCATTATTCTTCTTCTCTGTTAATTCTCTTTCTTGCATGAGGCATGTTATCTCCTCATCCTTAGTTTTTATCTCTTCCCTTAGTTCGCCCTAATTATGGCAGCTTTATCTGTATTCCATCATGCCACCTCTGTCGATACTTTTACCAATGCATTCCTCACATATTCATCCGATATAATAGTAGTATTTATTGTTATGTGTCTATCCTAAGGTGTCTTTTTCAACCTCCTCTACACATGCATGACTCCTCACACACATCAAAATTCGGTTCATCCATGTGCGTGTGCATGGACCATGATAATTGTCTTCCTTGTGTGCACATTGTTGTCATATCCTCATCCAATAACTCCCATCTATATAACTCCTTTTGTGTCAGTTTGCTTTGGTAATGGGCGTGCGGAAAATTTTACATATGTCCTTAGCATAACCCATGGCTGGTGGAGTGTTCTCCCCCACTTTTTCTTCTTGACCTAGGCTGCTTAAGAACCTAATCTTCCATATTTGGGACATGTGTTTCTATGTCCTGAGTAGTCTCCGTAGTTGTCTCATCTTGTTCCCTTGTCTTCCTCTTATCCTTTCCTTCATTTATTCATCTTTTTTTCCTTCTACATTCTCTTGTAGCTATAGGATAATTAGGCACGCTTTTCTCTAACTCTTCAACTTCCTCATTCAATTTTTGTTTCCTTCTCCTTTTCTCGGTTATCTCCTTATATGGAGAGAGTCTGTGGTGATCTACACGCTATTTTCAAATTATCACCTTGGTTCCTTGTTCTCCTAAACACTCTCTTGGAATCGATGCTCTCCTTGGAATACATCCAATTCCTTCACCATACCCCCTCTTATGGCTGAGTTGGTGTATTTGCACGACTCAGCTTTATCCTTATTCGTAGGATGTATTCTACCTCTATTTTCCAAACCACCACTATCCTTGCACTCATCCTCCTCATCCTCTACTTCAATTGTCTCTATGGGCTTAGAGAACTAGAATTTTCTCTATGGTATGCTTACCCTTCAATGGCAGTTCTAGAAGTGTAAACTCATCTTCCACATACTTGTTGTTCTCTAGCTTTGGCTTCGGTTGGAGGTACACCAACACTGCTACTCCAACGTCTCCAACAGCCAAACTTACTGGCTTTTTTGCTCAACACATCTGAGATGAGTCTTTTAATATATGCATTATGTCCTAGGATATACATACTTCTTCCTTAATGTGTGGTAATCGCATTCTACCTTATCTGCATTGAATGTCAGTCAGCGTGCATGTCTGAGAACCTGTGAACCAATGCCTGAAAATACCTCACTATGAAGGCATATAGTAGTTTTCACCATGGGCTCCAAGCCCCGTCCTTCATTGCAAATCACGCGATGCAAAACTGTTGGTATACAAAAAAATTGAACTGCCTTACCCACCACCGATGGTAAATCCTTTGGTATGAGCCACTCTTCCTCGAATGCATCACAGATCCTATCATACCACTTCTTAGCCCTCTGCTTGAATTTTTTAGTCATCAATCCTTCACACAAGCACTTACTAAATCATTATGCAGGTGATTTTTTCTCCATAGGATACTCGCAGACCTTCTCCTTTAGTCTGTCTGGCACCCCAATCACCATAAATTCCAAAGACAACATAACAGCCCTAAAACTAATCTTTCCTCCTCAACGCGCTTCTTTGACGATAGCTTTTCCACAATATAGCCTGAAATGTTAAATATCACTCCCTTCATACATCCTTTTAGCAACATGCAACCACATGGTGTTCACTTGTGACCACCTCTCTCGATCATTTAATTTTTTCACAAGGTGCACAGCTTCCTACACAACTAGGCAATTTTTCAGCTTTTCCATGTTCATGCCGCATAGAGCCTTTGTGTACCCCAGCTCCTTCCTTAGTCAACTAGAATTGTGGTCTTGTTTGTTAAGTCTTCCTTTAGGTCTCCACTTGTAGCCTTCAACTCTATTACTATGGAGATTAGAGTGGCTGAAATTCTTACTCTGCATCCTATAAAGTAGAATAAGTCTTCATGCACTCTTCTTATGAGCCATTGGTACAATGGCTCATATTTTCTGAAGTAGGGGATCTCGTATAACTGATACACTCTAATCTTCTTCAATAAATTTTCCTCAGCATCGTAATAGACCGGCATGTCCTCTGTCATTGTGCACTTATTTGTCTTCATGTTTAATTGTGCATCCAGGTCCTTATTTTATGTGGTATGATGGTTGTACTCACTTATCTTTGCTTTTCTAAATGTGGGAATCCCATTCCTAGCCTATTATCAACCCCCTGCTAGATATTACATCTCTGAAAAATTTCTCTCAGGGGCCATTTATTCTTATTCCACGACCACCTTCTTCTTTCCATTAACTTCTGCTATAACTACCTTCTTTGGTGCCATATCTACCTTGTAATTCTCTTTAAATACTCATCTTTTGACTTCTGCAACATGTGTAACTTAAACCCTAGCTAAAATCTCTATGCTTTATTGGAAATCATGTGTTCCCCTAGCTTGGTTGTAACGTTTCTACTTCACTTAAACCCTCTTCATATGGGAACGAAAGCTTATCCTTCATAAAAAACCTCCCTATCCATGTCTGGTTTCACACTCTTCGCACACTCAACATGATTTCTCAACTCTTCGCACTTAGATCCTTTTAAAATCATCTGAATCGTAATGGTAAGAATGAATTCGCATCTCATCCTTATATAGATTTTCAAATTTTTGATGCATTTATTACTCCTTCACCTACCCAATGTCCTCTCATTTATTGAACATATTTTTTCTTTCCACATGGTACATCTTCGCACCCCATCTATAACCTTTTAGCACGACTTCCTACCCTTTGGTCACAGACTTCTCTTCAGTGTGCTTCCTTGTGCCTGAGTACCTTGTCACTGCACCTTCCACTAGTAGTTGTTATGGCCTCCGCTTACCTCATGTTATATTGTCCCTTCATCCATCTCCATCTTTGGTCACTTTTTAGAAGCAATCCTTTGACTTGAATAGCACTCGTAATAGCTTATTCCTTTTTTCGTTTAATCCCAATAGTCTTGTACCTAGATACCAACAATCCACCCCACACTAAAAGTATGTGTAGTCCTCTACACATAAAAATTCTTCAAATAGTAATTAGCTTCTGGTGCGTAAACGTGCTTATTACACAACACACCAACTAAATTGACAAAGCATAACAATAAAGAAGGAAACACATTAAGGGAATGCAAAATTGAAAACCTAATCTAAATGGCAATACTACCTTATTACAAACACCAAGAAGACTTATTTATAGTAGGGCTTCAGCCTACTCCCTGTTGAAGTAACTGGGTAGCTGTGTTCCATCAAGTGCTTCTAACTGGAAATTTCCTATTTCAAGGATGTAAGTGATAACATACGGCCCCAACCAATGTACCTTAAGTTTTCCTGGATGGTGCAAGAACTTAGAGTCATAGAGAAGCACCATTTGTCCAATCTCAAACTTCTTTTCCCTTATGTTTATGTCATGCCATGCTTTCTGCCTGGCCTTTTCTTGCTTCTGACTCCAACGTGATATGGCTCATCACTCATCCAGCTTAATTATATTTTCAATCCGTTCTTCTAAATCTTTCTCCTTAACTAGACCTCCAGCAAGTGCAAATACGCAAAGAAGGTAACATAAATTCTATAGGAAGAACTGGCTTCTGTAGCCAAACACTAATTTAAATGGTGTGGCTTTGTTCAACCTTTTATATGTTGTCTAATATGCCCAAAGTACTGCAGATACTTTATCATCCCATTCCTTTCTTCCAACATCACATATTTTTGTCAATGTCTAGCTCAAAATTTTATTGAAAGCCTCATCAATTCCATTTTCCTGAGAATGATAGAGTGTAGTCTTATGGTGTGCAATCATGAATTCATCCAATAAAATTTTGATTGTCTCATTAAGAAAATGTGTGCCCCTATCACTGACTAAAACTCAAAGGACATCCATACCTTGTAATAATATTTTCCCATAGAAATTGGGTTGTTGTAGCATTGTATACAGTCCTTTGTAGGTGTTACTTCTTCCCACCTTGTCAGATAGTCTATGCAAGTTATGAAATAGTGTGATCTAGTTGTGTGAGCAGCTGGTGAAATAGGACCCACAAAATCTATAGCCCATTTCTCAAACAGCTCTGCGCTAGCAATAGGTCTCAGAGGCATTTGATCTCATTGACCTATTTTTCCAAGATGTTGATAATGATCACATGCCTTACAAAATTCCTTACAATATTTATAGAGGGTCTCCCACCATAATCCAATGAGAGTAGAATCTTGCATGCACAGTGACATCACCAGCACATAGTGGCCACTTGCAATACCACCATGAGCTTCTTCCATAATATATGTGCACTCATGTTCCAATATACAACGGCGTAATACCTCATCTCAGCCCAATTTGTACAAGTCACCACTGATTAACATATAAGGTGTGGCATGTATAGCAAGTTGTTTCTTCTCTCAGGATTTCATTCCTTCTAGTGTCATCCCTGTTTGTAGAAAGATAGCAATGTACTCTAGTTCTGATGGCGCACGTTGTAACTTGTATAACTGTGCATCTGGCATGAGATCCTCAATTTCTTGTGCTTCTTATCCTGACTGTATTCTTGATAGATGGTCTAGTCCAGAATTACTTTTTCCTAGTTTTACCACAACTGTGAAATCAAATTCTTGAAATAAGAGCACCCATCGACATATGTGCCCTTGTAAAATAGGTTTATTTACCAAATACTTCAATGCCATGTGATCTGTATAAAAGATGAATGGTGTATCTAGTAGGTACTAGAGGAATTTATGCAATGCATAGATCATTGACAAATCTTCTGTGCTCTATATAGTTGTGTAATTTTGTTCTGTAAGAGTCAGCTTTAACCTAGCAAATAAATAGGATGATCTACAATACCTTCTCCTAGGTTGAGCCAACATTGCGCCAGTGGCTCATGCTAAAGGTGCCAACATGTACATGAAATGGTTGGTCCCACAAAGGAAAATGTACACATAGGCACATGTAGTAATTTTCTCCTTCAATGTCTCGAATGTGTGTTGCTACTATTGTCTTCTCCCTGGTAGAATGTATCTTTCCATTTTAGTAACTCTTCTCAATGATGGGGAAAAATTGGCATATCCTTTGATATAAAATTTCTATAATACCCTATATGACCCAAAAATCTACATACCTCACTTTAATTGGTAGGCTTCCTTAGGCCTATAATGAGTGCAACCTTTGTTGGTTCAACCAACAAACCCTCTTTATAGATAACGTGCCCTAAGAATTATCCTAGATGGTGTAGCAAATATGCACTTCTTGATGTCCAAAGATATACTCAATTATCTACATCATTTTAACATTAAGTGTAGATTTTCAAAGTGATCTTTAACTAATCCATACACTGTCCAATCGTCTAAATATACCTATAAGAAGTTGTCAATAAATTCCTTGCATGTTTAGATAGTTATGTGCAAAAATACAATAGGCGCATTTTTTAAAACAAAAGGCATTACAGTCTAGGTGAAGTTACCCCATTCAGTACTAAACGTAGACTTTTCCTGATCCTTCTTAGGTAATCCAAACCTTGATGATACCCAGAGAACCCATCTATAAACGAATAGATTTTTTGCACCCTGTAACTCCTTTTAGTATTTCCTCAATGAGTAAATGGCATAGGAAGTGGATCAGTTACACATGCATAGCATTAAACTCCCTATATTCCACACATATTCTAATCTATCCATCCTTCTTGATTCTGATCACCATTTCTCTAACTCATTCTAAATCATCAAGGGGCTTGATAATTCTAGACTTTGACATATTATCAATCTCTTCCTTGACCTTTTCATGCACAAGTTGGGGTTTATTCTGTAAGGTCTCTTTCTAACTTGGTGCGCACCCTCTTTAAGATCTTCATCTTCATCTCCCCTAATGATTCATGCATGCCTTTAAGTTCATAGTAACCCCTTGGAAATATGTCCTGGCAATCCCTTAGTAACTCTATGATTTTTGCCACTTCAGATTCTTTACCAATAGTCTCTAATTATGGCTTCCTTAGGTTCGGTATCCATTCCAATATTCACCCTCTTTGTCTTTCATAGGTTCATGATAGGCATGGCGTGGTCTTATTTGCACTATCCAATACCTAAAACCTCTCCGTGTTGAATGGTTTACATCTAGAATATCTACTTCTTCTGTCATCCACTAAGTATACCATTTTTCCTTTCTATTTCTCAAGGTAAGCGATGTTGATGTAATGTTGCATTTGCCTATAGTTCTTCATCAGAGGCGTGCTCTTGAGTCTTCTTTATCTAATAACTCCTGAAGGATTTTTTCATCGTTAGCACCATCCCCCATATTTAATTGCTAGATAAATTTTAATTCTTTTTCCACTCAAAGTATTTGTAGAGAATAATTCAAATGTCTAGGCCATTTCTGTTATTAAATTCTACCAATTTGTCATTTTCTCTATGGAGTTCTGCATATACATACCAAGAATGCGCACGTAGCCTTGTAAAGTGGAATAAAATCAGTGCACCCATAGCGATGGTGGTAAATCTTATTGCCCTTCTATCCATAGTCTCTCACACTTCTTAACGTGGTGTTGAATAGGTTTAATTACCATGATAAGTGCATATTTGAGTAGTTGCATTGCTTCTAAATAACCTAGTAGTAAGAGCAATCCTAATTCCATTACATCCTACAGGATTATCCCTGTGGGTCACCCACCAGTGTGTTCATTATCCCACATAGTGTATATGTTATCATATTTCTTCTTTTCAACATTGGTGTTATCCATTGTTCTTCCATAGTGCTCAGGAATACCATAGGAACTCCTTCTCCTGTGTTAAAAGGTACCAAGTTATTACCTATCCTCCTAACATAATGTGGTTTTGTGCCTTGAGGAAATATGTTTTTTCCTTTGTGCCCTACCAACTTGTAAGTGTCTGTGAGCACAGTTATCACAAGAAACACGTGTAGTATTGCTAATAGATTCTGTGTATCCTCCCACTAAATTATTCCTTCTTTGGTTGGCTCAAGTTATCTCTAGATCTTGGATGGCACGTAAATAAATCCTATTTAGATCTTCTTCACTTAAGGGCTCAACATGTAGGGTGCAGATTTTCCATCTGTTAAAGGGATAATAACTCTTTCCTTCTTGTTTTCAAAACTAATATATCCCTTTTTGAACCGAAGATTAGCATTATTTACATAGCATCAAGGACACCCTAATAGAGCTAGGAAGCTATCTGACTCTGCCAGCGCTAAAACTTCAAAGTCTCTAGTCAACTTAGCTCCTTATATGGTAATGGATGCATCTTTATAAAATTCCGATGGGAGTGGCCTTAGCCTAATTATCCATGAACAATAGATTTCAGGATGGTTGTAATGGGGGTCTCCCCATTTATACCCATGCATCCAGGGTAAGAACATTGACTTTCGCACACCTATATTAATCAGTGTATTACTCATTAGCCACTCATCCACAATAGCATTCAAAGTGATTTCCTTTTCATAATCTAGGCTACGAGGAGGAAGATTCGCATGCAAGATCTGTCATTTAGTCTCAATAATTACACGTGGAGTGTTTCCTTTTAACCAATCTCCCTAACAGTGGAATGATGTTTTCCTGGCGCAACATTTTACACACTTCCCTCAAGTCATCTCTATCATGTTTGGACCATCTTTGATACTTTCTTTTTCTCTATCTTTCGTGATTGCTCTTCTCTTTTAAGTAATGTATCTCACCCTGAAAATTCCTAATAACCTCCATGGTTTCCTAATAAACCTCATTTTGATAGGTAGGATCTGGGTACCATACATGTAGAACCTCCTCCTTATAATGGTAGGATTATATTGCAATGCTTCTCTAGCGCATGTCACCTCAGTGCAAGTCATAATATTCACTTGCAAATCTTCAGACTCTGCCACCAACTTGGGCATCCATTGATTTTCCACAACATGATGTATCCTAACCATCCATGCACCTTTGTTTTCTTATTTGTGTTGCTTACTTAGATGTTCTTATAAGTCTGGCCACTCCTCATAGCTATGGTTCTTTCCACAGAAAGAACATGTAATATTCTAATGACATTTGTGCCTATAGTGGTCAGGAGATCCGCATGTATAACATGTTCCATGAGGGAACTCACGTATTCTACCACCATGGCCTCTTACTCCGAATCCACCGTGGTATCCTCGACCTCTGCCATGACCACCTCAAAATATCCTTCATTCCAATCATAGCATGCCTAATTGTGAACCCCGTCATGATGTTCATTTTGAAACTCATGTCTATTTTACACCAATATCTGATAACATAATGGATCTATCCAATCAGCTGGTAGTCTTTTGAATCATGAGTCATGGACCTGTCCAATTTTATAGTAGCTTGAACCATTCTTCCTTATCATGATGTTGTAATACCTGGGCAGACGCTGAGCAATCATGGTTTAAATGGCATATTTCACAATCCATCAGCAACGAGTGTACTATTCTGCGAGGAAAACTATCCTTTTTGTGACCTTCTACTTCATAATCTGTGAACCAAATACCTGTGTATGTCTCATGTGTTGAATTTTTTGATATTTTCTCCAACTAGTTTTGTCGTAGCTGTTATTTTTCCTTCTAAAAATGGGCTCACCCTAGTATCCATGCTTCCAAATACCTCAACACGCAAGGCTTCTTCAAGTGCTTCATGTGGATTAGTGTATGTCTTATGTGATAATGCCCTCCTAAAATGGGTAATCAAGCCCCCAACGAACCATTGTGCATGTTGTCTTGCATGTGTATGTCATAAGAAAGCTTTGATAACATCATTTTACAATTATGCATCATACTCTCTAACACTTTCAGTAGTTCCTTTCTTAATATCCTTGAGCACACTTATAGTCTTATGCTCAAACTCAGGGGTATGAAACTCTTTAAGGAATGCATCCCTTAAAGTTGTATAATATATGCAAGTCTGATCAAGGTCAAACTTTTTGTACCAACTATGTGTGCATGCCCTTATAACATAGTAGCAAATTAACTTTCCCGTACACTCAAAATCCGTGATCCCTTTTGCATGCACCACAATATTTCACACATATGCACATGTTTAGCAACATCTTCTATGTCACTTATACTCTAGAAGATGAAGAGACATTTCCATGTAAATGTTTTGGGGTTGGTGCAGACCTTGCCCACCTGATCCAGAACCTCCTATATTTCCCTTGCCTCCAGAACCTCCAGATACACCTAAACTAGAGCTACCTATGCCTCTTGATCATGAACCTATAGTTGGGGGTCAGACTCAGAAGATGTAATTCCTTATGTCCCAATAGTAGAACTAAATTGTACCTCGATAGTCTGTAAAGTGTTGCTACTCCCAGAAGTTAGTCCAAAAACTGGCGTGCTTGTATTTTGTGTTGATGATGTACCTAAAAAATTTCTCTCATATATCAACATGAAGTCCATTTTTGCACTACCATTACTATGCCTCTTATAATACTCGCTCCTACTCTTCCACTATTGAAATTAAAGTGTTGAATACTTATTATACTAAATGCTAGAAAATCAAGTGTAAGGGAAAGGTTGTCCAGGTTGATTCATATGTGTGCCCATGGCCCAAGTCATCTCTACTGGTGCATGCTACTACTTGAGGCCGAGGAGGGTTCCTTATCATGTTTTCCCAAATGGGGGAGGTCTTGAGGCTCAAGTTCCACGTCTTCTACGTGAATTTTAACTCCTTCCCAAACTATCTTTCTCCACAATGCCATTTTCTTTACAACCTCCCATTTTTTCTTGATCTCCCTCTCACGTGCCTCATTATACTTAAGCTACCTTTCCTCTCTCTTCCTTTTTGCCGCTAGGTCTGCCATCCTTCACCAAAACTACTCCTACCCCCACATGTGGTGAGGTTTAGTTAGCCATCAGTTTACTCTCCAAACTCAAAGTTGCCATCAGTATCTTAGATTGCCAATGGAATTCCTTGTAGGTAAGTTCCCCTTGGATATAGCAAAAAACTGGAAGTCAGCTACCTTTGGACACAAATAAGTGGAAATTGAGTACTCCAAGATATAACTATTCAAAACACCATAGAACCACATATCCACATCTCAATTCCAAATCAAATCCGCATCATAAAGGGCCTAAAATTATTCTTGTGTCCAAACAAGTGTGTGATACCTCCAATTCTGCTTAGATGTATAAGCAACCAGCCACTCATATAATTCTACTAGAAAAATAGTGAAGAATCTCTCATATAAATTGTCAAACAGATTCTGCTCCACCCACACACATGTGTATTGAACTCAGATCCAGTGTTGAATCGTCGTGCATATTCTTCTTCTAGATCACATATCCATTCTCCAACACTTGATAAGGTCAACCGGTATGTCTTCATTGTGAACCATCCTAAAAAAAACTAAAAAAGAGGTCCCGACAATGGAACCAATAATTGCATAGCCTAGAATTCAGTAATACAAGCCCAATAAGACCCTAGACGTGCATTGGCACATCACTTAGCCCAAACTCAGTGCTCACCAAAATCACGCAAAGGTACTAGGTCCCTCTTTAGGGTTGTTATTGCAGGGATGTTAGCATGATGAAGACTTAACACATGCAGTTCCATTACTAACACATCATTCTATAGAGCATACCAGATCTATACTTAAGGGAGAACAGAATTAAGTATTAACAATGATGAGATTAAGAACATACTACATTCAGATACACGTAGAACTAACACTTAGATTCAGCCAATTTCCTCCATTATATTAAATGCAGTACGTATACATAATCTTCATTACAAAAACAGTACTATGCATGTAACAAATTTAGTATCATAATCTCCCTATGTATACACACCTATCTCTATATCTCTACTACATAGTTCACTACATACTTATAAGGGTGGGGAGTTTTCCCTTCACTGCTTATCTAATTCCAAAATAGGTCGCATGTTATTACTTAGCCACGCGCCATTACAAAAATAGCCACACATGCAAGAGCACTAACAATAGACTATTGTTAGTTAACTAACAATAGCATATGTATTCTCGGCCTGTGTCCATGCAAATCAGCTTCATATCTAATCCTCCAAAAATAGCCAATGTGTAAAGCACAAGTCTCCAATAAGATTTGAGTTCTCTGCACGCTATCTCCAAAAATAGATCCTTTTCATGAAAATGGCTAAGTCCTGAACCTATTTCTGTTTCTTACGCACGTGATCCTTTCCGATAATTTTGTGCCTTTGAATGCACTTTTCTCTCCCACACGAACCATCCTATATTTTCTTTACTAAGTTCTAGGGTATGACTGATCAACACTAAGTCAAGGTTTGTGTCCTCCCAAGCTGGTTGGAGTGTGTCATGAGGTCAAAAATGGTTGGTATGATGTTTCATGGGTGTTAATGAGTCTGCACGAGGTCAGCATGGTCATTTCATAGTTGAGTCAGGTCATTCTAGGTCTAGATTCTAGTCTTGGTGAATGTAAAATGAGGATGGATATGTGAGATTTGAATCTAATCATTCTTGTCTAATCATAGTAGCATCAATGATGACCATTTGTACTTGAGGTGTATGGTGAGTTTTCAAATGAGTATTCATTGAGGTTTAGTGCATGTATATGAGGTCCGTTGGGAAGACAAATAAGTGAGAAATAACGTAGGTAAGCATGGGTAAGTCAGATTGGTTGGAGAGTTTCAAGAATATTTGGGATATATGGTGATTATGGAAAGATATATCATGTTTTTATGATGATTCATGATAAATTTTAGGTCAAATTGTAAAACATAATTTTGAATATTATGCAAGTTTTGGCAAATACCAGGTAAGTTTTACCGTGTGTTTTTATAGCATATAGTGGACATTTTGATGTTCATTTTGAACTGTAGGCATTTTACATGTAGACATGAGCTCTTCTTCCTAGCTTCTTAAGATCAAGTTATGCAAGCTTTAAGAAAAAGAAAATGAGGTGGTTTTATTGACACATTTTTATGAACAATCATTAAGAAGGTTAAGTTGATTCTGAAACCCTAGCTAAACCCTAGATAAGAGTATCTTGGAAAAGAAGTGAGTATACTAGAGTCTTGTCTTGATTGGTTTTTTTTAAATTAATAATTGTTATTTTGTAGAGGAATCTTCCAGATTTCTAAAAATGGTATATTAGTAGCGTGTGGTGAGTATTTGGGCCTTACTCTATAATTTGCTTGTTTTTCAAGAAGTTTATAGTTTAACGAAACAGTAATGAAAAGATGAGGTGATGAATAAATTAACATTGTAAGATAGCCCAATGATTTGATTATACATGTCACATGATAGGTTTTAGGTCATGGTTAAGGTGAAACAAGTGTAAAGTGTGCCCTATTTATGAATACTGAGGTTGTTTGGGTAATTTGGAGTAGTCTTAGTGGTAAAATTTGACATTTTTAGGAGCTACATGTGGAGTTAGGAATCTAATTAAAGTTTTTTGGTGACACTATATTCAGAGATATATCCATTTGTATATTAAAAGTGAGCTTATTGGATATGGTATGTAAAATTTATGAGATCATTCTTATGAGGGTCAAGATTGAAGTATGCTTGTTCTAGCAATGGTGACAAATTGTATACATAAGGTAAGATGTTGTTTACTGATGTTCTTCATAAGCTTGGTGAATGTTTGTTTAGTAGATTAAAAATAATTTCTAAGTGTGTTCCATGATTTTGTAAAATCTGTGGAAGTGAGTTTTTGAGTGTGATCGAGCAAGCATTGAGTCTCATATGTTATTTGTTGAGTCCTAGAATGCCATAAGAAATAGCTTGTAGAGATTGTACCTGGTTGAAGGGCCTTCCACTTGGAGTTGTAATGAATTAGAATATTTTTATGGAATGGAAAGTTAGATGGTATTTCCATTGTGATGTATATATTATAGTCATGGAAATTTGATGTGTATGGGTATTTCAAGTTAGTTTGTGAAAAATAAGGTATGCTACCTTTTCAGGACAAGTTTTGCTCAGGATGAAAGATTGAGGTGGTATGAAGCATAATGAAGGTTTCGTTCCCCTCCCAATCCATTACCCCCATGGATCAAGTCCCAGGAGGTGTGAATTTTTTATGTACTGAAGGAATGTATAGGTCCTTGAAAATATCTGAAAGTGTGCAAACTAGTTGAGTTTGCAAAACATATTTTTTGGAAGGCTCCCTTTGACTGAAGATAAATGTTGTTTTGACCTCTGAATACATGGATGGTCTAAGATGCATAACATCCATGTAATTCTTCTAAAGGCCCCCAAATTTCCAGTGAGTCATCATTTTAATGCAGCCTCATCTGTCACTGAGGACCAAAGATTCAAAATCATGGAACTCCCATCTGGAACTAACCATTCCTCCCTATTGTTATGAGCCTGCTGGGGCCCGTTAAATGAAATAATTTGATACTCCACCATGTAACCCTAGTTTGCGACCATCCCCATAATCACCTTATGTTATATCACTACGAATTTTTGACGAGTATGGTATAACCTCAACATCTACCATTTATTATGTGAGTGGATTTTGCTCATTCCTATTGATGGGGTTTTAAGCCCTTGTTGGCGCATGATTTGTGGTCATTTTTAGGAATGGCCTGACCTATATGGGTCTTATGTGACCATTTTAATGAATTTTAATGGGATTTAATAAATGTTTTATTGGCCATGCAATTATGTTATGAGGGTCCTATATCTCTTGTCATGTTTTAAGGAAGATAAACCTATAAAAAGCATAGTGTTTGAGTTTCTTTTTAAACTAGCGCTCTTGGAGGGAAAAGTGAGACCCATAAAGAAGTGAATTTATGGGTATGAGGGAAAGGTTTGAAGATATTATCATAGAAGTTTCACATGTTGAAGACTTATTAAGAGACATCTGTGAGTAAGTGTTTAAAGGCAAGACAAATCCAGAGAAGACTTAGAGAGAGTGAGTTGCAAGGTGTGTTTAAGACCTGAGTGTTTGAAGTAAGGGTTTGTGAGCTGAATCTTTGTATCACTATCAATTGTTGTATGGAGTCATAATTTCAGATGGTCATTCTTCATCAAACATCATTGTGTGATGAGTACTAGTTCAGTGCAAGGCTATTGTTGTGATCAATATCAACAAGGTTTTAGGGGTTGTAGTTCTCTTTGTATGAGTTGTTTCTGTCACTAAACTAGGGGTTTGTACTACTTTTGAAGGTTAGTTGCTTCACTAACTTTGTTTAATTTATGTAATAAAATGTATGTGTTTCATTGATTTTTTCTTCCCCATGAGGTTTTCTCACTTATATCTTGAGTCTATTTGATTATCTCTTACATGTGTTGTTGTTTTTTGAATGTATTTTGCACACTTATTGATATCTCATGTGATGAGTGTGTGAATGAATGGATGATTAATTGATGCTAAAATTAATGGGTAAATGAAATAAAAAAATTGGTATGAACTGATTCACCGCACTCTTAGTCCATTGTTCTTCCAACACTCTCTCCCTATATCTAGGAAACAAAATCAAAATGTTGTTGGGATACTTTCACCTTATAATATTGCTTTCTAAATTTTTGTACCCTAATATTCATCCTAGTATTTCTCATCAATTTATGGCTCTCCATTCCACCTCCAGATTAATGTTTCACCATATGACATATTTATCTTCCTCATCTTCAATGATTTTTCCCTAAAGCCTTGAATATATAATATTTTCTTTGTTTGTATATTTTCTAAATGAATGAATCTATCATAAAACCTCCTTGGAAAATTTAATAGATAAATACTTAATCTAACCCTTGGTCATGAATTTTGAGTTTATTTTTGGATAAAATCCTCTCAAGATTTTGGAAACAAATAAGAAAATAAAATATATCTCTAATACCCCTTTTTGTATTGCAAATACAACAAAAAATGACACTGCAAAACATAGAGCATGAATGCTAATAATAGAATAATGGGATATATCGTTTACATAAGGGTGGGTTACAATTACAAATATGATTGTATCAAAATATATCTCATACAATGGAAACTATCACTTGAATTAAGTGGTTTATATTTTAATAAGATAGTACATTCTTAATAATGTATTCCCACATTTTGTATTGAAGTGCTAAAACTCATATTTGATCCATGGAAAATATATGGGCTTAACCTTTCACTAACTCTAGGCACCCCAAATAAAATTATTTAAAAATACCAGCCAAGCACATAAATATATGTCATATTTAAGTACATAATGCCAACAATAGTGCTTCCAAAAGTCACATGCTTGTCTGATGAATCAATAGATATTGGGGGTACCTTTTGGTATTTGATTGATTATATGTTATAATGGTTGTACTGATGTATGTAGTAGTTTTCTAATATTATTTTTTAGAATTATATTCCTTTATTTGTCACCCTATTTGAAGTGTAGGGAAATCTGCAATTTAAAAAACACCTCTCTCCCTCTCTCTCTCCATATATCTAGGAAACAAATTCCAAATGTTGTAGGGATAATTTCAACTTGTAATACTTCCTTCTAATATTTTTTACCCTACAGTTCATCCTAGTATTTATCATCCATTTATGGACCTCCATTCCACCTCCAAATTAATTTTTTATGATATTCATTTTTAGGTTAAAATAGGAACAATACAAGATTTATGCCTCTCCCTCTTCATTGTTTGATGGGCCTTGATCAATATCTCCCCATAGATGAGATATTTATCTTCCTCATCTTGGACAATGATTCTTCCCTAGAGGATTGAATATATAATATTTAATTAGTTTGGATAATTTATAAATGAATAAATCTATCAGAAAACCTTCATGGAAAATTCACTAGACAAATCCTTCATCTAATCGTTGGTCATGAATTTTCAGCTTATTTTTGGATAAAATCCTCTCAATATTTTGGAAACAAATGTGAAAATAAACTATATCTCTAATACAATTTTTTATTCCAAATACAACAAAAAAATAATTGCAAAACAAAGAGTGTGAATGCTAATAATAGAATAATGGGAGAACTTGATTCCATAAGGGCGGGTTGCAATTATAAATATGATTGTATCAAACAATATCTCATATAATGGCAACTATATCTTGCATTAAGTGTTTGATATTTTAACAAAAACTTACATTCTTAATAAGGTACTCCCACATTTTGTATTCAAGTGCTATAAACCCTTATTGATCCATGGACAATATATGGGCTTAACCTTTCACTAACTCTGGGCATCCCAAATAAAAAAATAAAAATAATACTAGGCAAGCGCATAAATATATGTCATATTTAGCTATACAGTGCTAACCATAGTATTTCCTATAATCACTTCCTTATAAGATGAATCAATAGATATTGGGGGTACCTTTTAATACTTGAATGATGATATGTTATAGGGGTTGTACTAGTGTGTGCACTGGTTTTCTAATTTTATTTTTTTAGAATCATATTCCTTTATTTATCACCCTGTTTGAAGGGTAGTGAAATCTTCCACTTAGGGAGGTGTATGTAGGAAATGATGGTCTATGGTTGAAGGTAAAATGAATAGATAACAATTTCATTCAGACTTCTATCTATTAAAATATAGCTCATGTAAAAATGTATCTTACAATTATTTCACTTCATACACAATGCTTACTCATTATTATATCTTTTAAAATACACTCTTTGGAGTATCAATTACCAAAGGGATAGATTGATTGTGAAATATCAAGAAAATATAATTTTCAATTGTACATTTAACTACTTCATGGTCATTAATTCATTGTGGATATTGTATGTTTTAAGTAGTATGTCGATATACACAATTAAAGAATGTTGTTGTGTCCTTTTTTAGATTATGTACAAACTTGGATTTTAATTGAATATAGTGAAGAACTTGATGTAATTGTACTTTGTTTATATGTTGTATTAATAATTGTAAAATTTTGTTTGTGAATGGAATCAAAATTAATGTTTAAATTAAGTAGATATTCTCTTTATTTTGTTTTTGTTGCATCTATTAGTTACTTAATTCTATAGGACCCATGAAGGTCATGTGAAGAATGAAAGGTTCACATTATATAGCATTCAATGCCCAATTTCATGTCAAATAATATTTTACACATTTTCAGTGGATATCTGGCCATGTCTAGCAGGGTTCTTATAGGAGGACATGAAATCCATGTTTCAATGAATCTCATATCCATTGCATATAGATAAAAATTACCATGTTACATGGGAAACAATATTTTGTATCATAAATTATATTCAAGATAGCATTTCTTTTAAATTTAGACTAGTAGCACACATGTGAATCCATATGCATGAATTTACACCTTTATAATTAATTTCATTTCCAATATATCAGCCCCATTTAGGATCACATAAAATCTACACATGAACCTTGACAAAATGTTTCACCGATTTCTTTAAGGATTTAAACAAAACAAATAAGGGTAATGGGCTAGGAGGAATACCTATTGTGATGGTTGGTTTGAAGGTTGCACGTGCATTATGACTTCTCCATCCGATGATGAATGTGAGAGATTCCTTTTGGTTAGGAGGAACTACCTAAAATAGAAAACAAGACCACAAAAGAAAGAGTTAAATAATATATGACAGTGGGACTACCCTAGAGTAGTGCTAGATCTGGGAAGTTTGATACTTCCTTAATTGGGTTATCAATCCACATGTTTAATATAACTCTAATGATGAGAAATAACATAAATAAAAAAGGTATCCTATTGTAGTTGATATCATTTAGGTATCTCATTCAAATATGATACAACAAATATAATATAGCAAGATAGGTTATGATCAGATATGGTGGTCATGGTAAGGGGTCAAAGTACTTCAATAGGGACAGTTTCAGGTTCAAACTTTTGTTGACTTAGGTTGTTTAGGTATAAGGGTATTCTTAGGTTTTGTTATTGACAAGATGGCCAAATACAGAGACTAGATTTCAGGTTGGGGTATGAACGATCATTGTTTGAGAGAAGAACCGATGACGGTTATGGGTAAGCTGACATTGGTAGAGGGTCAGGATGATAAAAAATCAAAAAGATAATGGCGTTTGAGCTGAGGTTTGACTAGAGATGAAACAGAGAGAATGATGAGGGGGAATAGTTAGGCCTGCGAAGGTCTTGATGGAATACTCAGAGATATGTATAATTTAGGGTATCAGGTATGGGTTTTTAAATGGTGTTGGGTGGAGGAATGATTGGAGTTTACAAAAAGAGGAATAGTGTGGGATGAAAGATGTCAATACATAGTCACAAATAACAATGGAGATGAAAAATACCTTATAAACATGAATAAAGCATGGAATGACACAGGTAAGTTAAATGAACTTACCAAATGATAGCAGGTCCAATGGTTGATAGCTGGGTGATGGTGATAGTTAATCAATGGAATGGTGATCATTGACATGGTAGTGCTATCCTAGAATGCTACCTTGAGAGTGAACATACCTTTGGATCTATCTTGGGAGCTGGCTATGACTGTCTTGGATGTATAAAAGATCTCTTGATTCTTGCTTACATGCAGATCCCATTTTCCTCCAAAAATTCGAAGAATATGTTGCCAGCCTCTCAAACAAGGTTACTGAAACTAGTTATATGGTAACCAATGACTGTTTAGCGGTGACCGGCATCAGTTTTGGGTTAACCAGCGTTCGGTTAAGGTGGGGATATCCCTAGGGTTCACCTAAAATGACAGATCTTGAAAATCATTTGGGCCATGCTCTACTCCATTGGTATCATAGATAAAAATAGAAATGTTATCATTTTAATAGAGTAGGTAATGTGGTTAGAGGAATAATAGGAATTGCATTTTTTAGGGTTGATATTAAGTCTTAGCTCATTAAGTTAGGTAGGGCTAAGTCTTAGTTAGTTATGGGAATAGGTCCATGAATGAGGTGTCTATGGTGAGGTGTCTTGGTGAGGTGTGCATCCATTTAATTAAAGTAATTAAATTAATAAATGGGGTGAGGATGGGCCTTAATTTAGTTATAGATAATTAAATTAATTAATATTAAGGTGGGGTAAAAGAGGCCATTGGTTAGGTGAATATATGCAAGTGATTTATTCAAAAGGGGACCACAGGGGAGTGCGACCCAATTTTGGCGTCTACATTTTTCCCTTTTTTGTCACATGGATTGTATTGGTAAGCAGATGCTAACAAACATACGAAATGGTTTGTGTCAAGTATAATGTAAGGGTGGTGTTGCCCCAAGCGTGGGTGAAGGGTAACTCCCCTCAAACTAGGAACTAATGAGGTGAAAGAAGGAAGCGGAGAGTGGTTTGATAAAATGAGGAGGTGGGCAATTAAAGGTCAGTGGGCATATTGGGTAAAGGTTATAGGTCACCTTGGGTAAACAGGTAAATGGGTTAGGGTCAAAGGTAGTGGCAGTTGAACACACATGCACACACACGTTGTAAACTACGAAATGGTACCATGTTGAAAATCTTTCAAACTCTACATCGTCTAAGGTCAATAGGTCTCTATCCAAATAGGGTTGAAGTGTTGTCGGATATCTAAGGTATAGGATATCGTGTGCATAAACACAAAAAAGGTTAGGTGGAGGAACATTTAAGTATGTTCCATTACACCAAAAGGTTAGGTCATGATAAACAACATGATAATAGGCAAGGTAAGGTCGGTAGGAAGAACAACACAGGTAACAACATCGTAAGGTACACATGAGCATAGATGGTCAAAGGTCATAAAAAGCTTGTTGAGGTCAAGGTATATAGGTAATGACATGGGTAAGTCCAAGGTGTGGGTAAGATAATAATTCCCTTAAACACAATTGAGGATAGGTATAGGGTATGTGGGCTTGTAGGTAGGTGATCATGAGTGGAGGTAAGTGAAAAAGGTGCCCAACAATGAGGGAGTGAGAGGTCAAAAAAGGGGTAAAATGAGGTAAAAATGAGAATGGTATGTAACTAATGGATGGTTGAAGGACAAACGTCATCGGTATAGTAGGGCAACGACTTGACCAAAATGTTGGTCAAGTTGATTTGGGGCTAAAAAAGGAAAAATTCTACTTCTTACAAAATCATTTCTGTCATTTTCCATTTGTAGAAAAAAGTCCAAAGAGCACGTGAGAACCGCTACAAACAATGACAAGGTGAGACCAAGAGCTGAGCGAGTAGATATTTGTAGCGGGTGATTTGCATGTGGTTGGTGGGGTCCATGAGATTGGGTCATGGTGGATTTGGTTGGTTGGAGATGAGGAGTTGATCTGGGTCCTGGTGGAGGTAGGAGAAGGTTTGGGTTGGCCCACTAGTACAGTGACCAAACATATCATTGCATCATCGACAGTGAGATGAGATATGATCTTGATCAGATGTTTACTTTTATGGATTGAATGAAATTGTAGAAATTAAGGGATGGGGTAAAGATGGTTTTGGGTAGGAATTAAATTGTCATTTGGAAATAAAATGAATGAAATGGGTGGGGGGGAAGGTCCCGAGATAAGTGAAATGAGAGTAGGGATGAGGGTAGGGTGAGCATTGGGTAGGGTACGGTAGGTTTTTAAGTTATGTCTTGGAAAATTCTTGAGAAAAGAATGGGTAGTTTTTGGTTTTGGGCGGCGCGATAGAGATTGATGCGTCAGTCCAAGGGTTGGCCAATGTCGAGTCGGTCTTGACCAGGCATTTTTTTCGAGTAGATACGTGACTGATGCTAGTCAAGGGTAACCGATACTAGTCAACTAGTGACCGTTTTTGGTCAACCATGACCGTTATCGGTCAGGGTGGAAGAGGGAATGGGTCCATAAGAGAGATAGGGTGATAGGGAAAGGTAGGCCATAAAGGGTAAGGGCAGGTCTAATGGAACAATAGGTAGGGTAAAAAGGTATATAGGTGAGAGGTTTGATAGATGCAAGACTAGTATAGGGAAAAAGGAGTAATCATTTAGAGTTGGGGTTGTGGAGGGGATATTGGGTACATGGTTTTGTTAGAGGTTTAGTCGATATTTTAATAAGTTTGTGGTTTATTGGAAGCAGGTTACTGACTAGCTGTATATGCAATGATAGGGTGCCACCGCTCCTACTACAAGTATAAGGTAACATGATTGTGGTGGAGTGGTGTAATGTGATAGAGGTGAAGTTGATTCAGATTCTAGCGCTATAGGTGTATAGCATGATATCATAGTTTGATGGTCACACTCATTGAAAGATGGGATTCCATGTGACCAACACCTTCCATTTGTCTTATGCGTGAGATCATGGTTACCTTGAGAGGATGTTTACATGATCCTATGTTTTCTAATAGTGGGGACACATGTGTATATCGATTAACTCAGAGGAATCAGAGGAGCCCATATTGGTAGTATTTGGAGAGGTGATGGTATATTTTAGGTACCCTAGTGCTAACTTGAGCTATGGAGAGATGTACGTAGCCCATCGAGATGAGATGAGGCTAGTGGTGTTGATTATGGAGGTGGTGTGTTGTTTTGACACTTCCTGATTCAAAGGGTGAGAGATTCTCATAGGGCACTGATGGGGGTCCTCTCAGGATATGATGGAAGAGAGGACATTTTTTACATGGGTACCCAACCTATCTGGTGTAACTATACAAATATTTTTGGGCCTACGGGTGATTACGGAGGTTCAGTTTATGTTGTACTTTCTTTCTTCATTATTGGGCATACAAGCACATTGTATGCATATGCGCCTAGTGGGACCTACCCTGACGAATTCAATTTGAGGCAAGGTTTATTACAAGTAGGTTACTGGTGATGGGTACCCACTAGGGGAGAGCATAGGACAGCTAGAACTATACCACGATGTAGAATTCTACATGCGCGTGCTGGAGGGTTTATCTAGTGTAGACATTATTTAGAGGTCGTATATCAAACTAATCCATCATATAAATGCAGATGGTAGATGAGTCTGGAGGTGCTGCAGATTTTGACTTGGATAGAGGGGCGTCATGTCAGTGATCACAACATGATCCCCATTGACATATGGTTATATGGCAGTTTAGGTTGGCCTAGCACATGTGCCACCTCCATTTCCATAATATAGGAGGGACGATGTGGAGAGACCTATGTCTCCACCACAACCTATAGTTCTGACTAGGGCAAGAGGACATCATTTCAACCATGAGATTGATGATGTAGGTTATACATATGCATACAAACGGTGGTGGGTAGCCGAACTACGAGCAGTACCACTCAGGACAAGGTCAACTAGATGTGGCCACCCTCACATTTTAGAGGGATACACTTTAGGGATAGGTGGCTACCTTATAGGGCTAGATTTCAGGTTTACAGGGGTAGTTGGTAGGGTCACATGAAGAGGTGGCCACGTTACAGACACAAGAGGTGGCCCTTCAGGCTCAGATTGTAGCACAGGAACATACACCTGCACAGGGAAGGGATGGAGACGGGGGGCAGGTAGTCACCCTACAGACACAGGTAGCAGGGTTGTAGGGCCAGTTGGCCACTGCACATGCGCATAGTGTGGCCTTACAAGCCCAGGTCGCAACACAGGCATCAACACAGGGTCAGGGACAGGGTCCCATGGTACATGTATAGGGTCCAAGACTGATGGGGCCACCTCAGACAATATCGATGGCCAGATTTAGGAATGCCTTGAATGAGGCTAGATATTATCAAGATCACTTGACGATTTCCAGGATAGATGCCCCATCTAATGTAAAGTATAGAGTACAACAGACCTCAAGTGAGAGGATGAGATCTCACACACAAAGTGCATAGAGTACAGGGGACCGACAAGCCCATAGACAGGGTTAGGGTGAGGCCAATAGTTCACGGAAGCCTGAGTCAACTGCAGGCTAGGTAGAGGCTGATCTGAGACCTATGTAGGGCAGAGAGATGTTAGCAGGGTGCCACATGAGAGTGGAGGAGGAGGAGATATATGAGGGGATGGACATCAGATGGGGAGATGAATGAGCCCCCTGTGCACCATAAGTTTTGATTTTTGTGATATATATACCGGCTTGCATGCCGTAGATGCGAGGATGTATATGAGAGATTGTGAGTTTTGGTATATTATATTGGGCTGCATGCCAAATATTTTGAGACATTTGTATATTAGGGACATGTATTGTCATTTTCCTTATGCCCATATGTATGGACACACAGATTTTGATGATTTATATATTTATGGATGATGGTTATATTTATGGATGATGTTTATATTTATGATATGATGTTGTATTGGTGGTTGTGATTTCTATTGTTATTGTGTATGTGATGGAAACTAGGTGGATTAGGCATGATGGAGTCAGGTCATAGGCATGGTTGAGTTAGGTATGTTTAGGCATGGTGGAGTTGAGTTAGGTCATAGGCATGACAGAGTTAGGTCAATGCTTTTAGGGTTATACTAGGTCTTAGCTCATTAAGGTAGGTAGGGCTAAGTCTTAGTTAGTTATGGGAACATGCTATGAATAGGTCTATGGTGAGGTGTTTAGGTGAGGTGTGCATCCATTTAATTAAAGTAATTCAATTAATATTAAGGTGGGGTAAAATGGGCCATGGTTAGGTGAATATATGTAAGTTACTTATTCAAAAGGGGACCAAAGGGAGTGTGACCCAATTTTGGTGTCTTGAGCACCTACGTTTACATTTCTTCTTATTTAGTTTATGCATATTTGAACTCTAGATGAGATATACTATAGTCACTTGGATGTTTTTGTTTACAAATGTCTCCTGTCTTCTTTGAAAAATTCCATCTACAAATTTTTGGCTTGATAGTTGCTATTTCTACATAAAAACTATAAATTATGTCTTTCCCTTAAAAAGTGCTAGTCACAAATTTAATTTTAGTTTAGAAATAAAATATTAAACAAATAACCCATACATATCTAAATTGCTTAGATGTTATCTTTAAAAAACCAATCACCCAAAGTATGGATATCCTAAGGCTTCCCCAAAAAACAAAAAAACCTTTGTTCGTTTATCTATTTCCTTACTTTTAATCTTGTATATGAATTCTATATAAGCCTTTACTCAACCTAATTTGAATTTGCAGATCCGTAGTTCTTACATCATGGTAAAGTGAGTGATCTAGGGCAATACGGTAGGGAATCTCATCATGTCATGTTCCTCTTTTTTGCTAGGGTTTAAATAAAAGAGATCCTAATTTTGTATCATTGCAGATGCAAAAACCAGAATCCTGAATTTCACAGAAGTAAACTTAAATAGTATTTTTTTTAAAGGTTGATTTGAAAAACATAAGACATGTTCAATATAACTTCTAGACATTTTCAGCCACAAACTTGGCCAAATTACTCTTTTAGCCACAAATTTGACCAGGTGGCAACGAACCCTACTTAAGGAGATTTCTAATATACACTATTTGCAGTATTGATGACTGTATCATGAACACATTTCAAACTTTTGTATTCACAAACCCATCCATACCTTTTCCTAATTTTCTTGAGGGATTATACTAACTGTATTCCCCTAATTCAATGTGCTTCATAATTGATTAGAATTGATTTCTATATCAAGACCCACATTAAACTTAATTTTTTTGTGCTTACTTAAAATATAAGAATAAAAGGTTGACCACAAATTTGACAAAACAGCTCCTATATAGATAAATTACAAGATATTTAAAGTAATGTAAAATTTAAAGTATGTATTAGGTCATATGGAGAAATTGGCGATCTAAGTTATTTGGATTTCAAAAACCTAAAATACAAAAGTACATAGATTGGTAAGGAAAAACGTGAGACAGATCAAAATAACACTGTTGCAAAATAATAGGTTTTACCCAATCCTATTCATTACTAAAGTAAATTTGTAACTGGTTTGTATGATCATGGTTGCGAATGTCATTTCTATCTTTGGAGGATCACAATCTTTCCTTTACCATGTCTGAAACGCCTTACATATTCAAAATGATACTTCTGATCATTCCATGTTTGAAACACCTTACATACTTAAAAAGTAATACTTCTCCTGATAATTCTGAATGAATATAATGATAAAATTTATTCTTTTGAACCAATAAAATGAAGGTGAATTGTGCACAAAATCTATCTAATTGATTTGATTAGATAGAATCAATTGAAAAGACATAAGCACATCCAGTGTAACAAATATGGCAAGCACAAATCAGCTACTTAAAGCTCAGATTTTCCAAAAGAAGCTCTAGTTATTCAAGAATCAACTATTTGGAAATACATTAATTCAAATGAAGTCCAGAATTGAAAAAGAACATGACAGTAAACATTTTCTGGAGGCTTAAGAGTAATCAATGAGGAAAACATACAGTAATTAAACTCAAAATAGATAAATTCAGCTATATATAGCAATAATCCTGGAAAACACAACTTTTTAATACCAACATTGATAAACTCTCAGACTGCCCAATTGAAATTAATTCCATATTTTAATGAAAGAAAGTCATTATTCAGTAACACAACCGACTGGTGAAATTTACTGTTCCAATAGAATAGACCTGAACTTGGTCACTGATGGTCATTATTCACAAAAGCAAGTATTTTCAAAAGCATACTGTTAAAAATGAAAGAGAGGATGAATCTCCTAGACTCTAACTCAGATGTAATAATATGATATTTGGAAGCAAAGTTGGTGATATCTATTTGACTCCAGTGCTTTCAAAAGAAAAATACAGAGACCAGATCATGGCTGCTGATCACGTGGACGAAGTTGCCACTCAAACCATGTGATATTACCTTCTGAGTCCATGGTCGAAAAACCTTGTGCATTGTTGTTGATGGGTGGCTGTGCAGGCTGAGGGTTGTTTGAACTTTGTGTTGGCTGAGGTGGCGGCAGTGGTGGTGCTGCTAATCCTTCAGCAATGGGCTGAGGATTATTTTGATTTCGTGGCAGTGCTGTTGCTGGTGTTTGAAGTTGCCACTCAAACCATCTGGAACTATCTTCAGAACGGGGGTTGTTTTGATTTCTTTGTGGTTGCCGTGGCTGTGGTGCCGGTGGTGCTGTTGCTGATTGTGCCTGGTGACCAAATTCGCTCATCCGTGGCGGCTCTGTTGCTGGTAGTGCCTGGTGAGGAATTTGGCTCGTTAGTGGTGGTGCTGCTAAATTGTGAGACCCTTCAGCAATGGGCTGAGGGTTATTTTGATTTTGCTGTGGCCTTGGTGGTGGTGGTGCTGTTGCTGGCAGTTGAAGTTGCTGCTCAAGTGGTCCGGAATTACCTTCAGAACGAAGGTTCTTTTGATTTCGTGGTGGTTGCAGTGGCAATGGTGCTGTTGCTGGTTGTGCCTGCTGAGAAACTTTGTTCATCGGTGGTGGTGGTGCTGCTGCTAAATTGTGAGAATCTTCAGGAATGAGCTGAGGGTTATTTTGATTTAGTGGCGGCCTTGGTGGTGGTGGTGCTGTTGCTGCTGTTGCTGCTGGTTGAAGTTGCTGATCAAGCTGTCCGGAATTACCTTCAAAATGAGGGTTGTTTTGATTTCGTGGTGGTTGCAGTGGCTGTGGTGTTGTTGCTGGTTGTGCCTGGTGAGAAACTTTTTTCATCCATGGTGGTGCTGCTGCTGCTAAATTGTGAGAACCTTCACCAATGGGTTGAGGGTTATTTTGATTTGGTGGTGGTCTTGGTGGTGGTGGTGCTGTTGCTGGTGGTTGAAGTTGCTGCTCAGGCTGTCCAGAATTACCTTCAAAATGAGGGTTGTTTTGATTTCGTGGTGGTTGCGGTGGAAATGGTGCTGTTGCTGGTTGTGCCTGCTGAGAAACTTTGTTCATCCTTGGTGGTGGTGGTAAATTGTGAGAACCTTCACCAGTGGGCGGAGCGTTGTTTGGTTGGGGAGCTCCACTATCGGCAATACTCTGGACGGCCTTTTCCACAACTTTGAAACACTCATTAATTTGCAATCCTTCATTCTTCATCTTCCAGTATTTATTCGTAACTTCCCTCCATTTTTTGGAACATGACTTTGGAGTCCTCTGATTATTAAATTTGGCATTTATTTGATCAGCTATGTATCTCCACTGATCCCACTCATGGTATTTATGGTGCCGCTTACATTGAGCAAGTTCTCTTGTCTCATCCTCACTCCATCTGATCCTCTTGATTCTGGAGGCCTCATCTTTGCCTCGGCCATCATCTGCACTTGAGCTTCCCTCTCCACCAATACAGTGTTGAGGTACACCTGAACTTGAAAACTGTTCAGCTGCAATGTTTTCATTAGAAACAACAGCCAAATCAAGTATTGCAGGTTGCCTGTCTGAGCTAGAATTTAAGGACAGGACCTCCTCCTCCTTGTTACAGCCATCTTTTCTATTGTCTTTGCTCAATCCAGCCATATCACTCCCATGAAAATGCTCCTTCTGGATGTTTTCTGCACCTCCCTGGGAAGGAGTAGTACATTGTTGAACTGAATTGTCTGTTCCACAGTGTTTCTCAGCAGGCTGCAGGCTTGTCTGAGGATGCAAACCACTTTGATTTTCGAAACTTCTCACTTCCCTCTCATGTACTACTTCCATCTGAGAGCATTGACTGGTTTCTATTAAATTAAAACCTTCTGTTTCATTCTCATCGGGCAGTCGGTGGGGGTCAGAATTGTTTCTCCTGTTAGACATTGTCTCCGCCATCTGCTGAAGATCTTCATTAAATTTGTTCTCATTAGAGTCAGTCCAACCTGATATCATAGAGCCTCGATCATTGCTTTCTTCATTGGTCGGATCCATATTAGGGTTGCCCCTACATTCAACGAGCAGTTAGGTTTCATCGGAATTTCTACAAACATTGACAGGGAAATCATATCTACAATTTTTTTCAATTTACCTTTTCAGATGTGAATTTTTCTTAGAATATTTACCCAGTATTTAGAACCAGCAACCTAAACGTAGACCTCTCCAATCAATAAGAATAAGTGTAAGCATCATAATTTTTTTAATTTTATAAAATTTTCAATCAAATAAACATATCATTTTGCATTGTCAATCTTAATTATTTTGGTGTTATAAAAGTATTTAAATGTTAAAAGTTTAATTATATATTCACTATATACTATAAAACTTTTCAAAGTAATTAACTGATATTAGTTTTTATTAAAAAAATATTGTTTTTTTTGGGTTTAATTGTTTAAATTAATATGTAATTTTGTGGGAGGCAATGTGATTCTTCCACACTCGAGGGCTTAATTATAAAGTTATAGAAAAATGTGAGCTTACTCGTGGTGTATTGTTTAACAAAATAGTTCAATATTGCCTCATTAACTTCCACTCTAAAGTCGCCTCTATGAGTATAATGTTCATAAAATTTCCATACAAGGTTTCGGTTTATAATAATTTTCAAAAATTGCATATATAAATTGAGATTAAAATTAAAATTATATATAAACCGAAACCTTGTATGGAATTTTATGAACATTATACTCATAGAGGCGACTTTAGAGTGGAAGTTAATGAGGCAATATTGAACTATTTTGTTAAACAATACACCACGAGTAAGCTCACATTTTTCTATAACTTTATATATATATATTATATATATATATATATATATATATATATATATATATATAATTTTTAAAAATTGAGTATAAAAATATTAAGTGATCATAAAATACATGAGAGTATTAATGGATTTTTTTGGCATTATGAAGTTATAATAAAGGAAAGGGAAAGTACATTAAACAAGTATATTTAACTAATCAACCATTATAAGTTTCACTTTCAATATAACATCACCTCTATTGACATTAAAATTATAAATTTGCAAATTAATTATATTTTTAACAAATAAATGATAATTTATATAAAAAAATCCTTTACTTAAATTAAATAGAATTTTAAAACTAAATACTATAACAAAAACTAAAATACACAATATACATGATAGATCTAGAAAACATTTTTTTGCAATAATTATGAAAAACAAAATAAAAAATTAAATTAATAAAAAAACAAAAACTATATACAGAAATATAAAGCGAGTAGATAAAAACAAGCCCTTTTTACAAAACCCTTCTTTATTCAAACTTTGGAAACATACATTAAACTTTACTAATCTTCAAAACTTTTTGAATGATAAGATCTTTCCTTAGTTTGTGGTTAGGTGGATAGTAAGACCCTTCCTTATTTTAGACTTTTGTGCATGATAAAGCTCCTATTCTATTTTTGCAGATTCATATTATAGTGTTGGGAGGGAGATTTCTACTCTAAAGTCATCTCCATGAGTATAATGTTCATGAAATCTGCATACGAGATCTAAATTTGTAATAATTTAAAAAATAAATACATAAATTATAGAATAAAAATATATATAATTACAAAAAATATCAAAAAATTGTTAAAAAATATTAAGTGTTTACAAAACACATGATGTAGTATGGTGTGTATTTAAAAGCTAATAGATTTTTTTAGTATTATGAAGTTATAAAAAAAGAAAGGAAAGGTGCAGTAAACACATATACTAATTTAGTAGATAATCAACCATTATATGTACAAAAAATCTCATTAACTAAGTACAATAACTACATACAAAAATACAAAGTGAACAAAAACTATATACAAAAATACAAAATGAATAGAATCACCTGTTACAAGACCCTTATTCAAACTTTAGAAACATTAAACTTACTAGTCTTCAATGGTAAGACCCTTCCTTATTCCAGACCTTTGTTCCAGACCTTTGTGAAAGTCCTTATTCTATCTTTGTATGTATTTCAACTCTTGATAATAAAAGGGTCTTTATCCTTTATTTATAGGAATACATTAATATGTTATCTATAAGGATATTAATAGTTAGGGTTTATCTAAAAATTTAATAAGGTGGGTGGTTTGACTTGGGTGTTTCCTAGTGGTGGGTGGTTTGCCCCAATCTCAATAAGAGCTATATAAAATGTGGGTTTGGACCTTCAAACACAATAATAATATATGTATATATAAGATATTAGTGAGCAGTAGAAATTGGAGAGATTTTTTAGGGTTTCTAAGTCATTCGAGGATATTTGTTTAGGTAAGTTTTATATTTTTATTTTAAAATATTTTTAAATTTTAGGTTTCCGAACATTAGGGTTTCCAAAACATTCATAATAAAAATATTTGATATTTGTATAGTTTTTATTTTCCAAAGTAAATGCCAAAAAAAAGTTATTACTATTTATTACATTAAATGTTTTATATAGTATGTGTCAAGTGAAAAAGTTTTTATTTTCAAAATTAAATGTGGTAAAATATTTTAATGTTTACGTAAATGAATTCTTTATTTTTGAAATTAAATGCCATAAAAACTTGTATTACTATCTATTACATTAAATGTTTATTTGAGAAAGGTATGATAGTTTATATTTAGCAAGAAAGTTATATTAAAAATAAAAATAATGAGATAGATGATTCACCTAAAAATTAATACGATAATGTGTACAAAAATCGATATAATATGTTTTTTGATTAAGGATAAAGGTTTTTAGATTGGGACCCTACCTAGGAATAAAAAGGCCTGAAGCCCAGATACAACAATGAAGATCAAAAGAAATACAATAGAAACAACTTCCAGGCAACAACAAGCCCCTGCGCAACACCAACATCATAGAATTGCAATCAATCGATGATCGAAGAATGTGATCTAAGTGTTATATGAGAAAGGGTTGATTGTAGTTTAGTATAAACTATTTTCTTGTTTTAGACTACCATACAATCCTCCTTGTTAAGCTCATCACTAGAATTGCATGGGAGAAGAACATGTAAATAGGTAATAGGTTGAAAGGGAGACCTATTAGGAGAAGAGGGGATTTCCCTCTCCTTCACTGCCTCAAGAGGGACATGGGGAATATGATTCATTGATTCAATATGAGGCAACTGGGAGAGGTTCACAACAGGGGAAGAGACCGCACGAGGTGGGCTTGAAACAAAACCATGAACAAAAATAGAAGGGGGATCAATGGTGAAGCGAGAAGGGAGAGAATCCGCCACTAGGCATGATTGACCCCTCTTTTTCTTTAGTATGACCACACTCGCATAAAAAAATGTCTTGTTTCAAAACAACTGTGACATCAGAAAGCTAATCTTTCATAGTCCAGTCTTTGTGTCCAAGTTCTATTACTAATCTACAAATTTATGCTCTCTGGAAGGTCCTAGGAGATATCAAGGTCCATAAGAATCCTAGAATAAGTAGTACCAACTGAAGGGAGGAAGCATTATCACATTTTTAAAAGGCCCCTAGCTTATTACTAATGGCTTCAGGGAAGGAGTTATCCCATAGATGTAGGGGAAGGCCTGGAAGTCTAACCCAAATTAGCAATGTGTCAAAAGAGTCTTTTAATGGATCGAAAAGGGGATACTAGGGTTTAGTCATAAGTCAATACTGATCCCCCCAAACCCAATACATATTGTGTATGTTTGTGCAATCCTCAATAGATTTAAACACAACAAAGAAATACACAGAGCAAGGATAAAGTTTATCTTACCCTTAATTTTGAGGGTCCCTTGTACAATAATCCATTCATGTAACTAGGATAGCTTGGGCCAAAAATTATTAAATCTACATATGAGACCATGTCTGCTGTATGCATCTTCCAAGTCTCAAACTTTATGGAGTACATCATCTTCTAGTTTCAAGACAGGGGTGTATTTAGCTGGTAATAAGGGTTTTATTTTTTGGATGCCCATGGAACCGGCTGCAACATACCCCTGTTTCCCTTTACTACTGCCTCCCATGCCTTACAAAAAATTCCCATTCCTTAAGGGAAAAAATAAGTCATTCATAGTTGTAGATGAGTCAGGGGATTTACCCTTAGCCCCAACAGTCACAGAGTCGACCCAAACATTTTCAAGATTGGTTCCGCCATCATGAGATCCAACATGTTTCGTAGCCATGACAAATGATTTGGGTCCCTAGGTCAAGGTTTCGGGTCTAGTATCATTAATATGTTTGGTGATCCCCTATTTCCCTTGGTTGCATCTTGTAGAGAGAGAAGAAGTGGCCAAAGAAACTAATTAAGCTAAAATGTAAATAAGATCCTAATCCGATGCCATTGTAGCAGTAAATAAATGAACAATTAAGTACAATGTAGAGCCAAGAAAACTAAGTAAGAAAGTATGAAACCCTAAACTTGCAAAACCCCCAAATAAAGCATCAAAACCCTAAAAAATAAAGATGCATATGAAGGGGTCAGACTGTCCTTAGTTTCCACAATGGTGAACTTACTAACTAAGCATTGCACTACATTTCAGACCGAAATGTAGTTCTAGGTGTGTGTGTGAAAATCATTCCCTAGGTGTTCTTGTGTCAGTCACACTTTTGGAAGTAGCGATAAATAACTAGATGTCGAAAGGTAAATAGATGGTGGATGGAATAGAATAAACTCCCCTCCTATGAAGTGTGATGTAGATGAACCAACCTTGTCCCTTCTTATGGAGCTATATGGATGTAAATGGCGCTATAGATGCCTTGGATGGATGCAACCTTAGGTGGATGATAGTAGTGCTTAGTGCTTGGTCCCTCATTATGGTCTCATAACTATATATTTATATGGTTCTCTTGTTCTAATTTCATAATTAACCCCGAAAAGGCCGACCACTAAAAATATGGAAAGCTCAAACATCTAGAAAGTGCCCAAAAGATAGAAGTAATGTATAAAGAGGATCAGGGTGCCCATATGGGACCAGTGTGCCGGGGGCGCCCCAATTAGGGATAAAAATGACGCAAAAAAACAAAACAAACTAGGCAAGTAAATGCAATAAGTCAAATGTGACGAAAAAAAGAAAAGTAAAATGGCCAGAGGACATGGGTTAATTAATACTTTATTCACTCAAAAACCATATAAATAGTAGTACGAGACTGAGACAAAATAATACCCAAAGCATGTGATTATGTGTCTATAGAAACTCTACTACTGCTACCAT
Organism: Taxus chinensis; assembly: GCA_019776745.2. Taxonomy (NCBI): domain Eukaryota; kingdom Viridiplantae; phylum Streptophyta; class Pinopsida; order Cupressales; family Taxaceae; genus Taxus; species Taxus chinensis. Next base: position 142,719,016 of record CM034156.1, on the reverse strand, counting down.
TTTTGGATCCATCCTCCACAAACACATTGGGGTCATTATTTCCTTCAAACCACCTCCACTGAACTTGTTGTCGCCACCTGATTCATAGCTCCTGCTCGCAACATTGTTAGGGATCCAGTTCACCACATTAGGTTTCAACATCATGTTCACAATATTCCCCCAATTGATATAATACGTGGTTACTTCAAAATTAAATATTAAAGATATAAAAATTAAAAAAAAACATTAGTAAAAAATATATTTTTTAATTAAATCATTAATTTATATTTATAACAAAAATTTATATCATGTCAAGTCCTTTGTTGTTGTTGGCAAGTTTTTAAAACCCTCACAGAATACTCCGGTGCTGAAGATAGAGGAGGATCCGTTGCAAAAGGTTCTCAAGGAGGAGGTGAATCTCTCCTAGCTTGGCCTCATTTGCAGGATTCAGAAGTTCTGTCCTAAGATATATCAGCTCCACAATTGGATCTCTCTAAGATGGAAGGAAAATATTAAAGGTAAGATTGAGTTTTATCCCTATGCTAAAGCTTATTTCATTGTCGTCTTTGAAACCCCTAAAGAAAGGGATTTAATTTATGGTCAGCATTGGGTTTGGGGTGAACATGGGCTCATGTCCAAGCCCTGGTATACATCTTTTGATCATCTAAAAGACACCTTTTATACCTACCCTATTTTGGTCCACTTGCCAGGAATCCCATAACAACTTTGCAATAGCTCATGCCTTATTGCAATAGGTGATACTTTGGCCTCTTTTGAAAAATCAAATGATAAAACTGCCAAGCAGATTCACACAACTTATGCTAGAATCTTGGTAGATCTTGACACCTCCCAAGACCTTCCAACAAAAATTAGTCTACAAATTAGTGACAGACATTGGTTGCAGAAGATTAAATATGATGGTTTAGCCTTCAGATGTTGGTGTTTCTTTCAAATGGGGAATCTCTCCGATGACTGCGAGTACTCGAGATGAAAGAGAAGTGAAAATCCATCATGGTGGAAGGAATCCCTTCCTGAACACCTCATGGTTAGTTCCCATTCAAATCTGGTTGAGGAGAGCCCTTCGAGGATAGCCACTCCCCTCCCGAAACATCCATAGAAGGAGCCACAAAATCATCTAGACTTTGTTGGGATGGCACATGATTCCTCTATCGAAATTGTTGAACTTATAGAGGATAGTGTGTCATTACGTTAGGGTCACATTCCTATCAAGACTCTTGAATTTTTTCTCCTAGCCTTCACAAAAGAAGAAAACGAGGAGTGGACGGTGGTGGAGAGAAGAAAGAAGGGGCACACCAAACTTAAATCTACCAACAGTTTCGACAGGGAATAAATCTTTGTTTCTCCCCTATTTTTTTGTTTTTGTTGGTTCCATGTGATTTTGATGCTAATGTGGTGTTACATGGTTGTTGGTTGTTTGTTTCTTTTGGTAGGATGCTCCCTTCTTTTTCTCTTTATTACTTTATTTGGCGTTTAGGCCTTTTTTCTTTGGGAGTGATCCCTATTTGTCAAAAAACCACTAGTATCTCTTTGTATATCTGGTTTTTGAACCTTCTTGTTGTTGGGGTATGGTCCCTCCCAAAAAAACCATTTACCAATAATAAAAAAATAATAACTATTATTTACATTGTATTTATAGTGAAAATAAATAATATTTACATAAACATTAATTACAACATACTATTTCTATTTCCTTAATAAAAATTGCACAACTAATTATGTAAATATAATCCCTTCATAGTTAATTATATATAAAATTTTAAACACTTAATTTTTGTGGGGACTATTTAGTTTGTGCCCTTGCTTATATGTCATGTGTAATGTTATTGGTTGAAGTTAGGTTGGTAAAGGCAGATTTTTCGTTAATTTTTCACTTTTTAAATTGTCATTTTTGTGTTTTCATCTATTTATTCACTTTCATTTTTTCTTTCCTCATGTGAGGCCCTTTTTATGTGTTTTTCCATTTTTGACTTCTTGTTATCTTGGTTTTACCTTTTTCTTTTGGTTTTCTCTCCCCTCTAATTTTTTCATGCTTTGAATAATTGATTTATTTTGGGAGAAGATTATTATTTACACATTCAATAGAAATGGTCATTCCCCTACAAAATGACATGCTTTCATTTTTTACCCTTCTTTGATTTTTTTCTTGTTTTATTATATTGTGTTTTTCTTGGTTATATTTTATTCTTTTTTTTGGTAAGACTATTACATATATCTCAAATACATCTATCTAAAATATTTTGATAGATATCAATTCTAAGGTGTTTGTGAAAATAGGATGATAATTTAAATTTGAGAATCTTATAAATAAATATATGTAACAATACAATTGGGACACATGCATGTTGATCACACTTTCAGGTATTTTTGTTTCATAAGAGTGATTTTTAATTTTCATATATTAATTTGTTTATGAAGCAATTCATGCATAAGTGTTGTATGAAATATTGTTGAATCATGACATAACACAAGTCTTATCTAACATCCCTCATAATTTATTGGTTTTGCAAGGAGATGTGTTTGTTTCAAGGTTTCTATAGTAGACATTATTTCCCAACAATTCATGAGTGAACTAAGAAAAATGAGCAATGATATAAACCATGGAGGGCTACGTCCAAATTCAGTTTTTTCACCACATTATTCTCTCTAATCCTAGCTTTATAGTATTTATGATCATGTTAGCTATTTCAAGTCATTTGAAACTTTCTACAATCTACATTGGATTTCTCTATTACGTTAATAAGGTATGATTATTGTCTATTGAAATATTTTTAATTTAACCTCAATTATATCTTAGGTGTGGTTGGATGGTATTTTTAATCTAAAATAACTTTCAAAACCTAATTTTGGTGAATGAGATATGTATAAAATACCAAATATAGTGTTTCTATAAATTTGATATTTGTACTATTCAAGTATTAATCCTAGGGCTTGGTTACGGGTAAATTTCTATTTAACCTCAATTACATCTTAGGTGTGGTTTGGCTAGTATTTTTTAATCTAAAATAACTTTCAAAACCTAATTTTAGTGAGTGAGATATGTATAAAATACCAAATATAGTGTTCCTATAATTTTAATACTTGCACACTCATCTTAGGGCTTGGCTATGGGTAAATTTCTATTTTATTGTTACATTTTAGGGTTATATGTTAAATCTTATTGATAATTCAATCGTTGTTTAATGTGTTCTAAATTTTTAGTGAACAATTATTTGATATTGGTTTTGTTTTATTTATTTACATGATATTTATTTTAAATCGAGTTCATCCTTTAGAAGATACTTGAATTATTTTCTTTAGTTTGTGTAATCCAAAGCTCATCATGAAATCATTCCAACCCCTCTTGAGACTCATACAAGTGAAAATAATTTGAATAGTCTTATTGTATCTATAAAAATTCAAAGAAGTAAAGGAAAATAGGTTTTTAGTTAAGACTCGTCTAGGATAGTTAGAATACCCACTTTTAACCAATATTTAAAAAACATACTACAATTGTAAACATCTTAAGTGTAATAAGAAAAAATGATCTCAAAATTGAATTCAATCTCTATTCCTATTATTCAAGAACAAATATAGAGGGTGTATCATGTATGCCTCAACTCTAGAAATTATTAAACACATATGAGAAACTTAATATGCCTTCAAATGTGGTTATCTCCGATAGTTTTTCACCACTTTTCCATATTGTTCTTGTCTTGATGTGCATGCTTCCCTTACTTATATACCTCATATTTTTACCTTACATATTATTACAGATTTATGTATTCCTTACATTCTTTCTATTTTCCCAAAGTGATACACATTTTGCTTCCACACCTCATACATTTTTTCATACATATTCTTCACTTCTTCCTCCTCTTTTGAAATGACCACTATAATGAACATTGTGCATGAATTGAAAGATAAGATTAAGGAATTGTTTCAAGGGTTCTAAAATACATACAATTTTAGATATCCAAATAAGACATGTGTGTCTTGCTATAATGTCTTTTTAAATTAATTTTGTGTGTATGGTATACTAACTCAAATAAGAGGATTAATTAGTACTCTTCAACTCTCTTTATCTCTTTAATTATTTTATAATAATTCCCCAAAAAATCTCTGATCTAAACTCATCTTCAATTATGTGTTTTATGGGGATCCCCTCTTTGTGGTTTTTGTTATATCTCCAATATGTTCATGACGTGTTTTCTCATCTTAGGTAGGTTTATTCAATGAAGATGTCCCACGATGACGAATATATCCATCTACCTTTTACTTTAACATATACTTTCAAAAGGAAAATATATTTGAGTCATCGTTTTAGAATTTTTGGATTTAAATTTGTGTTAGTTGTATGCAAAAATATTATTAATTTGAGGTTGATCAATAAATAAGAATTTTAGTCAAACCCATGTTTTTGGGGGGAGGATGAGTTCACAACATATTTTCAATAGTTAATATCTCAAGAGAATCTTTACACCTTTAGTTTTTAGGATTTATCATCAATATTTGTTAAATCAAAAGTATCATTTTCACCTCATGTCATTCAAGCGGAGCCACTTTAATTATTTATCACATTAACCTAAGCCCTCAATCCTTATCATGAGAGTTTCAATCTATCATTTTCCTTACCGTCCCCTTATTTCTAGGTTATGTACAACCATTGGCTTTGGCATGGCCTAAAGTGGTATGGTTCATACAAAAACTTCTGATTGTGAATTGAAATTGTTTTATATTTCTACACCTCTTAGCATTTGTATCATCTATGTGGGACTAATGTACCCCTTACAAACTAAAACAATGACTTCCCATTGTGCATTGAAATTATTTTACATTTATACACCTCTCTTAACATTTGTATCATATATGTGGGGCTAATTCCCACTTAAAAACTAAATTGATATCTCCAAGCTCATTTGCGAGTTCAAATAGTTAAAAGCATTGCAAAAAACTTCCATGACTACACTTATCTTATTAAATGAATTTAATTTTATACACATTAAAACTCCCTAATATAACACATCAGACAAAAATGTCCCATGTTAAATAATTTTCAAGTGTTATTCCTAAACTAAATCACTTCAATGAGATAAGCCTCAAGCTCAACATGTCACCACATGAACTAGAAAGATGTCTAAACTCATCCACCTTATGAAACTTAACTCACCTCACCACCTTATGAAACTCAACTCACCATGACTAATGTCTCTCCAACCTACTCTCAAAACCTCAGCACATGGAGCAACATGAATTTAAACCATTAAAAATGTTTTTCATGAAAGGGTGAATAAATTAAAAATTATGGGTTGGCTATTTAAAACGTTGGACAATTTTTAAGCATTTGAACAACAAAGTAAAAAAATTTAAATATTTCATGTCGAGTTTTAAATTGAAAAAGGATATCAATAAACCTTCAATCCAGAGTTCAACTCAAAAATGGCTAGATAGAATCTTAAACAAGGAGAATGGAAATGGAATAGTGAGACAATATAACTTAAAGAAAGAAGAGACCATAAATAGATGAAAAAATACATGTAAATGAAGGAGATCTTGAAAATAAGAAAGGGCACTTGTTTTTTACATGCACAAAGGTTTAGAAAAAGGGGATGGTAGAAATAATTGTACAGAAGTATGTTGGGGTTAGCACACCGGTTGTACAGGCAATATATCAGATCTAAGCATACATGTAAATAAAAGCATATATTCTACCAGAAGAAATATACAAAACAAAAGACATAAATCAACACTAGATTTAACATGGTTCACCTAGTGTGGGCTATGTCCACCAAAAAACAAGCCAATCTATTATCCAAAGCTTTGAAAACATATACAATTGAAGATTTACAATCTTCCACACGTCTCAGATGTACATTACTTTCTTTCTCTCAAGATTTTTGCTTCATCACCAATAATTATCTCTCTCACCCACTTTTGCAAGTTCTTAATTCTTGTTAATACTTACTTCTAAACCCTAACTTTTATGTGTATATAGGCATTTATAAACTTAGGGCACTTAGCCATGTAATTAAAATCAATAGATATGCTTTAATGCTAAAAATAGATCTAATTCCTGAGAGATAATTAAAACATCCTCGCACAGGTAACCGATGTCGATTAGCCCTAGTTGATGTCAGTTCCTCCTTTCTTGAATGAGCTGATCCTAGGTGACCGATGCCAGCTCCTCCTAACCGATGATGGTTACTGTGTTTTCCAGCAAGTTTCACATTGCAAGCTAAACTGAAGTAATTGAGCTCCACAACTCAACAATCTCCCACTTGGAGATTAATCACTGCACCATACCTGTACAACATCATTCTTCTTGGATCCTTCCTTAGCTTTGTTTCTTCCTCTTCAAGTCTCAAACTCGAAGACCAACAGAAGTGGAGTATAGCTCCAACTTCTCCTTTGCTAATGGCTTCATTAGTATATCCGCAGGGTTTTTGATCGTATGAATCTTTTCCAGATTCAATTGTCCATCCTCCAATACCTGCCTTATGAAGTGATACCTCAACTGAATGTGTTTCATTCTTGAATGAAACGTTAAGTTCTTTGCCAAATGAATTGCACTCTAACTGTCACTGAATAGTTTACAATCACCTTGATACTTTCCTAACTCTTCCATGAACCTACTCATCCATATCATTTCCTTTCTTGCCTCCGTAGCTACAACATACTCTACCTCTATAGTAGAGAAATGCACAACTTTCTACAATCTTGAAATCCAGCTAAATTTCATCCCACCTACTATGAAAATATATCCAGTAGTGCTCCTCCTACCATTTAGATCTCCAACCATATCCAAATCAACATGGCCACATAATGAAATATTTGAACATCCATATCATAGCTGCATGTTACATGTCCCTTTAAAATACCTGAGTATCCATTGGATTGATTTCCAATGCTCGTTACCTAGATTAGCCATATATATACTCATAACTCCCACTTCTTGTGCAATGTCTAGTCTGGTACAAACCATATCATACATGAGACTCCCAATTTTTGAAGCATATGACACTCGTGTCATGTATTTGACATCCTCATGTGATGAAGGACACTGATCTTTTCTCAATTTGAAGTGTCTAGCAATAGGTGTACTAACAGGTTTTGTATTCTACATCATGAACCTTTCTAACACCATGTAGATATAATCCTCCTGAGACAAATACAATTTCTTGTTTTTCCTGTCTCTATGTATTTGCATGCAAAGGATTATTTTTGTAGCTCCTAAATCCTTCATAGAAAATGTGTGAGCTAGCTTTCCCTTAACCTCACCAATGTCATGCATACTAGATCCTGCAATAAGCATATCATCAACATACAGTAACAAAATAATATAGCTCCCATTTTGAAGCTTCTTGAAATAAACACAATGGTTATATTCACATCTCAAGTAACCATGCTCATGCATAAAACTATCAAACCTCATGTACCATTGCCTTGGAGCTTGCTTGAGCCCATATAAAATATTTTTCAACCTGCACACTAAGTTATCCTTACCCTTGACTTCATACCCAAGCGACTACTGCGTATAAATATCTTCATCCAAATCACCATGAAGGAAAGTCATCTTCACATCTAGTTGCTATAAATGTAAATCTTCTACTACAAATAAACTCAATACAATATGAATATAAGTCATCTTAACAACAGGAGAAAATATTTCACCAAAGTCAATACTTGCTTTGTGTGTAAATCCCTTTACTACAAACCTTGTCTTGTACCTTTTCTGTCCACCTTCTTCTTCCTTGATCCTGTAAACACACTTGTTCTGCAATTTTCTCTTACCTACTGGAAACTTAACCAAATCCCAAGTCTGGTTATGTTCCAAGGAGTCCATCTCCTCATCCATGCCATGCTCCTACTAGACACGGGTCTTATCCTACATTGCTTCTTCGAAACTTTCTGGTTCACCATTATCGGTCAATAATAAATAAAATAGAGAAGGTGTAAATATTTCTAGAGCTTTACTTACCCTTTGTGACCTTCTCACAGGAGTTTAGGGTACCAAAGACTCAACCTGGACCTCCTGAACATTTATATCCAAATCTGATAGTGACTGATGTCGGTCACTGTACGATGAAAAAGTGAAAAGCAAGCATGGGAATCTACAAGTAACTCTTCCTCACACCTGACCTCACGAGGTCGTGCCGAGACAACCGGTGGGGATGGATTATGCGTAGGGTATGGGTAAACTAGTTAGGAAATCTTATATCTTCGACACGCACTAATGGAATCTGTGAATCTAAGGCAAAGAAGGCCCTCCTAACCTGAACTGGCATGATAGATCGGTCGGCAAGGATGACTGCTCGAAGGCTCCAATCAATATCAAGCTCTGGCATGATCTGATCTATAGGTTGTGGGATACGTGGAAAATGACCTGGGATGGTTTTGTCTATGTCTCCAGATAGGGTCATATGATGGATGATGGATATATAGCGGATCCTATGGTCGATTCTCTAATCTAGTCTAGAAATCTTTAGCTTTGTTAGATGCTATGTCTAACAAGGATAATTGTGAGATGATGGTAGGCGGAAGTGGAGGAGATCTAAATACTAATGTGCATAAGCCAGCATCTATGTCTGATTCACCTGTGGATTCGTTGGGTTGTGGGATTTGTGGGTCACAACCGTAGATTCATGGTTGCTGTGGACCTGCTATGGTCATGTGTGGAATTAGTCCCTAATCCCTAGTATCTAATAGTCGTATGCCTTTTCGGCCTCTACGTTCAAAATTAACAGTTGTGCAATCTTTTCTGAGTATCTTATAGGCGTTCTTGCAACCTGAATCCTTAAGCTAGTATATATGTCTGTGAGAGTGTCTCCTGCATCTGGCTGTGGGACCAAAGGATCACAACCAAACATTTTCTCTCTTTCAAGCCCTTCTACAGTCATGTGGATATTTATCTAGGGTAATCTATAGTTTGGCTGATTTGACCAAAACGTGTGTACGCTTGGTCATCTTCTATGTTTAACTTGCTTAACTGTGAGTTGATCTGTTGTAAGTCTGCTGTTATTCAGAAGACTTGGATTCTAAGGTTCTGATCTATATCAGTTATTACCATAATAAGATTGGTTTGAGGCACGATTGGCTCGAATACATATTCTCTGGGCTCTCTAGGTCCCGTGATTGTCATACAAAAGAAAACGATATAAGGCTAACTAATGACAGAATAAACTAAACATGCAAGATATATTTATGTATATTTCTAAGTCTAATGCTTATTGCTAAACTACTAAATATATTTTAAAGAGAAACTTATCTAATATATCTAAAATTGACAACTAAACTAATAATGCAATTAAAACAAACAAAGCGACCGAGTATAGCTACTTGTCTGTGTAATTTGTAGATCTATTCTAAATAACTTGATAACTGATCTACTCTATTTGAAAGACTCTCGATCCTACCTCAGAAGTGAGGAGTGAATCATAGTTTCTCAGAAACTATCAATCCCCACAGCTTCCCTGGCAATATCGAAAGTAAAATTTAACTGAAATGAAATGATTAGCTACTCTATTTGATATGCTTTTAACTAGAACTTTGAAAGCTAGAACCTGGATTCTACAGAACAGTGGTGAATCCGATGGTGTGTGACCTTGTCCCCTCAGTGTGATCTCCTCATTCCTTCATGCTCACATGGATCTAGAAAAGTGTGTAATGCTAGCATCAACAAAAGTAGATATTGGAACAAAGGTAGCTTAGGATGCAGACTGAATACAATGCGAGTAGGAGAGGGATAGCGCAAGAGTACAAAGCTTGGCTTATGCAATTCCTAGTGGGATTTATTGCGAGTCATGCAACATAAAATGTCCAGCACCTGAAACTATCCTGTTTGATGAACAAAACCTACAACTTTAATGGCTTCCTATTGAAATGAAACTATCCTACTCCAATTGATTTGGATGAAATGACAACAACACTTTGCACAAGGAGAATATGTGGCTTTCTGATAGCTAAACAATGCTAACTATGCATCTAATAAATTAAACTATGAATCCTAAACAAAATTGAAAGGCTAAGCTATTGAAATGAGAAATTCAGAGGCAAATTTGAGGGGCCATTTGCTTGAGCACAAGCCAGCTATTTATAGAATCCCATTTACCCAAAGGTGAAAACCAAATTGATCTCTTAAACCATAAACAATGCCAAAACACTATTCCAAGGAACCAGAATCATAAATACAAGCAAAGGTGGTGAAAAAAAGTTGGTAAACATTGAATTTTTACGTGAGTCGCGTTAAAAGAGCATTCTGGAAAATGTGTGAAGGACCGCCACCCTAAGCAGGGCAGGGGTTACAGGACTGCCGCCCAGGCAGGGTGGTGGTTTCATAACTAAAGAACAAAATGCAAAGGAAAAGAGGGGAAAAGAGAACAACAAAGCACACAGGGGCTAAGCGGGACATGTGGGATGTTAACACATACTTGGAGAGATTTTCTGATCCTGAACACCTTGCGAGGAGACCTGTATCATCATTGGGGCACGTGTTACATTATTCTGGCAGTGGTGTAGTACCCTACAATTTTGGGTACGTACATATTACCCCCTCGAAGAATCATTTTAGCCATGAAGAGGCGTAAAATGGTGGGTCCGAGTATGGCGGTCCCAAAATGGGAAGTTAGGAGTTATACCTGGTACATCCGTGTGTCGAAATGATGCTATCCGAAATTCCCGCTACCTGCAAAATGAAAAGAGAACTCAAGTGCAGATAGACAAAATAGATCAAAAAATAAATACTAAAATATCATGAAATGAGGACGTACCATTTGTGTGGGGATAAGAACTTACCTCTGTCGGCACTCCAAACCTGCGGAAAGGGGCATTCAAAACAAGTCAGGTTGCTATATATGTAAAAGTGGGCCCATTTTCCTATTCATTTGCACGTGTTGATTTGGTTGATTTTGAGCTCTGGGACCCACGGTGACGGTTTCTGATGAAAGTATAGTCAAAACATTCGGGACGAGATTGTGATCATGCCTCCACGAGTGGAACACCAACCCGCGAGATCACAGGTTAGTTTTTCTCAATTTACCGTTTTTATCCCCAAAATATTAAAATGTTGAAATCTTTGTCATGGGGGGGTTATTTTTGAAAATGTTAGTTTTAATAGGTTTATCTAGGGGGGGCACCTACTGGGTAGGCTTTGTTTGAGTCAAAATGGGCTTTATTTGCGTTTTTAGGCATCTTTTAGGGCATGTGACCCGTACGGAAATTTGGGACACGACCGCCGCCCTGGGCAGGGTGGCAGTTACATGACCGCCTCCCTGATCAGGACGGAAATTACAAGACCACCGTCTTTAAGGCGGTGATTACGGAACCGTCACCCTACTCAGGGCGGCGGTCCTGCACAGAATGCATAAACAACACCCTTTTGAAGTTAATTTTTGCATTTTTAGCATCCTTATGTGTCTTCATGATTTTTCTAAAGTCATTTGGATACTAACTTGCTCTGTTTTGTGTGTTTTTGGGTGTATGCAGGTGAGGGAGGAGTATATTCGATGGAGCTGAGAGAGAGAGAGAGTGTGTGATTGGCTCCCAGCAGTATTAGATGCCCTTTCTCAGGACGAGCAGGACACTCTTCAGAGGGCTGGTATACTGCGTATATCACGGGTTCCACATGTTACACCGTCTAGTCACATACTCTGTGACTTATTTTCATATTGGGATGCTCATTAGAACACTTTCCAATTACTAGGGGTCCAATGTGAGTGGACCATTACTTTGGAGGACGTTTACCGTATCTTGGGGGTCCCAATCATCGGGAGACGAATCACTCTTGAGACAGCAGGTTCACGGGCTCAGATAGCACAGTGGGCCTCATACATGGGAGATGCAGTTATCTCCATTGGTTCGAAGAAGGGGGTGAGGGTCTGATCTATTCCTATCCTGCCTATCCCCTTGATTCATCAGGCCATTATGGGGATCCTTGCCTCGAGATTGATTGGGGACAAGGGAGGAGACACTCTACTCTATTGTTGGTCCCCCATTATTAGACAGATTGAGGGACACGGTCAGATTTATGCTTGGGGAGCCGACATACTTGGGACTACCTACCATGATTTATACCAGGTGGTCCATTTACAGGGGCAGTCATTGAGCCATCTGACCCTGGTTATGAGCTGGGTCTATGAGCATTTCATCCCTTATGGGAGAGGTGTAGAGGTGGCAGATCCCAGAGCTGTGAGGGTAGCCAGATGGACAGACATGTCGGTGCTCAGAGCACCTCACCAGCCAGTCACCTCCCTGACCACTGATGACATGGAGGCCACACCTTATCAGGCCATGGCAGGTTTATGGGGCGAGGAGGCTCTTACTTTGATTTCCTGCTCCACCACAGGGCAACTTGTTGACAGGGTGGGGAGGGTGGAGATACACCCTTTTGGTCGAGTGCCTCAACAGTTTGGCCTGCCTTACGTGGGTATGCTTCCCCCGATGGTGCCAGTATATAGATCAGTTCGAGAGGCCAGGGGAGGTCCTAGAGGCTGGGGTTGGACTGTTGTTACTCCTGGTGTCCCCATTGCAGCTAGGTGGGTAGTACAAGCTCGAGGGAGAGCCAGTGCGCCTCAGGCACCCTTACTTCAGATTGCTACCGGTCCTGCCCACAGCAGCGACGACCCCATTGACATAGACTCTGAGTCTGAGGAGTTCACAGGGGGGAGACGGAGGAGGAGACCGAGGCTGAGGTCAGTGAGTCAGGTGGAGAGGAGGACAACGATCCTGAGTGGCATGACACTCAGGATATTTTATAGGTAGAGAGGGCGGAGCAGAGTGCGGAGAGGGTGACTCTAGTTTCAGAGGAGCCACTCTCTCAGGGCCTTGGTGGGAGGATGAGTCCGTAGCAGGACGATATGTTGCCCCAGCCACAGGAGGAGTGCACCAGTTAGTGGTGGCATCTGTGGTAGGTGTCGATCCTAGAGATCCATCTTGGAGGCCCGACGATCCGAGTGAGTTATCATCCTTCCTTTTAACATTTGTTTCTAGTTATGATTGCCTTAGTTGTTATCTCTCCTTTTGTTTATGTTTGCTTTTATCTCTTGATTATTTCTAATTGGCTTTTCTCCTTTGCTTGCAGAGACTGCCGATGAGTGGTGAGACCTGATTCATCGGGTATGCACCGATACCCTGATGATCCCTATGGAGAAGACCCGTGCAGAGCTATCTGTGGATGCAGGGGAGCCTTCAGCAGCTGGTAGGCACACCGACGTCTTTGCTCCTGTCTGGCATGTGGCTAGGATGGTGTTTACCCTCCGTACCGAGCTGGTAGGGTACAGGACAACAGAGCACTTGATGAGGAGTCATTCTCATGGCGAGACCGCAGCTGCTCCTTGGGATCGTGAGCCCTCCATGCACTCAGAGCGCTACGTAGCCGGAGTCCTAGATAGGGGTGTGCACCCTCAGAGGGATCTCATAGGGGTTGAGAAGCCACTTGGCTCTCTTGGACTGTTTTTATGATGTATTTTGTATCTCCCGGGCTCTTTGAGCATTTTGACCATGCTTAGCGCATGATGGCATTGTACAGGAAACTTGATCATTTATATATATATATATATATTCTTTTTGGATCAGACTCTTGGCATTTATGGCTTTGTTTTCTTATGTATGTAACTATAATGTTATTTTTATATGCTTTTTAGAATGTATGCAATGGAGAACAAATGATACAAATGTTTACTTTCTTTTTGTATTTTGTGATGCTGATATATGATAATGTAGACACAATGTGATTTTAAACTCTAGCTTCTTATAAGCAATTTTTTGGTACTTCATATTTGTTTTGACAAAATGTGATGATAAACTGGTATGATGAGCAGATAAACTTGCCCCACTCCTAACTCCACGCAACTAGTAAGATGTGAGGGCTCGCCACTCGAGAGCTAGAAAGGGCACAAGTTATGAAATGTGTTGAAATGATAGTGATGAGAGATAGACAAAGCCTTGGTGGAACCAAATTAGGATGCTACAAGCCTATTCTACTCGAGTGACTCCATAGTTTGGGATGCAACTTGCTTTGTGGTTTATCTAGACTTAGATCCGTAGATGGCCACATGGTAGACAAAATCTGGGTTTCAGGGTTTTGAACTCTTTTGGAATTTTGGACATCTGATTCATTTGTTTTTGACTCAAAATTTTCAAAAGTTCATTGGAATTGTTTGCTTACGACCTTCAATGTTTATTTGTCAAGAGGACTCCCTACACCTTGCCCCATGCTACTAGTAAGAAGCGTGGGCTTATCACCATGGACAAGGTATAGGTGAGTAAGGGCATTCCCATCCTTTCCCAACCCTACGTCACTAGTAAGAGATGCAAGCTCATCACCAAAGGTTGGTGGGGCAAGGAAATGTGTAAAATTAAAATTTTCTATTTGATCTATGTTTGACTTGCTTATTTGAGCAAAATGTCAGTGTATTCTTATTTCCAAAGAGATATACATAGGGGATAGATGTGACACGATGAAGCTTCTAGAACAGACCATAGGCAAGGCACCTATCCTAGGAAGAAACCAAAGATGAGAACAAGCATGCAGATCTTGGTATGGTTACCGTTAAGGATTTGTCATATCTAGCTTTATTTGATGAAATGATTCCGAAACAGGTGATGACGTTATAAAATGAAGAAGTATGATTAGAGTGTTCATGCCAATAACATCAGAAGTTTGTAATGAATTGCTTTGAGAATGAGTTCCTTGATCACAAAATTGTACGAAACAAGTGGAAAAAATGAACCTAACTATATGAAGATGTAATTTAGATATATTTACATAAATAGTGTTGGCCGCTTATGCATAGAATCGTTTAAGGTGTAGGGAATCGACAGTTTCACCAAATTCCTCACCTTCCAGTGTACATAAGAGATATGCACCATTTCCATAGTCTTTCGTGACTTGGTATGGGCCCAACCATTTGGGCCGGAACTTCCTTCCTTTGCCGATCTTTTTATCGATCCAGGCTGTCTAGCCTTAGAACCAGATCACCTTCATATATGTCTCGTTCATAGACCTTCTTGTTATACTGTCGGCACATCCAGTCAACATAGAATCTATGTGCCATTGTTCAGCATCTAACCTAGCTTCATCTAGGCTTTCTAGTTGGGAGAGACATGCTTCTCTGTAAGCGTCTTCATCCAGAATCCCTTGTAATGAGATACAGAGACTGGGTATTTCAACCTCAAGTGGGAGAACTGCTTCTGCCCCGAATACTAGCGAGAAAGGAGTCGCTCCTGTTGGTGTTCTTATTGAGGTTCAGTGGGCCCACAAGGCTGGATATAACTTCAAATGCCAATCTCATTTGTTTTCTTTCACCATTTTAAGAAGAATGGATTTTAATGTTTTGTTTGTCGCTTCAGCCTGTCCATTGGCTTGAGGGTAATACAGGGAGGCTGTATGATGGCTTATTTTAAATTTATTACACAATTCATGAACTTCGTCATTCTTAAAAGAAGTCCCATTATCTGAGATAATGATTTGTGGGACACCGTACCTGTAAATGATTTGGTTCAAAATGAACTTGGTGATTATGGAACCCGGTACAGTAGTAAGAGGCATAGCCTCTACCCACTTGGTAAAATACTCGGTGGCCATGATTATGAAGTTATGGCCATCTGTAGATGAGGGAGAGAATTTCCCTATCAAATCTAGGCCCCACGTAGAAAAGGGCCATGGAGTAGCGATTGGTTGTAGAGCTTGTGCTGGCATGTGAATCTCATGAGAGAATTCTTGGCACTTACGACACCTTCATACAAACTCTACTGCGTCGTGTTCTAGAGTAGGCCAGAAATAACCCATCCGATGTATTTTACGGGCGGTGGCATGACCACCGAAGTGGCCTCCACATATTCCACTGTGGGATTGGTAGAGGATCTTCTTGGATTCTTCTGTGTCGACACATCTTAGAAGCATTCCATCGAACGCTTTATGATAGAGCACCTATTCTATAATAACATATTTAGCTACGATAATGCGTAACCACCTTCTTTGCTGCAGTGTAGCACCTTCTAGATACGTATGGTCCATGATATAATTAATAATATCAGTATACCAAGGACACTCAGAGACAGGAGGTCTGGTTTCGATGTAGTATATGCATTCATCGGGAAAGTCCAGATCTACTAGATTACCTCCATCTAGTGGGTTATCAACTAACCAAACCACAATGATTTGTCCTTTAATGGATTTTTGATTTACAAATGTTAATTCGAACTCCCCCATTAAGCTCATAAAACATCCAGCCTTGTTAGACAAGGACCCTTGTGTGAGGAAAGTTCGTAAATGGTCTATTTTTACAATGACCCTTGTTTCTTGATTTAGCATGTAATGTCTTAAGCATTTGGTTGCGAAGACTATGGCAAGGCATTCTCGTTCTGCTTGCGTATAACGTGTTTCATAGTCGAGCAACGTTTGGCTAATAAAATAGATCACACGTTCTCGTTTGTCATCATCTTCTTGGGCTAGCATGCAGGCTAGCGAGACATTGGTAGCTCGTGAGTATAAGATTAAAGGGAGGTCTGGCTTAGGTGGCATTAGCGTGGGTGGTGACAACAAGAAATGCTTAACAGCTTCGAAAAGCTTCGTTGCAGTCTTTAGTCCAATCAATACTATAATCTTTCTTGAGTAGATTGTTGATTGGATGAATGGCAAAGCTTAAATCAGGGATGAATCTCCGGATTGCACCAAGTTTTCCAAGAAATGACCTGATTCCAGATTCATCCGAAGGTGGGATCATTTCGAGAACAGCCCAGATTTTGGCTGGGTCTACATCGATCCCTCGTGATGATATAATGTAACCTAGGAGCTTCCCTCCTGTCACACCAAAGACGCATTTTTCTGGATTTAGCGTGACTCCGTATTCTATTAGACGTGAAAGAATGACACGGAGTACTTCCGGGTGATCACAACGCCTCCTGGCTTTGGCCAACAAGTCATCTACATAGGATTCCACAATTTTATGAATAAGATCATGAAATATATACGTCATAGCCCGCTGGTATGTAGCGCCAGCATTCTTGAGACCGAATGGCATAACAACGTAGCAATAGGTTCCCCAAGGAGTTATAAATGTGGTTTTAGCTTGGTCTTGTTTGGATATTCTGATTTGATTGTATCCTGAGAATCCATCCATGAGAGACAAAAGCTCAAATCCAGCTGTTGCGTCAACAATGATGTCTATGGATGGTAACGGGAAGTCATCCTTAGGACACGCTTTGTTAATGTCTCGGAAGTCTATGCAGATGCGTATTTTCCCATTCTTTTTTAGAACGGGAACGATATTAGATACCCACTGAGAGTAGTCGACTGGTTTGATGAATCCTACTTGGAGGAGTTTTATTACCTCTTCTTTCACCATGAGAGCTACCTTGGGTTTCATTGGTCTTGATTTTTGTTTAATTGGTTTTGCATCTGATTTAGTGACGAGGTTATGTACCGCAATGTGTGGTGTAACCCCTGTCATTTCTTTATAATTAAATGCAAAAGCCTTCTGATGTTCCTTGAGGATTCGAGTGTGTATTTCTACTTCTGATGGAGTTAACGAGGATCCTAATTTCAATATCCTTGGCTCATCCTCCATTCCGATGTTAATATCAATTGTTTCTTCGATTAAAGAAGCATTACCTTCTTCAAACTTAGGCGGGGCTGGAGGTAATTCCAGATCGTCTCCATTTTCTACTGTGTATATGCTGAGGTCTTTTCGTGGGGGAAGCTCTATCATGGGATTTCTGAAGTAGGAAGATGAATGTGGGATTAAGGACAAATCTATCACGTGATGGGTGAGATGTAGCACTGCATAGGCGTTTAAGTAATCCAGAGTGGCTCTATCATTATCAATGTGGTCTAGGATAGTAGATTTGTTCTCATCTCTATTCGTTAAAAGAGGGTTTGACATTTTTTTCACCAATGGTTCAGTACGAAGGGATACTATGAAACGAGTATCTTCCAACTCACTGTTTGGGGTGAAGCGTGATGCCGAGGTTGCTATAGAATCGGCGAGAAGATTTTGTTCTCACGGGATTGCTTCAATTGATATGAAGTCAAACTCCTTGCTTAAATCCAATACAACTGTTTTGTAGAGCTGTAAGTGCTCAGCTCTGGTTTCATATACCTCAGAGACTTGGTTTGCTACCAATTGTGAGTCTCCTAATACTCTGATGTCATTAACACCGAGCCTTTTAGCTATGATGAGGCCAAGGAGGAGGGCTTCGTACTCAGTGCCATTGTTTGTACATTTGAAATTTAATTTAAAGGTGAATGGTAGGATATTTCCCTTGAGAGAAGTAAAGATCACACCTACCACATCCCCATAACGACATCTAGCTCCATCAAAATGGAGAGTCCAATATTTAGCTGGGAATATGGATGTTGGGATATTTTTGTGTTAACATCTTCTACTTCCTTCTACCATACAGAGATCCTCTGCTGGAAGAGAACCAACACCTAGGGTATATCCCATGCCTACAGAATCAAATGGTAGGAACATCGGTAGATCCTGTTCTAATAATTCAACAATTTTTGTAGTAGTTCCTAATGATACTATTTCTACAATGTTAGCCTCATCCTTGAGGGTTGGGATAGTCTTGACTAGGCTCATAGTCTCAAGATCTATTGTAGGTACCAACTTTTCCTCCAGTTTTGCGTCGGTGGGTTTATTAAGTTGGTTTGTTGGGAGTTCAAACTCTGAGTGAACGCCTGGTCTTTTCTTTAAGTCAGCTAGGTGTATATCGAATGGCTTTGGATCCCCTTTGGCTATGAACACTTTTCCTAAATGCAAGAATCTTACTTCTTGAAATAATGTAGAGGGGATTGCCTTCATACGGTGTATCCATGGTCGGCCAAGGATCATATTATAGTTGGTTTCCCGATCTATAATATAAAACTCAGTTAGGATTGTTTTGGGTCCTAAGGTGACCGGTAGTATTATCATTCCAATTGACGTGGATTTAAGGCTATCATAGCCTCTTAATGTATTTCGAGTCGTGGAACAATTTGTTTCTCCATACCCTAGCTTTTGAAGGAAAGAGAAGGGGACTATGTTAACTGCTGCTCCATCGTCAACCATCGCACATTTAACGTAATTGTTATAAACCCAAACTTGCAAATGTAGGGTCGGATCACCTCTGTGTGTAATCTCGGTGTCTGTTGGCATTTTGTTTATTTCGAATACAAACTCGGTATCCCTATCCAGCTGCCCAGGAGGGTGGATATCAAAGTCTATATGGTTTACCTGTGTTTCGGGAGGTGGAGTGATGTTAATTAAATGACCTAAACCTAATGCCTCTAAAAGAGCAACCCTATGGGAAGGAGAGTTCTTCAGTAAGTCCAAAAAAGAAATGTGCTAGAAGGTTTTTGTTAGATCACTAATTAAATCATAGGCACCTATGGGTTTTACTAACATTTGTTGGATGTTATCTGTCTCTGGCAGGTAACTTGGACTTGGTTGAGAGGAATATTCTCGTGTCCTTGTTACAGCTTCCACGGGTAGTTCGGCATCTAACTCGACTAAACTGACTATCTTGGGTCACGGTTGACTTCCTAATTTTGGTGCGACTAATGGATTTAGTGAAGTCGAGGCTTCATGATCATTGTTTCCTGTTATTATGCCCTTATTTGTCCCATTTGGATTTAACCTGTTGTTATTGTGATTTGGGAGCGGATCATTAAAGATTTTGAGGGGTGCGTTTTGAGGGGAAACTACCCCTGTAAGAGTATTTGGTGCTGGTGACGCAGGATCTGCCAAGAACATATCTATGAAAAGTTGTCTTTGTTCCTCTGGCAAACGTTGCATGAATTTATTGTAGTCACGGCACGTTCTAGTGTCATGGCCTCAAATTTTGTGGAAACCACAATATGAGTTAGGATTGTAATTCCTAGGTTTTTGGCTTGGTGCATATTGTGGCCCAAAACTTTGATTAAACCGTTGCCTATTAGGATTAAATTTTTGCATTTGTTGTTTTTGGTTTTGGTTTTGGTTTTGATATCTAGTTGAGTTTTGGCTTGGACCCTTTGTAAGGTTTTGCCATTGTTGTTGTTGTTGTTGTGGATGATTAAAATCCACTGCATTGATTGTTGGGGTAAAGTTGTTGTTTCGTTGGTTGTTCATTAGTGGTGGAGTATTCACAACATTTACCCTTTTAGCCTGATCAGTTACTCCATCTGTTGTCACTCCGTGATTTTTATTAAGGACTTTAGGTCCTTGATTGACATTTGTGGTAGTGGGGTAAGTCGTAACATTCTGGTTGGAGGTGATTAACCTCCCATTTGTTCCATATGTCTTACGACCACTATCTATTGCAGCTTGATCTATTCAGAGAGCGCTCTCAAGTACTTCATCGTAAGTCCTTAGTGGGAACTTTTGGACTTCTTCCTTCACCTCTCTGCTGAGGGAATGAAGGAATAAATCACATAGTTCCATCTGATCCATATTTGGAGCACTTGCCAAAGAATAGAGGACTGTACGCCATCTTTGAATGAAATGAGCAACAGATTCATTGTGTTCCTGCTTAATGTGCAAGAATTCCCTGATTCCTGTTCTCAACAGTTTGTTCATATCAAATGCCTTGATGAACTCAGAAACAAGTTGTTTAAATGAATGGATGGAGGCTTCAGGTATTCTGTAATACCAATCAAGGGTGATACCTTCTAACATTTTGGGAAATATTTTGGCAACAACCCCATCCCAAGGGAGCAGTTCTCAAATGGCTGTGGCATAGGCCTTGATATGTGCGTTTGGATCTCCCTCCCCTTTGTATTTGGGAAAATCAGGAAGAGGTCTTGGAAGCATGACGCTTCGTATGGTGAAGTCTAAGGGCTCTTTCAAATATTCTGAATAAGTCCCTATCGTGTAGGTTTCGACCATTGATGGTGCCTGCTGAGGGGGTGGTAGTGGAATGGGTTGTTGATATGGCGTAGCGTATGCATTGGTAGGGGCATAAGGAAACCCCTGTGGTTGAGTAAACATGCCGGGAGAGGAGAACATATCTCCCTGTGGTGATTTGGAGTATATGTTTAAGTATGAAGGGGTATTGTCTAGGAATGGATTATTTTGTACTAGACCGGGAGGTATCAGAACGGTGTTAGAAATGGCGGTTCTAGTTGGCATTTGTTGTGAATACTGAGGAGGCATGCCCAACGTGCCCATTCCTGTGAGGAGATCTACTTGGCTAGGATGGTGTGGAGGATTGGAACTTCCTGCCTGCATGAATTGGGAATTTTGATTTGCTTGAGCAAGTTCTAACCCCCTAACTTTTTCTACTAAAGTTGAAATGACTTCATTTGGTGAAGTCACGGTATTTTTCCTTAGTGGCGTTTGTTGTATATCCTGATATTGTATAGGCATGTGATACCCTGCTATGAACTGATCATTTCCCTGCCAAGTTTCCCCGAGGGCATTTCCTATATGTAGTGGCATGGAGGTATTTTCTTGAAATGAGATCTCGGGTTGTGTTTGTAAACTTCCTATAGGTGGATACATACTTTGAGAGCGTTGTTCATTCCTGGCATAACGCACTGAATGCTCATCATCTAAAACCAGGTATGGATCTGATTGTCTACTAATTTGTGGTCTAAGAAGCACCTGAGGAGATGAACCAAATTCTCCTGTGAATGTCATGTTGTTCGAGCCTGAAGGCTCTGTTTGTTGTCTTTGAGCGAGTTGATCCAACTCCTCTGTTTGGAAAGATGAACTATATCTAATCCTTGGAGGTGGATTTTGTGTTGATAATTGGTTATTTGAATAGTTTTCACCCCATACTGAGAGCGAGGGTGATGACTGTCTATTCAGTTGAGCGTAGTATGCCTCGAGACCTAGGAGAGGTCTGCCATATGCATCGAATCCCGACATATTCGGGGGGTATATGAATACCCACAGAATAATGGGAAAGGGCGAAGGTGGAAGAAATGGGTAATAGCGAAAGTGCTGCGTTCTTCACGTCGGGTTCACCAATTTTGGTGAGATATAGAAGGTGAAAGGGTTCACCAATTTTGTTGGTGAAGTTGATGAAGGCTTAATGAGTTATTGAAACAGTTGTTTGATTCACGTCGGGTTCACCAATTTTGTACGATGAAAAAGTGACAAGCGAGCATGGGAATCTACAAGTAACTCTTCCTCGCACCCGACCTCCCGAGGTCATGCCGAGACAGCCGGTGGGGATGGATTATGCATAGGGTATGGGTAAACTAGTTAGGAAATCTTATATCTTCGACACGCACTAATGGAATCTGTGAATCTAAGGCAAAGAAGGCCCTCCTAACCTAAACTAGCGTGATAGATCGGTCGGCAAGGATGACTACTCGAAGGCTCCAATCAATATCGAGCTCTGAGCGTGATCCGATCTATAGGTTGTGGGATACGTGGAAAATGACCTGGGATGGTTTCGTGTATGTCTCCAGACAGGGTCATATGATGGATGATGGATATATAGCAGATTCTATGGTTGATTCTCTAGTCTAGTCCAGAAATCTTTAGCTTTGTTAGCTGCTATGTCTAACAAGGATAATTGTGTGATGATGGTAGGCGGAAGTGGAGTAGATCTAAATACTAATATGTGTAAGCCAACATCTATGTCTGATTCACCTGTGGATTCATTGGGTTGTGGGATTTGTGGGTCACAACCATAGATTCATGGTTACTGTGGACCTGCTATGGTCATGTGTGGAATCAGTCCCTAATCCCTAGTATCCAATAGTCGTATGCCTTTTCGGCCTCTACATTCAGAATTAACAGTTGTGCAATCTTTTCTGAGTATCTTATAGGCGTTCTTGCAACCTGAATCCTTAAGCTAGTATCTATGTCTGTGAGAGTGTCTCCTGCGTCTGGCTGTGGGACCAAAGGATCACAACCAAACATTTTCTCTCTTTCAAGTCCTTCTACAGTCATGTGGATATTTATCTAGGGTAATCTGTAGTTTGGCTGATTTGACCAAAATGTGTGCGCTTGGTCATCTTCTATATTTAACCTGCTTAACTGTGAGCTGATCTGTTGTAAGTCTGTTGTTGTTCGGAAGACTTGGATTCTAAGGTTCTGATCTATATCAGTTATTTCTGTAATAAGATTGGGTTGAGGCACGATTGGCTCGAATACATATTCTCTGGGCTCTCTAGGTCCCGTGATTGTCATACAAAAGAAAACGATATATAAGCTAATTAATGACAGAATTTAAAATAAACTAAACATGCAAGATATATTTACGTATATTTCTAAGTCTAATGCTAATGCTTAACTACTGAAACATGCAAAGAGTAAACTTATCTAATATATCTAAAATTGATAACTAAACTAATAATTGCAATTAAAACAAACAAAGCGACCGAGTATAGCTGCTTGTCTGTGCAATTTGTAGATCTATTCTAAATAACCTGATAACTGATCTACTCTATTTGAAAGACTCTCAATCCTACCTCAGAAGTGAGGAGTGAATCATAGTTTCTCAGAAACTATCAATCCCCACAGCTTCCCTGGCAATATCGAAAGTAAAATTTAACTGAAATGAAATGATTAGCTACTCTATTTGATATGCTTTTAACTAGAACTTTGAAAGCTAGAACCTGGATTCTGCAGAACAGTGGCAAATCTGATGGTGTGTGACCTTGTCCCCTCAGTGTGATCTCCTCATTCTTTCATGCTCACGTGGATCCAGAAAAGCGTGTAATGCTAGCATCAACAAAAGTAGATATTGGAACAAAGGCAGCTTAGGATGCAGACTGAATACAATGCGAGTAGGAGAGGGATAGCACAAGAGTACAGAGCTTGGCTTATGCAATTCCTAGTGGGATTTATTGCGAGTCATGCAACATAAAACGTCCAGCACCTGAAACTATCCTGTTTGATGAAAAAAACCTGCAACTTTAATGGCTTCCTATTGAAATGAAACTATCCTACTCCAATTGATTTGGATGAAATGACAACAACACTTTGCACAAGGAGAATATGTGGCTTTCTGACAGCTAAACAATGCTAACTATGCATCTAAGAAATGAAACTATGAATCCTAAACAAAATTGAAAGGCTAAGATATTGAAATGAGAAATTCAGAGGCAAATTTGAGGGGCCATTTGCTTGAGCACAAGCCATAAATTTATATAATCCCATTTACCCAAAGGTGAAAACCAAATTGATCTCTTAAACCATAAACAATGCCAAAACACTATTCCAGAATCATTAATGCAAGCCAAAGGCGGTGAAAAAGTTGGTAAACGTTGAAATTTACGTGATTCGCGTTAAAAGAGAATTCTATAAAACACGTGAAGGACCACCGCCCTGAGCAGGGTGGCGGTTACAGGACCGCCACTTTGACTAGGCGGTGGTCACGAGACCGCTACCCAGGCAAAGCGGTGGTTTCATAACTGAAGAACAAAACACAAAGAAAAGAGGGGAAAAGAGAACAACAAATCACACAGGGGCTAAGCGGGGTATGCAGGATGTTGACGCATACTTGGGGAGCTTTTATGGATCCCAAACACCTTGCGAGGATACCTGTATCATCATTGGGGCACATGTTATGTTATTCCGGTGGTGCAGTACCCTACAATTTTGGGTACGTACAGTCACCTCTAACCGACGTCAGTTCTTCTAACCGATGTCGGTTTGGATATTCTATAACTGATACTAGTTCATCTGACCAATGTTGGTCAAGTGTAAACTAACATCAGTTACTTTGTAACCCTGTCAGTAATACTTTTAAATCCGAGAGTTCATTTTCATTCACAAACTTCTCAACCGGTTCATCCTTGGGTACCAAAATTTGATCCCTATACATTCTCTTTTCATTCCATTCAACATCACGACTCCTAATAATTTTAGAATTCTCTAAATCCCAAAACGAAAACCGAAATCACTAGATCCATAACCAATGAAAGTGCATCTCTTGGATTTTACATCCAACTTTTTTCTATTTTCCTTATCAACATGCACAAAAGCTTCTGAACTAAAAACTTTAAGAAAAGAAAGATCTACCTCTTTTCTGGTCCAAGATTCCTTTGGTATTCCTCCATCTAGTGAACTTGAAGGCTCACGGTTAATCAAAAAAACCATTGTATCAACTGCTTCTGCCCAAAACTATAAGGGCAGTCTAGAATGTATCCTCATACTTCTAACATGTTTCATGATTGTCATGTTCATTCTTTCTACAACACCATTCTCCTGTGGTGTTCTTGGAACCATTCTTTCTCTACGTGTCCCATTCACTTATCAATAATCATTAAAAGCTTTGCTACAATATTCACCACCATTTTCATATCTAAGGCACTTTAACTTAGAATTTGATTCATTCTCAACAAGGATTTTCCATCTTTTAACAGTCTCAAAAATATCAGATTTACGTTTAATACAATAAACCCATACCTTTCTTGTAGCATTATCAATGAAAGTAACATAATAATGGTATCCTCCATGAGAAGCTACCTGAGCTAGTCCCTAAACATCTGAGTGTACAAGCTCCAATTTTTACTCCTTAGTTTCCCCAAATTTGAGAAATCTCACTCTCTTTTGCTTTCCAAAGACACAATGCTCACAGAAATCAATATCTAAATCTTTTAAATCTCATAACTTACCCTTAGCCTTTAAGATCTACAATCCTTTTTGACTCATACGGCCCAGCCAGTTATGCCACATGCATGCATCTGAATCTGAAGTAGATAATGCAGAAAATGAATCAGTAGCACAGGTAGATAAATATAACATTCCTACCTTCTTACCTCTTGCCACAACAAAAGCACCCTTGGTGACTTTCCAAGAGTCTCCTGTAAAAGTAACCATGTAACTAGATTCACCTAGTTGCCCTACAAAAATAAGATTTCTCCTGAGGCTTGGCACATGCCTCACATCTTTCAATACCCATGTATTTCCATTTTGTAATTTAAGATGAACTTCCCTTTTACCAGTAATGCTGCAAGGTTCATCATCACCCAAATAAACGTGCCCAAAATTTCCCTGGACATAATTTATGAAATAAATCTTATTAGGGGTTGCATGGAAAGAATCTCCTGAATCTAAAACCCATGATTCAATTCTATTATCTAAAGAAAGAATAAGAGCATCTTGCATTACCTCTGATGTAGCAAGATTTTCTTCTTTACCTTTGTCTAGTTGTTGGTTCTCTTTTTCCTTTGACCAATAATCTTTCTTTGCATGTCCTTTCTTTCCACATTTTCAACAAGTGATTCCCTTACTTCTGGATTTAGATCTACTATCCCTTGACTTTGATTTCCCATTACTCTTATTCTTAGATCTCTCCTTCTTCCTGCCCTTGTTTTCTACATTCAAAGCATTCCCAGATAATGATTCATCTGAACTCTTCATGTGAATTTCTTCATTCAATATTATACTAACCACATCATCAAACTTCAAAATATTATTAACAGATGTTGTATTACTAACAACCATTACCAAGTTATCCCAACTATCAGGCAAAGAACATAAGAATAAAAGTGTTTTCACTTCATCATCAAATGCTATATCAACCGATTTTAACTGATTTACAATAGAGCTGAAATCATTCAAATGACTAGATGCAGATCCACCTTCATGCATCTTAGAACTAAATAGTTTCTTCATCAAATAAAATTTATTTGAAGCACTAGGTTTTTCATATAAATTAGCAAGATATTTCATTAACCTTAATGTAGAAGTCACTTCTGTAATATTGGAAGCCACGGATGCTGACAGGCTCAATCTTATAGATCCCAAAGCCTTTCTGTCAAGAATATTTCATTCTTCATCAATCATCTTCATAGGCCAAGACTTCTCATCCAATGGTAAATACAAATATCTTTGATAAAGATAATCCTTAATCTGCATCTTCCATAATTGATAATTTTGGCCTTCCAATTTCTCTACCTTGTATTTATTTTCTTCTGCCATTGTTGTAGCTCCCACTCAATCAAAAAATGCTTTGTGAGTAAATATGTCAACACACAAAACCCTCAAATAAAGCTCTGATACCAATTTTTGGGGTTAACAAACCGGTTGTATAGACAATATATCAAATCTAAGCATACATGTAAATAAAAGCTGATATTCTACCAGAAGAAATATATAAAACAAGAGACATAAATCAACACCAGATTTAACGTGGTTCACCCAGTGTGGGCTACGTCTACCAAGAAACAAGCCAATATATTATCCAAAGCTTTGAAAAGATATACAATTGAAGATTTACAATCTTCCACACCTCTCAGATGTACAATACTTTTTTTCTCTCAAGATTTTTTCTTCATCACGAAGAATTCTCTCTCACCCACTTTTGCAAGTTCTTAATTCTTTTTAATACTTACTTCTAAACCCTAGCTTTTATGCTTATATAGGCTTTTATAAACTTAGGGTACTTAGCCATGTAATTACAATCAATAGATATACTTTAATGCTAAAAATAGATCTAATTCCCGAGAGTTAATTAAAACATCCTTGCATAGGTAACCAACGTCGGTTAGCCCTAACCAATACCTATTCCTCCTTTCCTAACCGATACCGGTCCTGGGTGACTGATGCCAATTCCTCCTAACCGATGATGGTTATTGTGTTTTCCAGTAAGTTTCACATTGCAAGCTAAACTGAAGTAATTGAGCTCCATAACTCAACATTTCTGCACATGTACAAAGATTTAGAAAAATGGAATGGTAGAGATATATACAGGGAAGTACTCCTTCATAAGCATAGAGAAGCAAGGAAAGGAGAATGCATAGGATAATGGAGAAGAGAGAGGTTAAGAAGAGATTATGTATAGGAGGAAATTAACATATAATATATGTTATTTAATTGTTGTGTTTAAACAATAAATTGTTAAGTGATCATATGTAACTTTAGGATCCTTGTTATCAATAAATCAAATGAAAATAGCTTCCTCAAATTCTAATGGATCGACTAGGAAGGTGAGTAAACCAAGACATTACATTTCTAGTCATACTTTAAGGTTCAAAATATATTTAAAGTAGTCTATCATTATTATAAGAAGCCATTTGTAGACATATAGTACTTGAGATTTATATACGGATACACATTCCCATTAGACAATTTGACCTTAAGCATTGTAAAATTACAAGGCAATGATGACTGGAAGATTTTAAAACAAATAGGGTTTCCAAATTAATATTAAAATCAATAATAGCATAGTAGGCCTTACATTCTAAGGTTAAAGTAGGTACTATGCACTGAAAATCACCCACATTAATAAGAGAGAGTACCTATTGAGAGGTTATTGCTTAAGAACTATGAGGCTCATTAAAGGGTTGGAATTTTCCACTTATAGTAGCCATGGAGCCACTATTTTGTTTAACGAGGTAATGTCATCATGTTTAGGAAAATTAAGAGCTAAAGGTTTCATTTGGGAGAAATGGTCTAAGGGAACCTTAGAATTAAGTATATCTAAGGGATAAACAATAAGTTCAGAAGAAGTGATGAAACTAGAAGTAATGTATGTGGGTGATTCATGAGTTTTAAGATCTATAAATGGCATATCAATGTTGGAATTAGGTACTTGTATAGAAGAAAGAGAAACATCACTATTAATAACATCATTCATACATCATGAGAACAAGTAAAGACACATGGGATAACATTATTATGTTCATACATGAAAATATGAATATCATAATGTAGAGAAAAATCATTATGAGTATCAACATCAATATAAATATAAACATGGCTAGAAATAAAAAATGCATTATGAGAAAGATCTCTTTTATATGATCAATATCATTGTTAAGAGTAATAATATCATCATGTGGATCAAGGAAAGTATTCAAATAATCTAAAATAGGAAACTCACTATCAAATGGAATATTGTCATTATCTCTACACATAGAAGAATGTTCATCATTACAATCATCAACTACATCAGTCGTCAGAATAGTACCTATAAGAAGTTGTGTGGGAAATGTCTATGGAAACTCATCATCATCTAAAATGGATTCTCTAGATCCTTATTGAGTTGTGTCAAGAGAGGGTGAAGGATTATGCAAAGTGGGTACTAGTTAGTTTGAATATAGAATCTTAGAGCTTCATCTCAACTAAGTAATTCACTATCAATAGATTCAATACTCAAAGCTAAGGTCATTAGAAAAAAATAGGTGTGAACATTTCATCAAGATTATGAGTATCTATGTGTGAAGAGTCAACTGAAGTATGCAATAAATGGGCTCATAAGGTACTTTGAAAATGGGTTAGGGATATTTGGTAGAAGGTATACTAACAATACGAGGGTTACCAAGAGTGGAAAGTTTAGGTAGTTGTTGAAACCAAGGATTAGGATCATATCATGGTTCATCATACCCATAATCTATATCAACTAAATAAAATTAGTATGTATAAGAATAACCATAATCCAAATCACAAGTCAAAGAAAACTTATTAGGGTATGGCTCAAAGGGATTTTACTTTTGAAACCTACAAGTTTCTTTGACCTAATTAAAGTGACAACTGTGATTTTGCAAAGCATGATAAAAATACATGTTTAATATAAATAAGAAATCCTAAATTCCCTATGGTTGCATATCAAAATTGCTAACTATGGAATAGACAAGATAAACCATAAACTAGATAAAAGGTTCAAAAATGGACGGTCTCACCAAAATCACACCAAAATGTATCAACCCTAAATTAATTTTAAATGATTAATTCACTTGATCTAGGTAGGATTAATTACTATATGTTACATGTTACAGAATAATGTAGTAATTTACAAATTTACAATCGAAAATAGGTTTTTTTCAAGCATACCAACTTGATAAATCAATTAAATGTAAGAGGATTAGGAGGACGACTTAGCTGGTCTCAAATTAGTTTTAGACTATACCACTGCCAAAACTAGGAAATGTGAAGGAATCTCGACGAACCCAGATCAGTTGTTCTTCGTAATATTTATCAAGGCATTGGACCATATAGAAGATTAAAAGTGGATCCCATATAATGTTCCTTTTCCACTCTCTTGGATCTTTGGCTTTTCAGATTTTTTTTTTCTAGGTTCCTTCGTTATCACTTGTATCACTCTTTTGTATGTTTATATCCACTTGTAACCCTAGATTTCACATTTATATGTGTAAAAAACCTAGCTTCCTATAAGAAACTCAAGCACTCGCTAGGTTTAAAAATATAAGATATAAATGCTTGAGTCAGATTGACCTCATCGATCACCCCATTTATGAGTCATCAAGTACTACACTAAATTTAAAATTCAATTTAGTTCTTCTAGTGCATTGTGATGACGTGCATGCAATTTCTAGAACCCTTGATCTAGTGTTTCATTTGTGATTCCACATTAATAGTGGGATATGTTACTTTTCTCCCATGAAAATATTTTGAGAATATGTTGAAAAAATATTTATGCCCTCCTATATTGTGACATGTAGTAAAAATAATGTACTCTTGAATTCCTAGCCTTGTATTTGGTATATAAATATGTTCTTGCTACATGATAAATGCTTAAGGTGAACTTGTATATATGAAAATATATTCTTTTGAAATTTGAATCTTAGAGGCATGCAAAGCTGACCATAAATAAAATTTACAAAATATAGAAAGGTGGATAAGAGAGCTAATGATAAGAAAGAAACCAAAGCACAAGAAGGGGATAGGCCAAACATCTTGGTCATGACCGTAATATGGTCTTAACCAATCTGTATAGTTTTGACCCAACATTAGTAAAAATAAAATATACGATTAAACATGTTAGATATCTTTGTGATAAGGCATAAAATCATAAGTATGGCTTAAAGGAATTAAATATACATCAAATGACTATGATCAAATAGATATAACAACAATGAGAAATATCTATCATGCAAAAAGTTAAGCAAGTGTGTACAATAGGGAGATAAGAGTGAATTATCTTGTATATGAAGATTTAGGATGATTATGAGATAAAAACTAAGTGAAATACGATGGATCTAGACTAATATATGCTTTTTCTAGAAAATTAGGACTTGAAAATCCTTCAGATAGAAATTACCAAAGAGGGATAGGACCACCCTGAGCATTGTCTAAACTGAGCACTAGTGTCCTTGAAACTATTATGGATATGATATTTTCAGGACTTGATAATGTCTTCTTATTTTCTCTCTTTTTCACATCCACTTCGTTATAGGGTTTCACTGTCACATATGAACTTGGAAAACAAATCCTAGCTACCTACACAAGGCTCAAGAAAACATCATATGAAACAAATAATTCATATGCCTTAATTGGACCAACTTCAGTGGATACCCCAATATGGTTGTCACTGAGAGTTGTACTAAATTTTAAACTCTATGTAGTTCTTGTTTGTGTGTGATAGAATTGTGTATCTTAAAGGTAGGTTGCCCTTGTGCCGATCACACTAATATAGCGGGATACAACTACTGCCACCCAATATGAATGTGTGATATAAAATTAAAAAATATCCCTTCGTATGCAGTGAATTATGTAACCCAAATTTAATCCTTGAATGTTTATCTTTTCCCAAGTAGTATATAGGAAGCAATAGCCCAAATTTATTAGCCCCTAATAATAGTGAGTAATTTATGTATATATATGGCTCCCTTGATTTAATTTAAACACTCAGTGAAACAAAATGTCGACCCATAGAATTGGGAAAGGCCCAAAGCTAAGTACCAATGGAAATTTAGGAAATGAAGGAAAATGGATAAAATTCCCAAAAGGGACACTAGCACCCAAGCGGTAGTGTCTTTATTGGGAAGTAGTACCCCAAAAGATAAGAAATTTAAACAAAAACAAGAGAGGGGATAGGGATCCCAATGAATCATCCATAGGATGTAGATCCAAGAAACATAAGAAAATTTCACAATCAAAAGTAATAGAAGGACTAGGAAAAGGTGTCACTAGCGTCTAATATTTGCACTTATAAATCATGTATATAACAACATACTAGAGGCGTAATGTAATAATAATAGGTGCATATTTTTGTGTCTATATTTTCCCCTTTTATAATATTTAGATGAAATTAAATAGTATAAAGGATATATATTAACATACTTGTAGAGGGCCAATTGAGTTGTAGTTGAGCCATGTCAATAGTAAGAATCATAATGTGGAAAACCATGGATCACCATTTTTATCCATGTGGTGTGAGTGTGATAAGATGAACATACCTATAGAGGGCCAATGGAGTTGTAGTTGAGTCATGTTGATAATGAGAATTGCAACATGAAAAACCATGGATCACCATTTTGATCCATGTGGTGTGAGTGTTTTGTCAGAGAAGGAGTCATTGGATAGAAATGAAATATGGAGATATAAGGGAATTTGAAAATTGGATATTGAAGGAGGGATCAGGAGTGATCAATTCCTAAAATGGTGTGAAAAGACTACGGGTTTTAGCTTCATAATGCTAGATAAATATTTTTAAGAGAGTGATAAAAATTTCTCTCCACCATCACACTTCCTCAAAATAGGTTCCACTACTACAGATAGAAACGAACCAATTGTTACTTACCTACTAGTCATAGAAAAAATCCATAAAGTGGAAAAGGATAGGTAATGACGTCTCTTTGCCCCTACTTTACAATGTAAGGGTGTAAACTTGGTCAAAAGAAAAGTTCTTGATTTGATTAGCTCCTAAGTTAGGTCATCTAAGAGGGATATTGATACTATTGGAATGGAATTCTAAATATTAGATACTGATTGAAACGTAGTATTTGATTGAACTTGATTGGTTTTTTAATAATAAAACGCTTTTGACTAGAGCTATGAACCAAAGGGTTCTTGGGTCCCTTCCCATACAAAGAAATATATTCAATCCTAACCTTGAAGGCATGCAAAATAAACAAATAACAAAGCCAAACGAATGATAAAGGATGAGATATAACTTTGCCACTTACCGCTCTTTGTTAGAAGAGTAGTAATCATGCAGGTTAGCAAAGTGACCATTTTTACCTTTTTTTTAACTTCTTGCCATGGATTTTGATTGGATGAAACTACCATTGTGAGGTTATTAGAATAATCCTGGAAAAATTCATGATCAAAATCAGATTTATCAGACTTATCTGATTCATGACCTCGCTTAATACCCCCTTTTGCATTTTTGTTGTCATCTTCATTCAGAGAAGTCTTGGAAATGGTAGTTTTAGACTCATGCCGGGTGGTGGTGGACAGAAATATGTCATGAACAACTTTTTGATCCTTTTTACTCACTGTGTTCGAGGTTGGGTTGCTCTAAGCATTTTTTCTTGACAATTTATTTCTTCGTTGATTCTTCCTCCCTTGTGGGAAATCAACATGTAAATGACCTGTAAATTTACAAATGCGGAATCTAAAAGTGGTATTCTCATAATCCAGGATTTGAACATGTTGTAGGTTACCAATTGTCAGGAGGATTTTATCTGGAAATCCTTTACTTAGATCTATATCTGCAAAAATTATGGAAAAAGTACGGATGCTCATTGCTACCCTAACAGAATAAACTTTGAGGAATCTTCCCAATACGTTGCCGATATCCTTCTAAGTAGGCCAAAAATGTAATCATAGATTCGGAAAGTGAATCCAAACTGACATCTTGGTGATAATGAAGCTACTAGGGTCAAACTCTAGAAACCATGGTGAAAGGAATAATCTCACGCTGCCCCAAAACCATGGTCCATTTGTAAGACATTTTTGATAATCAGAATTCTTCTTAAACTAAACTACTAAGAATCCCTTGGAGCAGAAGGAGACCTTATAATCGCTGGACCAATTTTCCAATATATAGGAAGTTAGTTCGGAGGAGGATGACCACAAACCATTAAATCGACCAATGATAACGAGTTGTGTCAGAATTTGAATGTGGTTCAAAATCTTAGGGGTTTCCAGACATAGCGAAGACGGATCCTCAACTAGGTCAACAATATATGATGGATGGGTCAGTGAATTGGTGGATTTATCTATATAACATCTTTAAAGGAAGATCTAGCCATAACCGAAGGCCTTTTTCCATCCCCTAATTTTGGTTAGGCTAAATGATCCTAAACTTTTGAACCATTGAGCCCACCCACAGTTATGCCCTTGGTCAAGAAATAAAAAGGAGATCCCGAAAAATGGTATGGAAACTCCTGACTGACATCGATCAGGTGTTCAACTTGCATGAGATTGATACATTCAAGCCTTTCATTCTAGCCTAAGGCAAGGAAATCCTTGATCACAAATAGCTCATCCCTGAGGCCTGCGGGAGTCGGGTGACCTTTCCATGCTAAAGGAGACCTCAGGACCAGCTCTCTACCCACCGTTTAGCTCTCCAACCTCCCCTCCACCCTATCCTTTGTCACTGCCTGGAGCAGCTCCCTTTCCCGAGCTCGAACCGTTATGCACTTTATCTTGCTTCGTCATTTCCATTCCTCTACCCGTTCCTTTTGGTTCTTGAACTTGATTGATTTTAACCTTCTTATTAAAATTAAATTTTCCTTAGATTAGGTCATTTTATGGTAAAATTGCAAGAATCTGGGAAATTTTGAGAATATGAGAGTTTTGTACTTGGAATAGATTGAAATTTTTTATTTCAAGTAAGGAATTTTATAGGATTTGAATATTCCTCTGTGACTGATTGAAAAAAGAGGGGTAGTGCATAGTGTGATTGTATGTATCAAATTGAAATATTTCTTCAAATGATATATGAAGGGTAATAGGATAACCTTGAATATATCCCCCCTTTTTGGTAAAGGTACGAGAAGCGACCCGGTCAACCATGACCCAAAAGAAAAGTAGATAAAGTACTTGTAGAGGATTTTGATTAGTATACGGAGTGTGCTAATTAATGTTCAATGTTTTGTGCCTCGAAGATATGGTTCTAGGTTCATTGATGACACTAAAAAAAATAAACAAATCTCAAGATATGGAGGAAACAATGTTGGTGAATTAGTTTTCGTAAGAGTAAGTATAGTAACTATAGGACTTATAGTGGAAATAATATTTACTATAAATAGTAAGGTTAGAAAATTCAATAGGAGTCTCATTTATAAATTGGATCAATGTGATTTGAGCTCTGGGTTGCGACGAAGCCAAGTGCATGAGGGGCGATCTTGACTAGGTTTGAGAGGGTTGTAGAGGCGATATCTACCCAGATGACAGATCAGCTAGTAGTTATTATTTTTCTTGTTTTTTGAATTGAACTAGGAAGTATTATAGAAAATTTGATCCATTTTAGTATTTTTGGGTTTTTTTAGAATTTGGGCATTTTTGTCCATGACAGCATTGATGAGGCCAGTTTTATGCCTTGGATGATACCATCTAGTTTTGGGTGCAACTATCCAAGTATAGGTGGTAGTGTCTAGGCTTCTAGGTGTTTATGTCTTGAGGCCATTTATGAGCTTTTGATCATATTTTTGGGTGACATTAACTTGGGGTTTTTCTACTTTTTTTTCTTAAACATGGAGATGTACATTCACATGTATTCCCTGTAGGCAGACACTTAACTAATTTATTGGAATTGGAGTTGGAGGAGCATGAGTGGGACACATTAGACTATGTTAGGTTATGACACATCACTAATTCAGGGGAGGTTCCCCATAATATGAATTTTATTATTGTACTATGTGAGATTTGGTGTGCAGATACATACACCTTTTTCGTTACCTACTGGGGAGATGACAATGACTATGGAGGATTTATATAGGATATTATGGTTGCTACTAATGGGGGAGAAAGTTCATTTTATGACCCAAGGTGACACATGATGGAAACAAAGGTCTGCGAGGCAATATTTTACAGGGTCTTAGAGACATGTATAATCATTAATTAGAATGTATGACATAGTGAGATCATGTGTTCCACAGTTACGGAAACTTATTGAAATTGTATTGGATTTTTGTGTGGCCATTAACAAAGGAGGGGTATCCATATCATATATGATGCATGAGATTTGTATGTGTATAGAACAAGATAGGACATGGTATACTTGGATTTTTTGTATGTTAGCTCATTTATATAGATATTTGTATAGATTCACTTAGAAGGATCATAATAGAGGGATTGGTGTAATTATGATTTTTCACATATGGGTGAATGAGAACATAATATTATTGAGGTCGCTGATTCGACCAGGAGTGGATTGGGTGTGCCTATATATTTTTACAGCTAGATGGGTTGGACTAAGGGGTTGTGGGTTTGATACCATGACATACAAGTCTATTTTGTTTGTATAGGATGCGGCCTAGTGCAGTGATTTGGAGACCATAAAAGGACTATATTGGATGGGTTGAGAATCACATTGAGTTTCAATGCATCCAACAAACTATGCAGTTAGAGGATAGGTTTTAAGGAGTGGCTGATCTCTTCCAGTATGAGTGGGTATCATGATATTTTGGGATAGACCATGATGTCCTCTAAGTACATATATATGGCATAGCTCTATTTTTGCAACAAAGAGAGAAAAGGAGAGGCTTTGTCCTATAGGGTATCAGTTACACCCGCCATGTGTAGATGGGGTAGATGTGGAGATAGTGTTGATTCGTGTAGATAAAGTGGGGTGTACACCACCTTATACTCAGTGGTAGGCATAGCACCTATCCATGGTATTGTTATTCCAGTAGTGGTGGATGTAGTAAGAGAACCACCAAGTGCTCAAGAAGGAGGGGAGAGCCAGGATGAGGTTAGGGAATTTCCCTTGAGGATGATGTGGTAGTGGCGGTAGTTACATGACGTAAGTATGATATATTGTGATTTGTATCTGATAGTATGAATCGTGAGTTTTATTGAGTAATTTTTATCGTAATGTGGTAATGATGTACTAATATAGTTTTAGTCTTATAGGTGATGAGTATTAGAGTGTGATCATGGATACCTTGGTATGCATATTGTCCCACAATGTTCCTCCATATGCCCTTGTATGAGGAGGGATTTTGGAGAGAGTAGATCAAATTATTAGGGAGCATGCCCACTTATTTGATTTTGTGGTGGCAATAGAAGCCATGTGTATAGTTTTGCAATAAGAGAGAGATGAGGAAAGGACTAATTTTGACCAAGTGAGATATATTGTAGGAGGAGATGGCATAACACAGAATATGTTTGACGTATACGTGGAGCTCTAAGAATGATATGTAGATGTAGTGGATGAGGCAACATCTATATGGAATCGATTAGAGGAGAAATTATCCCGAGCACATATGTAGAGATCTATTAGTGAGTATTTGAGTTTGAGAACTATGATAATGACCTCCAATAGTAGTGATGATGATGTACGATATGTTTTGTATTGGGTAGTGTCCCTTGATTTTGTATTATGAGACTTTCAATAGATGTATATATACAATGAGAGCATTTTTATATGATGATGTGTACTTGTTCTGTTATGTGAGTTATTGATTAGTTGATTTGATTTGATTTGTTTAATTTGTGATGATATGGTTGTATATATTGGATGATTTTATAGAGTAGACTATATATGTTGATAGCATAAATAACATTGTGGTGATAGAAATTAGAATGATGATAAGAATGAGTGTAATATGATCATTGAATTGAACTTGTAGTAGCAATGATAAAAATGGTGAAGATAACTAGGGAAGAATTGATCGCGTGTAAAAATAGGAATAGTGGCATATAACTATACAATAGGCATGAAATCATGTAGCACTAAATAACATATACCATATAATGGGAAGGAAGGTGACAAATATGCATACATTACTCAAATGATGCAGTGTCGTGAGCATAAATTTTGAATGATAAACCGAGAGTGATCGTAGAAACACTAGTAATATGTGAATCATATAATGGTAAGTGGTGCTCCTTTTAGACCCATGTGGTTTTGGGTAGAATAATATGTGGCATAGTCATCTCATGTGTACTTAAAACTAAGGGAGGAGGAGACAAAATGACTTTAGGAAGAAAATATATAGTCAAAGTAATATATGTCGGTGTGTTATGGTGTGAAGTAGGAGAATGTGATGTATCAACATGCCGTGCATAAAAATAAATGATAAAATTTTCCTCGAGAAATTGAATCCTATCATGGATTGTATAAAAATCATTATCTCTATGACCATTGGTCTTATAGAAATAATAAAATGGATGGTTATGATTTTTTTGTAAACAATGAGAAGTATGTTGCTCATTAGAAGGTAAATGAATCAAATTCTCATCAATCAAAGTTTTAAAAATGTCATGATGCCTAACCAAATGTGAAAATTATAATGGCTCATGCTTAGGAGGGAGAGTGGGGAGTGGTGAAGACCTACTAAAATGAGGTGAATGATCATGAGTATGTCTAGTAGGAGATAGGGAACATGAGTGTGGTGCAATAGGAAGAAGATAATATGTTGTAAGTGGAGTGGTAGAAGAACTAGAATCTTGTGAAATAGAATGTTCATTAAGCATTTATTTTTATAAATGTATAACCTTAAGACAAATAAGTGTAAAATATTCACATGTATCATATAATAATATTTCTTTCAAAGGAAGAATCAAGCCACAACAAAATATATATTGCACTTCTCAATAAAGTGTTTGATAATCTAATGTACTTTCATTTGCAAATAGGACTTGGAATGAGATAAGCTGCTAGGATTTAGTGGATTTTACATTGAGGAAGACTACTTGGAGAAGTGGTCCATTTAAGAACAATAAGAGTGGAAGTTGTACCAAAAAAATTTACCTTAGTCTTCAAAGTCCACATCTTAAGGTTTACTTAGGTCTTCTACATATTCTTCTTTTTATTCACCCACAACAAACTTTTATAAAGTGTTACAATACAAATGGGAATATTAATACATTAATAGTTCAACTCCATGTAAGTTTCTTTAATCAGAATCTCTTTTGGTTCATTGGTGTTCCTTATATCATGTACTAGATAGAATAGTGTAGCGTGTCCTTATATTTTACATTACATTTCCTTAAACCCCTTAGTTTAGATAGCTTTTTCTTGATTATTAATGGCACCAATTTCTCTTTGTCTATCTGATGCAGCAATGGAAGTAACCGCGTACACTTAGTTCATACGAACTTTCAACTTCCAATTTTCACCTTATTCTGCCTTCAGAGGATCATACAACATACCTATATAGGCTTAAAATTTTCAATAGTGATCCAAATATCATCAAATGTGGTTTGTGATCTCTTAAACCTGATTCTTTATCCTTTTCTAACCTTAAAGCAATCAATTATGCAGTCTTAATTTACAAAGTATTAGCAAAAATTATCTTGGTCCATATCAATATCCTAGACTATTGCGATGAAAATAGAAGTATTCATTCCTCAATCATCCATCTGACACTTTTTCCCTGGTGTGCTCATCAAATCACGCTATAACCCATACTAGTAGTCTCTTCACCACCCAAGCCTAAGAGTTTACCGATTTTTCTTCAAAACTTCCTTTAGTCCTTTTACACTATGGTTCTCAGAGTAAGAATAGACTCCTTTAGTCTCTGATGGTTTTTTTAGTTTTACACACCCTATATTTCATGACAAGAAGGTCACATCATACTCAAAATGATCCCAAGCTAACCAATCACACCAATCTCTCTCTATTTTTGCAAGATTGCTCTCTAAACTCCCAAAACCAAGTATGTTTGTACCATATAAGTATAAACTTATAGGGCCTACCACAAGGTTTTATCCACTCCTTTCAAGGCTTTTAATCATGCTAAAGGTGTACCCTAGATTTCATCTTTTGACTTCTTAAGCTTCTCTAGGAAATCTCTTTTCTTCTTAGTGGTCTACTAGGTCTGCTTCACTGCTATGTTAAGCATACATTCTTGTACTTTGGAATTCAAACCTCAAATCCATCCATTTTACACACCCATTAATGTTTTCTAGCTATGTTTCAATTTTCAAATATGAAATCTAGGCTTAACCCTTGATCTCTTTGTAAAACAACCCCTTAGATTAGGCCCTGGAATATGTTGACCCACTGTAGCAACACATTGTCAGAAGTAATTCAAAATTTCACCCAAAAAACAAAATAATTATTTGAGAATCTCATGAAGGGACTTACTAACATCCTTTGTATTAAATTTCAGGCTTAAAGACCTTGATTTGGAGCCTATGCCTTCAATCCCTAGCCCAATCCTGCCTGCAGGTTATCTCAGAGCCTGAGAGGGTTACAATATCCATAACTTTCCTCCTTGATGGTTTTAAGGATTCAAAATGATTCCTTGGGTCTGTGTAATCTTATCCTTCATTTCTATTTTAACAGTATTTGTTAATGACAACATTTTCTCTTTAATCAAACAAAACTCTTGTTGTACACATTAGAAAATAAATACTCTTCAAAGTTTGGAAGATAGGAACTTACAAGGAATGAAATATTATTGTTTTGTTCGAGCCACTCACTCTTATGATCACTAGAATGAATCCAATATTTTTTTATTGAATTTTTTGTTAAGAAGAGGTTTAATTTGATGCAACTAACAAGAACTTAGTCTCAGTTCATGGTATTACCAAGAAACCATGACATGCAAAGAAAATATCAGTTAATAGTTTTAACTCATTGTATTTTCCTTTCACCACTCTCAAAATATCTTAAACTTCAACCCTGCACATTACCCTCATGACCACTTCTTAAAATGCTATGGTTCAACTTGAAGGACACCCAAATTTGTTCAAACAATTGCTACAAGACATATTTGCTAAAATAATTGCTTCCCACAAGGAGCGAGGTCTCCGAAACATCTAAACATGATTCCAATGACCTCTCATATTTCATAATCTCGACACAAATGTCTAGACTACCTACTTGCAAAAATATCACTCAAAATGGCCTTTATCACAATCACAGTCCTTCACTTGTCAATACATGTACAGATTTTACAATGTTTCTACACCATCTACATGCATTTAACAACATCCAAGAGTAAAGACACAAATCGTAAACACCAAAAATAGTTCAATGATCATAAAAAGCTTAAGGCCACCTCTCATTCAATTCTAAGTTCAAGCATCTTTCATATGCATAACAACAAAATACAACATTATGCAAGAAAACCAACAAAACTGAGTTTTTTTGTGTTCTATTCTTCCTGAAACTCATATATTTGATTCATATCCAGATGAGAATGAGGATTATAGTTACCATTTTGTAATTTATAGTATTTTCTCAACTTCTAATTGAATGCACTCTCTTATTTTCCTTGGTAATATGAGTGACTTTTTTCTTTACACTAAGTTACTTAACTGAAGACCAAGTCCTTGACCTCTGGACTTATGTTAGGACTTCTAGACTCCTATGCAGACCTAATTCACTCATATTATTCTTCCCTTCCATCCTTTTCATATTTCATAAGTTCCAAGAATGTTTCAAAACATTACAACAAGCCAAAAATGGTCTCTAAGACTTAAATTGCACTTTTGGATGGAAAGTGAGGAATTGGAATTTGGAAAGGCCTAGAGTCCAGATAACACACTTAAATATCACCTAATGACCTCTAGAACCTCACTGCCATACTTTCAAGATTAAAAAATGGATGTTTCCATCCTTGTACATATTATATATTTGATGTTCATGCATCACTATCTTTCTCTCTTAATTTGTTATTTTTTCTGGTGGAACCCATTGAATTTAAGAAGTTTCTACATCTCACATCCCTATTAATTGAGTGTAGTTTCCCCTTTTCGATATATTATAACCTCATATTCACATAACCCTTGTTATATAGTCTCATACCACTTTATGGGTGTGTTTAGGCCATAAAATACTCTTTTACTTATCAACCTATTTTAGAGGATTTAGATAGATCAATTTTCTTATACAGATTCTAGTGAATTTGGCATGAATCTTACCTACCACTAGCTGGTTCATTTTCACATTTTTCTCTTTAGCTTATAAGTTTAATCATCTCTAATATTGTTTTCCTCAATTATTTCTTTCCTAGCAACCTCAACCATGCCTCAACACGTTTAAATTATACAATGGTGGACTCATTCAATAAATGCATGTCATATTACCTACTTTTATGGCATATTAAAAAATATAACTAATGTTTATTTTCACCTCTCAATGTTCTATTAGTAAAACACCCTCCTTATATTCATTTTCATTGGAAATACTCCAATTTTCAAGATATATGTATTAATAAATGGAAGACCTAATCAAACCTAGATTTTTCCAATTAGAGGAAATACAAACAACAAGATCAATTTAAAATAGTACAAGGTGTGAAGATAGATAAATTGATTATTGGACTTAAATCTACTTATCAAATGAATGCACTGTGGACTCAATAATTGTAAATGAACTCAAAAGATAGTTATCATGATCCTGTGTGAATTTAAAATTATATAAATTCCTTCAAGCTAGGTTTGCAACATTCTAATAAGTTTTGTGGGAAAAAAATGTATGTTTATTTGTTTTGGATTGTTAACCCTGGTCATTGGTGTTGTCATTGATGTCAAGTAGAATTTATGGAAAAAGAGTGAGTGGAAAAGTGAGGCTGAGAGAGGAACTTGAATTTTGATTGGTAGTTCCTTCTCAATGATGGTTGGAGCTCACAAAGAGGATCCATGTTGATTCCAGGATGGTTTTATGATGCTACAAGTTTGGTCAGTAAGGTAGGTGTCAACTAGAGGCATGGATATGGTTGGTATGTTTGGATCATGTGTTCTACATGTCAAATATGTTAGTTCTAGCATGTGTAAGATCTTTTGGAGTAAGCATCAGGTCAATTTTTGAAAGTCTCAATTGAAACTAACTCTTTTAGGCCTAGTTCTAGAGCGTAATGAGGTATATGTACACAAATAAGATTTTGCAAAAACTATGTAAGCATGGTAGGATCCTAGGAACATTTTCTAGGGCATGTATGAGCACCTTTAAGGCTTACTTTAGCCATTGGAGGCAAGGTTCAAGTTTTTACCAAAACTACCTTTGAGAACTAGTAGTGAAAGTTGAGGTAAATGAGATTTGTATGGGATATACAATCATATTTATGGGTAATAAATCCATGGAGTATGTAGAGATGTTTTTTTTTGGTTCTTTGTGTTGAATTTCATTAAATTTTGAAATGGAATTTTGAAGTTATTCAAGTTTTACAAAAACTATTTTCTTGAGGAATGCAAACTGAGCACCCTGTCTTCTTAGCATCCAAGAAAAATTTTCAATCCTTATTCAGTTAAATCATAGAATTAATTTTTTAATATAACTCTAAGCATGAACTTTTGTAAAATGTTTGAGGAAAATTAGACAAGAAACAAAGAAGTTTTATGCATTTTACTAAAAGTTTTTTTTCTCTCTTCATGACTCCTTGAAGCAATAGACATAAAATGACTTATTCTACCTAAAAAATAATTGGGATTGTCATGATAACTCCTTAGAGGTGTATTAGACTCCTATGTCAAAATAGTGGTATCTTGGCTCTTCAGGTCAAACCTCTCTATGTTATTTTGTCCTTGGTTTGCAAAATGTGGACCATATTGTCCCAAATTAAAGAATCCAAAATGATCTCTCTACTGTAGAAGGTAGTGTGTAGTGTGTTCTTATAGATCATGAGGTTCTTGGGGATACTTCATTACATCTCTGGTGTGTTCTTAGTCCAATCTCCTCTCCTACCACCAAATGGACCTTCAACCTAAATCTAACATAGTGCTTAAAGAAGAAGTTTGGGGTTAAGCATGCCTTTAAGATAAGAAATTATTTGAAAAAATTTCTATAGGTCATAAATTAATTTTTGGATCTCTCGTCTACTTGGTGAAGTCATATGTTGCACTTGTTTTCATGTTTTCTCAAATTCTCTATGAGGGTCTTGCTAATAAGACCATGAACTGAGTTGTGCCTACAAATTTTGTAGTCAAGCCTTGAAGGTGGTGTATTAGCCTCTCATTGAAGTGAAATTCATGATGTTGTTCACTTTGTTTGGTGATGAAGGGGATCTCATAAATGCATATTATATGTTTTTGGTAGATTCTTTCTTTAGTAAATCATCAAATGCTCAAATTTGGGTTTGTTCTTTTGGGGACAATAAAGGTGATAAGCACACTTGATCTAAAATCATAATGTTCTCCTACATGTGAATACTTATAAATTGAAGCAAGAAGCATTATTTGAAGTGATATTCTCATAGTTGATAATGAAAATGAAGGTTTTCTAGTAAAATGCTATAATACAAACTTAGGACAACCTAGTAGCATTTTGAAAACAAATCCATATAGTCTGAGATGTATTTGTTCTGCATGTATAAGCCACTAGTCTTGTGAGTACAATTGATGAAGGAAGTTTTCTTATGCATTGAGCCTCTTAAGTTGTTTCCTAGATACCAAGGAAATTGTTCTTCACGTGTAATTTGGGTCATCTTTTAAAGATTGTTTCCATATTTTTGTGATAGACAGACTGGTAAATTTCCTTAGTCAAAATATTGAAGCTTTCTCTTTGTCAAGTACAAAGTAAGGATTAAAACTTGTAGCAAGGAAATTTTTTGAAGTAGTCAAAATATTGAAGCTTTCTCTTTGTCAAGTACAAAGTAAGGATTAAAAATTTTAGCGAGGACATTTTTTGAAGTATTTATCAAGGTAAAGATATATGAAAGTGAAGCATGAGGTGCTAAAATATTTCAAACAGTGAGCTAGGGTTTGAACCCCAAAAGCCTTATTATGCACAGTTCCTAAAGAACATAAAGGTTTGATATTGTTGACATGATTCAAAGATATATATGAACCTTTGGAGCTACTTAAATGTCTTTCCTTTGTGTTGGATGCTTCTAGAATTTTTTTGATTGAAAAAGAGTTTGAACTTCTTGAATTCTAGTATATTCCTTATGAAGAATGGATACAGTATCATATCTCCTTGATCCAATATAAAACTAAGTACTTTCAACCTCATCTTCTTAAATTGAGAGTCCGAATTCTCTCTTCTTCAAAATCTTGATAGTTTTCAAGTG
This sequence comes from Taxus chinensis, assembly GCA_019776745.2. Taxonomy (NCBI): domain Eukaryota; kingdom Viridiplantae; phylum Streptophyta; class Pinopsida; order Cupressales; family Taxaceae; genus Taxus; species Taxus chinensis. The sequence goes on along the minus strand of CM034156.1, from coordinate 142,674,297 downwards.
CATAAAAATGGTTTTAATTTCATGACAGTGATTAAGTACATAATAGTGCTTTCAACTTCATTAAATGGTGAAGAATGAGGAAATATTGTGAGTTAAAATCATTCTTTGGAGGATTTAAAATATTTCTCCTTAATGATTACACTTGAAAGAGATTTTTTGAAATTGCAAAAACAAACTTTATATGTTGCAGCAGATGATAGATTCTGAGAATATGACAAGAAAAGAAAGTATGCTACAAGGTCATAAGAGAGAAGTCAGAAAATTATTCATCATTTAAAGTCAATTATAAACAAGGTTCAAAAGAATCCATGTGGCATATTTGGATCTCAAATAATCATGTGTATACCTATAAATTATGAGAACTTGGTAGACCTATGGCTAACATAGAAAATCAATAAAAATGTCTTTATCCTCTTATACAAGCAATTAAGGGATTTAGGTGAAGAGAAAAAGAAATTGGAGTTGAAGTTAAAATGTCTAGTACAAATTATCAAATGAGAAACTTGAAGAGTAAAATGAATATGAAGTAAAAAGACATATGTGAAGATTCATTCATGTATATAGGTACTTTGATGAGACCAAAGAATGTTTTCTAATAAATGTTGAAGCTTGAGAGCTTGGAGAGGCATGTAGAAGAAAGATGAGCATATTGGACATATAGATGTTGTTAAGGGGATTATTTTGAGATGAAATTCAGAGTGAAAAACCACATTTTGAAGACATGATATCATTTTATGACCAAAGAGCATACTGATATGCTGAGAGAGGAGTGAAAATGAAGTAATGAGCTGAAACAGAGATCACATTAGGTTGGTGTAAGCAACCAAGAGAATAAGGTGATCAAAAGTTACTATATTCAAAGTCTGATTTGTAGCTCAACAATTTGGAGTTAGTTTCCTTGCAAGTAGATGCTTGTAAAACAATAACCAAGTGGGTGCTTGACATTAAATTGAAGCGGGTTCTTCAAAACTGGAGTTAGAGCTTTAAGGTGAGTGGGTGCTCACCACTTGGTGATATCAATGTAATTTTTCCTTGAAAATAGTCCTTGATATTTGATTTCTCCTTTCAGTGGGTTTTTTTCCCTTATGAGTTTACCACATTAAATCTGGTTTCTTCATGTGTTCATGTGTGCTTATTTCTCCTTCTCTAACCTATTTGAATGTCCATGCTCACCATGGTTAATTGAATAATTGTAACTTTCTCACAAAAATTTAAATAGCACTGATTCATCACTCCCCAGTGCCTAGAATTTCAAACATGGATTTGAATTTTTGTAAGTTGGTTAGGTTTTTGGCCAAACCTTTTTAAGGGATAAAAACTTGTCCTATTTGATTTAGATCAATCTATAATTTTTGGTGAAGGTTATGCTATTTTATAATCTCATTATATAAATGTGATAATCATGGTAAATAATTAAGATATCTTTGGCTTGAAACCATATAAAACTAAAGAAACAAAACACAATCAAATATTCCTAGACTAGGGGTTAATTGATCAACCTCTCACACATCCATCACATGACATTGTTGACTATTAAATTTTATAAATGTAGTCTAATGCTACACATATGAAACCATTAATGTATTCTCATTCCTTAAGATAAATTCTCTTTAAGGATTTTTCCTTAGTGATTTTTTTAAATTTCCCATAACATTAATATTCTACAAGTAGAATAATATAATATAAATCTCATGAAAATGAGTCCCTGCAACTTTATATTTCCTTCCAAGTTGACTAAGGAAATAAGATCTTATTTTCTATCATAGAAGAAATGACATCACTAGATAGGAATGCCTAAAACTATTTAATTTAATCTATATATACTATATATGGGTTAACATCCCAGTAAGCTTGATGGGCCTACAATGGAAGAAAAGAAAGAGTGGTGGCAGTGAAAGAACACACATCTCACAAGGGGTTTCAAAGGGTCCAACAAGAACTTAATTAAAATGAAACAAATACTACTATAGATCATGTTTCTATGTATTATAATCCAAAGGATCATGTTTGTTAAATCACAAGAACCAAAAAAGTAATCTTCAAGAGTTCAATCTATTACAATATTCGTTAGGAACATTTGTGAGTGACTAAGAGTTGTGTTTATAGATTGAAGGTGTTTTCATTATTTCTTCCTCCAAGTTAACAAGAGATTCATATTTGTAAGAATTGGTGGGATTTATTTGAATACCACTAGAGATAAAAATATGTCCTTTTGGGGGGAAATTCTAGTATATTCAAGTTTTCTCAAGTCTTAAATCACTAAAGATGGAGTAATTGTTTTTTTTTCCAACAATAGTTTACATATTTTTTTAAATTTAGCTCAGCTACACTTGAAACTAAAATCAGTACATGTGACACATTCTTCCTCATTAGTTTATTCTCTATTTTATACAAATGCAATAAGCTTTAAAGTCCTTAGGTCTATTTTGATCCTTGTTTTAATTTTCCACATTACTTCATCATTAATTGTTACATCGTGGAATATAGGTTGATTATTTATTAGTTGTACATAATGAAATTGAATATCTTTCATCTATTATTTTTTTTTTTAATTTATTATATTCATCATATTTTCAAATAGATATATTTGATTCTGATCATTCTTAATTTTATGTTTTTTGGGTCTTTGTTATGCTAATAGCACATTATTTATTTTGGTTTCGTTAAGTTATGTGTTATAATCAAATAATGGATTTAGATCATACTATTATCATGCATCATCTGTCTCTAAACCTTTTCCCAATAAAAAATCTCCAAAGGTTTTTTCTCAAGTGAAATCCCAACATTATGAAACTTCTTAAATGCTACTCTAAAACTACATATAACAACTCAAATGCTATGTTCGGTGTATTAATAGTATTTGGAATGCTTTTTAGGACATGATTACACTAGCTACATATCAAAAATAAAAATTATATAAATCCTCTTGCTTTGAAAAAACTACATCTGTGGTTATGGTGAGAATCTTGAATCTTACTTATTTTTAATAGAAAACATGTCAATTAGATACTCTACTCACAAAAAATCTAAAATCCTACTGTAAATATTTAAACAATGTCATCTACTAGACTTCAAATCGTTGTCAAATCCTTGCAAATATCATTAAGGAGAAGAGTCAGACCTCAAGAGATATGTTTTCCTAGTTTTAGAGCTAGATCTACATCCCCGTTGTAAGTGGCCCTTCTATATATAAATAAACCTTTTGTGTATTTTGTTAATGGGATCCCACTAATATATTGAATATGGAAAATAATATCTACGTTATCCATTAAAGTAGTTCCCTTTTTCTTAAGTGAAAGTTTTGGTACCCCCATTGGCAAATATTAAAGATGTTGCCAACCTATTCTTGATTTACCACATCAAAAAATATGGTGTATCTGTTATATTCCTATTTTCCTCTTTTAAAGGAAAGGAATTTGATATGTATAAGAGTTTTCCTATAACATTATATATTTATGTGATAACCCTAACGAAATGCCCTTTCTTTTTAATTATTTGAGATAGATTGTATATCTCTTAGGTCAAAATACTTTATGTGTGTATATGTCAAATATAGTATATAATAAGCATTAGAACGTAGAGAATGTGGCTATAGAAATAAATATTGTAGAATCGACCCGAATAGAGAATTCATGATATAAATCATGGCACATGGAGAGTATCAAGCATAAAAATAAAATAAACATACAATATTACACACAAAGTCATGCACAATGTCACATAGAAAGACTAAATGGCCACATACAATAAACATAAAAATATCCCACACACAATAGGCCAAATTTCGTATAATAAAAGACTAATGAGACCATAAAAAAGTACACCAAAGTGTCACAAACACATAATAGGCCAAGGCACACACATTTAATAAAAGTCATAAGAAATCTAATTTGCAAAGAGGATATAGATAGTAGTCATAGGTGCACAGAAAAATATATGTTAATCCTATATAATCCATGTCTTAGTAGCAATAATCCTTTAAATAACATATATGAAAATTTATGATATGAACATAACAATAATATGTGAAGTAAAAATGTAAAGACTTGTCTCTAAGATATAACAAAAGTACCTAATAGTGTAGTAGATATACTAGACAAGAAAATGCATTAGGCGAAGGGAAAGTCCGACATCTATAATCATGTGGAATCATGTGTATCCTATATCATACTCATATAACTCATTAAATGCATGTGTTTATATGGCATAGAATATGTTATGTATAAAATCATGTGAAAAACAATATATGTAAAGTGTTATATAGTAAATGAAGCTATTCTCATATCCTTATTCTATAATTTTAGAATGTTTTTTTATGTTTTTAAAGTATTTATTTTGTATATTTATAAATTTTTGGTATTAAGAATGTTTGAAAGTGTGTTATCCCATGACCAATTCATATGAATGAGGACACACTTTGTGGGATATTTAGTGATATGTTTAATTTCATCATAAGCCATAGAAAATAAATGTCATTTTATCAATTTTTATTTTGAAGCATGTACAAACTATTAATATACAATCAAATTTTTATTTCTTAAACAAATACCTACATCTCTAATTGGACTAATGATTAAACAACATTCAAGATAATCATAAAAAATAAAATTATAGCTCCTTTTATCTTGAGTAGATGCTCCTTTTGAAGTAGATTTTCCTAAATTTTCGTATGTGATTGATTGCTTATTGGATCAAGTTTTTGGTAGCATTTTGGTGTGATTTTATTTCTTTATCTTCAAGGTGGAAATATTTTGGTATGCTTCTACTTATCATGGTTTGCATGGAAGAGGTGGATCAATTTATATAAGCCACATGCATGAATGGATGGTGGAGATGAAGCCTTATTAAAGTTTGATCAATGGTTGTGTTTGACTGAGAATGAGAAAGGTTCTAGAGATGGGAGGGATTTTATCAATTTTAAATTGATGCAAAGCGGTTGAAGATAAAGGTTATATAGATGGAGAATTCAATAAAATATGGTGAGGAGCTATATAATTAGATTAGTAACTTGTAGAGATGATTAAGATAGTTGATGAGGGGTTAATGAGATGATTTATAGGAGAGGATAACTTAGTAGTTGAGGGTAGGCAGTTAGGAATATGAAATTCCTAAAAATGTGAAAGCATGTAGTTAATATTAAGTGGGAAATAAATATGTTATTAATATGGAGGATAGTAAAATTGGATTAGGGGAAATGTTAAACGATGTAATAAAAATTTAAGGGGGACTAGATAAATGTAAGTAGCAGTGATGGAGACGTGATCAATTTTAGGTGTATACAAATTTTACCACTTTGAACATTTGTTATTATGGCCAAAGGAAGTAATGACTTTTCAAAGAAGATAGAAGATTAATTTGAGAAGAGTGATGCCCCCTCAAGGGTTTATGTAGGGATGGACAAGATGAATGATAAATTAAAGTGGGAATAAATAGTTTGTTAGTTTTTTATAAACTATTTTAGTAGAGAGAAATGGACAAGATAAGAAGATGAGGTTACTAGTGTGTTTTGGAAGTTTGCATGCATTAAGTAGTTGTCAATCGATAAATTGATTGATAGATTGATGATACCCCAAGAATTGATATATGTGAGGGATTAGGTTTAAATGATTTAGATTAATTAAGGGATATATAGATTGATTATGGCCCATGAAATGGTGTATGCAAGGGGTAAATATTGATAAATTTATAGACACTAAATCACGCACTTTGGGTATCTATTTAGTCCTGATCACATATTACTATTCATATGATTCATAAACAGGAAAAGTACTAATTAACCCATGTCTTTGGCCACCTTTTCTTTCTTTTAGTTTCTCTTTGTGGTCTTACACTATTCCTATCCCAGTATGTCTTTTCATACTTTGGAATTCTCACTCTAGACACAACCGCCCAGACAAGACATCGAGGTCAGACACCCCCATCCCCTCTGGGAGCCCCCAATCTCTTTGTACTTTGATCACATCTTTTGGGTCCTTTCTAGCCATTTGGGCATCTTATCTTTTTGGTAGTCAATATTTTCAGGGTTAATTACAAAATTCAAGTAAGGGAATCATATAAATATAAAGTTATGTGACCATGATAAAGGATCAAGCACTAAGCATTAGCTATCGCCACCTAAGGTTGCATCCAAATGCTATTATAGAGCATCCAAGCATCCATCAAGCATCCAAACACAAGGGAAAGTGACTGATGATTCTTCATACATGTATAGGAGGGGAAGTTAATTCTTTCATGCACACATCTATTTACATTTCTTACATCTATCTACTTGATCGGTATCAAGTGTGACATGCACAAGAACCACCTAGGGCATAATTCCACACACACACATACATAGAAATACATTGGGTCTAAAATTTAGTGCAACACTCAGTCATAAGATCACCTGTTTTTCAGTTGAGGATAGTCTGACCCCTCATTTTTATTATTTTCTTTTTGGGATTTGATGCACTTTTGAAGGTTTTACATGTCATTTATTTATTGTAGGTTATCAGTGACATCGGAGATAACTGTATGACATACTAGATATAAGAAGCAAAGGAAAGAAAACATCTCAGTACCCTCCAGAGGAGGTTTCCTGAGGTTCAAATCAATCACAAGTGAACAAAATAGGTTTGTAGCACCCGTAGGTGATCCTAACCCATTCCAAATTCCCTAGTCTAGGAAAATCTCACGGTCGAACATTTTTCTAAGGCTCTAGTGATACTTTCCTCCTTTTATTTACTAGTTCATCATTGTGGAACAGTCCAGGATTAATTATGAATCATCTAATTCTTTCTATCTCCTCATTTGTACTTAGGGTTTAAATCTTAATTTGCTTATTTGCTTGGGTCATATCTGTATCTCATTGAATTTTCATTTAATGCTACATTGCAATAATATTTAGGAATTTGTAAATTCTATATTTTCTTAATAATTTTGTTGAACCCGTCACTTGAATCCACCTTATTTCTAGGGATCTTATCATATTATCACTATGGCTCAATCTTATGGTGAATTTACTGAAGCCCGCCTTAAATAGCTTAATGATCATATCGTTGAACATCCTCAGGATCTAGAACTTATTTTATTTTTTTCTCATGAGGAATCCACCAACTTTACATAGCTTAATGTCCCTACATCCATTCCTGCCTCCATGTCCATTACCACTCAGCCACCTGATTCCACTCTTCCACCTATTTATACCATTCCCATTTCTATTCCAGCTCCCACCAACCATTTTAATCCACCTCTCATTTATCACACGTGGAAATTATATTCTTTTGGGAATCCATATTTATCCTCCCTTTATCAAGATATCCAAGTTCAAATCTAGAAATTGTAGCGGGTTACTTCTCGTATGTCTTCATCCCTATATTCCACTGTATTACTGCATACTCCATTCACGCCCGCCATTTCCACTTACCTGCTTTCTCCTAATTTCATCACCCCCAAGCTTCCCATTTTCAATCGGCATGGTGACCCACAAGATAATCTCCAAGCGTTTCATGTGGCATGTCTAGATTTTGTGGATGATAGTGTTCTCCTAGCTAAGCTATTTTCTCGCAGTCTTCATGATTATGTGATGCATTGGTTCTATGATCTTTCCACTCGGTAACATATTTTATGCATCTAGTTTATGATTTTCTCTCTCATTTCTCTATCAATATCGGCTCTAATATTTCATATGCTCGACTTAAACAAGAATCTAGCGAACATCTACTAGATTATGTTTTGTGATATACATACAAATTAGCTGAGATGTCTAATGTACTCACGGACTCTGAGCTTCAAGATCTATTTTTCCAAAGTCTATTACAACCTCTTTAGGAGAGTTTTATTTTTGAGACCTCTCCATCATTTTATCACTTGTGTCACACTCTTAAGCTATGCAAAACAAAACTGTTATCTATAGGAAAGCTTAAGTATCAATAACAGGCTACATCTTCTACACGCTTTCAAAATAAATCAACTTTCAAGCCATCTACAAAACCTATGGAAGTTAAAGAAACTATCAACACTGTATCTAATACTAAAGAGCTTTATTGGAAACCACCTAAGCATACCTATACAAAATTTATTATTTCTCTGCACATTCTATTACCAAAACTTATTGAGAGAAACGTATTATGCTTCATCCTCCACTTAACTTGGACCAATATCATCCAAAAGGTTGTAATTACAATAAAAAAATGTTAGATATGAATATCATCAATGTGTTGGGAACTCTACAGATCAATGTTTCAAACTTTGTAATCTTATTCAAGATCTTATTGAAAATAATACACTTGAGCTCCCAGATATTATGGCCTCTACACCCTTCAATGAAAATAACAAGCTCAGAATATTTAACAATCCTCTTCCAAAACATGACAAACAAGCGGCTAACTCTTCAGCAAATCATACATATCACGCAATTCCTCCTCTTGCATCAGGGACCCTTGATTTTCTAGTTGCTCATGCCAAGACACCTCCTCCAAACATTATTTTCTCTAATCATGACTTGCATGTTACATTCTCTTCAAATCGCTTGCATGTTACTGCTTATATTGTATCTACTCTTATCAATAACACTATCATTCATCCATCAATTTGCATAAGTGCATGTTTTATCGCACTTCTTGTCGCTAAATATTATCCACTTTCATATATCTCATATACAATACCTAAATAATATGGTTTTGTTAAGCTTCTAGTCATTATCGGTCCTCTTACCATGCTTGTTCTTTTTCTTATGCCACCATCAGTCGAAAGGTGTGACATGTGTAGACACCTAAATTTAGTATCTATACCCTCATCGCCAACGTGCACCTATTTATTTAATCATCCCTCTTCCTTTAATTAAATTCCCATGCAAAATAATTATTTAATTAAGCAACATTAATTAATTAATCATTTAATATCCCACATACATAATTCCTATTAATTAATTAATTAATTAATGTTAATTAATTAATCATTTAAATTCCCATTTCCCTAACCAACCTTCTAATTAGGATGCTTTTATCCTACACACAAATTCCCTTGCTTTTCTAGCTTTTATCCTATCTATTTTTATGCCCTAACTAACTTAAATTCATCCCCAAACAACCTAATCCTAATTAAATGATTTAAATCATTCGGTCAATCCTTCAAAACACTGAAAATCCTATCAAAATTAGAAAATCATGCCCATTGGAGAAACATTCCCCGTAGTCGATGGAAACCCAACCTGGTCGCTGCCGACCCTATAAAGCCATCTTCTTTCCTTTTATTCAGCATCAATTAGAAAATCAGATGCATGCAATTTTCAAGCTTTTTCCAAGCCTAAGCATCCTTCCTCGTGCTTGAGTAGTTTTGAGACATCCACAGACCTCTTGGACATTCCTCCAGCGTTTTTGCATCATTCATGAGATCTTTTTATCATTATCATATTCCTTTCTATATCGTTATCATATTATCGTATATGTTTTGTTTCTAATGTCTTGCATGTATATAGAAAATTCGGAAACACTTAACAACCTTCTCCTACAACCCCTTTTACTTACAGGTTGCCATTTCTATTTTTTCATCCTTGGCTTTGCATTTTCCTGATACAATCATTTTCTATCCCCCCTGGTCATCATCGACCAGGGCCCTATTTTTCTATTAACCTATCCTAACTTCTCTTCTCCATCCTTTATCCTAATTTTCTAACTCTAGTTCTCTTATGTAGATCCTTTTACAACAATTACAAGCCTTGATCATCTTCTAGATCACTCTCAAACCTTACAAGTCTAAATATTTCATCTACATGCTTGCATTCATCCTCTCAGGTCATCGTCGACACAGACCAGGTAACAGTCAATCTAAAATTATTGCCATCTAATCAGATTTAGATCAATTTCTTTCATTTTTTAGATTCAGTAATATTTTAATTTTTGCATGCTCTTATTGTTTTTTATTCACCTTACCTAAATAAACGGGGTTTGATATTTTCCAAATAATCCTAAATATTCTTGGGTACACTTAATCAAGCAACCCATGCATTTATCTATCTAATCAAAATCATTTTTAGTCTTCTTTACAAGTATATCAAGTTGTAGCAACAAGAATTAGCCATCTAGCACCCGTATCACATCCAAGGTAACATAAACCCTCCATCATTTCTGAGTTGCTAATTTCTTTAGTAGCTAGTGCATTAACTTCATTACAAATGAGAAGTGTGGACAAAATTCCTAGAACTCCTAATGGGACACTCTTTAGGTGGTCTCTTTCTTTTCTATATTATGTTATTTTCTACTAACATTGTAGTGTGAGGCTTAGCTTTATTTCTTGTTGGATTCGTGGCCTGGATCACTCATCACTCAAAAGTGGAGATAAATAGGAAAAGAAATATCCAGATATTCCTCTTTTCCCCATTTGATACTTTTACATTGTACTTCCCCTTCCTGTTTGTGTTCTCATCAAAAATAACATTTCGTTTTGGCTTAAAACGAACCCTTTTTTTACATTTTTGCTTGCTCATATAGTCTAAGTAGTGGTTCAATATTCTGCATCACACATCTTGTCACCCACAACCTAAACCACATAAATCAAATCACACATCAAAATACTCCCTTTCCTAGTAGACTGATTGGGATTTGATCACCCAACAAGAAGATGCTTCAAACATTTCCTAGCCATAACTTACTTGAAACCAAACATAGTTCACCTTCTTCAAGGTCCTTCATTATCTAGCCCCTTTTTTCTTTTCACATTCTTAATCAAAAAATTCAAGGAATTATTTACTTGACTTGTCTGTTTACAAATGGAATCATACTTTTCCTTAAGTAGTTCTCAACAGTCCACCATGACCCCATCTAGACCATCAGTTGCTTCTATACCTTCTTACAATCCTATCTATTATTATCTCCTCCGCAGACCCTCTACTCCTCAATCACATCAACCAATAGCCCATGTTTTACCCCCGTCATTGTACGTACCCAAAATTGTAAGGTACTGTACTACCAGAACAGTGTAACAAGTGCCCCGATGATGATACAGGTCTCCTCGCAAGGTGTTCGGGATCCGGAAAAGCCCTCCGAGCATGCGTTAACATCCCGCATGCCCCGCTTAGCCCCCGCGCCCTTTGTTTTCCCCTTTTTCCCTCTTTCCTTGGCCTCTTGGCCTTCAGTGATGAAACCACCACCCTGCTCAGGGCGGCGGTCCTGTAACTGCGCCCCTGCTCAGAGCGGCGGTCCTGTGCCAGAACGCTCTTTTGACGCGACTCGCGTGAAATATCACGATTCACCAGCTTTTCCTTGCCGACTTGAGCATGCATTTATGTTTTTGGTCCCCTGGAACAGTGTTTTTCCTTTGTTTATTGTTTAGGAGTTCAATTTGATTTTGGTTTTTGAGTGTTTGAATTCCTATAAATGCATGGTTTGTGCACATGCAAATGGTGAAGAATTTGGTCTGGAGTTTTTGGCCACCATTTTTCTTTGTTAGAGTCTTCTGATTTTTAGTGTTTTGGTTTGTTAGCTTGCTTAGGATTGATAGCATAGTTCATTTCATACTTGGTTAGTATTGCTCAGCTGTTAGTAAGCCATAGACCCATCTTGTGCAGGCAGTGCTGTTGTTCCATCCAATCCGGTTAGAAGCTTGCCTCTGAATTTCTCTTTGCTGTAGATTTACTTTCGTTATGTCTTAGAGTTCTTAGTTCAATTCATTATATACCTGGTTAGCTTTATTCAGCTGTTGGTAAGCCACATATCCAACTTGTGCAAGCAGTGTCTTTATTTTGGAACAGAATAGCTTGGGAAGCCATTAAAGTTGCAGGTTTTGCTCTTCGTATAGGATAGTTACAGGTTCTGGTCGCTTCATGTTGCATGACTCGCAGTAAAATCCCGCTAGGAATCACATAAGCCAAGCTCTGTACTCTTGCGCTATCCCTCTCCTACTCGCATTCTCGGTCTGCATTCTGAGCTGTCCTTATCCCAAAATCTACTCCTATCGGTGCTAGCATTACACGCTTTTCTGGATCCACGTGAACACGAAAGAACGAGGAGATCATACTGAGGGGACGAGATCACATACACCATCGGATTCACCACTGTTCTGCGGAGTCCAGGTTTTAAATTTCAAAGTTCTAGTCAGATTCATATCAAATAGAGTAGTTAATCGCTTTATTTCATTTCATTCTATTCTCGACATTACCAGGGAAGCTGTGGGGATTGATAGTTTCTGAGAAACTATGATTCACTCCTCACTTCTGAGGTAGGATCGAGAATCTTGCTGGTAGATTAGACAAACTGTTTTATTTAGAGTAATTCTACAAAATCGCATAGGAAAATAACTACACTCGGTTATCTTTTCTGTTTCAAATTATTGTTTAGTTATTATTTCTAGATACGTTTAAAATAGTTTGCTTTCCTTAAAATTATTAGAATATTTCTTAGAAGAATAAAAGTTATATGCAGTTAGATTTATTTCACTGTAGTTAGAATTTGTTTCATTATAGTTAGATTTGCATTTTGTTTCGTATGACAATCACGGGACCTCAAGAGCCCAGGGAATATATATTTGAGCCAATCGTGCCACAACCAAACCTTGTCACAGCGATAGTTGACATAGACCAAAATCTCAGGATACAAGTGTTCCGAACAACCACAGATTTACAACTGATCAGTTCTCAGTTAAGAGGATTAAACATAGAAGACGACCAAGCACATGCATTTTGGTCAAGTCAGCCAAACTACAGATTACCCTAGAAAACATCCATATGACTGTAGAAAGGATCGAAAGAGAGTAAACATTTGGGTGTGATCCTCTAGTTCCACAGCCAGACGCTGGAGACACCCTCGTAGATATAGATACCAGCTTAAGAATCCAGGTTGCGAGAATGCCTGTAAGGTATTCTGAGAAGATTGCACAACTATTGGTTCTAAACATAGAAGCTGAGAAAGCATACGATTACTGGATACTAGGGATTAGAACTTGATCTCGCATATGACCATAATAGGACCGCAACAACCAAGAGTCTATGGTTGTGATCCACAGATCCCACAGCCCAACGAATCCACAAGTCAGTTAGATATAGACACTGGCCTACGCACACTAGTATTTCAGTCCTCTCCACTTCCACCTATCATCATCGAACAACTGTCCTTACTAGATATAGCGGCTAACGAAGCTAGGGAATTCTAGACTAGGCCAGAAAATCATCCGTAGAGTCAATTGTATTCATCATCCACTATATGACCTTATCAGGAGATATACACGAAACAATCCCAGGTCATTTTCCACGTATTCCGCAGCCCATAGATCGAATCACGCCAGAGCTTGATATTGATTGGAGCCTTCGAGCAGTCATCCTTGCTGATCGATCTATCACACCAGTCCAAGTTAGGAGGGCCTTCTTCGCCTTAGATTCACAAATTCCACTAGTGCGTGTCGAAGACATTAGACTGCCTAACTAGTTTGTCTACATATTCTACCCCCACCGGCTGTCTCGGCATGACCTCGGGAGGTCGGGTACGTGGAAGAGTCACTTGTAGATTCTCACGCTCGCCTGTCGCTTTTCTGGCGTACAAAATTGGTGAACCCGACGTGAAACAAACAATTGTTTCACCTTCTCTTTGAGAAGTTTCAAATCTTCTCTCATCCACCTTCGCTCCTTCCCATTATTCTGCGGGTATTCATATACCCCCCGAATATGTCGGGATTCGATGCATATGGCAGACCCCTCTTGGGTCTTGAGGCATACTACGCCCAACAGAATAGGTAATCATCACCCTCACTCTCAGTATGGGGTGACAACTATTCAACTAATCAGTTGTCAACACAAACCCCAAGAATCAGATATAGTTCATCTTTTCAAACTGAGGAGTTAGATCAACCCCCTCGAACCCAACAAACAGAGCCTTCAGGTTCAAACAATATGACGTTTACTGGAGAATCTGGTTCATCTCCTCAAATGCTACTCAGACCACAAGTTAGTAGGCAATCAGATCCATACCTGGTCTTAGATGATGGACAGCCAACACGTTATCCTAGGAGTGAACAACGCTCCCGGGGAATGTACCCACCTATAGGAGGTTTACAAATACAACCTGAAATCTCTTTTCAAGAAAATACCTCTATGCCACTGCATACAGGAAGTATTCTTGGAGAAACTTGGCAAGATAGTGATCAGTTTATGACAGGATATCACGTACCTTTACAACACCAAGGTATACAACAAACGCCGCTCAGGCAAAGTACCGTGACTTCACCAAATGAAGTCATTTCAACGTTAGTAGAAAGAGTGAGAGGGTTAGAACTGGCTCAAGCAAGTCACAATTCTCCGTTCATACAAACAGGAAGTTCCAATCCTCCATACCACTCTGGCCAGGTAGATCTCCTTACGGGAGTAGGCACGTTAGGCATGCCTCCTCAATATCCACAACAAACGCCAACAAGGCCTATCATCTCTAACACTATTCCTCCCGGTCTAGTGTCAAACAGTCCGTTCCTTGACAATACCCCGTCCTACTTAAACATGTACTCTAAATCCCCACAAGGAGATATGTTCTCCTCTCCCGGCATGTTTGCTCAAATGCAAGGGACCTCCCTATGCCCCTGCCAACACGTACGCTGCACCGTATCAACAACCTATCCCACCACCACTCCCTCAGCAAACACCATCAATGGTCGAAAGCTATGCGATAGGGACTTATTCAGAATACCTAAAGGAACCCTTAGATTTCACCATACGAAGCGTTATGCTTCCAAGACCTCTCCCTGATTTGCCTAAGTTCAAGGGTGAGGGAGATCCAAACGCGCATATCAAAGCTTACGCTACAGCCATACGAGAATTACTCCCTTGGGATGGGGTTGTTGCTAAAATATTCCCCAAAACACTGGAGGGCATTGCTCTCGATTGGTATTATAGAATACCTGAGGCTTCCATACATTCATTTAAATAACTCGTGTCAGAGTTCATCAAAGCCTTCGACATGAACAAACTGCTAAGAACAGGAATCAGGGAATTCTTGCACATCAAACAAGAACACAATGAATCTGTCACCCATTTCATCCAGAGGTGGCGTACAGTTCTTTACTCTTCAGCAAGTGCTCCAAACATGGATCAGATGGAACTATGTGATTTATTCCTTCATTCTCTCAGTAGAGAAGTGAAGGAAGAAGTCTAGAAGTTCCCACTAAGGACTTATGATGAAGTACTTGAGAGCGCTCTGCGAATAGATCAAGCAGCGATAGATAGTGGTCGTAAGACATATGGAGCAAATGGGAGGTTAATCACCTCCACTCAAAACACTACAACTACCACAAATGTCAATCAAGGACCCAAAATCCTTAACAAAAATCGTGGGGTAACAACGGATGGGGTAACCGACTAGCCCAAGAGGGTAAATGTTGTTAATACTCCGTCACAAACAAACAACCAGCGAAACAACAACTTTACCCCAACGGTCAATACAGTGGATTTTAACCATCCACAACAACAACAACAACAACGGCGAAATCCCATACAAGGGCCAAGCCAAAACTCATTTGGTTACCAAAACCAAAGTCAAAACCAAAAACAACAATTCCAAAACTTTGGTCCTAATAGGCAACAGTTTGATCGGAATTTTAGGCCACAATACACACCAAACCAACAAAACGGGAATTATAACCCCAATTCTTATTATGGTTTCCATAAAATTCATGGTCACGACACTAGAACGTGCCGTGACTACAATAAATTTATGCAACGTTTGCCAGAAGAACAAAGACAGTTCTTCACAGACCTGTTCTTGGCAGATCCCGTCTCATCATCACCAAATACTCTCGCAGGGGCAGTTTCTCCTCAGAATGCTCCCCTCAAGATCTTTAATGATCCACTCCCAAATCATGACAGCAATAGGCTGAATCCAACTGGAACAAACAAAGGTGCAGTGACGGGAAACAATGACCATGAAGCCTCGACTTCATTAAATCCGTCAGTCGCGCCACAGTTGGGAGCTCAACCGAGACCTAAGATAGTCAGTTTGGTAGAATTAGACGCTGAACTACCTATCGAAGCTATAACAAGAACACGAGAGTATTTCTCTCAACCAAGCCCAAGTCATCTACCAGAGACAGATAAGAGTCAGCAAATAGTTGAAAAACCCATCGGTGCCTATGATTTAATTAGTGACCTAACAAAGACCTTTTCACACATTTCATTTTTGGACTTACTAAAGAACTCTCCCCCTCACAGAGCTGCTCTTTTAGAAGCATTAGGTCTAGGCCATCTAATTAACATCACTCCACCTCCCGAAACACAAGTAAATCACGTAGATTTTGATATCCACCCTCCGGGGCAGCCGGACAAGGATGTCGAATTCATCTTCGAAATAAGTAAAATGCCCACAGATGCTGAGATCGCACGCCGAGGTGACCCAGCCTTACACTTGCAAGTGTGGGTTTATAATAACTATGTAAAACGGGCAATGGTTGACGATGGGGCTGCAGTTAACATAGTCCCTTTCTCTTTCCTCCAAAAACTTGGATATGGAGAAACAAACTGTTCCACTACACGAAATACCTTGAGAGGCTATGATAGCCTTAAAGCCACTTTGATAGGAACTATAATACTGCCGGTCACCTTAGGGCCCAAAACCATCTTGACTGAGTTTTATATTATAGATCGGGAAACTAACTATAATATGATCCTCGGCCGACCTTGGATACATCGAATGAAGGCAATCCCTTCCACGCTATTTCAAGAAGTAAGATTCTTGCATCTGGGAAAGGTATTTGTAGCCAAAGGCGATCCAAAACCTTTCGATTTGCACCTAGCTGATTTAAAGAAAAGACCAGGGGTGCACTCAGAATTTGAACTGCCAACAAACCAACTTAATAAACCCTCTGACCCAAAGCCAGAGGAAAAGTTGATACCTACGACGGATCTTGAAACTACCAGCATAGCCAAAACAATTCCAACCCCTAAAGGTAAAACTAAAGAAACAGTATCATTAGGGACTACTGCGAAAATCGTTGAGTTGATAGAACAAGATTCACCAATGTTCTTACCATTCGATTCAGTAGGCATGGGATTTTCCCTAGGTGTTGGTTCCTTGCCAGCAGAGGATCTCTGTATGGTAGAAGTAGAGTGTGCAAACGCAGCAGATGCCCCAACATCTACACTCCCGGCTAAGTATTGGACTCTCCATTTCGATGGAGCTAAATGTCGTTATGGAGCGGGGGCAGGTATAATTCTTACTTCGCCCGAGGAGAAGGTCCTCCCATTCTCTTTTAAGTTAAACTTTGAATGCACAAACAATGGCACTGAGTACGAAGCCCTCCTCCTTGGCCTCACCTTAGCCAGAAGAATTGGTATTAATAACATCAGAGTCTTGGGAGACTCGCAATTAGTAACAAACCAAGTTTCTGAAGTATATGAAACTAAAGCCGAACATTTACAACTCTACAAAAACGCTGTATTAGATTTAAGCAAGGCGTTTAACTTCATATCCATTGAAGCGATCCCGCGAGAGAAAAATCTTCTCGCCGATTCAATAGCAACCTCAGCATCACGTTTTACTCCAAGCAATGAGCTAGAAGATACTCACTTCACAGTATCCATTCGTGATGAACCATTGATAAAAACAATGACAAATCCTCTTTCAAGCGGAAGTGAATCTACCATCCTAGACCATGTTGGAAATGATGCGGCTACTTTGGATTACTTAAATGCCTATGCAGCACTACATCTCTCCTATCACATGCTAGATTTATCCCTGATTCCACATTCGTCTTCCTACTTCGGAAATCCCGTAACGGATCTTCCCTCACAAGCAGAGCCTAGCATATATGCAATAAGAAATGGGGATGATCTAGATTTACCTCCAGCACCACCTGAGTTCGAAGAGGGTAACACCTCTTTGATCGAAGAAACAATCGATGTCAACATCGGGACAGAAGATGAACCAAGAATATTGAAACTAGGTTCTTCGTTAACACCAGAAGAAGTGGAAATACATACTCAGATTCTCAAAGAACATCAGAAGGCGTTTGCATTTAATTACAAGGAGATGACGGGAGTCGCACCCCACATTGCGGTGCACAACCTCGTCACTAGATCAGATGCAAAGCCAATTAAACAAAAATCAAGACCCATGAAGCCCAAAGTAGCTCTCATGGTAAAAGAGGAAGTAATAAAACTCCTTCAGGTAGGATTCATCAAGCCAGTTGACTACTCCCAATGGGTATCTAATATCATTCCCGTTCTCAAGAAGAACGGAAAGATACGCATTTGCATAGATTTCCGAGACATCAACAAAGCGTGTCCTAAAGACGATTTCCCATTACCATCCATAGACGTTATTGTTGATGCAACAGCTGGTTTTGAACTCTTGTCTCTCATGGATGGATTCTCGGGATACAACCAAATCAGAATATCCGAGCAAGATCAAGCTAAAACCACGTTCATAACTCCTTGGGGAACCTATTGCTATGCTGTCATGCCTTTCGGTCTCAAAAACGCTGGTGCTACATACCAGCGGGCTATGACTTATATATTTCACGATTTAATTCATAAAATCATGGAATCCTACGTAGATGACTTGTTGGCTAAGGCCAAGAAGCGTTGTGACCATCCCGAAGTACTCCGCGTCATTCTTTCACGTTTAATAGAATACGGAGTCACACTAAACCCAGAGAAATGCGTCTTTGGTGTAACAGGAGGAAAGCTCCTAGGTTACATCATATCATCACGAGGGATCGATGTTGATCCAACCAAAATTCAGGCTGTCCTCGAAATGGTCCCACCTTCGAGTGAATCTGGAATCAGGTCATTTCTCGGAAAGCTAGGTGCAATCCGAAGATTTATCCTGGACTTAAGCTTCGCTATTCATCCAATCAATAATTTATTCAAGAAAGACTATAGCATTGATTGGACCGAAGATTGCAATGAAGCTTTTGAACGCAGTTAAGCTGTTTCTTGCTATCACCACCTACGCTAATGCCACCTAAGCTGGATCACCTGTTAATCCTATATTCACGAGCTACCAATGTCTCACTGGCCTGTATGTTGGCCCAAGAAGACGATGACAAGAGAGAACGTGTGATTTATTTCATTAGCCGAACACTGCTCGACTATGAAACACGCTATACACAAGCAGAGCGAGAATGTCTTGCCATAGTCTTTGCTACTAAACGTCTAAGACATTACATGCTGAATCAAGAAACAAAGGTCATGGTAAAGACGGACCATTTACGGACTTTTCTCACACAAGGTTCCTTATCCAAAAAGGCTGGACATTTTATAACCTTAATGGGAGAGTTCGAATTAACATTTGTAAATCAGAAGTCAGTTAAAGGACAAATCATCGCGGATTGGTTAGCTGACAACCCATTAGACGGAGGCGATCTAGTAGATTTGGATTTTCCAGATGAATGCGTATACTACATCGAAACTCGACCTGCTATCTCTGAGTGCCCTTGGTACACTGATATCATTAATTATATCATGGACCATACGTACCCGGATGCAGTTACACCACAACAAAGAAGGCGATTACGCATAATCGTAGCCAAATATGTCATTATAGAGCAGGTGCTCTATCGAAAAGCATTCGATGGAATGCTCTTAAGGTGTGTCGACACAGAAGAGTCCAAGAGGATTCTCCATGAATCCCACAGCGGTATATGTGGAGGCCACTTCGGTGGCCATGCCACTGCTCGAAAAATACATCGAATGGGCTATTTCTGGCCCACTCTAGAACATGACGCGATAGAGTTTGCACGCAGGTGTCATAAGTGCCAAGAATTCTCCCACGAGATCCACATGCCAGCACAAGCTCTACAACCAATCGCAACTCCATGGCCCTTTTCTACATGGGGCCTGGACTTGATAGGGAAGTTCTCTCCCTCATCCACAGACGGCCATAATTTTATAATCATGGCCACTGAATATTTTACCAAATGGGTGGAGGCCATGCCTCTTACTACTGTACCTGGTTCTGTAATCGCTAAGTTCATTTTAAATCAAATCATTTACAGGTACGGTATCCCGCAAATCATTATCTCCGATAATGGAACTTCTTTTAAAAATGAAGAAGTTCACGAACTATGCAACAAATTTAAGATAAGCCATCATACGGCTTCCTTGTATTATCCCCAAGCCAATGGGCAGGCTTAAGCAACAAACAAAACACTGAAAGCCATTCTCCTCAAAACAGTAAAAGAAAACAAGCGAGATTGGCATTTAAAGTTATATCTGGCCTTGTGGGCCCACCGAACCTCAATAAGAACACCAACGGGAGCAACTCCTTTCTCGCTAGTATTTGGGGTAGAAGCAGTTCTCCCGCTTGAGGTCGAAATACCCAGTCTCCGCATTTCACTACAAGGGATTCTGGATGAAGACGCTTACAGAGAAGCACGTCTTTCCCAATTAGAAATCCTAGATGAAACTAGGTTAGATGCTGAGCAGCGGCATAGAGCTTATGCTGACCGAATGTGCCGGCAATATAACAAGAAGGTTTATGAACGCGATATATACGAAGGTGATCTAGTTCTAAGACTAGACAGCCGGATCGACAAGAAGACCGGCGAAGGAAGGAAATTCCGGCCCAAATGGTTGGGCCCATACCGAGTCACAAAGGACTATGGAAATGGTGCATACCTCTTATGCACGCTAGAAGGTGAGGAATTTGGTGAAACAGTCAATTCCCTACACCTCAAGCGTTTCTACGCATAAGCAGCTAGCACTGCTTATATAACTATCTACATTGCATCTTCATATAGATTTAGATCATTTTGTCCACTTGTTCTTACACAAATTGTGATCAAGGAATCTATTCTCAAAGTAATTCATTACAAACTCATGATGTTGTTGGCACAAAACTTTCTAATCATATCTCTCCATTTTCACGATATCATCAATCACTTCAGAATCTTTTATCAAATAAAATCAAACATGATGAAGTCTTAACGGTAACCATACCAAGATCTGCAAGTTTGTTCTCGCTTTGATTTCTTCTTAGGATTGGTGTCTTGCCTATGGTCTATTCTAGAAGCTTCATGGTGTCACATCTATCCCATATACACATCTCTTTGGAAATAAGCATATACTGACATTTTACTCAAAAAGACAAGTCAAAAAGTGATTAAACAGAAAATTTTATTTTTACACATTTCCTTGCCCCACCAACCTTCGGTGATGAGCTTGCGTCTCTTACTAGTGACGTAGGGTTGGGAAAGGATGGAAATGCCCTTACTCGCCTATGCCTTGCCCACGGTGATAAACCCATGCTTCTTACAGGTAGCATGGGGCAAAGTGTAGGGGGTCCTCTAGACAATGCAAACGTTAAAAGGTCATAAACAAACTATTCAAACTTTGAGTCAAAAACGAATGAATCAGATGTTCAAAATTCCAAGAGAGTTAAAAATCCTAAAAACCAGATTTTGTCTACTATGTGGCCATCTACGGGTCTAAGTCTGGATAAACCGCAAAGCAAGTCGCACCCAAAACTATGAAGTCATTCAGGTAGAGTAAGCTTGTAGTTCTCAATTTGGTTCCACCAAAGCTTCGTCTGTCTTTCATCACTATCATTTCACCATATTTCATAACTTGCGCCCTTCTTGGCTCTTGGTGATGAGCCCTCGCATCTTACTAGTTGCGTGGAGTTAGGAGTGGGGCAAGTTAATCTGTTCATCATACTAGTTATTTTCATCACTTTGCCAAAACAAACATGAGGTATCCAAATTGCTCACAGAAGCTAAGATTTAAGATCACAATATATCTACAATATCATGTATCAGCATCATGAAACACAAAAAGAAAGCAAGCATTTGCATCATTTGTTCTCCATTGCATACATTCTAGAAAGCATATAAAACATACATCGTAGTATACACGAGGAAGCTGGAAACAGAAAGGGAAAACACGAGTGACAAGTTTTGATCCAAAAACGAATGCATATATATAAATAACCAATGTTTATATACAATGCCATCATGCTCTAGGCATGGTCAAAACGCTCAAAGAGCCCGTGATATACAAAAGAATCTACAGTACAAAGCATACAGGGCCAAGTCGCCTCTCAACCCCTACGCGACCCCTCCGAGGGTGCGCGCCCTCGCCTAGGACTCCGGCTACGCCGGCGCTCTGAATGCACGGAGGGCTCAGGGTCTCGAGGAGCAGCCGCGGTCTCCCCACGAGAATGGCTCCTCATAAGACGCTCGGCTGTCCTATAGCCTGCCAACTCTGTACGGAGAGTCGACACCATCCTGGCCACATGCCAAACGGGAGCGAAGACGTCAGTATGCCTACCGGCTGCTGAAGGCTCCCCGGCATCTACAGATAGCTCCGCACGGGTCTTATCCATAGGGATCATCAGAGAATCAGTGCATACCCTACGGATTAGATCCCGCCACTCGTCAACAGTCTCTGCAAAACAAAGAAGAAAAACGAATTAGAAGCTAGGCAAGAGACTAAAAGATACAATATCAAAACATAAGGAGAGATAGCAATTAAAAATCCTAAATTAAACAAACATTGAAAAGATGAGAGGATAACTTACTCGGATCACCGGGCCTCCAAGATGGGTCGCTGGGGCCAGCACCCGCCGCAGATGCCGCTGCCGACTGAGGGGCTGCTCCTGTAGTAGGAGCAACATGACGCCCCGCAACTGACTCATCCTCTCCACCATGGCCCTGGGAGAGTGGCTCCTCTGAAGCTAGAGTCTCTCTCTCTGCACTCTGCTCGGCCCTCTCTGCCTGTAAAATATCCTGAGTGTCATGCCACTCAGGATCGCTATCATCCGTCTGCTCCTCTGACCC
This sequence comes from Taxus chinensis, assembly GCA_019776745.2. Classification (NCBI taxonomy): domain Eukaryota; kingdom Viridiplantae; phylum Streptophyta; class Pinopsida; order Cupressales; family Taxaceae; genus Taxus; species Taxus chinensis. The sequence goes on along the minus strand of CM034156.1, from coordinate 142,651,569 downwards.
TCCCTCTGTAAACTCCTCAGAATCGGAGTCAATATCTATAGGGTCATCACTGCTGTGAGCAGGACCCGCAGCAATCTGAAGCAAAGGTGCCCGGGGCGCACCGGCTCTCCCTCTAGCCCAAACTACCCTCCTGGCTGCAATGGGAGTGCCAGGAGTGATCACTGTCCAACCACGGCCTCTAGGCCCCCCTCTAGCCTCGCGGACTGATCTGTAAACTGGTGCCGCTGGGGGAAGCATGCCCGCATATGGAAGGCCGAACTGCTGAGGAACTCTGCCAAAAGGGTGTACCTCCACCCGTCCCACGCGGTCGATAAGCTGCCCTGTGGTGGAGCAGGAGATCAATGTAAGGGTCTCCTCGCCCCATATGCCGGCCATAAGCCGATACGGCGTCGCCTCCATATCTGCTGTGGTAAGGGAGGCAACTAGCTGGTGAGGTGCTCTAAGCACCGACATATCTGACCATCTAGCTGCCCTCACAGCCCCTGGGTCTGCCACCTCTACCCCTCTGCCATAAGGAATAAAATGCTCGTACACCCAACTCATGACTAGAGTCGGGTGGCTCAATGACTGTCCCTGTAAATGGACCACCCTGTATAAGTCATGGTAGGTGGTCCCCAGAATATCTACGCCCCAGGCATATATCCGGCCATGCCCCTCTATCTGTGCAATGATGGGGGCCCAGCAGTATAGTAAAGTATCTCCTCCCTTGTCCCCGATCAGCCTCGAGGCAAGGATCCCCATGATAGCCTATCGAAATACGGGGATGGGAAAGAAGGAATGGATCGAACTCTCACTCCCTTCTTCGACCCCGTGGAGATGGCTGCATCCCCCATGTAGCCTGCCCACTGTGTAATCTGTGCTCGGGACCCTGCCGTCTCCAGTGTGAGTCTCCTCCCGATAATCGGGACCCCCAGGATACGGTAGACATCCTCCAAAGTGATGGTCCACTCACCGCGGACCCCTGGCAGTCGGAAAGTGTTCCGATCTGCATCCCAATATGAAAACAAGTCACAAAGTATGTGACTAGATGGTGTGACATGGGGCACGCGTGATATACGCAATATGCCGGCCCTCTGTAATGTATCCTCCTCATCCTGAGAAAGGGCATCCAATACCCCCGAAAGCCAATCACACTCTCTCTCTCGGCTCCATCTGATATACTCCTCCCTCGCCTGCATGCACCCAAAAACACACAAAACAGGGCAAGTTAGTATCTAATCAATATCGAGAGAGTCATAAAAGCATATAGAAATGATAAAAATACAAGTGCAATCTCAAAAGTTAAGCTCTTTTGCATTCTGTGCAAAACCGCCGCCCTGAGCAGGGGGGCGGTTTTGTAACCGCCGCCTTAAGGGCGGCGGTCGTGTAACCGCCGCCCTGAACAGGGCGGCGGTCATGTAACCGCCGCCCTGGCCAGGGCGGCGGTCGCGGTCCGAAAACCCGCGCGGGTTGTTAACCCCAAAAAGCCCAAAAAAAGCAAAAATAGACCATTTTAACTAAAAACAAAGCCTACCCAGTAGGCGCCCCCCCTAGATGGACCTTTTGAACCTAACATTTTCAAAAATAATCCCCCCATTGCAAAGAATTTGCCATTTCAAATTTGAAGAGGGAAAAACACAAAATGGAAGAAAACCAACCTGTGATCGCTGAGGTCGGTGTTCCGCTCGTGGAGGCATGATCACGATCTCGCTGCGAATGTTTCGACTCTACTCGCGTGAGAAACCATCACCGTGGGTCCCAGAGCTCAAAATCAATCAAATCGACTCGCGCAAATGAATAGGAAAATGGGCCCACTTTCATATATATATCGTTCTGTTTCATTTTAAAATGACTTTTTCGCAGGTTTGGAGCGCTGTTGGAGGTAAGTTTCTATCCCCGCACGAATGGTACGTTCTCCTTCCCTATTATTTTAGCGTTTATCTTCCAAGTTATTGCATCTATCTGCACTTGAGTTCTCTTTTCATTTTGCAGGTAGCGGGAATTTCGATGGCGTCATCTCAACACACGGACGAGTAAGGTATAGCTTCTAACTCCCCATTTCGGGACTGCCATACTCGGACCCACCGTTTTATGCCTCTTCATGGCTAAAACGCTTCTCCGAGGGGGCAATATGTACGTACCCAAAATTGTAAGGTACTGTACTGCCAGAACAGTGTAACAAGTGCCCCGATGATGATACAGGTCTCCTCGCAAGGTGTTCGGGATCCGGAAAATCCCTCGGAGTATGCGTTAACATCCCACATGCCCCGCTTAGCCCCTTAGCGCACCCTTTGTTTTCCCCTTTTTCCCTCTTTCCTTGGCCTCTTGACCTTCAGTGATGAAACCGCCGCCCTGATCAGGGCGGCGGTCCTGTAACCGCCGCCCTGCTCAGAGCGGCGGTCCTGTGCGCGTTTTCCAGAACGCTCTTTTGACGCGACTCGCGTGAAATATCATGATTCACCAGCTTTTCCTTGCCAACTTGAGCATGCATTTATGTTTTTGGTCCCCTGGAATAGTGTTTTTCCTTTGTTTATTGTTTAGGAGTTCAATTTGATTTTGGTTTTTGAGTGTTTGAATTCCTATAAATGCATGGTTTGTGCACATGCAAATGGTGAAGAATTTGGTCTGGAGTTTTTGGCCACCATTTCCTTGTTAGAGTCTTCTGATTTTTAGTGTTTTGGTCTGTTAGCTTGCTTAGGATTGATAGCATAGTTCATTTCATACTTGGTTAGTATTGTTCAGCTGTTAGTAAGCCACAGACCCATCTTGTGCAGGCAGTGCTATTCTTCATCCAATCCAGTTAGAAGTTTGCCTCTGAATTTCTCTTTGCTGTAGATTTACTTTCGTTATGTCTCGGAGTTCCTAGTTTAATTCATTGTATGCTTGTTTAGCTTTATTCAGCTGTTGGTAAGCCACATATCCAACTTGTGCAAGCAGTGTCTTTATTTTGGAACAGAATAGCTTGGGAAGCCATTAAAGTTGCAGGTTTTGCTCTTCGTATAGGATAGTTACAGGTTCTGGTCGCTTCATGTTGCATGACTCGCAGTAAAATCCCGCTAGGAATCGCATAAGCCAAGCTCTGTACTCTTGCGCTATCCCTCTCCTACTCGCATTCTCGGTCTGCATTCTGAGCTGTCCTTATCCCAAAATCTACTCCTATCGGTGCTAGCATTACATGCTTTTCTGGATCCACGTGAACACAAAAGAACGAGGAGATCATACTGAGGGGACGAGATCACATACACCATCGGATTCGCCACTGTTCTGCGGAGTCCAGGTTTTAAATTTCAAAGTTCTAGTCAGATTCATATCAAATAGAGTAGTTAATCGCTTTATTTCATTTCATTCTATTCTCGACATTGCCAGGGAAGCTGTGGGAATTGATAGTTTCTGAGAAACTATGATTCACTCCTCACTTTCTGAGGTAGGATCGAGAATCTTGCCAATGGATTAGACAAACTGTTTTTATTTAGAGTAATTCTACAAAATCGCACAGGCAAATAACTACACTCGGTTATCTTGTCTGTTTCAAATTATTGTTTAGTTATTATTTCTAGATACGCTTAAAATAGTTTGCTTTCCTTAAAATTGTTAGAATATTTCTTAGAAGAATAAAAGAAGTATATATAGTTAGATTTATTTCATGTAGTTAGAATTTGTTTCATTACAGTTAAATTTGCATTTTGTTTCATATGACAATCACGGGACCTCAAGAGCCCAGAGAATATATATTTGAGCCAATCGTGCCATCAACCAACCTCATCACAGCAATAGTTGACATAGACCAAAATATTAGGATACAAGTATTCCGAACAACCACATATTTACAACTGATCAGTTCTCAGTTAAGAGGATTAAACATAGAAGACGACCAAGCACATACGTTTTGGTCAAGTCAGCCAAACTACAGATTACCCTAGAAAACATCCACATGACTGTAGAAGGGCTCGAAAGAGAACAAACATTCGGGTGCGATCCTCTAGTTCCACAGCCAGACGCTGGAGACACCCTCGTAGATATAGATACCAGCTTAAGAATCTAGGTTGCGAGAACGCCTGTAAGGTATTCTGAGAAGATTGCACAACTATTGGTTCTAAACATAGAAGCTGAGAAAGCATACGATTACTGGATACTAGGGATTAGAACTTGATCTCGCGTATGACCATAACAGGACCGCAACAACCAAGAGTCTATGGTTGTGATCCACAGATCCCACAGCCCAACGAATCCACAAGTCAGTTAGATATAGACACTGGCCTACGCACACTAGTATTTTAGTCCACTCCACTTCCACCTATCATCATCGAACAACTGTCCTTACTAGATATAGCGGCTAACGAAGCTAGGGAATTCTGGACTAGGCCAGAAAATCATCCATAGAGTCAATTGTATTCATCATCCACTATATGACCTTATCAGGAGATATACACGAAACAATCCCAGGTCATTTTCCACGTATTCCGCAACCCATAGATCGAATCACGCCAGAGCTCAATTTTGATTGGAGCCTTTGAGCATTCATCCTTGCTGATCGATCTATCACACCAGTCCAAGTTAGAAGGGCCTTCTTTGCCTTAGATTCACAAATTCCGACTAGTGCATGTCGAAGACATTAGACTACCTAACTAGTTTGTCTGCATATTCTACCCCCCACCGGCTGTCTCGGCATGACCTCGGGAGGTCGGGTACGCGGAAGAGTCACTTGTAGATTCTCACGCTCGCCTGTCGCTTTTCCGGCGTACAGTCACCTTACACCATTTCTGCTTCCACCCCACCATCTTTTCCTTCATTACCTCATGCCCTTCCCGAGTCATCCAAAATCACCATACCCACTTCAATTATGGATGTTCCTCGCGATAATCTCATCTGTGACTTCCTCCTCCGTAGATATCGAATAAAATATCCCATTTCATCTTATGATGTCTCCCCTTCATCTGAAATACCTATCTCACCTAGGGACATCCCTCATGAGCCTTTTGTATCATACCTTCCCATTCTTGCCCCATCCTCATCATCTTACCATGATCCTACTTATCACCATGATTTTACATCCCCTCAAGCAATCCCATTTTTATCATGTGACATTTTTAAACAGCCATTTCCTAATCCCCCACCAACATGTTTATCTTCGCCTTATACATGACATCAATTTAACCCATTCTCAATCAATACCATACATCAGACATCTTCTCCCATGTTTATTTTACCATATTCATCATCTACCCCTATCTTATATATTGTGTCAGCCAACCCTTCAAGGGCTATCCTCACATCCACCATATCTATAGCTACCATGTCTACCTCCCTTACTTATACCACTTCTCTTATGTCCACATCCAATCCTACTCTTACTACATCTACATTAGTCTTATCCGCACCTACCTCTACATCTACACCTGTCACTACAATTACGTTGACATCATTATCACATATTTTTATACCCATGCCCATATCACTTGACATTGTACCGACCCCGACATCTCTACCACCTATCTCCTCACTCATGACCACCCTACTTACCTCGTCTCTCCCTTCTACATCTATTATCCAGACATCTATCATTCCCACATCTGTTATCACACCCACCTATATGCCTCTTGAGACACCCAAAATAAACATAGTTTACACTCATCCCTCTTGCATCCCTACTCTAACCCATCTGCCATATATGCCATCTCACATAGACTTTATTAACTGAATGATTCAAACACCCCTTTCTATTTCCATATCCACATATATTCCTATTATCAATCCCACATTAGAATACACTCAAACCACTTCATCGGACCTTATTCCCCCATCCACATCTCTTCCACCTTTGCATATCATGTCATCCTTAGATTCCATACCAATTCCTCTTTCTATGCTTCTGCCCATGCCTACCCCATCGACTATTGTGACCACATCCCCATTATCTCTTTCTTCTTCTACATCACCTACATCATTTGAGCAATATTGGAGAGTACTTCAACTTGTAGCTACCATAGGTGATCCTCATGTATCATCCACACGACCAAATGTACTCACACCAAACCAATCCCCATCTTCCCTAGAACAAATCATGTAAAAATTACTTCCTCTATCAACCACAACCCCATCTTCTGATCCACCTATTGAGATCATTGTTATCCCTTCCAAGGGAACTCCTTAACAATCCAAGTCCAAAACCCTCGGTGTCCTTCCCTAGTGATCCCTTGAGTGTCCTCACAAGAAATTGAACATCCCTACTATCAAGACCAAATATACATCTTCCATCCTGGGGCCACATCCCTTTGTCTTAAGCCCCCTCCTCCATTGTGTCCAATCAACCAATCCAAATCTAAACAATTTGATTCCATATTAAGGAAAACTCCTCATCAAAAATACCTCCAATTATCCAGACATCTAAACATGAATCATCCACCATTTCATCTTCTTATAGACCACCTAGACCTCAACCTAATCCACCTTCACCATCGCAATCCACATCATCCTACAAAACCTTCCCTGGTGCCCATATTGAATAATATGTGAAGGTCCTCCAACATTTTCTTCATACTTCTGCCATCATGCTCCCACCTATTAGGGCCTTTGACCCGATCCATCTGAAGACCTCATGGTTTTATCCTTATTGTATATGTGCTTATCATCGCACTCTAGACCATGACACCGAGCATTATAAGGCCCTTCAGACCATTAACCATGATCTTATTGAGTGAGAGGACCTCCTCAATGAGTCCCCTTATCTATCTACGACTTCATCCATAGCACATCTGATCCCTTTTACCACATCTCCATCCAATCAACATCTTGGGTCTCTTCACCCATCTACACCCTAATGGAACCAAGATGTTGTCACTTTTGCACCCACTAAGAACAAGGGAACCTCAGGTGCATTGGCCTATCACCCAGCGGGCGCTGGGCGCTCACCCAAGGTGCACAAGAGGGAGCTAAGTCTCTCTTTTATGTGAGTCTAGTGGAAGGCATAGCTCATGATCCTGACTTAGTGATTTAACAGACATGAAGGGCTATAGAGCTCAGGACGGCTTCTACACCCCTTCAGTCATAACAGAAATAAAGCATGCAACAGAAATAATAGAACTAAGAGTTGTACATCTACTACTATACTTAACCATTTAAGTAAGATTCACGATTATATAAGAACAGAAGTACAATAGTAATATGCAGATAATATGGAGAAAGAGTCTTAATACATTTGTCATGGCAACCTTATCACATTCATTCATAGTGTTTACTTATAAAAGATTATAGAAGGTAGACTGTAGTCATGCACCATGTGGGGATCCATACATGTATTCTCACAAGATAAAAATCTCATTCCCCATTTTCCCATTACATCCTTACTAGAATTCTGTAATGGTGGATGTCCTATTACTCTTCTTGATGAGAGTCCTCCCTTGTTCATCAATACTATTCACCTTGATACACCATCTTCTTGACATTCATATCCTTTGACATCCATTTTCTTATATGCATCCCTTCTACTGAAGGAGCGTCTTCCCCCGTTATTGATCCTTTAGCATATTTTTCTTGTTCCCATCAATTCATTATCTCACGCTAGGGACACTTATTTCTAGGACTTGTTTGTTTACATATTATTTCCTTTCCAAATTCAGCATCATCTTATCTCATCTAACTCAGTTTATACGATCATACTTTCTATCTTATCTTCCTATGACCACTTTCGTGGCCATATCTGTGTTTCCCTTCAAAGCACCATGGCTTTATCTAAAACCCACCATTACGGAACTTATTTCATAATCTTTATTTAAATCATCTCATATGATCCTAATTTATATTTTCCCTCTAGGGGGACCATTTATTCATCTTAAACACATACCATTTTATTTCCTAATAGGAAGTGTTTGCTCTTATTTTTCCTCGTCCCATCTTCTTAATGCAACTATAACCTCAGTGGCCTCATAACTTTATTAGAATGACACCACTCTAAAAAGGATCCAACATAGAAATTTTCCCCCTAACTGGATCGAACCATACGTCATTACACACAAGTATGGGTCGGGAGCCTATCGTTTGGCCTCCCTTAATGGTAAACTGAAACTGGAACCATTTAACACATTACACTTATGACCATTATATTGTTGTTAGCACATTTACTAATGCACCCTTAGTCATATCCTTGGATCATTCCTCCATCTCATCCTCTTCCATCTCTCATTGTGATGATTTGGAATTATGTGGTATTCCGTCACTTCCTAGATGTGACCTTAAATATGGGCACCGTAGCTCTTCCCATAGCATATTCCTCATGGATAAGTTCTCTTCTTTAGTGAGAACTCCATAATCATTACATCCATCACCCTCTCATTCACCTATTGGAGTCATGTAAAAGGTCCAGGGGTGTCTCTTGTATATTATTATCCCCTCTTAAGTGGTCTACTTAGCTAGTCTCAACTCTCCCCCATGTAAAATAAAAATTCATGGATGCTTGGATCAAAAATCAAAACTATAAAAAATAGACTGATCCCTTGAAGGACAATTATTCATGCAAAAAAAAATTAAAAAGAAAAAAGAAATCAAAATCAAAGTAAAATAAATAGATAGATCCCTCAAAGGATGGCTATCATTTATTCTTCCATTTATATATTGTACAAAGTAGACCATACTCTTGAAGTATGGCTACTCCTTATGGCATTTGAAGGATTCCTGCATCAATCAGCCTTCCATTTTATTAGCATCCTAAGAAATCTTCTTCAATTGATTAGCTTTCTCTTTCCCCTTCCCAGAGTTGGGGCATAGTTTAAGGAACACCACTTTTGGAGAACCCTCTTCCCTTGTACAAGTTTCATCTCAAACCTCTTTATCATGTTCACATAAGGTTTATGAGATCATCCGATCTGTTCTTTCCTTATGATCATTCAAATGAATAAATATCGTTGGTTATTTGCTAACATCTGCTTTGGTCGCATGTGCCTTGCGTTACCTAGATCCCCTTTTTGTTTACCTCCAATGTAGTTGGAGCCATATTTTCCTTATACATTCCTTGCTATGACATAGTGTTGTTTACACCTATATGTTTCCACTGTTGCAAGGAATTTTTACCCTAATCCTATCACATCTATCTTTCAGCACATCTTTCTTCATCTCAATCATATATATGTTATCTATCTATCTTACAACACATTTATCCAAACTTACATCCATCACTAATCACATTCATTCTCAATTTGTTTCCATCATAACTTACCCCCATATTCATTCTAATCATCATGATTAAATTTAAATACAAACCATATTACCACATTAAACATTTATATCATCATCCATATACATGCACATCCAAATAAACATCTAATCATATATTTATATCACCATCTAATCTAAAATCACCATCACATCTAATCTAAAATCCATCATCACAACATTTAATCTAAGATCAACATAATATCAAATTTTAAATCCACCACATAACATAATGAACACATGATAATCCATGTCAAAACCATATATCATATATCAAAATATATATCAATACATCACGGCCCTCTAGGGGCTCCCTCAAAGAAGAAATGCTATCAAAATCTATAAAGTGAATATTTGAGGCTCTCAAGTCCTCTCCCTCTGAGGAAGGTACAACACCTGAACCTTTTGTTCCATCGCCACCCTCATGGCCTTCCTCCTCTCACCATGGCTGAGCTATACTCACGGGACTCCTCGACAACTAGCTCTACCTATCGCCTACCTCTGGAGATGCTCCCGGTATCTCGGCATCCGAGGTAACCTGTGAATCATAATATCCTCATAATATTTTGCCTTGGTGGCCAACGTTAAATACCTATCCATCCCAATAATTCCAAGGGGTGTCATCTTTCCTGATCCCTGTGGTACTACCTAAACACCGTTGGCCAATTTTCACTACAATAATAGCCAAATCTCTAAAGTGGGCTCTATAGGCCTCCCTCTACCTTCGGTAATGGTCCCTCTCCTGAATAATTTAGTCTCTCTCCTGAGTGACCGCATCTCACTACTGTAATTTTATATCTCTATCTACTCTCATCTGATCTAACTCGGAACAAAAGTGTGCCACCTCTGTAACCTCTCCTACTCCATCTCCACTGGCTCTGAGAGTTGCCTACACCTCAACCTCCATCTCCTCTATCTCATCCTCTCCTCCCACCTCAACCACTAGAGCTTCCCATGTTTTTTTATGCCAATCATAGTATCTCACTCCTACTCAAACATTTTCATCATCATCCCACAACACAACCTCCTCCTCCAGTGGGTCTACTATAGTAGGACTCGATAGCTCTCTATCCAGCTCCTCCCTCCTGTACGAAATCAGATCATAAGGCACTAACTGGATGACTCCAAAGTGTCATCTCACCCTTTCAAGATGAATGACCTCAATCTTGTTTGGTCGTATCCCTTGAATCCACCTTGTCCTCCTCATCCCTACTAGCTCCACATCTAGACCAGGCCATGCAAAGAATCCCCGGTATGGTCTCCATATAATCTTATCAAAATTTAACTTTGCAAGTCAATCCACATACCAATCCACCCCTCTTTCACCTATCTCTGAAGTCTTGATCGGCCCTCCATCTCAAAAACTTTATTGTCAACTCTATATGGTCTCCTACAACCCATGAAATCCTTGGTGGCCTAATCACAACAATATGCTCATATGCCCAACAGTGAAGCAAGAATCCTACATCCAACCCTAACCTCCTACCCGCCCTGTATCCAAATATCATAGCAGGACATTACCATCATGATATTTTCATTTGGGACTGTATTGTATAGTAGGATATGTTAAACTTGAGCTAACAAGGAAGTCCCAAATGAAAATATTGTCTGGTGGTCCATAATATGGACCACTACACTATTCAACGCCCATGGAAATTGAGATCCTCCTAAGTCTGGAAAATCATAGCAGGAAATTACCATCATCACCATGTAAATCAATTGGTTGCATGCCACCCCAACCTCATATCTCTACTCATAGGATTTTTTCCCTGAAGAAGATCTGATATCGGGCGCATAGGCTCCGAATAGCCACATCAAAACTACCAATTTTTCATCACTTGTAGTAGGAACTATCTTCTCCCCATGTATAAACAATCTGAGAATCCAATACACATCCTCTAGGGTGATACTCATCTCCCCTGTTCTGAACCAAAATGTACATGTATTCCTATCCCACCTCTCAACCAAAGTAATCATAAGCCCCACGTTCCATGGAATCCTCTGATAATGTCTAAATCCTCCTAATCCAATTACAGAAAGATGATCCCACTCAACATATGTCACATCCCCTCTGATCTGCTCATATAGAGCTGACACCTGATCTCTCAAATATAAGGTCTCTCTAGCCTACAATCACAAACATAACATACAGACATTAGACCTATGATCCAAAAATCCATCCAAAGTTTCATTCAAATTTTAATATAAACCCTAATCTAAACAATCTAACCATACTTGATGTCGACCCAGGCCAGGTCAATGCATATTAGGTTCAGTCGACCTGTCTTAGGACTGGGTCGATGTCGACCCACTTGGGTTGCCGCCAACTACCCCTAACGTCATCCACTTTTCACAAAAAATGCAAAAAAATAAATAAAACATGAAATTAAATCAAAAAACAGCATGAGTTTTGTTACTAACCATCCTCCGCACCCTCTGAAATTTCCTCATAGCTCTGACAACCTCCATTTCCTCAATATATCTTTTATCACTTCGCTCTCTCTCATTAAATTTTCACGTGAAAATTAGCATTGTCGACCGACCCCTGGGCTTATATAGTCCAACGACACTTAGTCACCATTAACTCCCTTGGGTCATCGTTGATTTTCCTCATTCATCGTCGACTGGCCTTAGCAGTAACTATTTTGGGCTTTCTCCCCTCTTTCTTGCATCCCTTTCTAGGGCATCATCTTTTTTTTCCCTATGGGAATTTTTCATACAACACTTTCAAATATTTCCTCCTCCAGGGCATACATAATCTTCAATTCCACATTCATGGCCATCTCTTTTTCCTTTAGGCATGTTAAACATATTTATTCCCTAAGTCCACCTTTCGTGGCTATAATCACTCCTCTATTAAGCATTTTATTTTACAATCCTATCCAATACATGTGCAAAGTCCTCCTTTAAGGCCATGCTCATTTTTCCATTTGGGAATTACATTCGTTATACCAAGTCCACCTATTATGGCCATATTTGTGCCCATCCTTGGGGCACCATTTATTTTCATTGAATTCCACCTTTGTGACCATATTTTCACCCTCTTGGGGTATACTTTTTCCTTTCCGGCCATACCTTCCCTCTTTGGGGCCTATTGATTTGTCACTCGCCTTTTTATTTTTCCTTCCCAACCATTTTTTTTTCCTACTGGGCATCATATTGTTCATCCTCTTCCCTTTTGGATACATACGTAGTTACTTGATTCCTCATATAAGAAAGATTTCACATACCTTTCGCATATAGTTGCGCATATTTTGATGACTTTCCTATGACCTGTTGGTCATCCCGGACTACATCCATACTACAGTGATCTTCACCCACTCAATGATCCATATAACATTGTTGTACGTCTCCGTTGAGACTACAATTTTTCCCTACCAATGTGATATTAGAGTCACCGCCATAGTTTTCATCATTATTGCGATCCTTTTTACCTGGGGCATCTCACCTTAGTTATGCTTTCACCCATCCTTTCTTCACCCACCAAACATTCATCATTTACCTTTTTAAAATACATCATCAATTTCCCTTGACATCATCGATCCCCCATTTGAGGGGGAGCTTATCATCAATTATTTTTATCCAAATCCAACTCTCATATTTTTTGTCTCATGACTTACTAGCCTAAATCACTCAACAAAAAAAGGGACAAAATGTAGACACCTAAATTCAATATCTATACCCTCATTGCCTATGTGCACATATTTATGTAATCATCCCTCTTCCTTTAATTAAATTTCCATCCAATCCTAATTAATTAATTAATCATTTATTATCCCACATGCCTAATTTCTATTAATTCATTCATTCATGTTAATTAATTAATCATTTAAATTCTCATTTCCTTAACCAACCATCTAATTAGGATGCTTTTATCCTACACATAAATCTCCTTTCTTTTATAGCTTTTATCCTATCTATTTTTATGCCCTAACTAACTTAAATTCATCCCCAACTAACCTAATCCTACCTATATGCTTTAAAGCATTCGACCAATCCTTAAAAACACCAAAAATCCTATCAAAAGCAAATAATTATGCCCATTGGGGAAGCTTTCCCAGCAGTCGGTGATAACCCAACCTAGTCACCACCGACCCTATTAAACCAACTTCTTTCCTTCTATTCAGCATCAATCAAAAATTTAGATGCATGCAATTATCAAGCTTTCTCTGAACCTGAGCATCCTTCCTCATTCCTGAGCAATTATGAGACATCCACAGACCTCTTGGACATTCCTCCACCATGCTTACATTGCTCACAATCATTGTTCGTGATATATTTTTATTATTATCATATTCCTTTCTGTATATTTATCATATTATCGCATATTCTTTGCTTCTAACATCTTGCAGGTACAAAGTAGATTCAGAAACACTTAACACCCTTCTCCTACAGCCCCTTTTGTTTATAGATTTCCATTTCTATCCATTCATCCTTGGATTTGCATTTTCCTAATATAGTCACCATTGACCCCCCCTAGTCGCCATCGATCAGGGCCCTGTTTATCCATTAAACTATCCTAATTGCTCTTTTCCATCCTTTATCCTACTTATCCATCTCTTGTTCTCTTATGTAGATCATGTTACAACAATTACAGGCCCTGATCAACTTCTAGATCACTCTCAGAACTTACAGGTCTGTATATTTCATCTACAGGCTCACATTCATCCTCCCATGTCATTGTTTACCTACCTCTACACGATATGGGTTTGACCTAGACTAGGTAACAGTCAATTCACAATTATTGTCATCTAATTAGTTTTAGATTAATTTCTATAATTTTTTAGATTCAGTACTATCTTTTTTTCTACATGCTCTTGTTTTTTTTATTTCACCTTACCTAAACAAATGGGGGTTGATATCCACCAAATAATCCTACAACTTCTTGGGTCCACTTAATTGGGAAAACCCTGCATCTATCTATCTAATCAAAATTGTTTTTAGACTTATTTGCAAGTATATCAAGTTGCAGTAGCAAGAATCAACCATCTAGCACACGTATCACATCTGAGGTAACATAAAACCTCCATCATTTCTGAGTTACTAGTTTCTTTAGTAGCTAGTACATTAACTTCATTATGAACAAGAAATTTGGACAACAACATACTATTAGGTCTCCCTTGGCTCCGTGTAACTTAGGCTATCATCTCCACGAACCATTTGTGTCTAAAGTTCATCCATAACAAGCAATTCATTACTATTAATGGTGTTCCTTCATCCACACCATTGTCGCATCCTGCTCTTGAGGTTACCATTGAACTCGCTAGAGAATCTAGGTCCCTGCGACCTCTCAAATATAAATAAAAATCTACTCCTAGTTCACGTGTTCACACATTACCTACACGGTATTATCAGTCTTCTAGTTCTTCACATCATTCTAGGTCCCTCATTCAGACCACTCCTTCATATAAGCATACATCACTGCACTCTCCTTCACATAGATTTCCATCACCTCCACAATTTTCTCCACATTAGAATTCATCACCTCCATGTTGTCCTTCACATAGGTGCACATTACCTTCATGACCACTTTCACCTTGGTTTCCATTACCTCCTAGTTCTCATACACATACGTCTCATTCATCTACTTCTCATTTGCCTCATGCACCGTCGATCTTAGAGCATGGTCACACACCTACATCTCCACAAGCATCAGGTGGAGGACCTTCATCTTTCACTATTATCAGATAACATATTCATCATCATACACTTGGGGGGAATCACACTTATTCTACCCCCCTTCTAGCATTATTGATTGTCTTACCTCTTACACACGTCACATCTAGTCTTTCACATACATCATACACATCTTGATACACTCTTATGTTGTCATTACCCGATGACGCACTCTTGTTCTTTGGTTCACACTTGACTTTTGAGGTCATACTATATATATGAACCTCAAACACTATATACTACACACTACAGTACATGTTACCCATTGCACACTACACACTACACATGTCGCGCATTCATATCTTTCTACATAGTTCCTACTCTACGCATTGACAACATATCTTTCTAGCATCTACACAATGCATTCATTACACTATGACGTACCCTAGTCCTATGGTTCATACTTGATTGTTGATGGTCTCAATCTAAAATGAACCTCACCACACTCACTCACTCACTGACTCACTTACTCACTCACACACTTTACATGCTCTATGTTTTGATGACCACATCTTTCTAGCGCACTATCAAACCATTTCTTGATGGCGCACTCTTGTTCTATAGTTAATTCCTAACTACTGAGGGGCAATGTATAAATGAACCTCATCACATGCATACTCATTCACACTCACTTGGGGGGCATGTGGATCCTATCATTCACTCTACATTCCATTCCATCTCATCTACAACATATTACATATCTTGGTCACATTTACTCTTGCTTTCGTAGGCTTATATGTACACTTTTTTACATGTGCTAGATAGATATCTTGAATGTCATTATCTTTGTCATATACACATACTCATTCACTTTCCTTCTAGTTGTGATTATAGGATCTAGATAGATTGATACATGTGGTAGTGATGTTTGGCATTGATTAAGTAAAATTAGTAATGATATGCCTAATTTGATTGGTATTACAGCAGTAAATAAATAAGTAATTAAATACATAAATCAGCCCAAGCAAGCTAAGATCGAAAATTTGAAACCCTAAGTGTAAATGAGTAAAATGACTTAGTCAGTTCGCAATGAAATTTAAACAATGTCGAAGTGCTAACTGGATGAACAGAGATGGATAAGCGTCACACATAGCCTCAGAAAAGTGTTTGATCTAAAAATCTTCCTGGACTTGGTCACCTGAAGAGGGAC
This sequence comes from Taxus chinensis, assembly GCA_019776745.2. NCBI lineage: Eukaryota > Viridiplantae > Streptophyta > Pinopsida > Cupressales > Taxaceae > Taxus > Taxus chinensis. The sequence continues at coordinate 142,635,560 of CM034156.1, read as the reverse complement.
AAAGGTGCATGTGGGCTCCCTAGACCTATTTTTGGGTGTCTGGGTCTACGTAAATTATTAGAAAAACCTTTGAGTGGTCCAATGTGTTCACTTTTCTTCTTCTTTGGTCACTAAGAGGTCACACAGTGATAGTCGAAGTTTATAGAAACTTGCAATGAAGTAATGGCCTACAAAACCCTCAAAGAGACATCAAATCTTAAAAAAGAAAGATGCATAATGAGGGGTTGGAATATCTTCAGTAGTCACAATGGTGATCTTACGACTGAGCATTGCACTACATCTCAGACCCAATGTAGTTCTATATGTGTGTCTGCATAATTGTGCCCTAGGTGGCTCTTGTGTGCGTCGCACTTGATAGAGAGAAAGTAAGTTAAATGTAAATACATGTAATAAATGTGTATATGGAATATAATGAACTTCCCTCCTATGAATTTTATGTAAAATAACCAACCCTTGTGTCCCTTTGATGGTGCTATATGGATTCAATGGAGCTTTTAGATGCTTGATGGATGCAACCTTAGGTGGTGATAGCTAATACTTAGTACTTGGTCCTTTATTATGATCACATAAATTTATATTTATATGATTCCATTTCTTGAATTTCGTAACTAACCCTAAAAAGTCTGAATAACAAAAAGCTAAGATGATCAAATGGATAGAAAGGACCCAAAAAGTGTGAACAAAGTATATTGAGGTCAGGGGCACCCAAAGGGGACCAGGGCGCTTAGTGTTGGTGTCATGGTTGGGTGCTTGTTCATAGGATGATAAATGTCGAGGTATAAAAAGGAAGACTAAGCAAGTAAGGGTGCAAAACCAAAAGTGCTGAATAAAAGCAAAGAAAGGTGTCCAAAGACATGGATTGATTAGTACTTTCTTACTTAGGAATCATATGAATAGTAGTATGTAACTAGGACTAGATAATTACCCAAAGTGTGTGATTTTGTTTCTACATTGTCCCCCACTTTATGTTGTTGAGTGAATGTTCGATAACATAAAGTAGATAAGATATGTGTACCTAATAACCATGTAGATCATTAATGAAAGCGTATCGAGGGACAAGACATAGTGTGGAGTGATAAAAATGTGAAGCATGGATGCTAAGGAGGAGAAAACGCAAAATGTGATGATGAAAATGACCCTAAGGTGGAAATGCATGTGTAGATGTCGTGATGTGTCTATTGTCGATGTCGATTGTTGTTGTGATTATTGTTGATGATGTTGTGAAAATGTTGATCATTTTGATTTCCACTTCCCATACAGACGGACCTGATCTATGATGAGAAAAAGGGTGTAAAAAAGGATCCTGATGATGTTGTAGATGAATGAGTTTTTTGAATGATCTCACGCCATTTGTGTTGGCCATGAATTATTGGGACGATCACACACCAAGTCATGGAAATGGAAGAAGTGTAGGGATAAAATTCTAGTGTTATCCTCTAACCTTTAATTGTTTCCCTCAATGTAGGACACCATTGCAGATGGTGTGAAAATTTTGAGCAATTTGATCCAACACAAAAATATGTAGTACATGCATGTTGAAGTGCTAAGGACTATGTGCCCTGTAAAATCCACTATGTGGAGTTCTATAGAATGTGTTGAACTTCCAAAACACTTTGTAATTTCCTTCTATTCATAGGCATCTAGGAAGGGTCAGCGGCACCCAAGTGCTATTGTCCTAGTCTGGGTGCTAGTGTTTGTGTTGCGTTAGGGACCCCAAGTCTAATTTTGGAACCTATCTAATATTGACGACTGTGTTGTATCGATATTGTGTTGTGTTGTGTGATGATTGTATAACATTGCATGGGGTGAGTGATTCACCCAAATGATGTCCCCCTTGTTTGGGGTATATGCAACATCACTGAAGGAGCATGTGTCCTAAAAGAGGACCAACCGTCGTGCTGAAACTGTGCTCTACAAGGGGAATGTGCTTGGTATAAACCTAGGAACATGGAAACAAAGTGGCTAGGATACAAGTGTTAGTACAAGAAAAGATAAACACACATATAGAAAATAGAATGTAAGCTAAGCATTCAATGTGTAAGCTAAGATGTAAGAAGATAATGTAAACACCCAAAAATATAATGTAGACTGTGAAAATTGGGTTGCAAACTTGGGACACCACTCACGATGTTACAAGACAACTTATGTTGATGAATCCAAAAGCAGACAATGTGTACACATGACAAATGGAAAAGCCCATAAACAATGGAAAATAATGACAAGTAAAAACAAACAATGTAACAGACAACCATCGAAGTAAATGGCCATGCATAAAAAATGTTACACATGAAGCACCCATTAGAATGTTAGAAAGATAAAAAAAATTATGTCAAAGCGTGTATAATATGATAAATTAAAGTGCTATGAAAATGAAACAATAACACATGTAGTGTACAAAAGTGGATGCCCCTAGGAGCAGTTGTGGGACTGGTAATAGGTATTTCACCAAGCATCAATGTTGCATATAATAGAGTTGTATAATTTGCAATCACAACTAGAAAGGAAATTTAATGTGCATGTGTGTATGATAATGATATACAATATATCTATCTAACATGTGTAATATAGTGAACCTGTAAAAGCATAAGTAAGCAAGAGTAAATGTAACCAAGATATGTATTTTATTGTGAATAAGAAAGAATGGAATGCAGTACGAATGATAGGATCCATGTGTGCCCCAAGTGGATGTGTATACATGCAATGAGGTTCATTTGTATATTCCCCCTTAGCATTCAAGAATTAACCATAAATAAAAGTACATAATCGTGAAATGGTTTGAGTTGTGTGTACTAAAAAGATGTGATTTTCAAAGCACAAAGCATAGTGTGTGTGAGTGAATGAGTGATTGATTGAACATGTGAGTGTGGTGAGTTCCATTTGAGATGTAGACCCTCAGCATCTGAGTATGGACTGTGGAACTAGAGTGTGTCATAGGGTAATGAGCACAGCGCATAAGAGTAGATGTAAGAAAAGTGTAGTGTGAATGTGTATAGTGAGTAATGCACCTAGTGTGTGATAGAAGTTGCGAGAGGAAGATTTCATGTGTGTATAACATGTGTTGTGTGAGGTGTGTAATGTGTATTGGGATTAAGCAATGATAGAGATATGTGTTGTAAATTTGCTAAGTGTAAAATGTGTAATGTGGCCAACCAATGAGAAGGATGCACTGCGAATGTGTCAAGTGTGTGAAAATGTGTAATGGGTAGTGTATAGTGTGCATTGGGTGAGGTTAATTTATATAGTATTCCATCAATATTCAAGTATGAATCAAATCACGAGAGTGCTTCATCTAAAAATAATTCCAATGTCTGTACGAAAAATGTGTGATCATCAAATCTCAAAGTGTAGATTGTGTGAGTGATTGAACATGTGAGTGTGGTGAGGTCCATTTGAGATGTAGACCCTCAATAGTCGAGTATGGACCATATAACTATAGTGCATCCTAGGGTAGTGTGTGTAGCACATAGTAGTAGATGCAAAAAATATATGTCATGAACATGTTGAGTGAATAAGATACACAAATAGTAGAGGTTACGAGAGGAGATGCATATTTCACGGTGTGAAGTGTGTAGTGTGTAATGTTGATTGTGTAGTATATGATGTGTAGTGTGTGAGGTTTATGTATATAGTAAGCCCTCAACAGTCAAGTGTGAACCAGAGCACGCGAGTGTGTCATCGGGGAATGACGATGCAAATGTATGAGGATGTGTGTGATGAATGTAAAATACTAGATGCAATGTGTGTAAGATCGAAGGTGGCTAGTGATGCTAAAAGGGGGGATTATGATGCCCCCAACGTGCATCATGATGAGTGTGTTATTGGATAAATTATGTTTTGTAATAAATAGAAAATTGATGCATGAATGCAGTGAAGTATAATAGATAGTGTAAGGTTGATGTGACGGGTAAATGATTAAAGATTGTATTGTATGCATCACGAGTGATAGTTTGTTATAGGTGCATGTATGTATGATTGATTATGTAATAGATAGATATGTTAAGGAATCATGTAATGCGATGATGAAATGGGGTTCTTATTTTAAGACATCCCTCAACAATCATGTAATAACTGGTAAGAACATGAGTGTGTCATCAGGAAATGACGTGGGAAATGAATCAAAATGTGTGTGAAAGACTAAAGATAATATGTGCGAGATGTAAGAGGTTTGTTAATGTTAGAAGAAGGGTGGAATAAGGTGATGCCCCCCCTGAGTGCATAAGAAGAAGAGTGATCAAGTAGCAATGTATAGAATGTCATTATTATCATGGTCAAAACCGTATGGTGAGGCATCTAAGACTATATAAGCGATAGTATCAGGTTGGTCGAGAAAAGAGCCATCGAGGAATAAATTATACATTCCCATAGCATACTCTTCATCAATTAAGGGTGAAATGGGCATCTATGTGCATACCAACGAGTAATATTTTGCAAATATCCAAGAAATGAGTCATTACAAATGGAGATGCAGCCAAATGGCATGGGGAATGAAATATCAATGTGATCAAGGTCTAGGGTGACCCTAATGTAATCAATTCAAGACTGTCTAACCGTAAGAGGAGAATGGCGAGGAGCACGTGCAAGAAATATAGTGAGACAGAAGAGTCAAAAACCATAAGTTGCAGTGATGTGAATGAATCCATGAAAATGATGATAAGAGTGAGGTAGCAGCATAATATCATCAAGCGTATACCTGAGCCGAGCTATACCATCATGTGTGAACATAATGTCATCCAAGGTAGGGTTGAATGGAATTTTTTCCCAATAAGAATCATTTAGGAAAAAATTTCATGTAAATAGAGGTCATACTAATGAAAGTGACTCGTGAGAAGACGTAGGAGGAATGATGTCCGATGGTGGGACATGCCCCTAATAAATAATCATAGCAGTAGTAGAAGTAAGAGGAGGTTGTGTTGTAGATGAGATAGTATATATCATTTAAATAACACCTTAAAGTGGTGGAAAATGAGGCAAGGCATCCAAAGGTTGTGGTTCATCCGTAGTATTAGTCCTCGAAATAGGAAGCGTAGAAATATGATCATGGTCACAATATTTGAATGGATGAAAATCACAAGGAACCGTATACTCTATGCCCTCGTGTATGAATTTGACATAGTGATGTATTGTAGAAGGAACCATTTACATGGCATGAAGCCATGGCCTACCAAGTAAACAATTATACGAAACAAGGAAGTCAATGAAAAAGAAAACCATATTGATATTTTTTAGTCCTACAGTGATAGGTAGAGTAATGTGTCCAAGGCATTGACAAATAGATCCATCATATACATGAAGAGAGAGAGAAAATGGAATAACATGAGCAGAAGAAAGATCAATATTTTCAAGGAAAGACATAGGAAAAAGGTTGATTTTAGATCGATTGTTGTCCAGATTACGTTTAACACCCACATTATAAATGTGAATCATGATGTGTAAAGGTGGGTCATTATCAAACATATTAAGATCAACATTAAGATTAGATGGAAAATCAATATGCTAAGAAAATGCATGGAAAAATGTTTGATATAATATATCTGGATGAATATTAGCAGGAACGCGAGTAGTAGCTAGGAGAGTTTTGATTTTATCTCTTAATTCAGGATTGATGAGCAAGAAATGATTAATAGAGATACTTGTGATGAAGAGACCCTAGAGAGATAGGAGAAATGGAAGGATGAGGATCCTAAGAGCGTTTAAATCGAGTTTGGGTTCACCAAATTGATTAATCTAAAAGTGGATTTATATGCCTAATCTAATTCACATTGCATTAGTAAATAAATAAGCAATTAAGTATAGAAATTAACCCAAACAACCTAATCTTAAAAATGTAAAACCCTAAGGGCAAAGAAGGAATAATATGAATTAGTTGATTCGCAGTGAAATCTGACAAGTTCCAAAGTACTAACTGTATGAACAGAGAGGGAGAAGCACTGCACAGAGCCTCAGAAAAGTGTTTGATCTGACAATCTACTTGGACTGGGGCACCTGGAGAGGGACTGGGGCACCTGTGGGCACCCTAGACCTATTTTAGGCACCTGGGTTTGTGGAAATGCTCAGAAAAACTCCTTTGAGTGGTCACAAGCTATTTTCTATTGTTCATATTTAGTCTCTAGGATTTCACACAGTGATCGTCGAAGTCATTGAAAACCTATAATAAAGTAATGACATGAAAACCCCTCAAAGATACATCAAATATTTAAAAAGAAAGATGCAGAGTGAGGGGTTGTACTGTCCTCAGCTGTCACAATGGTTATCTTACGATTGATCTTTGCACTACATCTCATACCCAATGTGGTTCTATGTGTGTGTGTACAAAATTGTTCCCTATAATGCTCTTGTGTGTGTCGCACTTGATAGTGAGCAAGTAAGCTAAATGTCAAGAAATGCAATAAATGTGTGCATGGAATAGAATGAAATTCCCTCCTATGAAGTGTATGCAAAATAATCAAAACTTGTATCCCTTGGATGGTGCTATATGGATGTAATTGAGCTCCTAAATGCTTGATGGATGTAACCTTAGCTGGTGATAGTTAATGTTTAGTGTTTGGTCCTTTATTATGATCACATAACTTTATATTTCTATGATTCGTTTGCTTTAATTTCATAACTAACCCCAAATAATTTGACTACCAAAAAGATAATATGCTCAAACATCTATAAAGGACCCAAAAAGAGTGAACAAATTATATTAAGGTCAGGGGCATTTTTTAGGGGACGGGGGAACCTGGTGCTAACGTCCTAACTGGGCATTGGTGCCCAAGATGATAAATGTCGAGGTATAAAAAGTTATACTGAGCAAGTAAGGGTGCAAGACCAAAAATGGTGATAGTAAGAAAAGAAAGGTGGCTAAATACATGGGTTAATTGGTACTTTTCTTACTTAGGAATCATATGAATAATAATATGCAACCAAGACTAGATAATTACCCAAAGTGTGTGATTTTGTGTCTATAGGCGCAATACCTCTTACTAGTCCCACAATGGCTCCTGGGGGCATCCAATTTCATACACTATAGGTGTTATTGTTTCATTTTTCATAACACACAAATATATCGTATTATAGACGCTTTGACATAATTTTCATCTTTCTAACATGCTAACGTGTTCTTTATGTGTGGCATTTGTCAGGATGAGGGGTATAAAGTTGTATTAACCTTATTTAATATTAAATAAACATTAATGTGCACATATAAGTAAATAAATAAAAAAGTAAAGAAAATTCACACCATAACACAACACATAACGTGAAAAGCCCCAATGGGGTCAAAAACCACGAAGAACATTTCTATTAATTTGAGAAACTTTTCACCCAGTCTAGTAACTCCCTTCCTCAGTTTTGCTCCCTATTTTAAACCTGGAATTGCATATGTTCTGAATATGACCTATAGCCATATTTAAATAACCCAAAGGGTTATGACCTTATTAAGTGACGGGGCACACCCCGATTTAATATTTAGTTAATAAATAACAACTAACCTAATATATAGTTTATATTAAATAATAAAGAATACCTTATATTATATATTATTTAATTATAAATTAAATATTATGCACACTTAATATCATTGTTCTAACACTCCCCCTTAATATTAAGTTGGGATCCATATTCCAACATTACATGTTTGTACAATAGGATTTACAAATCCATAAACTATAAAAGGTTTAGGCTAGCATATTTCTTTTTTAAGGAATTATAACACCTTTATCATGCTCAACTTAACTTTTAGTACAAAAGGATTTGGAATTCATAAATCATAAGTATGATTTAAGCTAAACATGATTTTTGAAACTACATCCCACCATTTCTCATGGAAAAATTCTTAAACCACATCTCTAGGATCCTTTTCTAACACAAGGACCTCCTTTACAAATAGATGAAACACATTGGACTATATTTCCATAAATTCTACCAGTTTACATATATCATAAAAGATCATTTTACAATGCTTTATACCAGAGCGGAAGTATAGAGGAGAAGGAGTCACAACCGACCGACCATTAGGAGGTGGCATTTCCATGCACACTCCCCCTCAATGGAAACTCTAAATGACCAACCATTGCACAAACTTAGAGTATTTTACAACACACAAAGGCTCATAAACATATCTACAATATAATCTTGAGTCTAGCAGTACTAGAGATCTTTATCACTAAAGAGAACCTTCTCTCAGATAATATGCATATGAACTTCAATATGCTTCATTCTCTTATGTTGAACTGGATTCTTTAGCAAGAGTAATACAACTCTGAACACCACATTGAAGAGGAATACTTCCTTCAGCTTCCATGTGTATCTCTTCCAACAGTCGTTTAAGCCACGTGGCTTCTTTTCTACTTTCATTGTAATTATCTGCCTCAATAGAAGAAATGGAGATTGTTGGTTGATTTTTTTGTTTCAAGTAGTGGTTCCTGTAAAAAAAACTTGAACATATATCTATTATATTTTATATCTAACACAACATCAGCATGGTTAGACTCACAATATCCAAATAGACATCATAATAAGAAAATAAATATAAATCATTATTGCTTTCACTTTTAACCATTTGTAAAAGTTAAACATTAGCTATATAATAACTAACATAACAATATGCTTAACAATTAACCATGATAGAATATGTTAAAAAATTTCAACATACTATTCTTCAAAAAAAATTAGATGCAATCAGAATTGGACGTCTCCAATACAAATGCAAGGGCGTCCCCAAGTGTCTTTTGGTATGCATATGATAATATTTTAATAATCACATACTAAGAAATGTTTTATCAAAAACATATATATCTTCAATATCTTGAGCCTTTAAAAAGAGATCATACTTGATAGATAACATATCTGAACAAATAATCAAATCATATAAGAATAATCATAGTATTCATTGAAAATATGATCTAATGACTATGGTCATTGTTCATGGCGTTTGCTTCAAAAATGACCATGTAATCACCCTTCAATAAAATTTATAGGTGGTAAAGCTTAGACATGCCATATATGATCAGTTTTTCATGCCAAAAATGAACAATTTTATTTTTGAACATACTACTAAAAATGAAGCAAAATTTTAAATCATATATAAGTCATTAGTGAAGGTTTTCAGTTGTCGTTGCTTCAAGTTCATTTTTACTAACCCATATGAGTTGATTATAAATGAAAAACAACTCCTTTGTCAATAGTATATTCAAATAAATCATATACTTTTCATTTAGAGGTAATAAAAGTAAATTATAAAGTTATTATATCAAAACTATGATTATTCTCATCATCTTCATCTTGATTTGATTTATTCCAGTTTTTATTTTTGAAATTTGACTTGTTTCTTGATTTACAATCTTCTTTCTTATGACCAAATTTCCCACAGTTATGATATTTACCATCAAAACTAACTTTTAAGTTTTCTAGTTTCTTATCTTTACTAGGAGCTTTAAAATTTGATTTGTGATTCTTGTTGAACCTAAAAGGTTTATTTTTCATTTTCTGAGTGAGAAGTGCTTGTGTGGCATTCTCTTTTGAGTCAAAATTAGTCATAACCTGCTCTTCCTAAACTAGTACAATACTAGGTTTCCAAATCTAGAATTTCTTGTTCTATTTGATATTTAGAATTCAGAATTGAAATGAAATTTCTAAATTTATCATGAATATTCAACTAAACAATGAAATAAATCAATTTATCCGGAATTAAGTTACAACTACACCCATCTGATATTTATCAATCGAAAACTTATTAGACCCCATTTTTGTAAAAATAAAAATAAAAAATTAATGAGGATTAAAAAATCAAGGTTAACAGAAATCTCATTGTCATTGTTTAATCCTTGAAATTAAAATAATCAATCATTTTACATCAAAAAAGGAGGTCCTATTAAACATATAATCTACACACGAATGTATTAGTATGATATTAAAATTAAATTGAAATGTGAATGAATTTTTTTTAGCTTTCTATCCAAACGAAAACAACAATCTAGTCGTAGAGTTGCAAAAAATAGCTTTTCGAAAGAATATTACATTATTTTAACTATTATTCTAAAAAAAATTTACGATTAATTATATTTATGTTTTAAAAAAGGAAAAAAACATAATAATAGTATATAAATTTTTTTGGAGATCTTGCTCCTTTATATGTATGAAATTTCTATCAACTCGACCGAGTTGGTCTAACCAAATCAGCAATTTTCTATTTTATGTCTTTTTATATATTAACCCACATTATACCAATCTGCCAATTTATTTTATACCAAATCATATTCCAACTGAGTCAAGCTAAGAAACCGGCTCAATGATCCAACCAAGCATCCACAGTTGAGCCACTTATAACATTGCACAAATATCATGCGAATCGAAGAATGAGCCACCTGGGAAAGTCAAGCCCTTAAGGGATTTGAAACAAAATGGAGCAGTGGTGTGACCAAATTCACACCACCCTATTTGGTTGCAAATGATTTTAAAGCCTTGTTTAGCCCACAATTGTCCTAATGTGGGACTAAACTTTTATAAAAAAACAAAAAATACATTGACCTAGCCACAGTTGCATTGAGAGACCGATGGTCGGCACAAGTGGGGAAAAGGGGGTCATGTGGGAGTTGAGCATTGGAGGGGGAGCTACATGCAGGAAGGGCCACATGGTGGCTGGGGAAACGGTTGGAAGAGGGACACAATATGTACAAAGAGATAGCTTTTAAGACTATAACCTAAGAATATTATAAGGGAATGGGGTCAACCCCCCACATATAGATAATATATATGCCCTATTCAAATTCATAAAAGGACCGCATATAGAAACTCATGTAGAATAGTTTTATATAGTTCTAAAAAAATAGTTTTAACATATAAATAATATGAGTTATATTTATTTAAAAAAAGGTTTTTCAATATATAGTTTATATAAATAAATAAACCATAGGATATTTAAACTATACAAAGAATTTTTAGAGTATAGTTTTTATTATACTTATAGTTTAGACCTATAAGCTATAGTATTTTAAATAATACATTGTAACCTTTAGTAAAGGGGGTCCAGAAGGACACATGTTTAAACAAAAGAAATTTATACCAGGGGAAGAAAATTTCAAATTCATGTGAAAACAACCTTACAGAGGGACAACATTTTAATCCTTCCAATGAAAAAATTGAAAATCCTATTCTGATGGAGCTTGTCTCCTCCTTTATTCACTTTTAATTTAACTTTGAATATCTTTTTAACCTGCACACATGTAACTATACAAATAATAGCAAATATTTTTAAAAATATTTAACTTTTACCTGTGTTTGCAGGTCCTGTTAAATCTTCTATACGAGATTTCACGTGGGTAAATATTATGTTAGATCCTCTTTCACCTATGCACACATAAATCTCCAAAAAAATATTAATACATATCAGAGAGGGGAGGGGGGATTAAATAGGTTCCCAACCAATTAACCAACCAACTTCCCAACTGACATGACTTTAGGATTAATTAAATTATTTAACCAATACTTTATCTCGCTCTGGTACCATGTCAGGACGAGGGGTATAAAGTTATATTAACTTTATTTAATATTAAGTAAACATTAATGTGCACATATAAGTAAATAAATACAAAGTAAAGAAAATTCACACCATAACACAACATATAACCTGGAAAACCCCAATGGCGTAAAAAACTATGAAAAAAATTTACATTAATTTGAGAAAATTTTCACCGAGTCCAGTAACTCCCTTCCTCATTTCTACTCCATGTTTTCAACACGGAGTTACATATGTTCTGCATATGACCTATAGCTATATTTAAATAACCCGAAAGGTTATGACATTATTAAGTGAGGGGGCACACCCCGATTTAATATTTAGTTAATAAATAACTAATAACCTAATATATCTAGTTTATATTAAATAATAAAAAACAACTTATATCCTATACTATTTAATTATAAACTAAATATTATGAACACTTAATATTATTGTTCTAACAACATTTGTCATGCAGGTCTACTTGCTTCCATGGTTGTTTGTTCATATTTGATTGGTTCTTCTTCTCATTTTATGTCATTATTCACGAGATTTGCCCCATGTAATGTTTTCTCTCTTATTTTTTGTATGCTTGCAACCACTACGACCTTGATTATCTTACGACATTATGGTTGATGTTCCATGTTTGAAACCTAGTTTTCGCTGTCTATTTTGTCTTCTTGTGTTTTTGCATTGTCTTCTTGTGTCTTAGCTTACACATCATCTTTATAGTTTACATATTGTCTTCTACATGTGTGTTTGTATTTGTTTTCACTAACAATTGTTCCCCAGCCACTTTGTTTGCATGTGCCTTGGTTTCTACCAAGCACACTCCCTCCCCCTGTAGGGCACAATTTCAACATAGTGGTTGGTCTTTCTTTGGGCCGCATACTCCTCAGTGACGTTGCATGCACACCAAAAGAGGGGGACATCATTGGGTGAATTAATCACCCCATACATCAGTCTATAGTCATAGATTAGCACTTTTCAATACCAGTACAACACAGTCTTCAATCTCATAAAGGGCTTAGAATCTGACTTGGGTCCTCAGCACAACATAGACACTAGTGCCCATACACAGACAGTAACACCTAGGCACCCCTAACCCTTCCTGGATGCCTGTGACCAGGGGGCAGTTACACATCATTTTTTAGTGCATAACAGTCTACAACACTTCACACAATGGCTTTTACAGGACAACAATCCTTCAACACTCGACATGCATGCACTACACAACATTTTCTACTTTCACGTTGGATCAGAATTTTATGAGCCATATTAGTTTTTTACGCACCATTTGCAGTGGTGGTATATACTTTGGGAAACAGATAAAGTTTGGATGATGACACCAGAATTTTCTCCCTACACTTCTTCCATTATTGGTGTGAGATCACCCAAAAAACTTACAGTCAACACAACTGGTGTGAGATTTCCTGAAAAATTGTTCTTCTACATTTTCTTCAAGATCCTTTCTATTTATTTTCTCATCATGGATCAGGTGCACATGTTTCTTTTTCACATTTTACATACTTTTTACTTGTTTTTATCATATAAACGCATATTTGACTACTTGATTGTTCTTCTCTTTTGTAGGTCCATCCCTATGGGAAGCGGGAATCGTATCATCATCACACATCAACAATAATTGACATCAACAACAAGCAAAAATGTGACATCAACACATACGCTCTCACCCTTGTGTCATCATCATCATGTTTTCTTTACTTCCTCTCTTTTATTTTCCACACTTCACATTTTTATCACTCCACACTTTATCTTGTCTCTCGACACATTTTTCATCATCTATCTACATGGTTATCAGGTTTGCATCTCTTATCTACTTTATGTTATCAATAATTTTCTCAACAACGTAAAGTGGGGGAAAATGTAAACACTAAATCACACACTTTGGGTATTTGTTTAGTCATGATCACATACTACTATTTATATGATTCCCAAGCAATAAAATTACTAATTAACCCAAGTTTTTGGAAACCTTTACTTTCTTTTAGTTTATCTTTGTGGTCTTACATTATTCCTAGCCCAATTTGTCTTTTCATACTTCGGTGTTTCTCACTCTGGACACCAACACCCAACCAGGATTTCTGGGTCAGGATCCCTCGTCCCCTGTGGGCACCCCAACCTATTTGCACTTTGATCACATCTTTAAGGTCCTTTCTATCCATTTGGGCATCTTATCTTTTTGGTAGTCAACCTTTTCGGGGTTAATTACAAAATTCAAGCAAGGGAATCATATAAATATAAAGTTATCTGACCATAATAAAGGACCGAGCACTAAGCATTAGCTATCACCACCTAAGTTTCCCTCCAAAGGCTATTCTATATCATTCAAGCATCCATCTAGCATCCACACACAAGGGCAAGTGAGTGATACTTTTGCATACATGCATAGGAGGGGAAGTTAATTCTTTCATGCATACATCTATTTATATTTCTTACATTTATCTGCTTGCTTGTTATTAAGTGAGACATGCACAAGAGCCACCTAGTGCACGCTTTTACACAAACACATATAGAATTACATTGGGTCTGAAATGTAGTGTGGCACTCAGTTGTAAGACCACTTGTTTGACAGTTAAGGATTGTCCAACCCCTCATTTGCATTATTTTTTTTTTGGGATTTGATACACTTTTTAGGGTTTTATAAATCATTTATTTATCGAAGGTTATCAATGACATCAACAATCATTATGCAACATACTAATGATAAGAAGCAAAGGATATCAACCATCTCATAATCCTCCAAAGGAGTTTTCTGTACGTACCCAAAATTGTAGGGTACAGTACCATCGAAACGATGTTACACATGCCCCAATGATGATACAGGTTTCCTCGCAAGGTGTTTGGGATCCGAAAAATCTCTCCAAGTGTACGTTAACATCCCATATGCCCCGCTTAGCCTCTGCGTGCTTTGTTTTGCTCTTTTCCCCTCTTTTCCTTTGCATTTTTTTCTTCAGTGATGAAACTACCACCCTGCCTAGGCGGTGGTCTCGTGACCACCACCTAGGTAGGGCGGTGGTCCTGTAACCACCCCCTACTCGGGGCGGTGGTCCTTCACGTGTTTTCCAGCACATTCCACCATTCACGACTTGCATGAATTTTCAACTTTTACCAGCTTTGTTCGCTTGTGCTATCCCTCTCCTACTCGCATTGTATTTAGTCTACATCCAAAGCTGCCATTGTTCCAGTACCTACTTCTGTTGATGTTAGCATTACATGTTTTTTCTGGATTCACGTGAGCACGAAGGAATGAGGAGACCACACTGAGGGGACAAATCCACACACAATCAGATTTGCCACTATTCTGTAAAATCCAGGTTCAAGCTTTCAAAGTTCTAGTTAAAATATACCAAATAGAGTAGTGAATTACTTCATTTCGGTTACGTTCATTTTCGATATTGCCAGGGAAGCCGTGGGGATCTATAGTTTATGAGAAACTATGATTTATTCCTCACTTCTGAGGTAGGATCGAAAATCTTTCAATTAAATTAGATTAGTTATTTAAATTAGATTCACAACTGCACAGACAAGTAGCTATACTCAGCTACCTTGTTTGTTTTTTATTTTGTTATTAGGTTAGTTGTCGTTTTCTAGATATATTAAATAGTTTTTATCTTAATTCTGTTAAATATTCTATCAAAAATACAAAAATAGGGAATTTATATATGCTATGGATATACTTTGCATAATTAGTTTACTTTGCTTTAGTTAGATTTATATTGTTTCTCTTATATGCCAATCATGGGACCTAGGGAGCCCAGAGAATACGTGTTTGAGCCAATCGTGCCTTAACCCAATATTGTTGTAGCAATAACTGACATAGACCAAAATCTCAGAATTCAGGTCTTCCGAGCAACAGTAGACCTACAAGAAATCAATGCACAACTGAGAGGATTAAACATAGAAGACGAAAAAGCGCATACATTTTGGTCAAACCAGCCAAACTACAGATTGCCCTAATAGATATCCGCATGACTGTAGAAGGGATTGAAAGAGAGAAAACATTTGGTTGTGATCCTTTGGTCCCATAGCTAGACGCAAGAGACATCCTCATTGACATAGACACTAGCTTAAGAATTCAAGTTGCCAGAACACTTGTAAGGTACTCTGAGAAGATTGCGTAACTTGTAGTTCTAAACATACAGGCTGAAAAGGCATACGACTACTGGATATTAGGTATTAGGGATTGATTCTACACATGACAATAGGAGGTCCCCAACAACCAAAAACATATGGTTGTGATCCACATGTCCCACAACCCAACGGGCCTACAGGTCCATCAGATATTGATGATGGTTTACGCACATTAGTATTTAGGTCCTCTCCACTTCCACCAAACATTATCGCACAACTCCTCACTAGACGTAGCAGCTAATCAAGCTAAGGATTTATGGACTAGACCAGAGAATTGCCCATAGAATCCACCATATATCTATCATCCATTTTTCATGACCCTATCGGGGAATATCTACGAAGCACCCATAGGTCATCTCCCATGTATTCCACAACTTATAGATCGAATCACGCCAGAGCTCGATATTGATTAGAGCCTTCGAGCATTCATCCTCACCGAATGATCTATCACACCAGTTCAGGTTAGGAGGGCCTTCTTTGCCTTAGATTCTCAGATTCCATTAGTGCACGTCGAAGACATAAGATTGCCTAACTAGTTTTTCTGCACCCCACGTATATTCCATCCCCTCCGGCTGTCTCGGCATGACCTCAGGAGGTCGAGTGTGAGGAAGAGTTACTTATAGATTCCCATGCTCGCTTGTCACTTTTCCATCATACAAAATTGGTGAACCCAATGTGAACAAACAACTGTTTCATCTTACCTACCTGATTAGCCTTCACATCAGCTTCACCCCCAAGATTGGTGAGCCTGATATTGATGGAACAATTTCTTCACTTTCACACTCTTCTTTTAGTTTTATCCATCTTCGCTTCTTCCCATTATTCTACGGGTATTTATATACCCCTCAAATATGTCGGGATACGATGCATATGGCAGACCTCTCCTAGGTCTCGAAGCATACTATTAACAATTAAAAGACAACCATCACCCTCACTTTCAGCATGGGGTGACAACTATTCAACTAACTGGTTTTCAACACAAACTCCACCTCAAAGGACTAGATATAGTTCTTCTTTCCAAATAGAGTAGTTGGATCAGCTCGCTCAAACGTAACAACCAGAGCCTTCAGGCTCGAACAACATGACACTCACTGGAGAATCTGGTTCATCTCCTCATGTGTTGCTTAGATGGAAAATTAGTAGACAATCAGATCCATATCTGTTTTTAGATGATGAATACTTAGCACGTTATGTTAGGAGTGAACAACGCTCTCAAAGTATGTACCCACCTATAGGAGGTTTTCAAACACAACCCGAGGTCTCTTTTCAAGAAAACACCTCCATTCCTCCACCTATAGGAAATGCCCTTGGTGAAACTTGGTAGGGCACCAATCAATTCATAGTTGGGTACCATATGCCTATACAACCTCAACAAACACCACTAAGGAAAAATACCGTATCTTCACCAAACGAGGTCATCTCAGCCTTAGTTGAGAAAGTTAGAGGGTTGGAACTTGCTCAAGCAAGTCAAAATTTGTAATTCATGCAGGTAGGAGATTCCAATCCTCCACACCATCCTAGCCAAGTAGACCTCCTCACAGGAACAAGCACATTGGGCATGTCCCCCTTATTATTCACAACAAACACCAACTAGAACCGCGTTCTCTAATGCCGCTCTAGTGGAAAATATGATACCTCCCGCTTTAGTACAAAACAATCCATTTCTGAGCAATGCTCCTCCGTATTTGAACATGTATTCCAAGTCACCACAGGGAGATATGTTCTCTTCTCCCAGCATGTTCGCTCAACCACAGGGATTTTCTTATGCCCCTACAAATACATATGCTACACCATATCAACAAACCATTCCACCTCCACCCCCTCAGTAGGCACCATCGATGGTCGAAACCTGTGCGATAGGGACTTATCCAGAATATTTGAAAGAGCCCTTAGACTTCACTATACGAAGTTTCATGCTTCCAAGACCTCTTCCTGATTTTCCCAAATACAAAGGGGAGGGTGACCCGAATGCACATATTAAGGCCTATGCCACAACCATTCGAGAACTGATCCCTTGGGATGGAGTTGTTGCTAAAATATTCCCCAAAACTTTATAGGGCATTGCCCTCAATTGGTATTACAGAATACCTAAAGCCTCCATCCATTCATTTAAACAACTCGTTTCAGAGTTCATCAAGGCGTTCGACATGAACAAATTGTTGAGAACAAGAATCAGGGAATTCTTGCATATTAAGCAAGAACACAATGAATCTGTTGCTCATTTCATCCAAAGATGGCGTACAGTCCTCTATTCTTCAGCGAGTGCTCCAAACATGGATCAGATAGAACTATGCAATTTATTCCTTCATTCTCTCAGCAAAGAGATAAAGGAAGAAGTCCAGAAGTTCCCACTAAGAACTTTGATGAGGTGCTCGAGAGTGCTCTCCGAATAGACCAAGCTACAATAGATAGCGGTCGTAAGACATATGGAACAAATGGGAGGTTAATCATCCCCAACCAAAATACTACGACTTATCCTACTACCACAAATGCCAATCAAGGACCTAAAATCCTTAACAAGAACCGTGGAGCGACAATAGATGGAGTAACTGACCAAGCTAAAAAGGTAAATGTTGTAAATGCTCCACCACCGATTAACAATCAACGAAACAACAATTTTACCCCAACAATCAACGCGGTGGATTTTAATCGTCCACAACAACAACAACAACAATGGCAGATCTAGACACAGGGTCCAAGTCAAAACTCAACTGGATATCAAAACCAGAATCAACGACAACAAACGCAAAACTTTAATCCTAATAGTCAATGGTTTAATCAGAGTTTTGGACCACAACACGTGCCAAACCAACAACCTAGGAGTTATAATCCCAACTCGTATTGTGGTTTCCACAAAATTCGAGGCCATGACACTAGGACTTGCCGTGATTACAATAAGTTCATGCAACGTCTGCCAGAAGAACAAAGACAACTCTTCATAGATATGTTCTTAACAGATTCTGTGATCACCTATCCCAAACACTTTCATAGGGAGCAGTCTCCCCTCAAAATGCACCCCTCTTAAGATCTTCAATGATCCACTTCCAAATCACAATAACAACAATAAATTAAATCCAAATGGGATGAACAAGGGTGTAATGACAGGAAACAATGATCATGAAGCCTTGACTTCACTAAATCCACCTGTCGCACCACAATTAGGAAATCAGCCATGAACCAAGATAGTCAGTTTAGTGGAGTTAGACACTGAGCTACACGTGGAATCCATAACAAGGACATGAGAGTATTCCTCTCAGCCAAATCCAAGTTACCCACTAGAGCCAGATAACATTCAACAAACATTAGTAAAACCCGTAGGTGCCTATGATTTAATTAATGACCTAACAAAGACCTTCTCTCACATCTCCTTTTTGGACTTGTTGAAGAACTCTCCTTCCCATAGGGATGCTCTTTTAGAAGCATTAGGTTTAGGTCATTTAATTAACATCACTCCACCTCCCAAAACATAGGTAAACCATATAGACTTTGATATCCACCCTCCAGGATAGCCAGATAGGGATGCTGAATTTATATTTGACATAAGCAAAATGCCAACAGATGCTGAGATTGCATGTAGAGGTGATCCAGCCTTACATTTACAAGTGTGGGTTTATAACAATTATGTTAAACGCGCAATGGTTGACGATGGGGCAGCAGTTAACATAGTCCCCTTCTCTTTCCTTCAAAAGCTAGGATATGGAGAAACAAACTGTTCCACAACTTGGAATACACTAAGAGGCTATGATAGCCTTAAAGCCACTTCAATTGGGACTATAATACTACCAGTCACCTTAGGACCCAAAACAATCCTCACTGAGTTTTATATTATAGATCGGGAAACCAACTATAATATGATCCTCGGCCGACCATGGATACACCGTATGAAGGCAATCCCTTCTACGTTATTTCAGGAAATAAGATTCTTGCACTTAGGAAAGATATTCATAGCAAAAGGTGATCTGAAACCATTTGATATACACCTAGCAGACCTGAAGAAAAGGCCAGGTGTTCACTCTAAGTTTGAACTCCCAACAAACCAACTTAACAAACCAATCGACTCAAAACCAGAAGAAAAATTAATACCTACAACAGAACTAGAAATTACGAACCTAGTCAAGAGCATCCCAGCCCTCAAGGATGAAGCTAACATTGTAGAAACAGTGTCATTAGGAACTACTGCAAAAATTGTTGAGTTGCTAGAGCAAGATTTGCCAATTTTCCTACCATTTGATTCCACAGGTATGGGATGTACCCTAGGAGTTGGTTCTCTTCTAGCAGAGGAACTCTGCATGGTAGAAGTAACCAAAGCAGAAGAAATAGACGTAACGAATGTCCCAACATCCATCTTCCCAAATAAACATTGGACTCTCCACTTTGATGGAGCTAGATGTCATTATGGGGCTGGGGCAGGTGTGATCTTTACTTCTCCCAAGGGAAAGATCCTACCGTTCGCCTTTAAATTAAATTTTGAATGTACAAACAATGGCACTGAGTACGAAGCCCTCCTCCTTGGTCTCATCATAGCTAAAAGGATCAGTGTTAATGACATCAGAGTGTTAGGAGACTCACAATTAGTAGCAAACCAAGTCTCTGAGGTGTATGAGACTAGAGCTGAACACTTACAGCTCTACAAAACAACAGTATTAGATTTGAGCAAAGGATTTAACTTCATATCCATTGAGGCAATCCCACGAGAACAAAACCTTCTCGCAGATTCGATAGCAACCTCAGCTTCACGTTTCACTCCAAACAGTGAGTTGGAAGACACCCGTTTCATGGTATCCCTTTGTACTGAACCATTAGTAAAGAAAACGTCAACAAACCCTCTTCTAATGCACATAGCTGAGAATAAATCTACTATCTTAGGTCACGTTGACAGTGATAGAGCCACTCTTGATTACCTAAATTCCTATGCAGAGTTACATCTCACCCATCACATGGTAGATTTGTCCTTAATCCCACATTCGTCTTCTTACTTTGGAAATCCCATGGTAGAGCTTCCCCCACAAAAGGAACTCGACATATACGCGGTAGAGAATGGAGAAGATCTGGAACTACCTCCAGCCCCGCCTGAGTTTGAAGAAGGTAACACTTCTTTAATCGAAGGAACGATTGATATTAACATCGGAACGGAGGAAGAACCAAAGATCTTGAAACTAGGATCTTCGTTAACTCCAGAAGAGATAGAAATACACACTCGAATCCTCAAAGAACATCAAAAGGCTTTTGCATTTAATTATAAAGAAATGATGGGAATTGCACCGCACATCATGGTACATAACCTTGTCACCAAATCAGATGCAAAGCCAATTAAACAAAAATCGAGACCAATGAAACCCAAGGTAGCTCTCATGGTGAAGGAAGAAGTAATGAAACTTCTCCAGGTAGGGTTCATCAAACTGGTCGATTACTCTCAGTGGGTATCTAATATCATCCCCATTCTCAAAAAGAATGGGAAGATACACATCTGCATAGACTTCTGAGACATTAACAAGGCATGCCCCAAGGACGACTTCCCGTTACCATCCATTGACATCATCGTTGACGCAACAACTGGATTTGAGCTTTTGTCTCTCATGGATGGGTTCTCGAGATACAATCAAATCAGAATATCTGAACAAGACCAAGCCAAAACCACGTTTATAAC
Organism: Taxus chinensis; assembly: GCA_019776745.2. Lineage (NCBI taxonomy): Eukaryota > Viridiplantae > Streptophyta > Pinopsida > Cupressales > Taxaceae > Taxus > Taxus chinensis. The sequence goes on along the minus strand of CM034156.1, from coordinate 142,614,279 downwards.
TCCTTGGGGAACTTATTGCTACGCTGTTATGCCATTTGGTCTCAAGAACGCTTATGCTACATACTAGCGGGCAATGATATACATATTTCACGATCTTATTCATAAAATCTTGGAATCCTATGTAGACGAACTTGTTGGCCAAGGCCAGGAAGCGCTATGATCACCCGGAAGTGCTCCGCATCATTCTTTCACGTTTGATCGAATACGGAGTCACACTAAACCCAGAAAAATGTGTATTTGGTGTGACAGGAGGGAAACTCCTAGGTTACATTATATCATCACGAGGGATCGATGTAGACCCAGCCAAAATCTGGGCTGTTCTTGAGATGATCCCACCATCAGACGACTCTGGCATTAGATCATTTCTTGGAAAGCTCGGTGCAATCTGGAGATTCATTCCGGACTTAAGTTTTGTTGTTCATCCGATCAACAATTTGTTGAAAAAGGATTGCTGCATTATTTGGACAAAGGAATGCCATGAGGCCTTCGAAGTAGTTAAACGCTTCTTACTGTCTCCTCCCACGTTAATGCCACCTAGACCAGATCATCCTTTGATCTTATATTCACGAGCTACGGATGTCTCACTAGCCTGCATGTTGGCTCAAGAAGACGATGATAAACGAGAACGTGCGGTCTATTTTATTAGCCGAACGTTGCTCGATTATGAAACATGTTATACGCAAGCAGAACGAGAATGCCTTGCCATAGTCTTTGCAACCAAACGCTTAAGACATTACATGCTAAATCAAGAAACAAGGGTCATTGTAAAAATAGACCATTTACGAACTTTCCTCACGCAAGGGTCCTTGTCTAAAAAGGTTGGACGCTTTATAACCTTAATGGGTGAATTCGAATTAACTTTTGTAAACCAGAAGTTTGTTAAGGGACAAATCATTACAGATTGGTTAGCTGATAATCCATTAGACAGAGGCGATCTAGTCGATCTAGATTTTCCCGATGAATGCATATATTACATCGAAACCAAACCTCCCATCTCTAAATGTCCTTGGTATACTGATATCATCAATTTTATCATGGACCATACGTATCCAGAAGGTGCTACACCACAACAAAGAAGGCGGTTACGCATTATCGTACCGCTAAATATGTTATTATAGAACAAGTGCTCTATCGTAAGGCTTTCGATGGAATGCTTCTAAGGTGTGTTGACACAGAAGAATCCAAGAAGATTCTCTATGAATCCCACAGTGGAATATGTGGAGGCCATTTTGGTGGTCATGCCACTGCTCACAAAATACATCGAATGGGCTATTTCTGGCCCACTCTAGAACACGATGTAGTAGAGTTTGTACGCAGATGCCATAAATGCCAAGAATTTTCCCACGAGATTCACATGCCGGCACAAGCTCTACAACCAATCACGACTCCATGGCCCTTTTCTACATGGGGCCTAGATTTGATAGGGAAATTCTCTCCCTCATCAATGGATGGCCATAACTTCATAATCACGGCCACCGAATATTTTACCAAATGGGTAGAGGCTATGCCTCTTACCACTGTACCAGGTGTCGTGATCACCAAGTTCATTTTGAACCAGATCATTTACAGGTACGGTGTCCCACAAGTCATTATCTCAGATAATGGCACGTCCTTTAAGAATGACGAGGTTCGTGAGCTATGTAGCAAGTTCAAAATAAACCATCACACAGCCTCTCTTTACTATCCTCAAGCCAACGGGCAGGCTGAAGCAACAAACAAGACGTTGAAAGCTATTCTCCTCAAAACGGTAAAAGAAAACAAATGAGATTGGCATTTAAAGTTATATCTAGCCTTGTGGGCCCACCAAACCTCAATAAGAACACCAACAGGAGCAACTCCTTTCTCATTGGTATTCGGAGCAGAAGCAGTTCTCCCACTTGAGGTTGAAATACCCAGTCTCTGCATCTCACTACAAGGGATTCTGGATGAGGAAGCTTATAGAGAGGCATGCCTCTCCCAACTAGAAAGCCTAGATGAGGCCAGGTTAAATGCTGAATAGCAGCATAGAGTCTATGCTGACCGGATGTGCCGGTAGTATAACAAAAAGGTCTATGAGTGAGAAATATATGAAGGAGATCTAGTTCTAAGACTAGACAGCCGGATCGATAAGAAAATCGGTGAAGGAAGAAAGTTCCGGCCCAAGTGGTTGGGCCCATATCGAGTCATGAAGGACTACGGAAATGGTGCGTATCTCTTGTGCACACTAGAAGGTGAGGAATTTGGTGAAACTGTCAATTCCTTGCACCTTAAACGGTTTTACGCATGAAGCATTGGCACTATTTGTATAATTATATCTACATTACATATTCATTTAGATAGGTTCATTTTGTTCACTCGTTTCGTAAAACTTGGTGATCAAGGGACTTGCTCTTAAGCAATTCATTACAAACTTCTGATGGTATTGGCAGAAGCATTCAAATCATACTTCTTCATTTTCATAACATCATCAACTGTTTCAGAATCATTTCATCAATTAAAGCTAGATATGACAAAGTCTTAACGGTAGCCATACCAAGGCCTGCATGCTTGTTCTCACTTTTGTTTCTTCCTAGGATAGGTGTCTTGCCTATGGTCTGTTCTAGAAGCTTCATGGTGTCACATCTATCCCGTATATAGATCTCTTTGGAAATAAGAACATACTGACATTTTGCTCAAATAAATAAGTCGAATATAGATCAAACAGAAAATTTTACTTTTACACATTTCCTTGCCCTACCAACCTTCGGTGATGAGCTTGCATCTCTTACTAGTGACGTAGGGTTGGGAAAGGATGGGAATGCCCTTACTCACCTGTGCCTTGTCCATGGTGATAAGCCCATGCTTCCTACTAGTAGCATGGGGCAAGGTGTAGGGGGTCCTCTTGACAGTAAACGTTGAAGGTCATAAGCAAATAGTTCAAATAAACCTTTGAAATCTTGAGTCAAAAACAAATGAATCAGATGTCCAAAATTCCAAGAGAGTTCAAAACCCTGAAAACCAGATTTTGTCAACCAAGTGGCCATCTACGGATCTAAGTCTAGATAAACTGCAAAGCAAGTCACATTCTAAACTATGGAGTCACTTGAGTAGGGTAGGTTTGTAGCATCCTAATTTGGTTCCACCAACTCTTTGTCTATCTCCCATCATTACCATTTCAACACACCTCATAGCTTGTGCCCTTTCTAGCTCTCGGTGGTGAGCCCTCACATCTTACTAGTTGCATGGAGTTAGGAGTGGGGCAAGTGCATCTGCTCATCATACCAGTTCGTCATTACATTTTGTCAAAACAATATGAAGTACCAGAAAATTGCTTATGAAAGCTAAAGTTCAAGATCACAAGTTCATTTGCATCATCATACATCAGCATCACAAAATACAAAAAAAGAAAGCATTTGTGATATTTGTTCTCCATTGCATACATTCTGAAAAGCATATAAAAACAAAAAATTTATAAACATCTAGTATACATGTGAAAATGAATCACAAAACTCTAGGTACAAAGAGATCTAGATCCAAAAGATAGATATATATATATATAATCAGGTTTTATGTACAATGCCATCATGCGCTAGGCATGGTCAAAATGCTCAATGAGCCCAGAAAATACAAAATGATCGTATAAACAATCTAGCAAGAGTCACTACAAAAAGAGCCAAGTGGCCTCTCAACCCCTATGAGATCCCTCAGAAGGCACACGACCACATCTAGGACTCTGGCTACACCGGCGCTCTGAGTGCACTGAGGGCTCACGGTCCCGAACAGTAGCTGTAGCCTCGCTATGAGAGCGGCTCCTCATCAGGCACTCTGTAGTCCTATACCTGGCTAACTCGGTATGGAGGGAAGTCACCATCTTGGCCACATGCCAGACAGGGGCAAAGACATCGCTATGCCTACCAGCTACTGAAGGCTCCCATGCATCCACGGATAGCTCGATGCAAGTCTTCTCCATGGGGAGCATGAGGGTATCAATACATACCCGGTGAATCAAGTCTCGCCACTCATCAACAGTCTCTGCAAGCAAAGGAGAAAACAAATTAGAAAATAATCAAAAGATAAAAACAAAGATGAACAAAAGGAGAGATAGCAACTAAGGCAATCCTAGCTAAAAACAAATATTAAAAGAAGAGTGACAACTCACTCGGATCTCCGGGCCTCCAAGAGGGATCCCTAGGATCAGCACCTGCCATAGATGCCACCACTGACTGATGTCCTCCTCCTGTGTCTGGGGCAACATAGCGTCCTACTACGGACTCATCCTCTCCACCTAGGTCCTGAGAGGGCAACTCCTCTAAGACTAGAGTCACCCTCTCCACACTCTGCTCTGCCCTCTCGGCCTGTAAGATCTCCTGAGTGTCATGCCACTCGGGATCACTATCCTCCTCTCCACCTGACTCGCTGACCTCCATGTCCTCAGTCTCCTCCTCCGTCTCTCCCCCTGTGAACTCCTCAGACTCAGAGTCTATATCAATAGGGTCATCACTGCTATGGGCAGGACCGGCGGCAATCCGAAGTAAAGGTGCCTGAGGAGCACCGACTCTCTCTCGGGCACGTACCACCCGCCTAGCTGCAATAGGGATGCCAGGAGTAACAACAGTCCAACCCCGGCCTCTAGGACCTCCCCTAGCCTCCCAAACTGATCTGAACACTGGCACCACTGGGGGAAGCATATCAACGTAAGCAAGGCCGAACTGCTGAGGCACTCGATCAAAGGGGTGTGTCTCTACCTTCCCCGTCCTATCCACAAGCTGCCCTGTAGTAGAGCAGGAAATCAAAGTGAAGGTCTCCTCGCCCCACAACCCTGCCATGGCCTGATAAGGTGTGGCCTCCATATCATCAGTAGTCAGGGAAGCAACTGGCTGGTGGGGTGCTCTAAGCACCGACATCTCTGTCCATCTAGCTGCCCTCATGGCTCCGGGATCTGCCACCTCTATGCCTCTCCCATAAGGGATGATACGCTCATAGACCCAGCTCATAACCAAGGTCAGATGGCTCAAAGACTGTCCCTGTAAGTGAACCACCCTGTACAAGTCGTGATAGGTGGTCCCAAGTATATCAGCTCCCCAGGCATAAATCTGACCATGTGCCTCAATCTGTGCAATAATAGGGGACCAACAGTAGAGTAAGGTGTCCCCTCCCTTGTCCCTGATCAATCTCGAGGCAAGGATCCCCATAATGGCCTGACGAATCAAAGGGATAGGCAAGCTAGGAATGGAATGGACCCTCACCCCCTTCTTCAAACCAGTGGAGACAACTGCATCTCCCATATATGTAGCCCACTGAGCTATCTGAGCCCGTGACCCCGCTGTCTCAAGTGTAAGTCATCTCCCAATGATCGGGACTCCCAAGATGTGGTAGACATCCTCCAGGGTGATAGTCCACTCACCCCTGACTCCTGGAAATCAGAAAGTGTTCCGATCAGCATCCCAATACGAAAACAGGTCACATAGTATGTGACTAGAAGGTGCGACATGAGGAACCCGTGATATACATAATATGCCGGCCCTCTGAAGGATATCCTACTCAGCCTGAGAAAGTGCATCCAACACTGCTGGAAGCCAGTCACACTCTCTCTCTCGGCTCCATCTGATATATTCCTCCTTCTTCTGCATACACCCAAAAACACGCAAAAAGGAGTAAGTTAGTATTTGAATCACATTGGAAAAATCATTAAAGCATACAGGAAAATGGAAAATGCAAAAACAAGTTAAAAACAAGGTTGTTTTATCATTCTGGAAAGGACCGCCGCCCTGAGCAGGGCGGCGGTTCCATAACTGCCACTTTGAAAGGCGGCGGTCCTGTAACCGCCTGCCCTGCTCAGGGCGGCGGTCGTGTCCTACGTTTCCAAATGGGTCACGTACCCTAAAAATGCTCAAAAATGCTATAAAAACACCATTTTGAACAAAACGAGAGCCTACCCATTAGGCGTCCCCCCTAAGGACACATTTAAAACTAGAAATTTCAAAAATTACCCCCCCATGGCGAAGATTTCATCATTTTTACATTTTAGGTATAAAAATGGTAAATCGAGAAGAACTAACATGAGATCTCGCGGGTCGATGTTCCACTCGCAGAGGCATGATCACTATCTCGTCATGAACATTTCGACTATACTCTCATCAAAAACCATCACCGTGGGTCCCAGAGCTCAAAATCAATCAAATCGACACGCACAAATGAATAGGAAAATGGGCCCATTTTTATATATATAGCATTTTGACTCGTTTTGAATGCCCCTTTTCGCAGGTTTGGAGCACCGACGGAGGTAAGTTCTTATCCCCGCGCAAATGGTAAGTCCTCACTTCATATTATTTTAGTATTTATTTTTCGATTTATTTTATCTATCTGCACTTGAGTCCTCTTTTCATTTTGTAGGTAGCGGGAATTTTGGATGGCGTCATTTCGACACACGGACATGTCAGGTATAATTTCTAGCTTCCCATTTCGGGACCGCCATACTCAGACCCACCATTTTACGCCTCTTCATGGCTAAAACACTTCTCCGAGGGGGAAATATGTACGTACCCAAAATTGTAGGGTACAGTACCACCAAAACGATGTTACACATGCCCCAATGATGATACAGGTCTCCTCGCAAGGTGTTCGGATCCAGAAAAGCTCTCCAAGTGTACGTTAACATCCCGCATGCCCCGCTTAGCCTCCGCATGCTTTGTTTTTCTCTTTTCCCCTCTTTTCCTTTGCATTTTTGTCTTTAGTGATGAAACCGCCACCCTGCCTGGGCAGCGGTCTCATGACCGCCAACCAGGCAGGGCAGCGGTCCTGTAACCGCCCCCCTGCTCAGGGCGGCGGTCCTTCACGCATTTTCCAGCACGTTCTTCTGATCACGACTCGCGTAAATTTTCAACTTTTACCAGCTTTTTTACCGCCTTTGCTTGTATTTATGTTTTATGTCCCTGGAATAGTGTTTCTCCATTGTTTAATGGTAAAAGAGTTCTAGTTGGAGTTATCTTTGGGTGAATCGGAATTCTATAAATCACTGGTTTGGTTACAAGCAAATGGCCCCTCAAAATTGCCCCTCAAAACTGCCCCTCATCCTCTCATTTCAATAGTTTAGTCTTTCAGTTATTGCTTAGGAATTCAATAATTTTCATTTGTTGTATGCATAGTTAGTCTTATTTTGTTGTTTAGAAGCCACGTGATCTTATTGTTCTAGTGTTATTACTGTTTCATACAATCAATTGAGGTAGGATAGTTTCATTTTCAGTCTGAAGCCATTAGAGTTGCAGGTTTTGTTCATCAAGAAGGATAGTTTCAGGTTCTGGATGTTTTGTGTTGTATGACTCGCAATAAATCCCGCTAGGAATTGCATAAGCCAAGCTTTGTTCTCTTGCACTATCCCTCTCCTACTCGCATTGTATTCAGTCTACATCCAAAGCTGCCATTGTTCCAATACCTACTTCTGTTGATGCTAGCATTACACACTTTTCTGGATTCACGTGAGCACGAAGGAATGAGGAGACCACACTGAGGGGACAAAGCCACACACAATCGGATTCGCCACTGTTCTGCAAAATCCAGGTTCAAGCTTTCAAAGTTCTAGTTAAAATATACCAAATAGAGTAGTGAATTACTTCATTTCGGTTACGTTCATTTTCGATATTGCCGGGGAAGCCTGTGGGGATCGATAGTTTCTGAGAAACTATGATTCGTTCCTCACTTCTGAGGTAGGATCGAAAATCTTTCAATTAAATTAGATCAGTTATTTAGTTATTTAGAATAGATTCACAACTGCACAGACAAGTAGCTATACTCGGCTACCTTGTTTGTTTTTAATTCTGTTATTAGGTTAGTTGTCATTTTCTAGATATATTAAATAGTTGTTATCTTAATTCTGTTAAATATTCTGTCAAAAATACAAAAATAGAGAATTTATATATGTTGTGGATATACTTTGCATAATTAGTTTACTTTGCTTTAGTTAGATTTATATTGTTTCTCTTGTATGACAATCACGGGACCTAGGGAGCCCAGAGAATACGTATTCGAGCCAATCGTGCCTCAACCCAATATTGTTGCAGCAATAACTGACATAGACCAAAATCTCAGAATTCAGGTCTTCCGAACAACAACAGACCTACAAGAAATCAGCTCACAGCTAAGAGGATTAAACATAGAAGACGACAAAGCACATACGTTTTGGTCAAACCAGCCAAACTACAGATTGCCTTAATAGATATCCGCATGACTGTAGAAGGGCTTGAAAGAGAGAAAATGTTCGGTTGTGATCCTTTGGTCCCACAGCTAGATGCAGGAGACATCCTCATTGACATAGACACTAGCTTAAGAATTCAAGTTGCCAGAACGCCTGTAAGGTACTCTGAGAAGATTGCGCAACTTTTAGTTCTAAACATAGAGGCCAAAAAGGCATACGACTACTGGATATTAGGGATTAGGGATTGATTCTGCACATGACCATAGGAGGTCCACAATGACCACGAACTTACGGTTGTGATCCACAGGTCCCACAACCCAACGGGCCCACAGGTCAATCAGACGTTGATGTTGGTTTACGCACATTAGTATTTAGGTCCTCTCCACTTCCACCAAACATTATCGCACAACTATCCTCACTAGACGTAGCAGCTAATCAAGCTAAGGATTTCTGGACTAGACCAGAGAATCACCCATAGAATCCACCATATATCCATCATCCATTTTTCATGACCCTGTCAGGGGATATCTACGAAGCACCCACAGGTCATTTTCCACGTATTCCACAACCTATAGATCGGATCATGCCAGAGCTCGATATTGATTGGAGCCTTCGAGCAGTCATCCTCGCCAAATGATCTATCACACCAGTTCAGGTTAGGAGGGCCTTCTTTGCCTTAGATTCACAGATTCCATTAGTGTGCGTCGAAGACATAAGATTGCCTAACTAGTTTGTCTGCACCCCACGTATATTCCATCCCCACTGGCTGTCTCGGCATGACCTCGGGAGGTCAGGTGCGAGGAAGAGTCACTTGTAGATTCCCATGCTCACTTGTCACTTTTCCATCGTACAGTTTGTTTATTTTCTTGGGTCGGATCTGTATCTCATTAAATATTCATTTACTGCTACATTGTAATCATATTTAGGCATTTATAAATTCTATATTTTGTTAATCAAAAGTTACGCCCTTGGATGTACCCCAATCAATGCGAGGAGATGTCATAAATGTTTCATAGATTGTAACGCCATAAGTTTTTACATGCCCTAGGAAATGATAGATGCAAAGGGGTGATGTAAGCTTTAAATTATTTGATTAATTGGTATATGATGGTCCACTAGAAAAATTGATTATGTGATTGATTGATTAGGTAAATCGGTAGATTATATGATGCAAGTGATATTTTTTAGAGTTAGCTAGCCACATAGGATGATTGAGAGGGTTAAAATGAGTGATGATGGTGAAGATAGGTCTAGAGGGGTGAATAGAGGGGGGATAAATAGTATATTGGGGGTAAAACATATTCATTTTTACCCTCCTAGTTAGAAAATTTGAGCTTTATCCCATGAAAACCTAGGGCAAAGATGGTTAGGATTCCATTTTATCAGCACCACGATGAGTGCATTCTAGAGTTCCAAAGACCTATAAAATGAAGAAATATGGTATGTGATGTATTAAATTAGTATTTTTTTTAACTAAAGGGTAGTTAGGGAAATAAATGTGGGTGGGAAGGGAAATTTTCCAAAAAGTCCAAAAAAACAACAGCGGGGGGTTAGTTTGGTGAAGATGAATGGATTTGTCAATTTTTAGACCAAGTGTGTTGTTTTCATGACCACGTGATGTTTTAGAGCCAGTGGCGACTTGAGAGTGGAGATAACAAGTTCTATTATTATTGTGGTAGATGGACAATTGGAGAATGAACTATTGGAGGCACTAGGTCTATATCAAGTGGCTCATATTGTAGATATTAGAGTAAACAGAGTATTGTTGATAACCATAACATAGTGTTGACATTTCGAGATGAGCAACTTCCACTTGCCGATAAGAAATATGATTATTACATTGGAGGATGTGTGGAAGATATTGAGATTCATGATTTGAGAGGTTATTATATTGGCATAAAACAAATTGGTCAATTGTAATGAGATGGTTGATGGTGATGACTAACTTGGTGGTGACATAGGGTGGGATAGGCCTAGATGTATTTTTGGATTAGGTTATGGTGTGGCCATTTTCTTTGTTCCTTATGGATCTTTTCAGTGGTGTATTGTTTCTTGACAACATAGATTGTTATTTTATGATGGATATAATAGGTTTCATTAGGGATATGTTGAGGCATATGCCCATGTGTTTTCTTTGGGATCCTACTTGTTTGAAACATTATACATGGATATACACATGATAGCTTATAGGGATGGATGTGGGATAGGATGATTGATATTGCTCTAGATATAGGCATAGGAGCACATTTCCATAGAGAAACAGTGGAGGAGAGAGTGCCATGGGTCACAGATAAGCCTATAGTTTATTGATGGATATTTGAGGTTGGTACATTAAAATCATAGTTAGGATGGATGGTGTATTATGGATGGGCCATATATTTTCTTAGGGATGATCAAATCACATGTCAGATATATAGGGCCACATAGATTGTTTGGGATGAGGATTAAGTGTATCCATGGAATGTGATGACATTTTGATATAATATAGGTAGACATGAATATGAGATTTAGTTGTGATAAAGAGCATGTTCCCTAACCTTAAGCAGGTCACAAATGGCATGGTTGCTGGCGAAATCGGGGATGGAACTTGCTCAAAAAGAAGGGGTCATGATCTTATCATCAGTGGCAGCTCATCTAAGGGGGTCTTTGTTTCTATGGTTCGAAGGAAAACATGAATCTGAATGACACTCTCCAGTGCCCTAATTTTTCCTCAAACCCTAAAAGGGGCATCAACGTTGTGACTGAATCTTCTCCTTCCATGTCATGACATCAACTACATGGGTGAGGGAATTAGTCATGGAACAAAGACAGCTCATGTGCATAGAGTGGATGGTAGTAGTTGGGGGTGACAAGGGAAAACATTTGTTGCGGTCATTGGTTGCCCTGTCAATGGTGCCCACTTGAAGAAAAAGCCCTTGCAACCTGCTAACGACACCCCTGTGTTGAAGCTGGAAGGTGATCTTCTCCTTAAGGTTCAGGATTTAGAAGTGGAATATGGTATGCTTGGTCTCATCTGTAAGTTCAATCATTTTTGGCCCAAGCTTTCTCAGTTGTATGAATGGATCACAGAAAAATGGAGCCCTAAAATCAAGGGTAAGATCAAACTCTATCCATGTTCCAAATAATATTTCATTGTTGTCTTTAATCTAATGAGGACTCTGAGACCATACATAATATGTATTGGATTTGGGAGGATCAGTACGGTCTCATGACTAAACCTTGGTATCCCTTATTTAATCCATTGAAGGGCTCATTTAACACAATTCCTATATAGGTAAGACTCTTGGGCCTTCCTCTACAATTTTGGGATGAATCTTGACTTGAATCCATTGGAAATAACTTGGGGGCCTTTGAAAAACCTGATGATGCTACCACCCTGCAACTGCATACTATTAGGGAATAAGGGATAAAATATGTGGAATAATCCCTCACAGAATCGCAACAGTAGAAACTAATATGCAAAAATTATTACAGATCTGGAATAAAAGTGTAGAATAATAAAAGAACAACACAAAGAGACAATATTTAACATGGTTCACCCAATTTGGGCTACATCCACCAAGAATCAATTGCTCATATTTTATTTCAATCCACTGCTCTCTCAATACAATACCCAGATCTATTTGGAGCTATGTTCAACAAACTCTATAGAATTCATAGCCGAATTCAGACACATCTACAATGTTACATCATACCTACCATATACACAAAACCACATAATTATACAACTACTTTAGTAGTTTTACAAAACAATGGGTATCAAAACCATGGGCCAAAACTATCCCATAAACCTATGGGTCAAAAATCCCACCCATATGAGAAAATCATGTTTCCTAGTATATCATGCACAATTTTCGAGGCCAATTTTTTTCTCTTAGTGTACAGTCTTCAACATTTTCACACATGAAAACAAGCTCCACAACCTAACACATAGTACCTATGCCCAAATGCTAGTTGATTTAGACATCTCCTTGGACCTCCCCGAGAACATAAATCTACAGATTGGAGATAAAACATGGACCCAAAGATTGGACTATGAAATATTTCCTTTCCGTTGTCACAGGTGTTTTGAAACATGACATGTGATGGAGGATTATGGGAACTCTAAGAAAAAATGGGGGCCAATCCTGCCTAGTGGGTGGATTCTCTCCCCTCTCACTTCACCATTAATGCCTAAATTGATCTTTTTCCTGCTTCTGAATCAAGCCCCTATCGAGTGGTCTCTCCCCCTATTGTGATCCCCTCTCAGTTTCCCCTTATTGAATAGATGACTTATATTCCCCAGGCCTCTTAGGAGATGGTCAAGTAGAGGGTAACCCCATCTTCTCCTGTTAGCTCTCTTTTTCGACTTATTTCCTCTTTAGGCATTCTTCTCTCGAGAGATCATGTCATTGGTGTTGAGCTTAAAAAATGAGGAGTGGATGGTTGTCCAAAACAAGAAAAGAGTCTCTTCTAAACTGAACTTAGTCTCATATCACTCCTCCTTGATCACAATATTTGGCTTTGAGTTTACTACATTTCTTTAGAGTTTATGTTGTGCATGTGATGTTCTTTTGTTATTTCCTGACAGCTTATTTCTGTTATGTTTCTTCTATTCTTCATGGTTGTATCTGGGCTTCAGGCCTTTTTGTTTCTGGGTAAGGACCCCAATAAAGAAACATTTACCCTTTAATAAAAAATATGAGATTGTGTGATACAATTTTGATGAGTGATACAATTTTGACGGGGTCTGGAGGAATTTTGGGTCATCGTAAAGAGTACAAGTGGAGCGCGCTCACTTTTTTCCAAAGTCATGGGGGAGAGAGGACCATGGGGTAGATCTATCAATCGTACTATGGCCACACTAATTTGGATAGTTCTAGTAAAAATTAATTATGACATACAAGTGCATATAATAGACACATGGACGATAGTAAATTATGATTCATGGTGGGTGCAGATTATCTATGTGATTGAATAAGCCAGTTTAACCACGACCTCTTACATTACATGAGCACATCCAACTAATGAGGTAGAATTTACATGCAATACCCTTACATGAAGTATATATGCAATCCCAATCATGGAGGAGAGGATAGGTGGCTAGGAAGTCATTAAAACCAAAACTAGTATAGCCAATGCCACCTAATAGCTAGCGTAGGTAAGGCAACTAGGAGAAAGGGCACAACCCATGGATAAAGGTAGTGGTCAAGGATAGGAAGGTATAGGTGAGATAGGGTTAAAGGATCAGGTTCAGGGAGTGGTGGAGTGGTTGGGCCATCATAGGTGAGATCAGCAACATATATTTACCTAATTTCTAGTCTTTAACAGGATATTACATCTAGAGTGGCCATTATTGTTGAGTTATAATAGTAATAGGCTATAGGTATTGAGATCATTGACTAGTTGACATCAACAATACAACAGTTAATAGCATAGGTGGCCCATTTGACTAGGGAGAGATATCAGGAAACTATAGAGAGGGATCAAATTTGAGTAGAGTGAAATCAAAGCATTGTCATAGTTCCTCATGGGTATATGTCACTATATAGAGAACTAGTTCATGTCAAGAAGGAGATATCCTATTTTTAGTAGTTATATCAGAAGGCGGTGCCTATAGGAAAATGACCCCATTTTATATTGTTAGTGACCATAATACCTCCTCCATGAGTTGATTAGGAAAATTTTCTCCTCTCATGACAGGTTCACCTCCTCCACCTTTCACAATCACAAGGATTCAAGAATGATGGACTAAGATTTTTTGTATATGATTTTTATATATTATAAATATAATTTTGTGGATGTGCATATCAAGAAACTTCGTATATTATGTAATGCCCCGCTTTTCGATCTCATGCCCGATTAGTGTGGGTTTTAAAAATAAAATAATAATAAAACAAAATTTAGTAAATAATATATATATATATAGGATGGGATGCACTTTTGGCTAAGCCAAGCTTAGATAGGCCATAGCATGTTGGAGACATGGGTTCAAGACACAAGAGGCATTTTTAATAAATGAAAGTAATTTAAAATTTAAAAAATTAAGTTAAAGCCCATTGAAGGGGTGAATTAAGGGAAAGGAGTGTTGGTATGGTTTCTCCTCGTCCTTTTTTAGTTGAATTTTCCACCACCATGAAGGGAAGGCCTTATAAAATTGTAAGCAAATGTAATTTTGTAGGTGTAAAACCATATCCCTATAACCTTTCTGACATGATAGTTAGTAGTAATATCAACTAGAAGAATAGATATGGAGATGTTTATCATTGTGAATTTGTGAAGCTAAAAATGACAAAGAAATTCATGTCGGTGTACTTGGGCAAAACACAAATCCTATACAATTACAAAAATGGAGGCTCAATATCATGGAATATTATGCTAATATATGGTCCCATGATTGTTTTATGGAAAACCCTTTACTTTTCTACTGAATATTTCTTAAGATTCAACCCTCTTAAGGTATTTTAGATGATTCAAAATACTCTTTGTGTATTATTCAAGGTAGACATTTATCTAAATACCAACGAGATAATTATGTATTCAAATATTTTTTGACTAAAAGAAGGGAACATCACTACTCATAGCCCGAGTTATTAAATATAACTTTGAATAATGTTAAGATTGAGCACACCTTGAAATATATATATTAAAAAAGGATGGGATGCAATTTCAGCTAAGTCGAGCTTAGATAGGCTATAACATGTTGGAGACATGTGTTCAAGACACAAGAGGCATTTTTAATAAATGAAAATAATTTAAAATAAAAAAATAAAGTTAAATCCCATTGAAGGGGCAAATTAAGGGCAAGGAGTGTTGGTATGGTTTCTCATCATCCTTTGCTAGTTGAATTTTCCACCGCCATGAAGGGAAGGCCTTAGAAAATTACAAGTAAATGCAATTTTGTAGGTGTAAAACCAGATCCCCGGAACCTTTCTGACATTATAGTTAGTAGTAATATCAACTAGAAGAATAGATATGGAGATGTTTATCATTGTGAATATGGGATGCTAAAGATGACAAATAAATTCATGTCGGTGTACTTGGGTGAAACAAAAATCCTATACAATTACAAAAATGGAGGCTCAATATCATGGAATATTATACTAATATACGGTCCCATGATTGTTTTATGGAAAACCCTTTACTTTTCTACTAAATATGTCTTAAGATTCAACCCTCTTAAGGTATTTTAGACGATTCAAAATACTCTTTGTGTATTATTCAAGGTAGACATGTATCTAAATACCAACGAGATAATTATGTATTGAAATATTTTTTAACTAAAAGAAAGGAACATCACTACTCATAGCCCAAGTTATTAAATAGAACTTTGAATATTGTTAAGATTGAGCACACATTGAAATATTGTCTTTGTTCATCTATTTTAAACTAATTTTAAGGAAAAAAAAACTAATTGATCACTACTTTTGCCACTAGCTTAATCATTTTTTTGTGTCTTTATGATGAAGGTTAAAAAATACAAGTGTGTTCATTGACATGGTATTTGGTGGCATGTAAGCCAAAAGAATTTATATGGAGATGTTTGTAGTCATGATGAAAAAGATGATGAAATTCATGTCAATTTGCATGGGTGAAACAAGCACACATGAATCGGAAAGGCACTTATGGTGGAAGGTTTTCACCGAGTGGTTGTTAGTTGTGTTCCACTTTTTACCATCACCTATGACACCCATAATGGAACAAAACCTCTTAAGCACTTATTTACATGTGTTTGTCATAGATGATGGAAAATCCAATGGTATTCATTGACATGGTAGTGGGTGACATGTCGACATGTCCACCAAAAGAATTTTTATGGAGATATTTTCCTCCATGATGCAAAAGATGGAGAAGATCTTCATGCCCTTATGCATTTGAGGACATGGTGGATTAAAATACTGTCGTGGAGCTACATAAAAAGTCACCAAAATGGAGAAATATGTGGAAGAAGTCAAGGAAAAACAATGTGATATCCTTCCTAAGAAAAAAATCACTCTTGAATTCCTCTTTGTTTTCATTTACCAGTTTGATGGTTTCATAACAATAAAGAAAAATACATCAAGGGAAAAACTTTTAGAGACATTAAGAAGGGCTAGGAAAATGTTATAGAAGATATTTCTTACATAGCTCATGAAATGACTTGGATATTCCCTTTTTCTGTTGGGTCTATTTTGGTAAGTCCCTTTGTTTTCCATTATGCAATGACATTGTGATAACGGATGTTTTGACATCCTGTACCCATTTTTTGTGGTAGATGATAGAAAACCCAAGGGGATACATGTCACAGTACCATAGTTTTCTGACTCTTTTGATGTATTGAATTGATATGAAGATTTGGGCCTATTCCTCCATAACGTGGGTAGGGTCCCAACCAAAAAACCTTTATCCTTAACAAAAATTAATGTATGTTTCATATGGGCATGCATAAATATACCAATTGACTACATTCCAAAAATGTAATTTTTACAACTTATTTCAATGGTTTTGTGTCCCAAAAACAAATACACTGTAATAGAATATTTCCCTTGTTTACATTAACAATGGTATTTTAGTAATAAAATTCGTATGTTTACTTTCAAGTAGATAAGCATCTCCTCTAAATATAGTGCCTTAATAACATGAAATTTTTATGTCCTTGATTTCACATTTAACAAAAAAGAATACAAAACTGTGATGCCCCATTTAAAACAACCCACTATAGACCCAAGAAACAACCTAGGGTTAGAAAATTATGGAATAATTTTTTTTATTAGAAGTGTCCACAACCAAGTTGCAAGACAACAGTTGACCCTATTAGTTCTGGAACAAATCTAAATTACTAGAACATATTTTTCCTTCATTAACAAATATCAAGTTCACATGGTTCAAATTTTAGGGTTAGAAGTTTCAGTTAGGTTCAGGGAGTAATTTACCCCCATACCCACTCTCTAACAGGCTCAGAGTTTCAAATTGATTTTTCTCATACTTAACACATTCCAAAATTTCCCTAAATCATTCCCATTGGATAGGAAATTTTCTCACCTTTCCAGTGATATAAAGAAGTCCTCCTAACTCCTTCAGAAACTCAAGATATGGGCAAGCAGACTTTAGAGGTCAAATTTTCCCCAAGGGGACACGTGTCAAGCAGGGGTGAAAAGAAATTTCAGGTTGGCGGGTCGCGGGGCGGCATTTGGAATTTTTCCTTGCGTGGGAGAAAATTCTCATTTGTGCCCGCGCTTCTGTGGGTCCTCCAAGGACACGTGGCGGCCTTAGATCCATCGTGGGAGAAGGTGAGGGAAGGGTGGAGTGGCAGGGAGTGGCTTTATGGCAATTTTGCCAAAGAGGAAGAAAAGCCAATTTGGCATCCACACACCCTGCGGGTCCACCAGGGACATGTGGTGCTCCACCATTCGTCGTGGGGAGAAGGGAGAGGGAGATAGGTAGAGCGGTGGGGAGATTTTGGGAATTTTTCCAAAGGGGGAGATAAGGGGATGAAAGGGGTAAATGCGTGCAGGTCTGCGCGTCCGTGGAAGGAAGTCATCACCAAGGCAGGGCAGGAGTGCGGGGCTGTAGGAAGATTTAAAAATTTTCCCAAAAAAATTTCAAAAGCAAAAAAGTTTCAAAAAGTGGGTTCCTCCCCCTCTGCCAACATGTCACCCCAAGGCTGCCACGTGGCAGCCTGTGATTGGCTGCGGGCCAGCGGCAGGAAGAAGATGAAAAATTTCCAAAATTTTTTAAAAAGGCCTAAGGGCAAAAATGATGCCACACCTCCACCGTTGCCCCGTGAGGACACGTGGCAGCCTCTGATTGGCTGCAGGCCGGCGGAGGAAAATTCAAAAATTTTCCCGAACCAAAATTTTTCAAAAAAAAAATCCTAAGGATTTTTAACAGGAATTTTTTGGGCCGCGGGCCCGCCAAGGAAAATTTTCCCAAATTTTCCCGCCAAGGTAGAAAAACTTCAAAGTGCCATAACTTTTGCTAGAAAGCTTATTTTTGGGAAAACAAGAACTTTTTGGAAAGCTCTCGATGCCCTCTTTGCACAAGAAACATAAATTTTACATTTTGATAATGTTTAAGGGTTAAATTTTGTAAAAAGGATCTGCAGGCTTTTAAAAATCCAACTGGTAAATTCCAACTTTCTAAATTTGATTAAATTGGATCTCCTCCTTCCCTCAACATGCCAAACAGACATGGAGGATTCATCTAGGAAGGGTTTAAAGTGTTTTAGGGAAGGTAAATTTACTTCAATTTATTTTCAATTTGAATTTTGTCCAACAAATGACAGAAAATGGCTGTGGAAGAGATTTGGCTCGAATTTACAATGTTTAAAATTCTTTTCTTAAGTTTTCTTTGTCAATTGAGTTCCTTAATGTCTTAGCATGCTAAATTATATCAATTCCAAGTTGATTATTAAGTGCAGGTCCGAACTGTACATTTTAATTAAATTTACTTCCCAGTTTTAAAGTTTATAACAAAGATCTATTTTTGTTAATTCTGTATATCAAATTTTATCCTTCAAATGTGACATTTCATTTCTAAACTAATCTAATACATTCAGTTGTTTATAAACAACCATTTTGAATCCAAAGCAAATACTAAATTTCATTTATACACATTCCCAAAATACAAAAATACAACATTGTTTCACGTACATTTTCTCTTTCCAAACAGAGATCTAACTATCTCTTTTGTCATACAATGAAACATTGAATTCAATCCAACAATGCATATGAAAAAAAGTCTTTCAACTCTTTATTGACTTCAATTATAAATCTTTACATCTTTCCATGTTGAATGCAATAACAGAATTATGTTTCTTTCCAATAAACAAAATAGGATATAAATGTCTTTCACAATTCAAATATATAACTTCATAATCAAATTACATACATCTTTCTTCACAAAATACATATTACAATTTCATCCACAACAAGTGGGAAAGGATTACAAATGAATATGTTTTCACAAGGGACTGTCAAACTACATTTTTCCTTTGCTCCAAGACAACAACATGCACATTTTCTCTTTCTCCAAGTTGATCACAACAAAAGAGGGGGAAAGGCAATGCTCTCCACCCAACCAAGACATCTAATGAAAGGAGAAGCCTTCCTTCATCATTGGCCCCCGAGCCCCAACCAAAATACAATAAGAGGTGTAATTCAACCCATGGAAACAACTGGCTTCCACAACACATAAAATTCTTTCAAACATGCACATTTCAATATAAAACATAGTTCAACACAAAACAACAGTTTACAACTGCAATTGAAAACATTCAAATCAAAACTCAGGCTTGATCATGCAAGCCAAAGGAGCAAGGTCTATGGGGGAAGCTACTTATGCCTCCCAATTGGGAATTGGGCATCCACCAGAACAACCCCCCAAAATAATTCATCCCACACACATCCTTATGCCCCCCAACAAATATCTCCTTATGCCCCCCCACAGATTTCCTTATGCCCACCCCAAAGTAAGAAATGCAAGCTATTTCTTTTCCATGGTGGATCCCAAACCCAAACTCCCTCCACAAAATTATGATGCAATTGGCATTCCCTTATGCCCCCCCACATGGATTCCCCATAGCCTTCTCCTACACCATCCCTATGGCAGTCTACCCAACCAGCCAATAAATAAAACAAAACATTCTCCATTCACACAACACAACAAGAAAATAACAACATGAAAAGAGAGTTAAATTCCTACCTTTCCATGGTAACTTTTGTTTCCAACAACAAGCTTCAAATGCCAAAAACACAGTCCAAAATAGCAATCTCCCAAGCATGCAAAACTTTCTCCAAATTTCCTCCAAAAACAAGAGCTCCAACACTAGAAAATGCACCCCAAATAAGTTGCAAAATGATTCAACAACCCCAAAACAAGAAGAGAGTTTGAATTATATAGAAGAGGGAAGAGAAGAGGATGATGTGGATCCATGTAGGATGCCACATCACACATCCTCCAATTCAAACACAAAAGAAAAAATCCATTCTCCCAAGCACAATAAAGAGGTGGGTGAAAATATGACAAGTTACTTGCACACTCCAAAAAGCCCACACCTCAAGGGACAACAAAATTAAATAAAATGTAAGAGAGTGCAATTAAAAACATGCAACATGATTAATAAAATTCATTATAAAAGTCACAAATCACTTCTCCAACCATAAGTATGGTTGGTAAATTAAATTTAGAGGCATGGGACAAGTTTTACTTGTCCCACAAGCCTCCAAAAACAGCCCCCAAGGACAAATTCAAATTTGTCATGGAGGTGGAGTATTTCATACTTCAAAACTGGCTTACACATCCCTTACATATTTAATACAAACAACCAACAACTCTTATAATTACTTTCCCATATCCCAATTTAATTTATTTAAATTTTAACCATATGTTTCCTCACATTAATCTATCACAATTTAATTAATTAAAAGAAAGGAACACATTACTAATAAAATACATACAACAATAATAAAAGAAACACATTAATAAAATACACAAACCCATGGTCACATATAAAGGAAATCCCCCCCATGGGAATCCCTAACAAAAATACAACACACACACACAAAACAAGTTGCCATGGTGACCTTGTCGAATTCACCTAGAATTCCATTGTGGTTGGTCTCCAATCCCCCGATGTTTTGTTGTGATATTTTTAACCTACAAAATACAAATACCTCCTTCGGCCTCGTGGCCATATCAGAACATCCAACATGATATAAATGAAATCACAAAACCAACTATATAAATGAATCACAACAACATCAAAGTAACAACTACATCATTTTTAATCAACAACTATATCATCATCATAAAATATCCATTTCTATATCTACTCATAATATCCAAAAATCATATGTCTGAACAACATCCATGTCCAATAATATATCATCATCCACATATAAGGTGTCTCTAATAATCAAATCAAGATCAACAATAATCCATGATCAAATGTCTAACAACATACTAAATCAAAACATAATAATGTCCATAATGTCTAACAATATCAACATAAGCATCAAAAGGTGTCAAAGGGAAGTGGGCACTACAATTTTGCTTCAACAACTCTAAAAGTCTTCATTCATTAAAAAACTTAACCCCATATTACTTGAGATGTTTGGTCCATAACACCATAGAAACCCAATATACCATGATCCCTATATCAATAGGGGTGATGTTGCAGTGGAAGTGCCCCTCTTACGAACATAATGGTTGATGTGTTGTACGATACATTTGTTTGCTTGCTCGGCCTTCCTCTTTCCTCCTTTGCGGATTCATCATCCAATTTGTAATCTAAATCTATTTGCAAACTACTATAATCCCTTAAGATCCCTTAATTTTTTTAAAGATTGGCATTGTTCTTTTCTAATGACAGGTTTAGCATACCACTTGTATTCATACTTAACCTAGTCATTATACAATATTAAAATAGGGCAGTCTCTATGATTGTTAATTAATATTTTTAACCCTACTTGTTTCCTTGATTATGCCGATAAAATATTGCATCCATTAATATAACTTTCAATGTTATATCAATGTCCCCATGTTCACCGTCAAAAATGGCACTCGTAATGAAATGAACCCTCTTAATCAATGTATTGTGTATTGGTGATAGAGGATGGAAAATCTATGGTTATGAACATCAACATAGCAGTGGGCGACATTGTTGGACCGAAGATTCGATTTGGAGATGTTTTCTGTTGTGAAGAATTCCATGTCATTGCACATGAGTGAAACAAGCACACACAAACTGGGGGGGAGCCTACAATAGAAGGTTTCCATCATGCGATATTCGGTTTTATGTCCCAATGTTCACCATCAATAATTGCACCTGTAATTGAAATGGACCTCTTACTGACATAATATACCAAGTTGAATATACCTCTGTAGTAAATCTTAATATTGCATCAACTCTGAAAATCCTCATTCATTTAAAAATTCAATCCCATATTAATTTCAATATGTTTAGTTTGTAACAATATATACACCCCAATATAACACATGCTCCTATATTGTATGAATTTTCAGTTTTAATTTTTCCTATTCATACCTCGCCTTGTGTCATGTCTACATTCCAACTTTGTGATGGGATTCCTAGTTATCTCTCATGTAACATGTTGAACCGTTTCAAACCTTATCCTTGTACCTTTCATTTACACACGTGACTATTATATGTTCAAATTTTGTGAACGAATTTATTTAAGAATTTATACGAATTGCTTCATTATTTTAACTAAACTACCTATTCTAGTCTACTATTTTGCACATGGCCTAATCCAACCGATTTATTCCAATTTGACTAACAGTTTTTCAAAATAATTGAAATAAAATCCGTTGTTCAATCAGCAGCCCCTATACTTACCATCTCCTTGACTTAACCACAGTCAAAGTTGCTTAGATAATTTACAAATTCAAAACTTGAATGTCTTAAATTTGACAGCCCGTCAGGATTATTTTTAAGTTTTCATAAAATTAAAATTGCCAATTCTTAAACTTGTATAGCTTGTCGTAAGTATATGTTTTGATGTATATACGTATGTATATGATATATATGTTTTGATGTATATACGTATGTATATGATATAAGATTTAGCAATTGATTAATAGAATATGGGGTAAAAAAATGCATTGTTTTGGAATATTTATTAGTGTATTTGTACACACGTGTTGGTAAAAGTATTCACTAAGAAATTTTGGCGCATTGATTTCAATTTAGAGTAAATTAGTAAATCGCAGTTTTTGAATATATTAGTGGTTTTCCAATGGTAAATGGGTATTGTTGTGGTATGTAAGGATGTAAGTATATTTTGTTTACGGAATCACTATTTTCTTGATGGGAGTGAATATTGTCTTTTTTCCACCTCGAAGGAGATGGTGATTCTTTAGACAAAATACATCTACACTCATCTATGTCATATCAATGTCTGTCCATTACCTAGAATTTACCATTTTTGTTTTCCAAACACTACCATCGAGTGAGACTACTATTCATTACACAAAATACATCTATGCACATGCATACTTATTCCACCTTGAGGGGAGACTATTATTATCTAGATAAAAAGCACCTTTGCGTAGTAATACCACATCAATGCCCATCTTGTGCTTAGAAAAACACTCAGAATATTTTTTTCACAACACTTTTTGTTTCCAAACTTATTCCACCTTGAGGGGAGACTATTATTATCTACCCAAGGGGAGAAACGGTATTCTATACAAAATGTGTCTTTGTCCGTAAATGTCATATCAATGCACATCAGTCGCTCAAAAAAAATGTTTAGAATATTATTACAAAACACATTGTGAATTTTAAACACACTCCATCCTTGGAGAGGGCTATTTTGTAGACAAAATGCACCCATGCCCATGAATGCAAGAAAAATATTTCAAATATTTTTATAAAACACATTCTATTATTGTAAAGACATTTATTCATTAGGTTAAATGCACCTATACATATATATGTCCACTAGTCGTCTCCCCACAAGTGGATTCAATAAAATCATAACTTTGAAAAATGAAATAAATAATTAATTAAAATTGGTTGTTGGTCTATTAGTGAAATTATTAGGTTCACAAAGAATCCCTCGTGGAATGGCCTACACATGTAAAAAGAAGAAGAGGCGAGGATTGTGTTTGAGAGAACTTGGGTGGAAATGACGCTAAATTAAAGAGGTCCAAAAAATAAATCCACACCTTCAACCGAAAAAATTAAAAAATACTAATGTAAATAACCGTCAATTTGAAACACTTGAAAAGGTCGCCTTTGGGGTTTGACCCTGTACCGTGCCGTCAAGCCGCCGGAAAGACTTTCCCAGATTCTAATAAAGACATCCAAATAATAACGGGTTTTCATTTGCGCTAGGTAGACGCCCTGCAATTTTTCTTCAGCGCAGAAAAGTAAAAATGAAGAAATTTATATGGTCGGCGTTGCTGCAATTTGTAATAATCGTTATCGCAAACGCAGCTTCCTGTCCGACGGAATTCAATTATGTCCGCGAAATACCGTGGGACAAATCCTCCTGCAAATCGAACGACTCACAGCATGCAGAATGTTGCCAAACACTTCTGAGCTTATTCGGCGTAGGCTTAGCGCAGTACCTGAAAGACACATCAAACTTCGAATTCCCCGACTACCCCTCTGCAACCGCCTGTCTGAATTCATTCCGAGACCAAATTTCTTCCACTTCCGTTTCCCCTTCCCTGGTTCCCCAATGCCTCAACGACACATCCATGTTCGTATCCAGCCCCGATCTGTGCAGCGGCATACAAACCAAACAAGACTGGCTCAATCTTCTCGGAACGACTTCCATCGACACGGCCTGCAAAGGGGATTTATCCAATTTAGCCACCTGCAATGTCTGCAAAGAGAGCGCTCAGAAAGCCGTGGGCACAATAGTGGGGCTAAATAAAAACGTTACTACGCAGACGACTCTCAAATGCTTCTATTTTGCCGTTCTTTACGGCGGGGGTTTGGCCAACGATTTCGGCCCCAAAAACCAGGACACCGCCGGATGCGCCTTAGGATTGCCGTTGGAGCCCCCAGAGTCGAAAAGCCACGGTCGCGCGGTCCTTATCTATACGACCGCCGGCTTTGCTGCTGTCACGCTGGGAGTCTGCGCGTGTGGTGTGTGGTACTGTCGGAGGGAGAGGAGAAACCGCTCGGCCGCGCACAGGCATTTCTTAAGGCGTAACCGCGACCTGTTAAGCGTCACCGTGAGGCCCAACACGGGAGCCATCTGGTTCAACATTAACGAAATCAAGACCGCCACGGGAAATTTCAGTCAGGGGAACCTCATCGGCCAGGGCGGTTTCGGCACCGTGTACAAGGGAACCCTACCGGACGGCCAGCTGATTGCCGTGAAGCGAATCAAAAACTGCTCTGCAGAAGGAGACGCGGATTTCCTCAACGAGGTGGAGATCATCAACCATATCAAGCACAGAAACCTGGTGGTTTTGAGAGGCTGCTGCTTGGCCAGCGATGACGTGGAGGGACACCAGCGGTTTCTGATTTACGACTACATGCCCAACGGCAGTTTGTACGACCACGTGTTCGGGGTCAGGGACACCCCGCTGACGTGGCCGCAGCGGAAGGGTATAGTGCTCGGTACGGCCAAGGGATTGGCTTATCTGCACCACGGGGTTCAGCCGGCGATATACCACAGGGACATCAAAGCCACGAATATTCTCCTGGATGCCGAATTGAATGCCTATGTTTCGGATTTTGGGCTGGCGAGAATGAGCGTGGAAGGGGAGTCCCATATGACCACCCGCGTTGCGGGGACGCACGGGTATCTTGCTCCCGAATATGCGCTCTACGGGCAGTTGACGGAAAAAAGCGACGTGTACAGCTTCGGCGTTGTTCTGCTGGAAATAATGAGCGGGAGAAAGGCTCTGGATACTTCTGTGGAGAACGCTTCTGATTATCTTATAACGGATTGGGCGTGGGCTCTGGTGAAGTCTGGACGGGCGAGAGAAGTGGTGGACGAGAGGATGAGAGATGCAGGGCCTGAAAGTATAATGGAGCGGTTCGTTTTAGTGGGGATTCTGTGTGCGCATGTAATGGTGGCTTTTAGGCCTACTATTGTGGAAGTTCTTAAGATGTTGGAAGGGGATATCGACATTCCTGAGATTCGAGATAGGCCTTTGCCTCTCACGCACCACTCTGTTAACTATGGGAACGGTTCTTTTCTGGGTTCTGCTAGTTTTCCTTACCCGCCTATGAGTGGAATAAAAATTCTCAGGTAGACTGTCTTATATCGTCTTTCTGGTCCAGAATGGTGCTCCAGAGGGATTTATTGTTTTTGAGATTGAATTCATTTCTCTGTACAGATAAGATAGAAAAGATGTGTTTTCAGCGTGGTGTAAAGCTATCCATTCAACCAGATTTATCCACGACAGAAATTTTGCTGTATAAAATGAAATGGTTATAATTATGTCTACGAGACCAAATTGTATATATAACTAAAAATTACCGGAATTAATTAAAGATTTGCAGGCTGAATGGTAACTTTTAAACAGCCCTTTGACTTAACATCTGCCCCAATTTTTAAATTTTATTCTCCTCAAATAACTCCATCATAAAACCCACTCTTAAATTTTTTCCATATTTGGCTCCTATATCCATGTACAACATTTTTTTTATAATGTCAGCATTTTCAATTGAAGGCAATTAATTTCTTGCCAAGCTGCAAGTTTTCTTCATTAACATCTTAAATATTGCCTTCAATTGTTGCACCCTCCAAGTCTACAACTCTATGTGCTCGATCTTGGAAAAATTGTTGAACCCTCTAAAAAAGGACATTGATTAATGTCTGGTAAAATTGTTGGTGGATGGCTAATCAATTCTTTTCACGCCATTGTCTTCATTGTTAAACTCCAATCCATTTAACTAAATACAATTTTTTTTTTTCATTGAGCACCTCTAGGATGTTATACAATTGGGTACAGGATTATGTATTTTGACGGCATTTCTACTTAAGTTCTGAGGGAACATATAGATCTAACAATGCAAAGTAAGCGAACAAACTAAACCAATGAACACCTTTAGCTAAGCAGTTGTGGGTAAGTGGTATCCACGTTGTCAAAATCACTCAGGGCACGACCATGCCCTCATCTAACAATACAACACAATGCAACGCCGCCAAAATCACCCAAAGCATGATCCTGGCCTCATCCAACAATCCAAAGTAAGCGAACAAACTAAACCAATGAACACCTTCAACTAAGCAGCTGCGAGTAAGAGACATCCACACCTTCAGCTAAGCAGTTACGGGTAAGAGACATCCACGTCGTCAAAATCACCCAAGACATGACCCCGGTCTCAACTGTTTGACTCTTTGTAGCGGGTGTTTGTAGGCCTTTGCAGTCAACAAGACTTAATGTGCGATGGCTCATTGAAAGCCCTACATCAACCCCAATAGACTAAAAACCCTTCAACTTAAATACAAATTTTCCCATCCAATTTTTTTAATTTTTGAACTATTAATTTTAATTTTAATTTTATTCACTACAAATCTCCCTAGTGGTTCAAGAGGAGCTGAAATTGCTTATATCATTATTTTTTTATAAAACTGAAACCCAAAAGTTGCTTCTACAAATCTATAAAGTCAAGCAAAAAGGGGAGACTCCCGCTTGTAAGTCACCGTGTTGAGCGCAGTTTAGGTTGTAGTCTGATACCGTAAGCCCTGCCGCAAAGTTGCTCGCTAGTATCAGTCTAAAATGGAATTTGAAGGTCAATCCAGTTTCTCTGCCGAAGATCAAGATCTTGTCAGTCTAGCTGATGTCTATCCTGTAAATTCAGCTGTTGATATCCAAGAAGAGTCAAATCCGTTACCCGCCTGGAAATTACCAAAAATACCTTATGACCAGGTCTATGCTAAAGTCTCTACTTTTCATTTGTTAGCTAGTACTATGTTCAAAACCCGTGAGTCAGTAATACAAGTTACTTAGTCTTCTAATTGTGAATATAATATCCCGTTAATAGATCCCGCAGATATTAAAAGTCTTAAAAAACAAGATACATATAAGTTTGTCCATATAGAATGTGTGCAGATAGGGATCACTTTTTTCCGTCGTGGTCTTAATGCTTCAGTTCTTTGTTGTCTTATGGATCTCCGATTCGATAATTTTAAAGATTCTTTGTTAGCAGCCATACAGATTGGTTTACATAATGGTCCTATATCCTTTGAGGTTATCCCAATTACCCTGTTAGTTTGACCAAAGATGATTTATTAAAAGAAGTCTTGAAACTTCATCTGGCTACCAATGACTTGAATATACGTTCATGATCTTGTCCGCTTGCTATCCACTACAAGGTCATATATAGACTTGTCAATACCATGCACCTAGCAGTCAAGCATGACATCTTCAAGGGCAACAACGTGGTGAGTCACGTAAATCTAAAAAGTCAGAAGATAAACCCTGAGTTAATTTCTTGGTCACAAATAAAAGTATCAAAGGAGTGGACACTATCAAAGAAATTTATATAGTCCAGTCAGCCCAAGTTAGAAAATGCTACTTCTGTAAATGAAACAAAGAACAATGTAACATTATCTTTTAGATCTAAGTCTTGTATTTCTTCTTTTCCCAGATCTAGTTTTGTACAGTCTAACAGTTCTTATTTTTCAGTAGGTGAACCTTCGTCTAGCCAAAGTCAGCCTGTAAAAGAAAAAACATTTTTGTGTAGTCATAGTAGCCTTGTACATGATCCCAATACAGATTTTTTGTGGTGTAATGATTGTGAAAAATTGATAAATCAGAAGTATGTGCCCAGTAATGGTCCTACTATCAACATGGCATCCCGAGCATCTCCAAGCTCTTATTCTTTTCCTTCTTTAGATAGTTTTGAGATTTTGTCCCCAGATCAGACACAGAAAGTAGTTTTCTGGTATCAAAGGACAATAGATCGGCAAATAGAGCCTTCAGAAAGCTCTAAAATGTTGAATTGGTCGAATAAAGCTGTAAAGAACGTCAATGATAGATTGCAATATCAGGAATTTGTGCTTGCAGAAATGGAAAAGACACTAAAAGCAATAGAATTAAATCAGAAAGGAGATACTTCAGGGGCTTTAAAGCTTTTGAATTCAAAAATAGAAGATGTTGATAGATCTATAAAAAGAGTAGAAAGTCTCTTGTACAACATAACCATAGAGTTGTTTCTTCTAAGGTTCCTAAAGTATTTACTCAGAATGTTGTTGATATTGTACAGCGTTTAGTAGATCATTCTACTAGTATTAAATGTGATATGGCTTCAAGATTAAGGCATACTCATGAGCTTGTTGAATCAAGTTTATCTCATATTCATGACAATATAGAAAGAACAGATCAGAAGATTGATCTAGTTCAAGAAACAGTTAATAGTCTACCAGAATATTCCAGCTCCTAGATAGAAGAAATCTTGGATAATACCAAGAAAGTAGAAGAAGGAGACTGGTCAAATACTGTTTCCTGGAAGCAAGTTTCAGAACTTGCTGATACTTCATCTGATAAACAGC
Source organism: Taxus chinensis (assembly GCA_019776745.2). Classification (NCBI taxonomy): domain Eukaryota; kingdom Viridiplantae; phylum Streptophyta; class Pinopsida; order Cupressales; family Taxaceae; genus Taxus; species Taxus chinensis. The sequence continues at coordinate 142,585,179 of CM034156.1, read as the reverse complement.
AGCATAAACAAATTCTAGCCCAATACAATCCTTTATTTTATCAAAAGGATGAAAAGAAATCAGTAGGGATGGTCAAAATAGAAGTCCAAGAAGCAGAAGGAATGATCTTAGGAGAAACTTCAAATCCTAAGCCAGAACCCCTTCAAGGTATGGCCAGAGTCCAGACCCTACAGCCAAATTGGTATAAACTAGAGTGTAGATCTCTAGAAGAAATAAAGGAAATGATACATGGAATGATTGGATGGGGAAATTCCCAGTTAGAATTATATAAGAAAGATCCCCATACAATAGCATCAGCCATTGCAAATGGTTTTGTTGGCATCATTAAAGAATGGTGGGATACAGTTCCACATCAAAAAGAAATCTTGCAGAGTGGCTACATGGGCTTGACAGCTACTATAATAAAAGAATTTATTGGTAAAATAGAAGATGATAAAGTTTTGAATACTTCTCTGTTTCTAAGAGCCAGATTGTGTGACATGTCTAGAATAAAGGAATACCAGTGTTATATGCAGAAACTATATTACAACTCTGGTAATATAAATGATACAACCATGAGAATGAGGTATGTTGAATCTTTTCCTCCATATTTTTCTACAGAATACAAGAAAGCAATGCATGGTATTCATCCAGATGAGCTCAGCTTTGGAGCAATTAATCAGATCATTAATAAAACTAATGATCGGTTGTGTAGAGAAAAATGGGAAAGAAAAGAAGCTATAAAGAATGCAAAATCTCTTGGTCATAAGTTTTGTGACATGTATGCTCTTGATCCTTTTGGTTGTGACAAACCAGATGGCCCCAAGAAATCTAAATGTACAGATTGTTCTTTTTCAAAGGGGAAGGGTCAGTATAGAAAGCAGAAGAAATATAGTAAGATTAAAAAGTATGGTGATACTAACAATTCTTTTGCCTCGCAAAGACCATTCAAGAATTTTGTTTTCCGAAAAAAGAAATATGTAGGAAAGCATAAAAGATTTTCTCCTACATGTTTTATTTGTAAAGGAAAGCATTATGCTAACAAATGTCCACAGAAGGATACTGAGAAAGGAAAAACAAAGGTAAATACTCTTGCAGCCAAGGGTATTACAAAAGAAGAATATTATTTGGTCAGCGACACAAATAGTTTCTCTTCAGACATCTCATATCAATCTATGGATGATAATTTTCAGTGTAACATAGCTCAGATTTCTAACAGTGATAGTGATAGTACAGCTTCTGGTTATGATTCTTTACCCTCTTTTGTAAATATGATAAAATAAATATGAATGCTAACTTTCAGCATCCATTAGCTCCTCCCAGTGCTGAAATTCTTCTCAAGCAGTTAGAATTATATCAAAGTGAATATGAAGATTGTCCTCCCTGGGACACTACAAAGAAGATGTTCTTACAGAAAGAAAGGTCAGAGAATTCCAGGACAGATACATTCAACAGAATAAGCTTGAAGAAGACAGAAAATCCAGAACTTCAAGAAGAAGATGAATTGCTATGCTCTGAAGAACAATATTCTCCAGCACCAGTCCGGCCTCCATTTCAGCAAAGGATCCGCCAAAGGCAAGTTCCATGTAAGAGGAAGAGGTGGACCATGGAGAGGAAGAGGAGAAAGAGGAAGAGGTTTCACGCCTCCACAAAGAAGTTTTCCATTTCTCTTCCCAGAAGAGAAATCCTATGAAGAATGCCATCAAGAACCAGAAATATCAATCATACCATCAGTTCCTGATCCAAGCATTCTCAGAACATGGAGAAGAAACAGAATAGAGTTTCTTCAAAAAGTAATCTCAAAGGCCACCAATGAGTTCAAAAAACTCATCGCAAAAGAAGAAGAAGAAGAAAAGAAGAAGATTGAAGAAGAAGACCTAGAAGAAGCATACCAACAGATACTGATGCAAGAAGCTCAAGAAGGAGTATCTGCTAATGAACCAGATGCAGAGGTATGTACTATAAATTGTACACAAAATCCTTTCATTTCTATGACCATCTGCATTCCAAATATAAAGCCCTATTGCCTAGATGCAATGATAGATACAGGGGCAGATATTAGCATGATTAGGTCCTTAGCAATCCCTGCAGACTGTTGGGAAAAAACTCATTTGAAAATTCATTTTGACAAGAAAGAAGTCATTTCTAGGTTTGTGGCCTATATACCTATAAAAATAGAAGGTTTTACAAGGACATTCAGATTCTATCAGCATGATATGGATTCTTATGATTGTTTAATAGGGGTAGATTCTCTACAAGACTGTGGTACATTCAGTATCAGTAAGGACTTTATTTCTTTGTTTAATCCTGAAGTCCAGATACCTAGAAGGTATACATTCCAGACCATAGTCCCACTACCTGTCCATAGAAAAGAATCCAATCATGAATGGATACATAAATCCATTTCAGTCTGTAAAACCAATATAGATGAGATTGTGGCAAAGATCAAAAAAGATCTTTGTTCTGATAATCCACATGCCTTCATTTCCAGAAAAAGGCATGTCTGTTCACTTGATTTGCAGATTATCAAAGATAAAGAAGGCAATGAAATAATTCCAAAATTCAAGGCACATCATCGTGGCATGATTCCTTCAGAAAGAAAAGAATGCCATGAAGAAATACAAAAGTTACTAAAAGGAGGATTCATTCAAGAATCTAATTCTCCTTGGTCTTGTGCAGCCTTCTATGTAAACAAGCGCAGTGAACAGCTAAGACAAAAGAAGAGGTTGGTAGTTGACTACAAGCCTCTGAACAAATTCATATCTGCAGTACAGCATCCCATACCTGCAAAAGATGATTTGCTTGCCAGAATAAAAGGATCCAAGGTCTACAACAAGTTTGACCTTAAAAGTGGTTTTTGGCAGATCTTTCTTCAGCCTGAAGACACATACAAAACAACATTTGTTGTTCCAGGAGGCCAATACGAATGGAAGGTATTACCCTTTGGTCTCAAAACAGCTCCATCTATTTTTTAGAAGAAAATGGATAGTATCTTTGGAGAAATTTCAGATTTCTTGCTTGTGTATATTGATGATATTCTCATTTTTTCTAAGTCTCCTAAAGATCATTTAGAACATCTAGAAAAATTCTATGATGTTGTGTATAGAAATGGTTTATGCCTCTCTCCATCAAAAATAGAAACATTCAAAGATGAGATGGACTTTCTTGGCATAAAAATAAAAGATGGAACTATAGAAATGCAGAAGCATGTAGTGTCTAAGATCCAAGAATTTCCTGATGAGTTGAAAGAAAAGGAACAATTACAAAGATTCTTGGGTTGTGTAAATTATGTAGCAGGATTTTATAAAAATATTGCTGCAGATAGAATCCTCTTGAATAAGAGGTTGAAGAAGAATGCTCCTGCTTGGAATGAAGAAATGACGCTAGCAGTCAGAAGAATCAAGAAACAAGTTCTTGATCTTCCACCTATGTCCCTGCCTGGACAAGGACAGAAAATAATTGAATGTGATGCTAGTGAACTATTCTGGGGAGCAGTTTTAAAAGAGAAAACAGAGAATGGTAAAGAAAAAGTTTGCAGATATGCTTCAGGATCCTTTCAAGGATCTGAATTAAAATACCATTCTACACATAAGGAAATATTGGCAGCCAAAAAGGCAATCAAAGCCTTTTTGTTCTTCATCCAAAATGATCATTTCATTTTACGATCTGATCTTAAAGATTTTAGAGCAAGGCTCAATAACAGTGGAGATTCAGCAAAAAATACTGCATTCAACAGGATGCAGAGATGGGGACTCTGGTTCGACAACTTCTCATTTGATGTCGAACATATTAAGGGAAAAGATAATTCTCTGGCTGATTTTGCAAGCAGAGAATTGAATTCAACCAGGAAAGTGAATGTCACTCAAATTTTTCATGAATATGATGGTACAATATGGAATACTGATACATGCCAGAATTATATAGATTCCAGAAAAAGATGTGATGACAGAATGTCAAGAGAAGCACAGCAATTGCTATTATCTAGAGGCATGATTTCAGTTTTAGAATACAATATGTCAGAAGTAGCATGCAGATTTGTGGATCCTGAAATTCCTAATACATAATTTCATTCACTTCAAGATCCCATGGTATTCTGTACCTTACAGTGGCTATGGAGGCATTCCAGATACACTAAAAATCCCAATGATCATCTACCAGTAGAAGGATTACGCCTCAGACAGCTCATTCCAAGGCCTAATACTTTATGGAGGTTTGAACTTTCACGCCTATGGCCAGAAGGACATCCTCTTGAATTTGACATCTGGAACAGGCCCAGCACTCCTGGTGACAAGTAGTATATTCCTGACTATTTTAAATTTTTCCTCATAAAATATCTGCCTACAAAAATCTCTGATAGTCCTCTCTTAAATGTTTCTCCTGATGTTGCTAGAAATATCCTCATAAATTGTAAAATCCACTGGTATGTAAAGATCCATTATTATTTGAAAACTAACATTTACAGGGGACATCATGCCAATCCAAATGGACAGCTATGGAGAAGGATAATACTTCATCATACGATGAATATACATCCTCCAGCTCCTGGATATTTCTTACGGATTCCTGAACAATACATGTTTCCAACCAGACGCCACCTCATCCGGAATGAAGACGGAACAACATCAACTTCACGGCAATGGTTTGAAAGAAACACGAGGAATCTTGAGCCTCTACCAGAAAGGACTGATGAGACTTCATCCTCATCAGATGATGACATGGACCCATTGTACATTATAGTCCTTAGTGCTATGTCGGTAGGCATGTTACCGACTTTAAATAAAGTAAGATAAGATTCTCTTTTAATCTTATCCGAAGCATGGTGGACCTCCCCACTTGTTAAAGGTGCTATCATGGGTGGCATGTACCCATGACCATGTCCTTCTTACTTTTCTTAAAGTAAGAATCTTTTGTGGTCACCGGGGTTCCCGGTTGTAGGTTTCTAGGTTGTTGGTTTTCTCGGTGAAAAGCTATCCAAATTCCTATAAATAAGGGGTTTTGGTTTCATTCACTGCCCTATATGGGTAGTTGTTAAATTTGACGGTCACCTATGTATGTCAAACAATTATGTAGGTGATGATAATCTTCAAATATTTCCATTCGAAAATATAAATTTTTATATTGTTAATAAAATATATACAAGATTATTCCAAATATTTAACTATTTTTAAGATATATTAGTATAAGTTATATCTAGATATACGTTGCATGTGATGATTATTTCAAATATTTGCAAGTATTTTATGGCTAAAAATATGAAAAATGTTTAAATGACTGTCAAATTTAACTCTTCATCGTAGGTGTGGTTGTTATGACCTTCCTGACATCAAGTTGGTCACAATAATAATTAACAAAGATGAAAAAGGCAAAAAAATTAAAATTTATGTCGAGGGTATGGTTCTTATTGAATTTGGGGTTGTTTGGTCTGACATCAGTGAAATTGTGAGACGACTTGGATTGAATTTAGTTGGACGTTGACATCTGGCACACTCTACTCTGTCCGTGTATAGCATTTCGCGAATATTCCGTGGGCTTTCTATTACTTCCAATAGAAACATCTCACTCACAAAGTCTTCACTGGGTAGGGGGCGAACATGCCATGTACATTGCCAACTTGGCCATCGGAGATTGGCCCACAACTTTCTTAACCGTAAATCCACTCAATGTTGATGTATCATGTACGTCCCTACCAATTATAGTTGATGCAACAGGAGTCTCGTGGCCATCCCAGTCACATGGTGAGCAATAGTCTAGTGTGACATCGACGAATATTATCCCGATAGAATGTAATGTCGTACATACATGCCCCATAAGGCAGGCATAAAACACATGCACCATGCCCCTATTTCGCACCACGCACACATGACGTGGCAGCGCTCGCCCATGCAAGGACGGTTATTGGAAATTTGGGTTGAAATTTGACTTTTCCTACGTGTAACATTAGCTGCAGATTTCTATCAAACGATAGATCCTTTGTCAGGGTCTTTTCCATAAAGAATTTTAAAACTCTCACGCTTGGTTCATTGTTTACTATCCTTCATTAATTTTGTTTAGTAAACTAATGGAAGTTAAAACTATGAGTTGAGGCTAAAATTGTAATCCAAAACTTGACATTTGAATTCAGAATATTTACAAACAAAAAAAGGGCACAACAAGAAATGTGTACACAATTAGATCGAACTAATGAACTATGGTTTTAGCTTCAACCCACAATGAACATTGGTTAGTTGACTCTATTATGTTCTCCCCTAAATGGAAGTTCTCGCCAGCTTGCATGAAAATCTTGAGGGTGTTATAGTTGGAGTAGTCAATAATTCACATATTTGTCGGTGAGGCCACCAGAATCTTCCTTCCTCTTCTTTACCCTTGTTTTTCTCCTATTTCTTCCTAAATAGTGTTGGAAGATTTATATCTTTCCATTTATTCTCCACGTTCTTCATATTTTAGAATTTTTTAATTCAATTGCAATTTTGTACAACCAAGACTTCATGATTTCTTCCTTCTATCTTAGCGTGTGCCAGTTGCCCACTTTTCTATAATTTATTTTTTCCTAAGTCAAGTCGCCCCTACTCTAAAACTGGACACCTCTTTGGCCCCATAAGACAATGCATTATTTCAGACAAACAGAAAGAAAAGGAAACAAAAAGAAAGAGAAACACAGAAAGAGCAGCAGCAGCAGGAACTTTCTCAGCATGAAGGAGAAAGAGAAAGAAGGAAGGGGAGGCAACAACAAAAGGAACTGTGCATCATGGAAGAAAGCAGGCAGTGACATGTAGACCATTTCTTCACTAAATGCTCTACCTTGACTGGTTTGGTGTCTTTAATGTGTTTTTCATTCCAATTCGGTGAACTTTAATGGTTTCTCAATGGAGAATTCCTAGTGAAATACGTATCAAAACTAAAATGGAAAACAACAAACCCACAATCAAAACATTACATATCTTTCTTAACATGTGGGAACATTACAGTTAGAACATTGGATTACATATTGGTTCTTAACACTTAAAAAATAGAATGAAAAATTAAAAAAAGAAGACAAAGTGAATAACAATTGGAATAAATGCGTCTGTAAGTAATTTTTGTAATATTTGTCTTCTTTGGGCAGGAAATTGGTTCCATCTTTATTTTTCTCCACCTTATTTCAGTCATCCCATTCGGCACCCGTATGTTTTTTGTAGTCACACTATGTTTTCCAAAATGTTGAAATACACACTATGTGTTTCAACATGTTGGATATCCCAGTGTGTTTTTCAACGTATTGAAACATGCCCATGTGTTTCAACATGTTGAAATACACTCATGTTAAAAAATATAGTGTTTTTTTCAACATGTTCAAAAACACGGTGTGTTTCATCTTGTTCAAACACACGGATTGTTCTTCAACATGTTTAGAAACACTTTTTCAACATGTTGAAAAGCATTGTATTTTGCAACATATTTAAATGATTAAGCAAATATTGAAATAAATAGATGCTAAGTCTAAATATGTACCAGCACAATGATATAAATAATTAAGTACATATTTGATCTAAGAAAATAAGCAATTTAAATTTGAAACCCTGGTTGCAAATGAATGGAATAAAATACTTCGCTGATTCGCAGTGATGTCGAAGTTGTGTCAAGATGTAAAAATGATGAAACAAGGACTCATAACGTTACAAACAAACCAAAAAAAATGCAGGAGTGTCAGAAATGCCAAGACCAAGGCACATATGCAGGATCAGGGGCACTTGGGGTGCCAAAGACCTATTATGGGTGCTTGTGATTGCTCAGAAGCTATGGAACTCAATTTGTAGGGTCGCAAGATTTGTGTTGCTTGTCACTTTTGATTGCCTTTACTTCGTTGAACCTCGTTGTTGTTCACCTGAAACTTGCAATAAGAAAGAAGTTCCTGCAAAACCCTAAAACACATCAAATCCTAAAAAGAAAAGATGCAAATGGGGAGTAGGACTGACTCCAACGGTCACTCGACTTAGTGAACTTACGATCTAGGCATTGCACTACTTTTTAGACTCCATGTAGTTCTGTGTGAGTGTGTGTAGAATTGTGCCCTAGGTTGTTCTTGTGCGAGTCGCACTTGATAGTGAGTAATAACTACATGTAAGAGATGTAAATAGATGTGTGCATGGAAAAATGAACTTCCCCTCCTATGCGTATATGTAAAAATAACAATCCATTTTCCCTTATGTGGGGCTAGATGGATGCTTGAATGCTCTTAGAATGCTCTTGGATGCAACCTTAGGTGGTGATAGTTAATGCTTAATGTTTGGTCCTTTATTATGGTCACATAACTTTGTATTTATATGATTCCCTTGTTTGAATTTCATAATTAACCGCTAAAAGGCCGACTAGTAAAAAGCAAAATGCCCAAACGGCTAGAAAAGACCCAAAAGATGTGAGCAAAGTATAAAAAGGTCGAGGGCGCCTAGAGGGGATGAGGGTGCCTCGTACTAACATCCTAGCTGGGTGCTGGTGTCCACAGTCATAAATGTCGAAGCATGAAAATACAAATTGGGAAAGAATAAGTGTAAGACCAAAAGAGAACAGAAAGCAAGCAAATATGGCCAAAGACAATGATCAATTAGTACTTTTCTCGCTTAGAAATTATATGAATAGCGATATGTGATCAGGACTAGATAAATACCCAAAGTGCGTGATTTAGTATCTACAAAATAACACAATGTGTTTTTCAACATATTGAAACACATCCATGTTTTTCAACATGTTGAAACACACTCATGTTGAAAAACATAGTGTGTTTTTAAACATGTTCAAAAACACAGTGTGTTTCATCTTCTTGAAACGCACAATGTTGAAAAACACAGTGTTTTTCAACAGGTTGAAAACATACTCTATTTTTCGACATGTTGAAACACAAAAATCATTATCAATATTCCACTAAGAAAATGATAAACAAACAAAGAAAATTTCACCATGTATGTGAGTTTACACCATTTATGTTAATGTGCGTAGAAGATTTTATCAATTTGGCGAATCCGATTTTTGAAACTAATGTTACATTGGAATGAGCTGCAATACTTATAGGTATTGTACAGTTGAATACATACACGGAGATATGTTGCACAGGTGCAACAACAAACTATTTCACACAAGCTTCCAAAAAGGTAATCCGGGAAGCATAACCAATATTAAATACAATAAAACAATTATATTGTTAATATAATATAACAACACCCGTATTGTTTTGAATACAAACAATAAGATGGTTATGATTAAATATAACCATATAAACAATAAATAAATACACTAATTAATATTCAATGCATAATTAATATAGGTAAATAATAATTAACCTAACATTCCCCCCCTTAATTGTGCATTGTCTCAAGGGATGAGGAGAGGAACTCTCTGAACAACTCAAACTTGTCACGTGCAAGTGACTTCGTGAAGATATTTTCTCTTTGTTCAGTTGTTGGATAGAACTGAAGTTGTATATTGTGCTTCAACACATGTTCACGTATGAAATGAACCTGTACTTCAATATGTTTTGTTCTTTCATGAAACACTGGATTGCGAACAAGTTTGAGAACACCTTCATTGTCAACATACATGGTGGTCGGTTTGTCCTGTGGTATTCCAAGTCCTTTGAGTATGCAACGTAGCCATATCGCTTCACAAACAACTTCTCATGTAGAACGATACTCAGCTTCTATGGAAGAATGAGAAACAAAGTGTTGTTTCTTGCTTCCCCATGATATTGGTCCAGATCCCATAAAGAACACAAATCCTGAAGTGGATTTTTTGTCATCAATATTGCCTGCATGATTTGAATCTGAATATCCTGACAAGAAGAAGTTGTCATTCTTCTTGTATTCTAGACCAAGATCCACTGATCCTTTCAGATATCTCAAAATGTGCCTTGCTACTTTCCAATGACACACTTTGGGTTCCTACATGAACCTGGATAGATAGCTCACTGCAAAGCTGATATCTGATCTAGTGTAGGTTAGGTAAATGAGACTCCCAATCAACTGTTGATAGAGAGTGGCACTTACCTCAGGAGATGGATCTAAACAAGATAACTACAATCTATTCTCCGTAGGTGTAGAAATCGGTGTGCAATCCATCATCCTGAATTTCTATAGTGTTGTCTTGGTATATTTCATCTAAGAAAAAAATGTGATTCTATTTCTGCCATACTTCTAATCTAAGACAATAATGAATCAGCCTGAGAACAGTCATATAGAAAGATCAATTAAGATCTTTCTTCATTGCATCGATCATCCTCACTGAACTTCCAGTGATGACTAGATCATCGACATAGACAACGACAATCACAATCTCCCCCCCTTTATTTTTGAGGTAAAGATTGGGATCGTATGGATTTCTAACAAATCCATGTTGTACGATATGCTCATCAATTTTGATGTACCATGCCCGGGGTGCTTGTTTGAGGCCATACAGAGATTTCCTGAGTCTGCATACCTTTGCTTCTTGACCAGGTACTACATATCCCTCATGTTGAGTCATGTAGACTTCTTGTAAATCTCCATTCAGGAAGGCACTTTTTATGTCCATCTGATGAACTTTCCATCCAAACTGTGCAGCTAGAGAAAAGATCATCCTGATCATCTTGATCTTAGCTATGGGAGAAAATGTCTCCTCGTAGTCAATGCCTTCTTTTTGTGCATACCCCTTTGCTACAAGTCTTTCTTTATACTTGTCCACTGTCCCATCTGCTTTGTACTTTGTTTTGAATATCCATCTGCATCCAATGGGTTTCTTCCTTGGTGGAAGATCGACAAGCTACCAAGTGTTATTTTTCATTACTGACTGATATTCAGAGTCCATGGCATCTTTCCAAGATTTTGACTGTAGGGCTTCTTGGACTGTAGAGGGCTCATCAGACTCAATAACTCTACTCATCAAAGAAAATTTAACTTCTTCTCTTGCTTTACTGTGAGTTCATGGTCCAGGGGTGGATGTATCCGGAGGAGCATCCATTCTTGCATCTTGTAATGTGCTAGTACACCACTTAGGCATACACTGAACAATTCCCATGGGTTGTGGTTCTATCAGATCAACACTATCATCCCCATCATCACTTTCCTCATCTGTGGGAACATCAATTTCAATTTTTACAACTAGTGAAGAATCTACATCAGGTGAGTCTAGAGGAGGAGACTCTACTTCCTTCTTCTCAAAAAACTCAACATCTCTGTTGGTGTAGACTTTTCTGGTCTTTGGATCCATCAATCTGTACCCAAGAGTCTCTTCACTATACCCAATGAAGATGAGTTTCTGTGACTTCATGTCCAATTCATTTATGTTCTACTTGGGTATTTGCATATTTGCTTTGCACCAAATACTCTAAGGTGTGTAATAGATGGTTTCCACTTTGACCATGCTTCTTGTGGTATTACTCCTTCAAGAGAAACTGTGGTCACTCTATTTAACAAATACACTGTTGTCTTTGCTACTTATGCCTAGAAATTCTTTGCAAGTATAGAATCATCAATCATGCATCGTACCATTTCCATGATAGTACGATTTCTTCTCTCAACAACACCATTTTTCTGCGGTGTGTGTGGAGGAGGCATTTGTCAACGAATTCCATGAGTTTGTAGGTAGTCTTTGAACTCATTACTGGTGAATTCCTGCCCTCGATTTGAGTGAAGATTTTTGATGTGATGACCAATTTCATTCTCAACTGCTACTTTGAATTTCTTGAAAGTTTCAAAAGCTTCACTTTTCTTGTGAAGACAAAAAATCAACATTTTTCTTAAATAGTCGTCAACACATAACATGAAGTACTGAAATCCAGAATGACTTGGTTGCATCAGACCGCAAAGATCAGTATGAACCAGATCAATCTTACCATGAGCTTAATATGTACTCTTCTAGAATGAATCTCTATGGTGTTTTCCTGTTAGGAAGTGAGGAAAGTTTTCTGTATCCTTCTAAAGAGATGGTATCCCATGTACCATATTGCGCCGGCGTAGTGTCTCAAGATACTTAAAACTAACATGACCAAGTATTTGATGCCACAGCTATGTTGAGGTAGAGTTCTTAGCCATAAGTTCCTGATCATCTCTATGCATAAAATCAATTTGGAACATGTGTGCCACATTGGAGGCTTTTGTAACTATTTTCGAGCCTCGTGATTTATCTCGAATCAAACACGTTTTCTTGTCAGAATGAGTATTAAAGTTAATTTTTAGGTTGTGATCTAGGAATTGACTGACTGAAAGTAGATTCTTTGTTAACCCAAGGACATATAAGACATCTAATAGTCTGCAGTTGTATGAACCAAGGGGTGGAGAAATGTTCCCAATCCGTTTAACTATATATGAAGAATCATCTCCCAAAAAAACATGGTTTTTCAAAGGTGTGTCCCTCATTGAAGGAAACTAGTCTCTGTGGCTGATCATGTGTCGAGTGGCTCCTGGATCAACATACCAGACATCATTAGATGACGTGGATGGTTCACTTGATCGAGCATTGTAAAAGAAGTCTTAATTATCTGAATGTTCTTCTTTTTCAACAATATTTCCTTGTTAATGGGGTCTTCTTTTCTAGTTCCCCTTTTTCTGCCCTTGATTGTATTTTGAATGTCCCTTGTGATATTGTTGTTGTGGAGGTCCAGAGTTGTTTAATGAACCTTTCTTGTAAGTATTATACCAACAATATTTTGATTCATGTCCTCTTTGACAAACTGGACATTGCTTCTTTTGTTGTTTGTCCCCGTGATACTGATTCTGATGTTGGGACTTTTGATAGGAATTAGGTTTTCCTTTTTCTTTCCATTTTGATGTGAAGAAATTGCCTCGTCATCTTCATCATCCTTATTATGCATGGATTCCTCTTATTGCAGTAGGTTTACTAGCTTGTCAAAATTAACTGTCGCATGTGACATGTTTAGTGTTGTGACAAAAATACGGTAAGAAGAGGGGAGTGGAAGAGGGGAGTGCTCTCATAACAATGGGAATGAGAGCATCATCTTTGACCGCTTCTCCCAGGGCTAGAAGTGAAGCCCTCAACTCTATAACTCTTCTTAAGAAAGCTTCAATTTTCTCATTATGCTTGAACTTCAATGTGTGTAACTGACTCTGCAAATTAAATATGACATTCTTGTTTTTAGCCTTGTAAACCATGCTCAACTTATCCCATGCTTCTTTGGTTTTTTTGGCATCTCAAATGTGGGGTTACACATCTTCGGACACTCCAAACAAGATGATGTTTTACCTTATGATTTGCTTTATCAAACTATCATTTTTGTGTTGTATCAGTTGTTGATCTGGTCAGAGTACCCGTTGCAATAGGCCAGATCTCTTCAAACTCAAGTTGTGTCTTGATTTTTTTCTTCCAGGCAACATAGTTGTTTCCTCTGGGTAGTTGTAAATTTGGAAGAAAAAATTTGGGGGCATTGGTGCCCATATTACATAAATCATTAACAAGGTTATGCTCTTATCACTCCAGGTATAAGGTCTCCCAATCTATATACTATTATTCTGATATACCAAACCTTTCTATATATGTGCCCTTCCGATATACCTGGCGGTACGTGGAAGAAGATTGCCCTTTCTATATACCTGGCAGTACGTGAAAGAGGTGTTAATGTACGTGAAAGAATTCAATACGTGGTACAAATATAGTACTGAAGGGCTCTGTGCAATTATTAACACTGGCTCAAATAAATATCCTCATACATGCACGTAACTTTGCTATATACTCAGATAATTTTGTAGTTTGGATTTATGTCGTGCAATCATTCACAGACGGATGGGCTAGATCATAATGTGTTTATGTGACCTTATTGCTCCCTATTGATTTAAAGGGTCGATAACCAGACAACTTTGTTGCGGCTATATTAGGAGTTAAGTGCAGTAGTAGTCACCACAGATTTACCCGTAAGCGCTTCCCAGAGGCACCGTATATACCGAATGCTGCGAATGAGATCTAGGATCTCGTGAGTGTTTTAGAACCAATTTTTTACTATTTTTTATTACAACTCTCTACCAATTTATGAGAAGTTACAATATTTGTGGTTGACTATGGCAACCTGTAAATTAGTATAATATATTAAATCATGCGTTTACATTCAAAAATTTAGAATAAATTTAATGGCAGGCAAAAACTTTTTGTTTTGTGGGCCCTAGTGGCCTCCGGAGCCCAATACGACCCTTTATGCCAAAAACCGTTAAAAAGTAGCTCAAAATGGGGTTTTTAGATAGTCTTCCTTTTGCAAATGTCGTTCGAAATCAAAAAATGGGCCTAATAAGAGAAAACAAATTTTACCCTATTTTAGGGTTTTTCTCGCTAAAAATTTTGGAAGCCTTTTTAGTCGTAACTAGTTGTTTAGAGGTGGGTTTTCCACCAAATTTGCTGCCAAAGATGGTGGATTCTCCAAATTTTCCGCCAAATTTCAAAATTAAAAATTTTTGGTATTGGGGGTGAGGTTTGAACCTCAAACCTCTCTTCTCCAAGGCGTTTTCAACCACCAACTCAACTCTTATGAGATCTTGTGCTAGATTTCGAAGCGTATGTATTTAAAGATGAAAAAATGACTCACCTTTTGAAAATGCGACGTAGTAGAGGAGGAAGGTCTGCGTGGCTAGAGGAGAGACCACATGGATGTGTGAATTACAAGGCGTTTTAGGGTTCTTCCTTGTTTTCTGGATCTGAAATGCATGCAATGCCTTTATCACCCTTTTTTTCCTATGAAATTATGAGCATGACTTATGAAGAATACTTACCGAGCTACTCGAATTCCTATGAAATTTCCTTTCATGACAAAAGCTAAGCTTGGCCCAAATATCTCTTCACACAACTCTAAGCCCTCTAATGGCACAATAAGGAAATGAACATGATTTCATTTGCTTGATGGGTATGGCTAAACCATCCTCAAGATAATTATAGGAAGCTTACAACATAAGCCACTAACAGGGGTGACTAACCCCTTTCTTAAGATCATATAAATACTTTCCCATGTCCTATAGAGGCATTACCTCTAAGGAGAAATTGCAACATTTTAAGACTAACATTGTTTGGTCCTTTCCTACCAGTAGTGACGAATAGGACTTAAAAGAAATTACATCGATTACCGTGCACTCTACACACCATTATCAATTCCTTCCAAATCCTAAACTTCAGTTAAACCTGGATCCACAAGAATTGGGTTTTTTATTCAACACGACAAAAGGGTTCTGTAGTGCCCCTTCCGAATTGGAGTACAATTTTATTTTTGTTTACCTTTTTTGGCCTTGTCGTGCTCTTAATCTGATTTTTTAATGTTTGTTTTAAGTATATATATTAAAATGTCATTAAAATAGACAGTTTATTTGCTTTTGAATGTTATTAAAATGTTTCTAAACATCTACGACTTTTAAAATGCTTGTAGAACCGTTCTGACTTCAAAACTTCAGATTGCATAGCCTCTAATAAGGAGACTTGTTTGGGGGGGCTGTAATTTCTAAGCAACTGAAGTGGATTTATCAAGAGCCTATAATTTCTAAGCAACTGAAGTTGAACTGATTTATCAAGATGTCTTGTTTCTTCTTCTTTTTTTAGAAAGCTCTCTTGAAACAAAGGACCCTAACCACAATTCCTTGTGGCTTGGATGCCAAGGTCTGAGAAGTAACTACTCCACCAAAATCAACACAATGGAGAAAGCTGCCCTCATCTCTTATACACTTTACAGCCAAGTTTACTGTATAACAACCGAATCAATCCACCACAATTCCTTGTGGCTCAGATGCCAAGCGAAGTTACTCCACCAAAGTCAATACAAGAGAGGAGGCTGCCCTCGTCCCCTTGACACTTTATAGCCAACTTTACTGTATAAGAACCAGATTAACCCATGAGAGAGCTGCAACCCAATTGATAAGTCTTCTTTGAATTTTATGGAATCGTCTTTCTTTTGAGTATGTACTTGTAGCTGTTACTTTTTTCCATCATCATTGTCAAGCTTCTTTACCACTCAATGATAAGCCTTTTCCTTGAAAGAAAATTTATTGGTAAATTGAATGAGTCTGTAATTTTTTTCATATTCTAGCTTTTTGTTATAAGGTTTACCATTTGGGTTTTCCTTATCTTTTCTTCCTTTCAACTTGTGTTGCGTTCTAAATATTGACATTGAAATTAATCACAAAGGCGTGGAGAGGAGATTCATTCGTGAGTAGTACATAGTCATGATAATTCCTAATGCTCCACTCATTTTTCATCTTTGTTTGCCTCTCCTTGAAACTCCTCAAGGAGATCCTTCAAAAAAAAAAAACACTTCCAGGTAATTCATGTGCCTCCAATCCAATTGGTTCTATCCGTAGTCATTTACAAATATAGAATTAATCTATTTTAACATTAAATATAGAATTGTGCAACTGAACTTCAAAAATAATATAATGTGTTAATGAAGAAAGTCCAATAAACTGCTCTCATATTTCCTTCAAGTTTACCATATTCAATATTTCTAATTAACTTTAAACACTTGTTCTGTGTCACATAGCTTCTTGGGACTCGCATATATTAATGAAAATATAAGTTATTGCATTTCAGACAATAAATGAGTTTAAACTCCATATGAATATTTTTTAAGATTCCAACACCAGTGTTATACTGTTCAAAACGCCACATATTACGTCACTTCCGGTGATGTAGATTCCAGCAACAATGTAGCAATTAGTATACAATATGCACGTCCCACAATTCATTTGATGAATGCCAATACATGAAAGACAATTAATCTGGAATCAAAAGAAGAACCTACACAGTTCACAAAAAGAAATGGAAAACGAAAGATGAAATATACCCATGAGGAATCTCCCATGTACTCATGCCACGAGATGAAAATGAAGCAATATGGTCATTATAATCAATTCCGCCAACCCCAATAACATCACTTTGATCTGCTGGATTATTTAGTGTACCATATAGGGGTCCATCATTTCCAATAGCCGATACCATGATAATCTTATTTGCAGTTATCTCCCAAACCTGCACCAAGTTTCAATTGAGAAACATAAAACAGCTTACTAAAATACTTTCAAGACATGATTGCATTAAACTTCACAATAAGGGCCACCAATAACATGACATACCATCTCATAATGAGAAAGTACTAATAGTACAACCCGACAAGTGAGCCCCATATGAGATGCACCCCATATGAGATGCATAGGAAGCAGAACTCAATTTGTTTTTTTTCCAAATGTATATCAAACTAGAAACTCGGAGCTTGTGAAAAAGGAAGAATTGTGATTAGTTTTATTTTCCAATCAAGTAAGAAATGAATTTCTAAAATAACCGCTAAGATCACGTGGAAACAGAAAATTTGTTTTTGAAAGGTGTGCTTAAAGAAAAATTTCCATTATTTTTCAATTGAAAGACCAAATACAGTAAATGTATGCAAATGGACAGAATCTACAAACATGCGAGAAATGTCAACTGGTAATGTCAATACTAGTTATCAGAAACTGGCCTCTACGTATCATATTTTCAATAGCAGTTTAGCTGCTCAGATATTGGAGCAAAAGTCCAAACTAAATACTTTGTGTTTCTAAGAAGTAAAAACATAACATGAATTCCAGGGATTTAGATATGGCCAATACCCCTATGCAGAATATAACTTTTACAATCGTTGTAATAGAATGGTCAAACATTTGAATTTGATTTTGGTCACAAAATATAATGGGCCATGATTTCCAGTTGGGCGTTAATTACTGAGTTTTTGCCATCATGTGGATTGCTCAGTCCTATACCTTTCATCTTGGGCTGCACAGTTCACTCAAAACACACATATACTTTATACAGAAACATATGGTGAAAGAAAGAAAGAAATTGTATTAATGACCAAAGTATGTCAATGGGACTGCAATGTACAACCAGTTAAGACAACACAAACGAGGGGCTGTCATGAAAAACCCTCTCAAAAGAGAAAGCTCCATAATTAAGCGGCATATTTACCACAAGATATAAACCCAAACAAAATGTATCTGTTTTGGGTATAAAGAAAATAAAATTTTGGTCCAAAGGGTCAAGGTGTAATGGTAATGAGGAACAATGGTAAGAGAGTGAAGCACATTCATATCCCCCACCACTGGTAAAGCAAGCCTCAACTCTAGTGGGCATGTGGCAAGGCCACAGTGTTACGATTATAGTGTACATTTGACCACGGGTCATGTTCACAAAATTTTAAGAGTGCGGTTCAAGACTCCACCACACAAACTAAAGGTGGACCATAACCTCACTCAAGATTTACCAAGCAAAAGAAAGTATCAGCGTTTTTGTTTTTACTAAAAAGTATATTCTATTAATGATGCATAATATATATTGCTAATCTTACCCAAAAAAAAGCAGGTGGAGTGGGATCACACCCCAAGAGAAGACTACAAATCGATCCCACAGATTGAGAGAGGAGATTACACATGAGCTTTTAAATCATCATTCTAAATATACATTGGAAATTAGGAAATTCACATATTCATCCAAAAACTTTTCAACCAAAAAAATGTATAAGGCAGAGAATCAAAGTAACAATATTTATATAAAGGCCCCTCATGCAAAGACTTCATAACAAGGCAGAACATCATATAATAGCAACAATGAGGCACAACCCAACAGGCACAGTCGGGATCATCCAGTTTGGCCACCCAACCACTAGCACCAAGAGGAACCACATGGGGTATGGACTTCCACCCATTATTGTTTGCTTATTTTTCTTGTTTTTCTTATCATTTTGCTTGGCACTTAGTGAGGACCACTGAGAATGCGGCACAAAGCTCTTTCGACTGTGGGAGTGGCAACTACCACAACCTCCATGGCAATGCATGATGGCAAGGAGAAATTAGCAGCACCAACTAACAACATGCAGGACACTTTCTTAATTTTTCAGCTTAACTTGAATTTGAAGCATTGCATTAGAAATAACTAATACTTTGTTAGTAAATAAAAAATGGCAATCAAAAAAACATCATTAAAGATTGCAATGTTTCTTTTTCCAAAGCTGAAAAAGAATCTTTGTGCAAACAAAAATCCAAATCTGATTGTATTGTGTAGATGGCATGGCCAAATACCCTAGGGGGGGGCATTTACCATGTGAAGGGTTTTGGAATAAATTGTTGGATGAGGGTGTGAATCCATCTACATACAGATTACGCAAGAGGGCAAAACCAAAAAAAAAGTGTTTAAACATCTCAAGATGATGACATGTCGAACAAAGGGTAGAACCCCTACATGGATTAGCCAACCTTCAACAAGGAAACCCTAATGAAGGATGCACCAGAGGAAATGATCCTTCTTAAGCTCAATTATAGCCTTCCAAAGGTTGGAAAATCTCCTACTCCAAGTAGATTCAAAGGAGCCCTTTTGGTAGTAAACCCCAAAAGACTATTCAAAGTCTCGAACTGAATGTGTGAGTGGACAAAGAAGCTAGTAACCAACCTAAGGCTTGTATTGGAGGAAGGGCATCTCAACTAGCCACATTCAATCTTTCCCCCACACTGTTAGAGATTGAACCCCAATCTTGTGAAGATGCTCTTCAAGAATAGTCACATAAATTTCATCAATGGATTCAAGATCCCAACTAACGAGCTAAAACTTACCTATGTTTGAACACCTCAAGATGGTGACATGTCAAACAAAGTGTAAAACCCCTACATGGATTAGCCAACCTCTAACAAGCAAACCCTAATAAAGGATGCACCAAAGGAAATGATCTTTCTTAAGCTTTATTATAGCCTTCCAAAGGTTGGAAAATCTCCTACTCCAAGTCGATTCAGAGGAGTTTAAATCCCAACAGACATTCGAAGTCTCGAACTAAATGTGTTGTGGACAAAGAAGCTAGTAACCAACCTAAGGCTTGTACTAGAGGAAGGGCATCTCAACTGGCCACATTCAATCTTTACCCACGCTATCGGAGATTGAACCCCAATCTTGTGAAGATGCTCTTCAAGAATAGTCACCTAAATTTCATTAATGGATTCAAGATCCCCACTACCGAGTTGAAGCTTGCCTTTGAGAAAGGGCTAAGAGTGCCCATTCCTAGTTTGACGACAATAAAGGTCAAAATATACTTAACCCCTTTCTTAAGAAACCGAAGAAATGGGACTCCATAGTAATTGAGAATTGGGGACCACTACAGGAAATGAATGTCAATAGATATAAAAAGCCCTGTAGCCATTCCAAATTAACTTAGGTCTAAATAGTTTCCGGACCTTCCAGATGCTTTCAGCCACAAAATTGCCAACAATCTTGACTGGCACAAGCGAATTAAGAAGGGTTTACAACCCTAGCCCTTGTCAAGATTTTTCAACATAGGGCGAACACAGAGAAATACAATGGCAAAGAACTTTCCAAGCCTCTTCTTGTTCCAGCACTGATAATCCATTTTATGCAAAGGGCAATACCTTGGAGCTTAACTTCAAGAAAGCCAAACGCTCTCACCTCTTTAGTTCTGCAACAAATTTCCTAGGAAACTATTTGAAAGCCTTTAACGCCTTTTGAATTAGCCCAAAGGAAATCTCTAAGGAAGCACTCCAACTTGTTGTAAGAAGCCTTACAAGGTGCCCAACAAGAGTAATCAACATGAATAGCTGTCAAAATCTTAGATCAAGCCTGAAACTTACCAGCCAAGAAGAAGGGTTTGGTGATCCAAAAGGCAAATCTTCTTTTCTACTCTCTGCACAACATAATTCCATATATCAGAGGGGGAAGCCTGAAAGGCAAAGGGTATGCCCAAGAATTAAAACTACTCCCCATGTTGAATCCACTTCAAGGAAAGGAATAATTAGGGTTTCTGTAGCACTAGTTTTTCTCCATTGGATTGAGGAGCCTGATGTGAAGAAAAAAGACTCAAGGCGCTCCATGTCATTCACCACAAAGGACTCTTATTTTAAAAGAGAGGGAAAATAGTTAACTACAAATTGATCGTTGACCAACTAATGAAAAGAAACAGGGAGAGAGATACCCTTCAATACACCTTTGGAAGTGCAATTAACCAAAAGACGGTTAAAATCCTTCATTGTCAGAACATAGAGAGATGGCACCATGAGACACCCTTTTCTAATGGACCTAAAGAGCCCAAACTTTTCAAGTTGACTTTGAGTGTTGTTAATGGTAATGCAGGCACAGGCACCATGAATAATTATGTTGGGAGTATGCACAAACCTAGGCCCGAAGCCAAGAGCCTTTAAATGGAAAGAATAAAAGACCAATTGGTTTTGTCGTAGGCTTTCTCAAAGTCAATCTTGATATAGAGAGCTTTCCGATTAGAGGTTCTAACCCATTCCGTATCTTCCCAAACTGCAATGAAATAGTCCAAGTTGTACCTATTGCAGTTGAAACATGTTTGCTAGGGCCAAACAATGAGAGGCAAAAGGAATCTCAACCACAAAGTAAAGGCCTTGGCAGTAATCTTAGAAGACACATTTGAAAGGGTGATCAGCCACCAAGTGGTGATGAGCTCAAGATCACCAAATTTTGGAATCAAGTTAATATTGCCTTTGATTGATTAGAGACCCTAACAAATTGGTTTTGACAGCTTCAAGGTAGATATAGAGCAAGTCTACACAAACAATATCCTAGAGGATTAGATAAAACACATAGGAGAATCCAAATAACAAAAGCATTAGAAGTCGCCATTTGTGAGACTACCTCATGAAGGTCATCAAGAGAAAGAAGAAGGTCACACACCACCCTTAGAGCATCAAGACTTTGCAAGGCACCACCTGAAGGCATTGCTTGATGGCCTTCTCATGGGTTGGAGAAGAGGGCTATACAACAAAAAACAATGTAGAAGTGGGCTACAAAATCCTACAAGATGTCGGGCAGCCAAGTGAACCGTTGATTGGCCTTACAAATGGAACACACATTGTCCACTTTCTAAGAATGGATAAGGACCTTTCATAACACTATCCCCGATTTTCAGCCAATGCATACAAACCCAGAGTTGAGCACTGCAAACTCTATAAGCCTCTTCTACGTTGAGTTTTTGTCTCCAATTGGCTGCTTCCAGCTGGAGGTTTTCATTGAAGGGAGAAAGCTTCAATTCTTGTTAAATTCTAAGGAATTCAAGGTGTCATGTCTTGTGGAACCGATGTCTAAAGATAGAGGCTTGACTTCCATAGATTCTAAGGAAAGTGGGGATGTGAAAGATAGCCTCAGAACATCAAATAATCCATCCAGGTTCCCCCATAAACCATTGGCAATAAGTTCCAGGTTCCTTTTATGTGATTAATGGTTTGTTCATGGCTACAATGAGTTGTGTTGAGATCAAACTGTGATCTAACCTTCTTTTCTCAAGACAAAGACCATCCAATACAAAATCGAATGGGGAGATGGTTAGACAGCACAACCCCGAACGCCACAATAACCGGGTTATCAAAGCCATTAGCAAAGGAAAACAAATTCTGCTTGGCCAACAAAGATCGATGTAATATTTTTAAGACTATTGTTAACTTGCCTGAAATTTGACCCTAAGCTGAAGTGACCGGCTTCATGGTTGACTCGTGGCACAACACATTCACGCCGCCCTGTGAGTGGGGTCAAAACCCCAATTGACAATATGCGGTGTCAAATATGGGTTTTAATGACAGACTGAAGCAATCCAAATATTTAACTTCCTCCAAGCATAAGATCTTCATATTTAAATACAACTAACAATTGTCCCTAACAATTACTTACTGGACAGGTCAATGACACCTCAAACATTCTAAGAATTAACAATCATGGACAAACATCGAGGTTCATGGTTGTCTCATCCACCAAACCCTTTAGGGATGCATAGCTATTGGTCAAAAAGGCCCACAGATTGACATGAAATCCCCTAGTTGAAAGTTATGTGTTTATCTTAAACAAACCACCATCTTCAAGTGCAAGCGAAAGGTTGCAAAAGTGGCGTGTGATAGTTTTGCATTGGAAAAACACCAAGTTCTCCGATGTACCCAATTCTATCACCTTCAACGGGGAATGTTACAGTTTACAGACTGAGTCTAATCTTTAAAAGCCTGAGAAATTTGTAGCAGCTTGCGGGGACCTTGAAAGTGGCAGCGGACCTTGAGAGGTGGACAGGGCTGCTTGCTTGCCGACCATAAGTCCATAACCGAACGTGTTGTGAGTTTTTAACAATAGTGGGTGTTCACATAATACTTTGAGCTTGCTAGTCAGCTTTCCTTGCGGTGACAGTGGTCCAACCATCAAGGGAGGTGGCAGCATATTTATTAGTCACCTAAAAGACTTTAGCTTGCATGGAAGGCCAAAAGATCGCCTTGAAAGGGCTTTCCCATATCTTATGGTCTGTATCTTGACATTGAAAGCATGTGTTGGGCATGTTAATGTACAACACTCATTGTGAAATGTGTTTACTGCCTATTTGAATATCAATGATTTCTTTTGAGGTCCTTCAAAAGGTCAACCTCAACACAAACACGCTTTTAGGGCCTAGCAGTGCAAAGCTTACTCTGCTCATAACAAATGAAACGCCCTGAGGGTTTACTAAAATGGTCAATGAAACCTCGTCAAGGGGGATACCAGGAAACTAGTTATTTTAAGCTTGGCTTGTTCAGACACCACAAAATCCCTGGTACAATGTAATACCATGACCAAAGTTGTTTTGTATAAACCAAGGGCCATGCTTGCCTATACCAGCACAATGTTCACACCTAGAAAACTTAAAATAAATAAAAAATCTTGATTAAATTTTGCACACCCTCAAGCATAACACCATTGGGATGCTAGTTAGAGTGTATCAATCTTTTAAGCATGTTTTTTGACCAGATATAGTCAACAAAATAACTTATCAATGTAAAGCTTTCAAACCATGACATGCATTATCAAATTCAAAGGATTCAAGGGGGATAAAAGAAAAGATTCGGAGGACTGTTTGTTGCCTAATGAAACACTTTCATTACAACCTCGTTGCTCATTTCCAAAAGTTTCTTCCATAAAATAATAGTATTATTGAAAGTTACTAATAAAGATTTTATTACGAGAATGAATTAAGTAATAAAATCTTTAATCATTCTACGCCAGAAGCTCCACAAGTAACAACTGCATCTAACAATGCCTATACCGTGGAGTCAGCCATGATATAGACAAGGGAAGACTCGCCACCCAATGGGCAAAGGAAAGGCTGACTCAGCACAATAAACAAGCAATATGACTTGAAAAAATACTGCCTAGATCCATATTGATCTGCAGTGTAACTGAAAAATGGCTTAAAAAAGGCTAAAACGCTAGCAGAACCCAACACATGCTTTCCCATAACCCAGATTTCCAATGTACTTCATTAAAACTTTGAAAACAATACATTGGGATAAATAGCAAGGACAAATATAAATTAAGAATCACCTTAAACATTAGTTAAGACCATTATCGAAGAATCTTATTAAGTTTTTAAGGAAGAAATTAGCCATGTATATTTTGTACTACATGACAAAGAACTAGCTACAAAAAAAAAATCACCTAAGATTTTCAATTTGTAAAGGTTTTTCCAGCATATTAATCTAACACAAATTTTCCTTCTGATTTTGTAAGAAATAAATTATTTCTTGCATTAAGCCTGGTTATTTTTTTACATAATTACAGGCTTTGCATTATGCAAAAACCAACGAGACAAAAAATCCAATCCTTTTTACAGCAAACATTAGTCAAATTTTGGTATTTCATAAAATACTGGAAAAATGTATTAACTATTCCACATATAATATCATTACATAATGCAGTATGTTGTCAAAAGAACCTCCTTTACAACAATTACCATTAGAACCCCAAAGGTAACTTTCAAAATTCTGAAGCGAGCTAAAGAAAAAGGAGCCTTCCTTTTGATAACTAGAAATATTACCTTGAGGCTTGAAGATGCTGTATAACACAAATGCTGGACCAGACTTGAATAAGTTCAGTTTGATGAGCCATCAGGGTATCTCCAAACAAAATTCACACATCAAGTTCCAATTTCCTTATGCCAATTTCCTTATGAACTTCACCATTCAGTTCTGTTGTTTGTAACAATAGTTTCTCTAACGCCAATATTGGCAACCACTTTTGATAAACTGCCCTTGATTTCTGAAAATCGAGAAAATGGTGAGCTTTTGGAACCTAAGCTCTCATTCATATCATGCCTGTCAAGAAAATGTATTACTGCTTTAATAGCAGCCAAATTCAGTTTCTGAGTAGATGAGTTGTTCATCTCATTTGAACGTTGAATGCCGTCAAAACAAACATTTATCCATTCTGTTAGACATGGTATGAGTGCTGACCTTTTGGATACCAACCAACTTGCTACTACAGAAGCTGCAAAATTTGTAAATCTTTTAGGAAGGTACAGTATGGCATTTAAAATCTCGGCTGATGGAGTCTGGGACCTTAAGAACGTGAGAAGACCAGAAACAGCGCCAGCATGCACCAAAGGATCCAGCGTGTCGGCGCAAAATATCAACAGTGTCATGACACATGGAACCTCACAGACTTGTAATTCAGATGTCAGTAAACGCCAGAAACACTGTTGTTCAGTAAAATCCCAGTCAACTGAACTTTTTAGTAAAGTACAAAGAGTTTGAGGATCCCCCCCAAATACTGAAAAATCCTTTAAACTTAGTTTCATTTCAAATCTCAAGAGTTCTGCGGGAACCAAGTAGCACACAAGCAACTCAATCACGCCCACTTTTCCAGTGGATAAATCTGACAGGTAACGGAAAATGCTTCTAAAAACCTGTTGTGACCTGCTGACACTCCATAAACACAATATTCTTAAATCTTTTAAAAATGCAGAAGTCACATTTTGAGTGATGTTCGGTTCATGCTTTGCCAAGCATCCAACTGAACTTTCTGCCAATAGCATTCTGCTTTGGTTTGAATTGAGCACTGGCGGCATGTGCGCATATGTATTAGTGAATGCAAGAAACTGTTTATATGCTCTAAAAGCCGCCTCCACCATAATGAAAAATTGTTCCATCCCGACACTCTCTGTACATTGTAAACCACTATAAGAAGTTTCCCTTGCGTGAGCAGAAAGGGAATACTTTTCTGCCTGCCACTTCAATAGAGACTGTGATCTCTGTTTTCTGCCATTTATTGCATCCGTGTTTATGTCAATTAATCCAAGCTCCTCTTCTATAGCATCTGTCAATGAAACATCCACTCCATTAAGATTCTGTAATAAGAGATACCCATCCATAATATGTTTCATCCCTGATATATGCTCTAGTTCATCAGCAAGTCTACATGCATAGCCAAGTAATCGTGGACCAACCGCTAAGCCATTTTTATGCCAAAAGAAGAGTATTTCTTGCAATTTTGGGTGATGATACAAGGTATAGATGCGAAGAACAACAGAAGTTGCAGACATGATTTCATCTCTTTCCAATCTATCTGGTGCATGCATAAGTGGTGAAAACATCTCATAGCCACCAACCTTTAATGCATTTACTATCCGAAGAGTTAAATCTTCATCAATTTCTGGAGTAGAATCCTGAGAAACATTGGGAAGACTATATCCTCGTACCAGACCATCAGCTTCTTTCTCAGAAATGCCCAAAAACAATATTAGAATTTTATCAAGCATATTGACAGCAATTTCATCCGACCTCTTCAAAATTTCTACAAGATTATATACAGACAATTTCTTTAAATCATCGACGGTCATATTTTTGTGTTGAACAGTACCTGCTACACTATCAACACACTTTATATGCTGTTGCACGGTACCTGCTACATCATGTAGATGCATTCTCTTTTGCTGTACAATATCATCCACCTCATAATTTTGCAATCTCTTCCGTTTCTCAGTACCAGCCACATCCAATTTCATGTCACACAAATCTTTTTTTCTAAGGTCTGTAACATGAGATAGATTTCCTTTGGAGCAAATAGTGGACTCAAAATATTGATCCAATGTTTGTAACCCAAATACAGCAGACTTTCTACTATTTACCGTGCCCGCCTCTGCAGTTTTCTTTCCAATTATTTCTGGAAACCTATAATCAACCTTAGACTTAGTGGCCACCTCTGCAGTCTTTTTTTCAGTTGTCTCAGCAATACTATGATCAATTTTGGAGTTTCTCGCCACGGAGCAGGTGGCAAGTTTTTCTCTGAGTGAAGGGGCAATAAGGTTACATGATAACAAGGGTTCCAACGACCGGACAACACCCTTTCCAATCAATATCTCAAATGAAGTAGACACGCCTCGATGAGTAAGCTCCCTCCTATTCAGATCGTAATTGTCCATTAGGAGAAACAAAAATTCCAAAAGTGATTGTGTGATATCTATGTACTTGGGTATCGAATGCACCATAAGGAGAATTGCGGGCTCAATATTCATAATATTATCGGTCTGGTTTTGGAAAAAAAGCCAGTCATAAAACAATGCCATCTTAGCATTGGCCTCGACATAATTACTCCTACAACACTTCAAGAGCCACCCAATAATCGCCCACCTCGAAATAATATCAGACTGGAGTATCTCATTTGGGGGATGATGCGCACAGCAAATAAACCTAATGAGATCACAAATTAGTGTTTCACTCTCAGGGGCAGCTAAAAACCTATTTGCAAACCATGCCTGGTACCTTCTCTGGTTACCCCACTTAACATGGGTCAACATAAACCTAATTTGGGTTTCCATTTCTGGTGCAACCCTGGACACCAGGCACCTAGCAGGTGTTCTAATCAAATACAACTGTGACACATCCACAAACCCCGAAGCCCTAAAAACCCCAGGGTTGGCCAACAAGTCCTTCCATATCAATTCAAACTCAGTAAGGCAAGCAACATCCTGCAAAAGCCTTGCAAGGTCTCTCCCAATACAAATACAATCCTGAAACCTCTCCCTCAAAATCCTAACACAAAACTCAATTTCATTTTTCATCAAGACTTTAAACAAATCCCCTTTTCCCTTGCAGTGATCGGGCAGTAAACGCAAGTAAGTAAAGAGCGCCCCTGTAAGTAGTCCCTGGTTGGCCGTAAGCCAGCCCCAGTTGCCCTGCAGGATGTGAACTAACTCGAGTGCCAACCAAAGATTGGGTTGAGTTAAGTCCCCTCCGGTAATTCTTCTGAGCAGAGAAAGGCAAAGGATTTCTGCATCCGTGGCCTGCAATTCCGCCAGCTGTCTGAAAATCCAGATGAGCTGGCGTTTCGGTTGGTCCAGAAGTCTGGGGTAGGATTCGTTGACAAGGCGGGTGAGGACATCAACCAGTGAGGCGTAACCATCCGTGACAATGGATTTGAGGTGGGTGAAGTGGGCTTGGGCCCGGTGTTGCTGGGTTAAAATGGCATAGAGAAGCGCTTGGATGAGGCGCTGGTATTGCTCGGGTGAAGGGAGGGTTAAATTGTATGGCGAGGAGAGATGGGATTGCAGCTCTGTAAACGATTCCACCAAAACACCTTCCAACCCCTCTTCTGCTTCGTACGGACCCCTTCGCATTAATTTCGACGCCATTTTGGCCTTCTTCAATTTTATGGCCGCCGTTTGCGCACTCACAAATAATTTTCTGGGCGACTGCTGGTTAGCAGGGTTTTAGTCTCCGTGATCTGTTTCTTAACCAGTTTGTGCCACGTTCAGTAGCGGTGGTTGGGCTGCGGTGGATCGCTTTTACCTTGTCTTTCGGTTTCGTGGCTTCGTGCAGGTGATTGTTCGCCCTTGATGGAGTTGGGCCTATGCGTAGCATGGTCAGCAGGTTTGTATTGTGGTCGTTCGCTTACTATGCTTGGATGTAGGGCCAGAGTCGGGGGCCTCGGGTGTCAGGATGGGTGTTCGCTTACTATGCTTGGATGTAGGCCCAGAGTCGGGGGCCTCGGGTGTCAGGATGGGTGTGGCTGGGGCTTCCTTTCTTTTCGTTGGTCGTTCGGCAGTTCACAGGGTCTTTGCTTCTTTAGCCCCTCATACACAATCCCCGTTTGGGGTGGTAATGTGTAGGGGACGTGGCGGTTAGTCATGTTTGGGATTGTTATGCACATTGGGGATGATTGTTTCTTCAGTTGTTTAGGGTTTATTGTATGGTTGGGTCTTCATTACTTTTATCATCTGTAATGGGTGAGGTCCCGCCAACCCCCAAGTTCATAGATTTGATCAAAAGCGTTTAACTATAAAAAAAAAAATATTAGTAGGGGTGTCAAGATCAAAATGTTTATATAATTAGCAATCGCACATGAGCAGTGCAATGTGAATGCTACAAGGGATTCTGTGTAGAATGTCAGTGAATGTTATGCATCAATAACATAAGCACAAATGAAGTAGGAGAGGGAGGATGGACCGGAGAAGGGAGGAGCTAGGTTCTGGGTCGAGCAAGCCTTAGAGGCTTGCGGTGGCTATGGCATTGTGAGGAGGGAGCAAATGAAAGCGTTTAGCAAGGTGGAGAAGCTCAATCTTCTCAGTTACTGCTTGGTCGAACACTGCATGGATGTGTTGATGCTTCGCTCAAATCCGCTTGAGGAGCGATTGGTTGTTAGGCTCTTTGAGGAAACCAATAAGCTCGTTGGGTTTCTCCTCAGTCAGGATGTGAAAGCATTCTTGGCGGCTCTGAGGAGTGATCTTGGTCCGGTTAAGATAGCCCCCTTTCAGGTAGAGGTGTTTGTATCTATCTTTGTTCAGTTTTATTCTTGTTTGCATCATCCATCGGTGGGGTTGGAGATTGCGACACAAGGGGATATGGCTTCGCAGTTTTCTGGAGTTCAGCCAGGCATGGAGGCTCTGGTTGTGGAGGAGGAGAAGATGATGGTCCCTAATCTCCCTTTGGTTCCTCTTGTTCCTGAACTCGACGAGAGTCCTGCTCTGTTTGGATCCGCTTTGGGTAGTGGGTCGAACCAAAATAGGGGTCCTTTTCCTATGCATGCGTGGTTATCAAGTGGGTCGAGCTCTGTGTCTTCTGGCTCGATTTCTATTGGTTGGTTTTCTTTGTGGGGGATGGCGATGGTTAAGTGGAAGGATCTTTTGTCGGATCGGGTCTCATTTTATTGTTTGGGGCATGTTTTTTTATCTTTATTCTTCTTGCACATGGATCGGTTGTCTTGGTTCCCCAAGCGAAGAATCAGGAAAAAACCTCTATTTTTTGGGGTTTTCCTTAGGGGGTTTGTTGTTTATTTGGCTCGTGTCTGGGTGACTGTTGGTTAGTAGGGTTTCAGTCTTTGAAGGAGTTTTTGCTTTCTGCATGGCTTCGTCTCCCTAGATGTGAGCGATCTGTTTCTTAACCAGTTTGTGCCATGTTCTGTAGTGATGGTTGTGGTGCGGTGGATCACTTTTTTGTTGTCTTTCGGTTTCATGGCTTCGTGTAGGTGATGGTTCTCCCTCGATGGTGTTGGGCCTATGCGTAGCATGGTCAACAATTTGTATTGTGTTTGTTCGCTTACTATGTTTGGATGTAGAGGGCCTAGGGTGTTAGGCTGGGCGTGGCTTGTATGGGCTTCCTTTATTTTCGTTGGTCATTCGACAGTTCACAAGTTCTCTAATTCTTGAGCCCCTCATACACGATCCCCGTTCAGGGTGGTAATGTGTGTGGGGTGTGGCGGTTAGTCCTATTTGGGGTTGTTAAGCGCTTTGGGGTGACTATTTCTTCAGTTTTTTAGGGTCTATTGTGTGGTTGGGTCATCATTGCTTTTATCATCTGTAATGGGTGGGGTCCCGCCAACCCCCTGGTTCATAGCTCTGGTCAAAAGCGTGTAACTATAAAAATATATATTAGTAGGGGTGTCAAGATCAAAATGTTTATATAACTAGCAATCGCACATAAGTAGTGCAATGTGAATGTCAAAAGGGATTGTGTGTAGGAATGAAGATTGAAGGAGAGAAAGCTAGGAAGAAGAGGAGGGGGCAGTGGAAGGTAAGTTTCGGGATAAAAGAGGACATTACAGAAAAATGTAAGGGATTTGATAGGTATGCATGAACATTGGAGAAGATCTTTGTAGAAATCAAGGAGATGCAAATGGAGTTCTCTTATTCAATAATATTGTTTATTTTTATTATGTTTTGCATGTCACCGTGGTAGCAAAGGATCATTGCATTTTCCTCCTTGTCTGCATAATGCATTACATATTTTCAATCACTCAATCCACCATTAGCCTATCAACTTCACCAATGAACTAAGGACCCTGTGATGGTATATTAAATTGTTGGAAAAAACTAAACCTATGATTTATAATTCACGAAGAGGTGAATTGTGAGGAAAATGATTTTCCATGCAAAAAAGAAGTTTTGGTACTCGGTCATACAAGCAATAAATTCCAATCTTTGTCCAAATAGACTCACTCTTTAAAATTTGTTCCCATCCCAAAATAGAAGTTCTAGAGAGTCCTAAATTAATAAAGGATCTCGTTTTAATATTTTGTTCCCATTCCAAAATGGGAGGTAGGGCCCATTTAACTCATTAGACTTCTATTTCCATTACAACTCAGCCATCTCCAACGGTAACTTATATTGTTCTAAAGAGTAATACCAATAATACAACAGTAACGTATATTATTACTCACCCATTTCCATGACGGGAATGGTTGAATTTTGATGATAAATTCCAAAGACCTTTAAACCAAGTATTGATATATGGTGTGTGACAAACATGGTGTGGGGATTGCTTCCAAGTCTGTACGCTTTTTCAATACCACTCTAAATTATTCTCTCATATCCATTTCTTCCCCACTCATTCCACCAGGAAGAGTCCAATCAAATGAATGCACCAGCGAAGCCAAAATCAAGTGAACCATCTTATTAGTCAAATGAAGCCCCAAACATATTATTTTTCTTGCTCTAAATGGTATAAACTCAAAATTATGTCCCTTAAACTAGATCTTGCTTGTCTCACCCTTCACAAATCTTTGTGGCATACATTCTAAGGGCTATTTTCAGATCGCAGGGTCCTGTAACGCCCCATTTTACACACATAAAAACAACAATGAAAATACCAGGATAATTTTTTTTTGACTTACATTGCTCACCACACAACACCACAAGGCTCCAAGTAAGGAAAACTCAAAGACACATACAACACTTACAAGTCATCGACTCACATAGACACAAGACAACACCATAGACATGTCGATGTCACACCTTTCCAAATGAACGAATACTAGCAATTACCCAACAACAAGAAAAGGGACCCAAAGATTGACAGGCCCACACACATCATTACCATGATTACATCTTAATTATGATTAGCATTGTAGAAACATTTTTACACAAGGCTGATTTTGTCATTTTTCCACATACAAATTTTTTTAAGTTCATTCCACATTTAAATTACAGTTTGACCCTTTTTTAGTTGGATTTTTATCCTTTAAGAAAATTTCCATAACTTACATACTTATTTGTCATAATTCTAATTGCATATGAAGTGCTTAATTATCTTGTTCTTATATTAAGAATATTCTTCTTGAACATTTATTCAATGTCTACCTTTTACCCTTACAACTCAAGTGCATCTGACTTGATGTCCAAATAGCAATATTAGGATTTAAGGAGGGTGGTTTAGATTCAAGATACCTTTTTCCCATAAACATTCTTCGATCACGGTATAGTTATTTCCCTAAAATAGTTGTTATAGTTCAATATCTTGTTGAATTCTATTTTATATATATATATATATTTGTTTTCTCGAAGTTTGATCACACCAAGGAAAAATTCATATCCTATGTAACTCATGAAAATGTTTAATTAAGTTATAAGGACTCCAAAAGTGACCTTAATCCTAACCTCAAATCTTATTTTCAACTTATATGATATACTCTTACCTTGCACTATGGTCTCATTATTAGCATTGTCTTGTAAAAGGAATTACAGAAGTATTTGTCTAACATCTTGAAGACGTAAATGATTAGAAACCTTGAAGCTACATACGAACCCCAAGTTAACCCCCTAATCAACAGAGGTTTGGTTTAATTCTAATTGCACCTACCGATCTACGCCTCAACTATATATGAGTTTAAGGCGAGAGGACATTTTTATGCTAGGCCACCTTCAAGAAAAGACCAAGGTGTTATGCTGATAGAAAACCAGGGTAACACATTTAACTGAGAGGGACTAAGGAGTTCATTAACAAGAATTTAAAACCTAGAACAACTATTTCATAACCTCCATTTATGTCGTCTGGATCCAATAGTGATTTCATTCGCTGATGAAGAAATTTAATTCTAAATCTATCTTCGGAAGACAAGGTAGTCCACTAGGATACGAAGGAAGAGTTAACTCTACTTACTCCAAATAAAGTTTGGTTGTTTCGCTCCTATCTGTCAGATTTATGACAATGTCACTAAACATACCGACTAAGACGATAAACCCATTCTTGGGCTCTTGTTTACCCAAACTAGGAGGTTCCATCGAGTGCAGAGTCTAAGTTCATTCTACGGTCTTCAATTTCTTCTATGGTAAAAAGTATCACACATGAAGACATGTTATGCACAAATATTATACAAGGGTTGAGTGTTTCGATTAAATCTCTTTATTATGTTTACAAGGTAAGAATACAACAAGCTAATTAATTAATCATTTATTGAACACTGAATATGCACTACAAGATATTAACTTCAAATTCATTTACCATATATATATATATCAAACTTTTTTTACCATACGTACTATGAATCGAATTGAACCTATGATTAAATACACATTTCCTAGATGTCCCTAAAGACTAGCAACTCATACATATTAGCAAATTTCAAATATAACTGTTTCTGTAACATGAGACTACATTATACATGTATTCATTTTAAAATGAACTATATAAATTGCAATGATAAATAATGAATTGCACATCATCGTTTCGCCATCATTCTTACATCCTGCAAAACCATGTGAGGATGAAATCAGCGATAAATTGCTGGCATGACATCCACCCTAATCTAACATAATTAACATTGTTTAATTTCCCATTTACATATAATAATAATTTACAAATTTGCATTCAAAAGAAAAGGTTTAGAGGCATGTATTCATTTCATTTCATTTCACTTCATTTCGTAACCAATGAGAGAGAAAGAGTAAGGAAGAGAGAGAAACACCATTTTGTCAAAAGTTCTATTTCACACAACAAGTTACATTATAGAGTTTCCAAATAGTTATTTACATGTGTCAAAAGTTTCCACGGTGTGTTGGCAATCTGACGAGGGTCCCACAACTTTCTATTTTTACATTTTCTTGCTAGCTACAAAAACATTCAAATCAAGCTCGAAGGGTAAGAAACCACTTTCAAACGTTGTATTCCAATGAGCAAACACACCACAATTAAATTTCTACGTGTACGCTTATATACTAGGAGTTCATAGCAACTGACAGAATTTGGAACTGGCTAACGGTCTACGTTTAGCGGCTAGTTTTTCAGGGCCATTAGTCATAATTGACCCAGTTGCAAATGAATAAAAGTTAGCTTGAGGGCTCAGAAAGCCACGTCCAAAACTGATGTTCACTGGATGAACGTGAAACGAGAAACATCCTACAAGTTCCTCTATATATGGAGAATTCACTGGAGTCGACAGGACTAAGAATTAGCAAACGATTATCAAACGACAAAATGTTTTCTAGAGCCACCGGTCATACTTGGTCTAGTGTGACCTAGTCAAACTGCAACCAGAGGCCTACAAAAATCCATTGCCAAACTATCCAGAAAAGTGTTTTTCCCTAAACTGAAAGTTCCATGTAATTGTCTAGTAAAAATACTAGAGGTTTGTGAAGACGAATAAGCATTTCACTGTCCAAAATTCAAATGTCGATTCAAAATGAAAACCAACTTTATAGTTTTAGTAGCTTCTTACAACTATAAAACTGTGTAACATTGCTCCCAGTAGAGCGTCAAAAATATCACAAATGTTAATTTGGGGTCAAAGCAAAGGTTAAGGTGACTCCTCACATAACAAGGTACACGAATGAAGCTTAACATCCTATTTTCAAAGTTACGAAGGGTACTTAACGAGTCTCCAAAAAATGCAAAATTATCTATCTAAATAGGGGGATGGTCAACACATTTTTTTTATTGGGAGGTCAATTTCATCTTGTCGATAAAACAATATTGTAGTGATCTAGTTGGGTAGGAAGTTTTCTAAATCGCCTCAGAATGAGGGTTGAAGTTCATGGTTTAATACAAAAGGGTTATCACTTGCTTTCTGCTACCTGACTTCTCTGTGGTGATTTCAACATGGTGGAATCTCCCGAAGACAAATTGGGCTAGCTTCCTATGTGTTGGTGTGCTAGGGAGCATGAAGCCTAGTTTTACTTGTGCAATAAGCTCTGTTTGTTTGATCCCAACCACTGTAAGCACTCAAATTCTGCCACTCCATGGTTCACATGGTTTAACTTTCGAGCTGACGATGACAAAGTGTATAAACACCTTGACAGAGCTCTGCTTTCAGAACAACAATGGTTCTCTTTTGATGCTTCACACAGCCTCCCAGTCTCGGTAGTGGATACTGCTTTGGTCTCCAACCATAAGCCTATTTTCTTTGGGCTCCAATGGAACTTTCAATGTCCCAAGCCCAAATCCACTTTGTTCTACTTGAATACGTCTCATCTTTCTCATCCTAAGACTTTGGATTACATCAGACGTATTTGGAATCTTGACCCAAGACATGTTGATGGGATTGATTGGATTGATTGGTGGTCTCATGCCATCACTCGCACCACTGTTTTTCTTCAACTTTATGGGAAGCAAGCTGCTTTTTTCTGAAAAAATGCTCTTGAAGCCTCTCATATTGAATACTTGAGAACTATTCAAGAGCTTAATCTGTCTCCCTTTAACACTCATATTCAAGTGCAAGCTGCTCATTGGAAGCCTAAACTTCAGATTGAGGAGCACTATAAGGCTAGAGGAGCTCAAGTTTGTGCCAGACTTCACTAGCTCAGAATTGGTGATAGAGTTACTAAGGAGTTTTTTGCTTCTCTTAAATCTAATCAAACTCTCACCAAAATCAAAGCAATCAAGGAAGGTAATCAAAGGCTTGCCCTTTTACCTAACATTCTGCAAGCTTTTGTGCATCACTACCATGTTGTGATCACTACCCAGCCTGCTACTCCGGCTCGTGATGCTACTCTCCTCCAATGCATTGAGGTTGTTCCCTGCAAGCTTTCTGAAAGCCAACGTGTTGCCTGCAATTGGCCTCTCACACTTGATGATTTGAAGGAAGCTACTATTCAAATGGCTTTTGATAAAGCCCCTAGGGTTGATGGTTTTCCCTGTGAGCTCTACCAGGCTTTGTGGCCTACTGTTGGTCCGGATCTCTACCAGGTTTATCTGGAAGCTATGTCCTCCAACACTCTGGGAGCTCTGATCAACCAAGGAAACATCAAATTCATACCTAAGACTGGTGATCCAGAACTTATCACCAACTGGCGGCCAATCACTTTGCTCAATGTCTCATACAAGATTATTGCCAAAGCTCTTGCTAACAAGCTTACAAACCTATTGCCTTTGATCATCAAGAGTGAAAAAACCGGCTTTATTAAAAATAGATATATCTTGGACAACATTATTGCAGTTTGGGAGGGCATGGAATATGCGCACCAGACTTCTCAGCCGGCTTTGTTTGTCAAAATTGATTTTGAGAAAGCCTATGATAGAGTTGAGTGGCCTTTCATTCTAGCCATGCTGCAGGCTATTGGCTTTGGACCTCGGTTCATCCGCTCTATTAATATGCTCTTCCAAGATGCGGGTGCCTGTATTACTATCAATGGTCAACACTCTGAGCAGTTTTCTCTTCATCATTCCATCCTACAAGGTTGCCCTCTTTCTCCTTCTCTTTATGTCATTGTTGCTGAAGGTCTCAACTATTTGCTTGCTAATGTTGCTCATGTTGGTTTAGTCCAAGGCATTCAACTGCCTGCTTCTCCTCAGCAGTTGATTAATGGTCATTTTGATGATGATTCTTTTCTCACTCTGGATGAGTCTGAGGCTTCTGTTTCTAATGTTATGCAATGTCTTGATACCTTTTGTCTTGCTTCGGGTTTTGCCATTCAATGGAAAAAAACTCAGTGCTATAGGCAGGCAGTGGGTCCCAAAACTCCTTGGCTAGAGGGATTTCAATGCTCTGGATTGAACCTGGCGTTCAATTTAAATTTCTTGGCATCCCCTTTGCCTTCATGGTTTCCCCTGCTGACCTTTAGGACTATGTGATTCAACAAGTTGAAAAAAAAATCTCCTTTTGGCTCACCAAGCATCTATCTCTTGCTGGCAAATTTCAAGTTTGTTCCAAGGTTCTAGCTGCCACTCATGTCTACTATTCCTCCTATTAGGCTCCTTCTAAGGCTGCTTACCATCGGTTAGAAAAAATTCTGTGTGAATTCCTTTGGGCCAACTCTAAGGGGAACCATGGTTTTCACAGGGTTGCTTGGGATGTTTGTTGTACGCCCAAAAACACTGACAGTCTTGGCCTTATCAACATACAATTGCAAGGGGTTGCTTCTACCATCAAATGGATAATTCGCAACCTTGAAGGTGAGGAATCTTGGAAAATTCTACTCAGGCATTGTATATCTCAAGGGTCTCCTCTTAATCGGAAGGCATGAAAGGGTCTGAACTACTATTCTTTATTGCTTTGCCCTGTTCCTATTAAAATTGGTGGTTCTTTTGTGGCTAAAAGTATTTGGAAAGCCTGGGAGCTCCTCAAACCCCACCTACTTTAGCAGGGTGATGGTTTCCGAAATGGGCTTTCTCTTAACTCTCTCAGCTTATGGTGGAATTCAGTTTTTCAATATCATGACAAACCTCTTGCTCTTTCAGTGCAGTTTAAGGGTATGCATCTTTTCAGAAAAGGAGTTAAGTTTATTCAGGACCTTTTTTGTCTTGCCACCAGGGATTGGCTTCCATGGATCAGCCTGAAAGCTAAATTTTCTCTTCATGACAATGATAAACAAGCCATTTCTCTAATTCAAGAGCTCATGCCTAGTGATTATTTGCATAAAATTGGTGTTCATACATAACGCCCGTGGTGGTTTGACTGGCATTGGCCTGCTGCCACCCCCTTCAGAAATTACAAACCTCGAGTAGGCTACAAGCTTCTTGATCAGAAGCATCTCCCTTTCAATAAGCTCAATGCTCGTTAGAGCTTGCATTCCACCCGTTTTGGTTGGAAGCAACGCTTTCAAGTTGTTTGGGCCATTCCTATAGAGCCCAAAGTTGCTCACTTCCTTTGGTGTATTCTCCACCAAGGGCTTCCTATAGGAAAACATCTCATTCTTATGGGATATCCTCCGTTGCGCTACCCTTTCTACAACCACATTGAGACTCTTCTTCATCTCTTTTGGTTCTGCCCCCATGCTCAGTCTTCCTGGCGCTGGATTCATACCCTTTTTCAACCTTTTCTGTCCATGTTTTTTACGTGGAAAATGGTTCTTCTGGGGGACTCAGCCTTTGTTCCTGCAAAATTTTACAACATTTGGCATTCTTTTTGAGCTACTATTTTATATCACATCTGGAAAACTAGAAATTCAGCTATTTTTAACAAGGAGACAGTGGATAGAACTTTTGTTATTTCTAACAAACTTGTTGTTATCTCTAATGTCTCTCTTCAGATCCAAGTTCAAGCGGAGAAAGTCCGCATTGAGGTGGAACACCTGCAGACCTTTTTGGATCACTGGGGGAGTGCCCCCTACACTGTCAGTTGTGTTCCGCCTGATTCTTCTCATCGCCACTCCCGTTCACAAGGTCGCTGCTCCCGTTCCCGTGGGCGGCACAATTTTGATTGGGGTCCGACTCGTGGGTGGCGGAGCGCCTCCCCTCATCGGCGGGGTCCTTCTCCGCCTCCATATTGGGCTCCTCCCACACCAGGGGTGTTTGGTAGGCTGGGCGGTGGTGGTTCTAGGTGGCAGACATTTGATCACTCCAAGTTTCCTTATCTCTCCTTAGCCATATCACCCAACCATCGGGGCAATGAAGAGGAGCAACCGCAGACTGACGGCTGGGAACTGATTACTGATGCCCCCGCCAACCCTCCTGGTGGGTGGGGTGACCATCCAAAGAGCCCCCCACAATCACCTCCTACCTCCATGTTTGTCGCTGCCGCCGCCTAGCGGTTTTTTTTCTGCTGGTTTCTGCAAATTTTTCTCGAACTTTTTTTTTATTGATAAGCTTATCTTGATATGATTATGTAATATGTGCCACTCGTAGTCTTTTTATGGCTACTTTTACTCTGCATGTGGGGTGTGATCTTTTCCACCTGATTTTGTATGATTAGCATTGTACATTTCATCATTATTATATGGATATGCTTTTCAATAAAAAAAAAGTATTTTTCCATTGCATAGATCTTTTCAATACCTTTCCGTTTAAAAAAAATGAAGTCATTCTGAGTTCAGGAGAAAAAGTTATGGCTTCCGGAAGATGGGCTATGGTAGCACTCTAAATGACAATTTTGAACGCAAGAAAAACACCCCGGGAGCTAGTTTTTTAATTTTTCTGACTTCTATACTTCACCTGAGAAGCTAAAATTTTGACAACAAGGTTAAAAAAGAACAATAAACAGAAATAAAGAGTTAGATCACAAAATGATTAACTAAAATGAAAGAAAGAAAAATAATTAACTTCCTACAAAGCAGTTATTTTAACAAAAGTAAATAAATAAATGCATTTTTCGGATTGGTTGTCCCATGACAGTAAGATGATAAGCTAATGACTAGTTCATTTGTTTATGCAGATTACGAGTGAATAGCAAAATTAGAACTAGGAACTATTTGAAATGTAACCTCTGTGACGACTGTAGGAGTGAATATTTCTGTCGTGATCCACAAGTATCCGGATTAGGTGATAGATGTCCGTCTGCTAAACACAAAGCACCGAGGAGATCAAAGACATGACAAGCGTCATAGTTTCATTGTTGTTATAACCTATAGATACACCACAAGACACCGCACAACAAAAATGTTACCCACAACGTAAAGGTTAACCAAAGAAGGCCATAAGGCACAGAAAAATAGATAATAACAAACAATAATAAACACATAATGGATAACACTACTAATTGAGAAATCAATGGTAACAAATCAAAAGTCCCACCGGGTGTTCCAAAATATAAGTTAGGAAAAATGCACTACTAACAAGGAAGTAAAATACCAATAATCATACATCCTCCTTCACATTCCGTAGAAAACCTCAGAATGGGCTAGGAAACTTGGATTGAGCTCTGATTGTGTGATATGTAGGTGCTTTTCTTCAGGACGGAGCAAGGCCTTCCTGCAACAACGATCCACTTAATTTGCACTAAATGGGTAAAAGGACTATGGATTTGGGGTGCTTCAGAGTGAGGCTATTTGGGCATTAGGACGAGGTAGAAGGATGTTCTTTTCTCAAAGGATGCAAGAACTTAGACAAGGCATTCAAGTTTATTCTCTGTGTCTTTAGAGGGGAGGGGTAAGGTTGTATTTATAGCCTGGGGGAGTGATTAACTTAGAGTAATTTAAGTAATCATTGTTTGAAAATGTGGGCAATATTAGGTGAGTGGGGACCACGAAGAATGGGTGATGATTTGATTTTGGATTTTTAATTCATAAGTGGAGAATTTTAGTTGAGTGGGAACCACAAAAAGTGGGTGAGGATTTGCATTTGAATTTTTAATTCAATAGTAGAAAAATATGGAGAATAATGACATGTGGTGAGGATTGAGTTATTTTTTGGATTTTGAAATGGATAATTAATCAAATTACATTTGATTAATTTGAAATGTATTTTTGTGGGAAATGAGGAAGGGGAATTAATTGATTTAGGACAAATGTGAAATTATGGTGTCTACACTTAAATTGTGTATGTTTTTTCAATCCTAAACCACTACATGCCTACTAAACTGCTACGTTCTTATGAACCTTGCATATGTAGGAAATGACAAGCTGGAGGAGGATGTGAGGAAATGGTTGAAAAAAAAGGTGAGGAACACTTCAAATGAATGGAAAGATGCTTGACTAGTATGATATGTCAAGGTAACCATTCGAGATTTAATTACACATTCAATATGTGATTACAATGATGTGCATAATTTACTACCATCGATTCCCTCACACTACATGTATTGATGGTGGTTCTCATACTTGGAAGTGGTAAGGACATTGCATTTTTCTCTGTCATTGATTACTTTTTTTTATATATTTCTTATGAAACAAACTAGAAGCTTCAGTAGATTGAATTTTTCTATTTTCATTCTTGGTTAGAATTCACCCATGTAGTGAAATGTGACTACGTTTCAAGTCCAATATCCTTATAACATGACTAGAGATATATCATATTAGTCACAATTAGATGTGTTTTTAGTGGAATTTTGTTGTGCTCATTACAGACCTTGGCATATTTCATAGTCCCAACACAGCAAGGGGAAAGTTGACTTTATATAGTGGATGCTAAAGCCCCTATTTACATCTTGTCAAACCCATAAAAATAATTTCTTTTTTTCTTTAATAAAAAGGTTTTGACATACCATGACATTAGATCAACAACCTTTGACAACATCATTTACAGTAATTCTTTGTCCGATCCTCTCCC
The DNA here is from genome assembly GCA_019776745.2 of Taxus chinensis. Taxonomy (NCBI): domain Eukaryota; kingdom Viridiplantae; phylum Streptophyta; class Pinopsida; order Cupressales; family Taxaceae; genus Taxus; species Taxus chinensis. The sequence continues at coordinate 142,543,819 of CM034156.1, read as the reverse complement.
ATGAAGTTTATTAGTAATATTGTCCTCGGTTGACTCTATATGGAAAATAAGTAAATAGGGATTTTCCAAAGACTACCTCTTGTTTGTATGTTGACTGGTTAGAGTGTTATTTTGTCCTCTATATTATCCTAAAGTGGAAATGAATCTTGAATCAGGGATGCTTTGGGAAGTAGAAAAGTATTTTGTCACCATTTTCAACTATCTCAACAAATGGGTTGTATAAGTATTTAACTTATAAGAAAATTCACAAATCTAATTTGTTGAGATAATACTAACGAGTAGTGACTATGAAGATACTTAGTTACCCTTCCTGCACTGCATTTAAAGCAATACATTTTCCTATAGAGAATTTATATATGTTAATTGGGGTCTTCTCACGTCTAATGTAGGATGTGAATGTCACAAAAATTATGCCTTGCTTTAAAAACATGGATTCCTACTGTAATGACCTCAACTTAAACCACCCTACCACACCCATCATAAATATGATTGTGTAAAAACAAAAATGAAAAAAATCTTATAGTTAAAATTAGTAACTTTTATAAATCAGACAACAAGAGCTTGACAGAAAGAGGTCATGTTTTCATTTGTGGTGGTGGCAAGGGGGGCTGTCTACAAAAGAAAATAGAGACCCCTCCTCTCCTTTGTGCTCCAACATCCATAAAGCCACCTCTCCTCTCCCTCTCACCAAACAGGGGATCCCTATTTTGGGAGCGAATAAAAAAAAAAATAGCCTCTGTTAATGACGGGGTTGGCAAGGTCAGCGGTTGCTAGGGGGAGATCCATGGATGCTACAATAGTTGGAAAATCCTTTGTTTATTCTTTTACAAAAAATACGAAAGATGCTAGGAGGAGGAAACTTCTCCTGAAACCTGCTACACACATCCCTTTGCTGCAACTTGAGGATGGTGTTCTCTAGAAAGTATGAGATTCTAAGGAAGCTTATTCAAACATGGGCTCATCTGAAAATTTAACTACTTTTGGCCTAAGCTCCATCAACTGCATGATTGGATCATAGAGAATTGGAGCCCTAGAATTATTAGTAAGATTGAACTCTATCCCTGTTCTAATGCTTATTTCATTGTTGTTTTTGAAGCTTTTAAGGACCGAGAAGTCATTGATAATTTGTATTGGATTTGGGGTGATCAGTATTGACTCATGACTAAACCATGGTATTCCTCTTTTGATCCATTGAATGATTCATTTGATACAATACCTATATGGGTAAGACTCCCTGATCTTCCCTTGCAATTTTGCGATGAAACCTGTCTTGAAGCCATTGGAAGCAAGCTAGGTGCTTTTGAAAAAGTTGGCAATGTTACCTCCCAGCAGTTACATACTACGTATTCTCAAATTTTAGTGGATTTAGACATCTCCATGAACTTATCGAAAAAGATCAATCTTCATATTGAAGATAAGACTTGTATGTAACGTCTTCGCTATGAAAGGTTGGACTTTCAATGTCGTAGATGTTTTCAAACGGGACATCTAATGGAGGATTGTGGGCATTCTAAGAACAAGAATGAGACTTCTCCAGCTTGGTGCAAGGATTCACTCCCTTAACATTTTACACTTAATTCCCCCTCTGATCCCGTTGTTGATTTGACTTCAAATACTTGCCCCTCTAGGATTGCTTCAGATGTGTGTCCTCCTCAGGAGCCTATCAAGGAATCCAGTACCATGAGCCCTCCTAGGGTGGACTTGGAGAGGGTAGCCCCCTCTTCACCTGATAGGTATGTCTTTCGACCTATTACTTCTCTTGACAGTCCCCTCCTGTGTGGTCCGAACAATGTCAACGAGCTTAAAAATGAGGAATCGAAGTAGGTAAAAAAAAGTCTCTTCTAAGCTGCAATTAGGCCCTTCTCACATGACTCTCATATCTCATTCTTTAGCTCTGGGATGATTGAAGTTGGTTTGGTTTTGGTGTTACGTTGTTGTCTTTGTTGTAGTTTCACAACATGCTTTTATTGTGATTGTTCTGAGCTTCATTGTTTTATCTCGGTTAGCCTTTTTGTTTCTGGGTAGGGTCCCATTAAAAAAAACCTTTATCCTAATAAAAAATTAGTAACTTTTATAAATCAAAAGGCACAAGAGCATCGACTAATAAGGCCTAATAGGTAAGGGTTTTAAGTATTTCAATATCATGTATGATTCTAGTTGCATTATGGTTGTAATTGATCATTAGATGTGTATGGTCGAGCTTCTTCACCATGGTACCTAATTTATGTTATAATTTTTTATTAAATATTTAATCCGTTTAAAACTCAACATTCACATGGATATAGTTGTACTAGGTGAAGGAAGATAACACTTTGTTGTGCAAGAGAAAATTATTTTGTTATATCTCAATGTATATGAGCTAAAGGTTGTTGGGGATTACACTTTGGACAACCTAGTCAAATATATTAATGGTAGTTTCATCATCCCTTCCACTTGGAATGACATTTAGGCAATAAATCATCACTTCCACATAGCTACAATCTAAACATGTAAACCTTTAGAAATAATTTTCCTGCTTGCATTTAATACCAAGGGGCATGAATTATGAGGCATAAGCTCTATGAAGAACCTCACATTACAATATTCTTGATTCATCCCGATCAACTCCCCTGTGCTAATACACTTGTGGGCCATGAAGATAAAAAAAGGTTTGCATCAAGGTATGCGCATCCATTTCACCCTAATCAACTCACCATTGCCAACATACTTGTGGGCCATAGAAAAATAAGAGCTTTGCAACAACATAGGACATCCACTAAGGTATAATAGGAACTGTTTTTCTCATAAGTTACTAGATTGTTCTCTCCTAAGATAATTCCACATGAATGTGATGTGACGATTGGTTTATTGCGATGGATGAATAAATTCCCACATTTATACCGTCTTCCAGTCTATCATGTGCATTTTTTATTAAATCAAGTCAAGGTTGCTGAAAAAAATTGATATTTGAAAGCCCTCCATTTTTTAAAACAAAGTGTTTGCATGTGATTATAACTAGAATCTGGTTATATTTGAGAGTCGTTTCCCTTTTTTATGTTTTTAAGTTGTAAAATACAGAGAAAATTTTAATATCATGTATCTTTTAACTTGGAGATTTAGGATATACATATTTCCATTCTTGTCCATTACTCTTATTTGATGACCTTCGATGATTGCTACACTCCAATTTTGGTCTCTTTTGTTCTTCATTTGTGCCTTCCTGTTAGCCCATCCCTCCATTGCCCGATGTGCCATGTAATTAATGCCTTCTCTTTCTTTTCCATGTGCCGTCTCTTCATTTCATGTATGCTTCTTTCATCCTTTAAGTGCACATGTTTTCTTCTCGTCCACCATGATGTTTGTGATTCTCTATTTTCTGGCTCCTCCCCTACGACATTAGAATATTCTTGCCTCATCCCTTTCGGCATTGTCATTGTACATTCAACATGCGATTGCTAGTCTATAATAATATTAAATGCAGTTTTTTGATATTTTTTTCTGTTGGTTTATTATTAATAATTTCCGTTGGCTTATTATATGCAATTTTTTGATATTTTTTATTAAGTAATATAGTCTATTTCATCAAAAATAAATAAAAATTGCATTAATACCTTAATAAATTTGAAATCTCAAAATTAAATTAATTAAGAAAACTCTCTTATAAGAACAAAATTGAAGTGATTTTGCTTCATCCAAGTGAGAACCTTGAAATTATTTTCTGAAATTGTACAGGTGTTTATTAAAACCTAAGATTAGGTTTTTTAATGTTCAAAGCCTAGTATGTTTGAAATCCTATATTAAGTGAAAACAATCAAGTAAATGATATTATGAGTCAAGATTTCGAGCCAATTTAGATTTGTGAGCTACATAATATGAAAATAATGAAACCTTTGTTAATTATAACAAATTGAGAATACTCTGGCATAAGTGAAAAGGAGCTAATTTAATTTTGTAAGAAAAAAGCTAAAGAAACCCTAGATTATTTTCTGAAACTGTAGGGAAAATTTCATGAAACCTTAGATTAGGTACTCTATATTCTAGTATATTTTTAAATCTCAAATTAAACCAATTTTTTTTTATAAAAGTCTTTTGTAAATGCGAAATTTCAGCAGATTTTGTTCTGTGAGATGAAAAACCAGTAGCTTATTTGGATAAAAACATTATATGGAACTGGGTCCGTGTTTTTTAGTTACCATGCTACAGTTTTGTCTAGAAAAATTATGTATCAACATAAACACAGAATTAAAACTCTAAACCCTCGGATTTTTTCTGAGATGAATTTCATGAAGCTGTTATTCACTGTGTATAATGGAGTCATGGACTGATTGGTGGACTAGACTTTCATGCGTTTTAATGGCAGAGGGTAAAGTGTGTTAAACAAATTGAGTATTGCGAGACTTTCATGTTTTAATGGGAGAGGCGAATGTCTGTTTACGCATTTCTCAAAATAATCTACAAATACAAATCTTTGTTTTACATTTACATTTGCAAATAACATTTACGGCAGGTACTGTTTTTGCAATCAAGCCCTTGTTTATTATGGACTGAAGGTTGGAGTCCTTACAAAGTACATTCGAGCTTTGAAACTTGTAGAGATTTAGTTAATCTCAGCTCAAAAATAGTACGTTTAGGTGAATCTGGTGCTTACAATTTTATTGGGGTTGGTAATGCTGAACTGCACCATCTTCATCTGGGCCACTTCAGTTGGCGAGTAACGGAAGCGCACATCCATGATGCCTTTTAATCAATCCCTGTAATTTCTTTTCTTTATAACCCTTTCTAATAGAAAGAAAATAAAGAAAACCCAGTACAAGTTTTACAAAGGAAATGCGAGGGAACTGTTTGAATTTGAAGAGGATTCTGCTAAAAACCGCAGTTAGGGTTTTAACGCAGTAAATTAGTGTCAATTGAGCTTCCCTTGGTTGTTATGTATCAAATTCGTTTCGAAAACTTAAAATTATGTTTGTTGGGAGTTTTAAATCATTGAAAATGCTATACAAATTATTGTAAAGATTACTGGTTTGAAGGATCTGAGCAGAGCAATCTTAGACAAAAAGAGAGGGAAAAACAAATAAGGCGCGGTAATTTTTGTTGCAAACACCAACAATCAACATTAAATCCACATGCAAAGCACATGGGCACCCTATAAGGTCATTCCTACGTCCCGTTTGTCCAATCGAAAGAGATGGAGTGATGCTTTTTCATCAATTTTAGTGGTTGGGCCGTTTGATTTTACCATTTTCGTGCCCGGTCTATTTTCCCCACCAAATGCCATTAAATTTCGAATCTGGCGATGCCAAATTGAAGGGCTTGAGGAGGTCTTCCCAACAAGAATGATTTTGTGTGATTTGGAGCACTACAAAGGAAGATATGACCATTTAAATATTTGTGTGCCGGGAGCACAGGGACGTGACACGTGGTAGCATTTGATTGGCCTCAGAGATTTCCTCTTCCCACATGTTACATGCTTTGACTCTGTCACATGTTCACCTCTAGTTGGTTGCGGGGTGAGCTTTTCCTATGTGTTTGCTTCCCTTATGAAATGCTAGCCAATAAGACAATGACACATACCTTCGCAGTGTAAAACTATTCATTATTTATCGCGAAACATACACCAATGAGAAGGCTCCATGCATGCTTCACAATTCACCTTTTTATAAGAACCTTATCAGAGCACGAAGCATAGAGCAATGAGAAAGCTCCACATGTTCCTTTTATTGGTTGTGGGGCAGGGCAGACCCAAAATATTATTTATTTTGGCTCAATCTAGGGGTTTGAAGTCTATCAGAGTCCATCGCCCTGAAGTGTTATGGAATGTCGCCACGTGTTCACCTTGGACTGTTGATTTTGCACCATGTGGCGTCATTTAATTGGGCTATCTGTATGTTGAATCTACCTTGCCCCACTACGGACCCAAAAGATTATGGAGTGCGGCTTATTCCGTCGGTCTCATGTCCGCTGAAACCAAAAACTATGAGGAGATCCAGAATGGCGACATGTGTCCCTTGTCAAGTGTTGATCTTGCACCATGTGGTGCCACTTGATTGGGCCACCTATCCTCCTGCCATGTTTCCTTTGACCTTCCTTTACCCAATTCCGAACCCAACATTGTTATTATGTTTGGTTTATTCCGCGGACTTGAAGTCCACAGAACCCAAATGCCTTGAGAAATGCCATAATTCCATCATGTGGCTTGTTGCTTGAATGTTTGATGTTGAAATTGACGACCAAATGAATGTTAGTTGGGGATTTTAAATGGCTATGTCCATTTATAATGACTTATCCAAATTAATTTGGGGGGAGTTAATTTGGGATAACAGTACATAACTTTTTAGTCCAAAGACCTCATTTAAAAATTGTATTTGTAAATAAGAGATGTGTTTGTGTATTATTTTATCACATTTCCTTCTATATTGTAAATAATTTATATAATAATGTCCTCAATCCACCTGCAACCCCATATTACATAAGAAAAAGGATCATAGAAGATAAAGAATTAAACTGGTATGATTTATTTCATTCATGAAGTGTAAATTTTGTGATTGTATTTTATGATGTGTCATTTTAAAAAGGTAGGTATTGTAAACTAAAGACTACATAGTGGGTTGAATGTAGGAAAAATGATTTGAAAGAACTATTTTCTTCACCAATATGCCATCTTACGTTTTGGTAAATATGATTTATCTTCACAAATATAAATAAAATAGGAACATAACTTTTAATATTTTTTGTTTGATGGAAAAAATAAGGAAGAAGATTGAAGGGATAAACCATATCTATAATAATAATGATAATTCAATGTGTAAGAAATTTCTTAATGAAAATTATAGTGAGGCGCATATGCCTTAATTATGTCTTCATGGATATGTATGGTAAAATATTACCATTCTTTACTTCCACTTCATATAGGATGAAAAATAAACTATTTGTATGGGACCTATGGGTAGATAGTTATGGAAGAGTAGTTTTCATGGAAGAATATTTTTCCTTAAAATTAACGGGTATTATTTTAAAAAGGATGCACATTTATTTTGTGCACTTTGTAGTTTTGTTGTTTTATATTTGTTTGAAATTACAAACGAGTTGAGGAGATAAAGTAACAATTGTTTAAAATGGGGTTGTTTGTAAGATTTGCAATCTGCATCTAATGATAATGATGTAATGTATAAGCATTAATTTTACACTTGAGCGTCAATAAATAAATATTTATTTATTTAAAAAATAGAGTTAATTTTTAATTTTCTTTCAGAATAAAGCAATTCTACAACATGTAAGAAGACCTGTTGCAGTTAGAGGTCATCAACCTTATGAGGATTCTATAGATTCATACATGGATGTAAATTCATCTCCGACTCAGAGTCTAGTTCTGAGACAAAAGCACATGAGAAGTTCTATTAGACCCTCTCAATTGCAAGTTCTAGAAATAATTTCATCAATTATTCCAGATATTGCTATTATTGGTATGTCAAGTTATGAATAATGGATTATACATTGTTTTAAAAATATATATTAATATAACTATACTTATTTTTAATCATTGCTGCATATTTACATATTCCTTGTATAGTTTTCATCAAACTTCCTCACATCAACATGAACCAATAGAATCTGCAAAGATTCAACCATTGACTATAGAAGGAACTACACCTAGACATACTCTGCAAGGTAGGTACATTATAAGTACCACTTCAAACTTTAACTTTTATGTTAAATTTACTAAACATTGAATTCTTGTGTTTTGTTCATGTTATATTTTTGTAGTTCCACTTCCCTCTTCTAAAATTAAAAATATTCCACCACCACTGTTGCGAAGACAAGTTTAGACAAGGGGAAATGAATATATTTTCCAACTTAAAGTGGTGGCACAGTTCATTTGACAACAATAGAGTTTCTAAATTTCTCTATTGGCGGTATTCCTAGGGCAACGGGCACCTCTATTTTACAACAAATTGGTCTTGATGATGATTTCTTGGGTATTGAGAGGGGTACTGTTGATCTAACTGCTTTTAATTCATATGATATAATTCTTGGATGACAAGTTTCCCTAAATAGATCCATATTTTATAGTTACATACACCTAGTTTGCCATCATATGACACACCCTCTCCAACACAAATACTGGTACTGCCATCTAATGATCAATTAATTACTTTTCCATGTACATAATTTATTGGCATAGAGCTGTTATGTTACTATTAATGATGTTTTTATTCAGGATGTAGAGACTTTGAAACATGTGAATTCTGGGCCAAAAGTTTGATGAAGGAAATAAGTTCCCATTTTAAAAAATATTCCCAAATGAATTGTTCATTTTCTTTAGTTCAAAATGATCCAACAAAGATAGATGTATTACTGAATCATGATCTCTCATGTGTACCATTATAGTAAGCATTGAATACAATGATAATGTTTTGGATGTCATGTTAAACATGTTGGAAAATTTAAATGGTGAATCCCAAGATCTTACTATAGCAAATGGAAAAGAGATAAACACCTTGTTGTCATTGCAAATGTTGAAAAATATAAAGTTGTCATAAGTTTAATTCTTCCTTTGCATTTAAATATTTAGTTTTACATATTTTAACTTTTTAACTAATAATATCTCTTTGTTCAAATGCAGTCAAAATATGAATTTTTTTAAGAATGAAGTATTGGTCTTGGATAATCATTTGAATAATGCATGCAAAATTTTAGATGTTGCTATTCTCACTTAAGGAAAAACTTGTGCTTCTTAATAAACAAAAAAACACATTGAAGAAAATAATTAAGGAGCATGGTCATGGATTTAAAGATATTGTTCAAGCATGAAATCATATGCAGATCGTAATTTACTTTCAACAAGTGATGCATTGACAATCAAGATAGGGAAAATATCGTTAGTATCAATGTCGCATAGTTGATGAGCTAATTTAATTCAGAATCACTAGACATAGAAGATGACAAGACTAGAGGGAGCATCTTTGAACGAGAGTTGACTGTGATTCGTTATATTGTATAATTGTAATACTGTAATACTTAGAATTGAAATGTAAATCTCAAATTTCAATTGATATATTTTGTACTTTTGTAAATTGTTTTGAAACAATCTGAATTAACACTTTATTATTATATATTGTTTTCATAACATCTTTGGTGTTTTGTTTTTCATAACAATATAAAGTATAATATCTGAGTTCTATTCGTAATTACTGCTTTCATATCTTTTATTGCATAAAATTTACAAGAAATAAGGATACTAAAATCATTTATCCAAAAACATACATACATAATTACATAACTATAACAACTTCATATGAATTTTTTATATAGGAATAAATATTTATAATACATAGTTCTTTCTAATTTAAAATCCCTAGAACTTAGGAAAGTTGAAACAATCCTTCAGAAAGCTCTTTTTCTTTCAGTGACATTTCTATCTACTGTGTCAGCAGAGCATCCCCTTCCCGGGGTAGTATTAAGATCATGTTTGTTGCTCACTGTATTAATAACTCCTCTTCTTTTAATAAGTTAATTCCAAATGGAGAGTGCCCTTTGATAAGGAAATGCATCCATAGTATAACGTGAAACATACAATCTTTAACATTTCTTTAGATTTCAATCCAATCCTATTTTGAAGCTTTGATTTAACAAAAGATAATGCACTGAAGAGTGGTTCATCTTCCATTGATCCCAAAACCATCATTTGAAGAAAGTTCATATAATTGAAAATGTTCACTAATAATTCTCCTATAGGATGTTGTTGGGATACAATTTTTTTCCATAGCCTTGTGATAACTCTATTTTCTGTTGGTTCATTTAGATACCAATATTGATCAATCATTGTAAGTCCAAAATATGTCGACTTGAGTTGTAACTAAACCTTTTTGCAAAATACCTTTAATTTCAAATCCATTTTTCTGTACAAACTTGTTGAAATGTTTAATTAGAGCAACTCATATATTTGAGAAATAGATTACTTACTAATTATTCACTATGACAATCAACAATGTTCCAAAATATGGAGATTCTCTATTCCCAAGACCTCTAAGAAAATCATCCCTTTTTTAAAATGATCTTGAATTTATGTGGATAATCTTTACCAAATCTTTCTCAATTTCATCCAGTGTATCAGAAATAACAGTGCCATATTAAGACACGTGTTATAGAAACTTCTTCAATTTATGCTCCATCAAATCAACTATTTTTTCAAAAGTATGCATCAATATCTCATTATCATTAATTAACGATACATAAAGATAATCCTTAATATTTAATTTAAAATAGAAATTAGGATCATTAATATTTGTTAATATTTTCCAATTCTCATATAGAAGCCCTTCAAAATTGTCTTGGGACATAGGTATGAAATATCAAAAGTTTGACATACACGTTTTCTCAATCGTATGAAATCAACAATATATATGGACCTCTCTTGAACATGTTTACTTAAACATTTAATTTCCTTCAACATGGTTAGAATGCCACTTAATGTTAGTAATGTTTCTAAATCTGTTAAAAGGTACAACAAATCTTTTACCTTGTCAACTTCTCTATGATATTTATATATAAAACCTTCAAATGATGGATATTCTTCAAAAAATCTACATGTAGGTTCATACATGGAAATCCACCTTGTATCAACATATTTTAGAACTTTTTTTACCATTAGGCACTCCAATTGCAAATTTCTGGAGCTCTCAAAATATTTTCAGACTGTTGGACACACACACACACACACACACACACACACACACATGCAAGTTGCGAATAAGCTCTTTGAATTTTGCAACACTCTCAAATGTGTTAACTATTGTTAATGCAAGATTCATTCTATGCGCCATGCAATGGATTTGAATCATATATGAGGAAACAATGGTTTTTATTCGAATGCAAAGACTATTTTTGTACCCCTACATTATTGATGTACCATATGTACCAATGCACACTAACTTAGCAATGATATTATAATTACCCATCCCAACTATATCCCTCAAACTTGAAATAACTAACTTGTAAATGTTCTCGACATTGCAATTTTCTATAATGTTATGGACATCTATTAAATTAGGTTGCCTTGGATGGTTCTCAAAAGTATAAACATGAATGAAAACCATGATTTTTTGTAAAATGTTGTGGCCTCATCAATAGATATCGAGCTAAATCATGCATTTTTAAATTTTTCTTTCAAATCCTCCTCAATCATTGCTAAAATTTTTTCCATTTCCCAATTTCTATTTTCTAACCAATGCGATTTTGGAATATTAGGGAATCCATTATGTTGAAATAATATTTAATAATCTAGAAAATAAGAAATAAGTATACCCTTTTTTAGAATGTGGTAAATAGTCGAGAACTATATTTTTTTGACACGTAGATTAGTCTGAACAAATTTTCCTAACTGAGTTGTAAATTTTCCTCCTTTCTCAACAGGATTTTGTAGTCATTTTTGTTCATTTTTATACTTTATTACATATCTTACATGCATGCATTCTTTTACATTTTTCCATCTGTGTGTTCATTTTATTTGACCATATTTTTTTTAACTAATACATATATTTTACCACTATGTTTCTCAATTGTGTCCATCTTGAATTGCATTTTGTGATCATTTCCAAGTTTCCAACTAAAAATTATACATTTACATTTTGTTGGAGTAGTATTGTCTTTTTCTGGTTGTACTGGTTAAATGAATGGATACTTAGTTGCCCCGACAAAATTCAAGGACATTCTAATGGTCCATCTACTTCTCTTTCTTCACACATATTTTTGTGTTGTATTATCACCTAAAATATGTGTTTGATCAGTATGTGTAGAAATATCTTTTGTTTGGTGGATCTCATAATTGGGAATGTCATATATTATCTTCCTTTATAAAGAATTAACAATATAATTTCTAGCTGAAGTTGGTGTTTAATGACTGGAAAGTTATTTTTTTTGTTTCATTTCAAAATCATGAATGTAATTTCCATCTTGTTGTTATGCAAAATGTTTATCATGAAAAATTCAACATTTTTGTTATGACAACATTCAATAATCTCTCTCTCAGTCAATGTAAACTTGTCATCCAGTCAACTTAGTTACTATGTTACCATCATAATGGGTAAGAGGAATATGATAATTCCATTTTCAAGTTTGATTCATGTGCAGGAAGGTGATTCATAGATTCATCTAGAACGATTTCAAAGGAATTTCTCTCAGAGGCTAAAAAAGGCCTAATTACATTGGTGGACACCCCTTACAAGATGAATATTGAGGCACAACCCACCTGGGATTTGTGTAGAGGAGATACAAGATGTACTAAAGTGATTTATGAATATTTAGGGAAGATTTATATGTTTAGGGATAGACTATGTAAAAGCGGGTTTTTCAAGTGTAAGCAGTAAAGGGTCAAAATATTAACTTGAACTTCTCCAGTTGATTCTGGGAGATCTGTAAGGAGTTAGGAGGCAATAAAATAGGAATTGAAAATATGAAGGAATTATATACATGGTAGAAACATCACATTTTTCACAAGGCCTAAGAATTTCTCAAGGGAGTTCAATCTTTGTAGGCACACCATGTTGTCCTGAAGAAAAATGAGCCATTTTTTGGATATAAAAGCTGAATTAGGTACTTAAACCTATCCCTTTATCTTTAAATTGTCTTGGGAGTAAAAATAATATAAAATTTCATATGAAAAGACCATCTGGAGCTCTTGGAATTGTATCTTCAAGTCCTCTATAGTGCAATGTGTGCTTCTCATACTTAGTCAAATTTTGCAATGACACATGTCAAATTCTGGATCCATGGCAGACTTTTGTGTCCCTTTTATCCCTTTCCCAAGGGGATACATGGGACAAAAAATTCTCCCAAGCTCATCCCTCCCCTCTGGTGCCTCATGTGACCCTCCTCAGCCTGGTAAAGTACTAATCTAGTTGAGCCCATTTCCCCAAGCTTGTATCAAATCATGCTAAGTGGCACCATCTTTCTCAAAGAATTTTTTTGTGTCCCTTTTGTATATTTTCCAAGGGGAAATAGGGACACAAAAATTCACCCAAGCTTAGTCCCTTCTGAGGTTTCCCATATGACCAACTTCCAACCCCCAGGTGCTCAGACATGCTTTCCATCTCCCTCTCATTGCACCTCAAGATGATAACTGTCAACATTTGGATCAAAGCGCATTTTTGTGTCCCTATTTTCCCTTCTCCCAAAGGGAAAAAGGGGATACACAAATTTTCCCATGATAAATCCGTAAATCACCAACTCTTAACCCACTTCACTTCTATTAACCTGGAGTTGAACTACAATCAACAATTTGGCAAAAAGTGCAAAGTAAACTCATTTTTGAGCTATCTTCTATGCATTGTTCATCCATCCTCCATTGATGCACTTGGAAAACCTTCAAAAAACATTTGATTATGATATATATGCTTCCTAAGACCTTCCCAAACATCCATGACCATAAATAATGAGTGTTGCACATAGTTCTCCATTCGAAAATCGAAGCACAATATCCCTGTGCGAGGAGGAACACAAGTTGAGCTCATTATTTTCACACAATTGATCACTTGGATGAAAAAAATTCTATCAAAGATTCAATCCTCCATTAATGTCTACCATGAAATAGTAGTGAAGAGACATCGAGGCCCTTCTTCACTTCTCGAGGATCCGATAGGCGGAATCACTTGAAAATTGGAGAAAACGATCCTAAAAATAATCTAGTTTTCGTGCCATGAAGTAACTATTTTTTTTTTATGGATATCGAGGACTATTATTTCATCATCATTCTTCCCTCATCATACAATTTTTCCATTTCTCAAAGATCCAGAAGGTGAACTCATCTGAAAATCGGAGCGAAGGATCGTTAACAAATCTAGTTTTGTTTGAACGAATTTTCACACGATGGAGTTGGTGAGTTTCGAGATATGGAGGACTGATTTTTTATTAGTATTCTTTCTCCTCTGATGAAAAACTCATTTTCCCTCTCATTCTTACAAAATAATCATCCAGAATTTAGAGTGGGGAATCTTGGAATAAAACCAAGAATTTCAAGACTGCTTTTATTGTAATCCAACACATGTAATGCACTTACTAAAAATATCATGTGTCCATGGTGGGCCATCAGTAAAAATATAAAGTGTTCAAATGAGGTGATTTCTCTACTTCTGTTATCCTCTAGGAAGGAAAGAAACATCAAGGAGTGAAAATATGGATTTTTTTTCTAAAAATAACAATCCCAACTAAGACTTACTAAAAAATAAAAAGTTTCTAATTTTAGTTTGGAAAGCTTTGACAACTCCAATTTTTCTTATATTGTTTCTTTTTTCCATCCTCGCAAGGTTGATAGTTTTTCATGTGGTCCGAATAAGAAAAAAATCACTCTAATCCAAATTCATCCATGAAAGGAACATCGTAAGGTCTGAGACATCAAGAGCTTCATTTGAGTTCAAGTCACTAAGAGGATGATCATCTTGGGAAAATATGAGAATCTCATTGTGAGTAAAGATGGAGGCCATCCCAAGAAATTAATAGCTCAAATATTGTTTCTAAACACTTGATCCATGCTTAATAACAAGCTCATATATTGCAAGTTGGCAAAGGTGGAGTTTGCAGTGCTTTAGTGTAGTGAAATGAAAGGTATGAGAAAAGTCACAAAAAAATTAAAAAAATAATAATAATATCACTATATTTCTATCACAATGTATTTGACTAATTTATAGCCATTACAATAGGTAAACCACTTCCTACAAAATAGGAAGTATTTCAAACAACTTACTCGTTTAAATGTTTTATGGGTATAACCAAATAATATGTGAACTAATATTGTTATATATAACAATCTATGATCTAACCATATAACCGTAAGTACATGGTAGCTCACTAACTTACATGTAAGCACTATATTTCCTAACATTCCCACCTTAGTGTGAACATGGGAGAAAAAAAACCACACTTGCTTCACATCTTTCTGCCCGTGCGTGCTCATGATATGGATGGTTTTTTAGGATAACCAATAACCTCAACAAGGATGGTTTTCCAAGGACAACCAACAACTTATAAGGATGGTTTTACAGGAAAACCAAAAACTCAAAACATATAGATGGTTTTACAGAACAACCAAAAACCCAAAACATACAGATGGTTTTACAGGACAACCAACAACCCAAATATCATGATGTTGTTTTTCCTTGTGCTTTCATCTTTTCCACTATATTTTCACATTAGGGAATTATGTAGGAAATTACTGTTCACTGAATAAAAATATGAAAAAAAGGAAAAGGAAATGGAATATTGAGACCATGTTCACCCCCTCAATGTGAAATTTCCACTTATTCACACAAATCAGGAAATCTGAAATCATACAACACATAACTGAAACTAGAACTCTAAAAAATAAGCACATTAGAAATCAAATACTAAAGAAAATTCAGAAACACAATGTCATCACAGCTTGGTGCAGCCCTATCATTGATGATTGATGAGATGTTATTGATTGACCTCTTACCTCCGATGCCTCCATCCTCCAGTAACATGCTGCTAACTCAGCTGGATTTGGATATGAAGCTCAATGATTCCCACATTGTTTATTATTCCATTTTTTCTCCCCCCAACAATGTGAAACATTTTATTTTCCATACGTCAGGTAACACCGGAAATGTGTCCGTATGGCAATTTTTATTTTCAAAATTTTGACTACAATGACAAATGATGACTTTATGACATTTGAGACTAGGTCTAATTTTGATGACATAATGCTACAAATGTCACTATGACATAACAACTCTAACTTACAACAACATTACGACCTAATTTTTTAGAATACTATTATGGAAATTCATACTTAACACTCGAGACTTAAATATTGATAAGCGACTGTTGATTTTTGACAAGGATAATAGTATTAACTAGAGAAAAGAATTTAGACTGATGACACACTAGATTTTAGATTTCTAAAACAAATACAAATAGACTTTAACCCATAAAATTTGATCTAAGCAATAAACATTGACTCATTATGAGATTTCAAATTTTAATTAATGGAAGCGATGACACGTACCTTCTACTTTATTGAAAACTAAAACTATCCACCACAAATTTGTCTAATAGTCTTTTATCAAATATCAACAAATGAAATAACATGAAATATATTTGACCAAAAGATATGTCTTCCATACACAAATCCCTATCAAACCATCCACTATGATACTCACTTGCACATAGATATATGGAACCAAGTGTCAAACTTCAACCAAAAATGGTGCATAGAATCTTTGATGAAGTCGTTATGATGTAATATCTAAGAGATATGTGGGGATCCAATATAAATAATACGTGGGGATCTCAATGCTAATAGATTTGATTGATGTTGTTTGATGTTAAGAATCCTGTGATGGCTTGAATATGAGGAGGGGAGTTCCAAAGGAAGATAAAATCGATCAAAGCGAAGCCATGGTTGGATTCAATTAGATCTGCACACTAATAATACCAAGAAAAACCAATCTGCAAGGTGCCTGAGTCTATGTTGATCTGGTGGCTGCAGGATATATGCTAGCCTAAAAAATGCGAATAAGATCTTGCCACACGTTTCAAGGTTATAATTCACCACCAACCACCTATATATCCCACTCAACATGTGTAATTAAAACTCATGATAAGATCATATGGCTATGCACACACATATGAAGATACTGACAATTTCAAAATCTGCAACAACTCATTATATTAGCAACCAAGACTGCAAAATGACTATATTTATGCATAACAGGTCGATATGATATAATAGGCATGAATTCATATTACATAGGTGGGGCAATGAATAACAGGATGTGGTTAACCCTTGATAAATCATTAAGACTCCATAGCCTACAAAAAACTCCTTCTTTGATACCAAAATTAAAGGTATGACCAAAGTCACAGAAAATTGACAAAAAAATAATAATATCACTATATTTCTATCACAATGTATTTGGCTAATTTATAGCCATTATAATAGGAAAACCACTTCCTATAAAATATGAAGTCTTTCAAACAACTTACCCATTTAAATGTTTTACGGGTATAACCAAACACGGGGGGTTCACTTAGTAAAAGTATGGTATAGCACGTGCATTCGAAGGGTATTAAAGAATACCCTTAATTCTAGTTTTTACCTCTTATTATTCAATTGATAATACCCCCTCCTATTATATTATTAGAATGAAATACCCCCTATTTTTTCCATGTACCTTACTTACCCATTTTTTTATTACAATTTTATTTACCCCTTTTTATTTCTACCCTAATATATTAAACAAAAAATATATCATATTTCTCACTCAATTTTTTTTAATATACATTTCCTCTTGAAAGATATTTTGAAGCCATTGAAGACCTATTACCAATCACCTTATAAATGTTAAGCTTTAATCATTTATCAATAGTTCTTCAAATAATTAAGATGGTGAAATAATATCACTTGTGTTGAAAAGCATACTCAATCCTAGTTTTCTACCATCTTATTATTTCTTTGTTAAGAATCTCTTAATTGAGATTTCTTTATTAAAAAAGAGATTATAATTAAATTTATGACCACACTCCTTTTGCAATTTTAAGGTATTTACTTTTAAAAACTAGGGTTCAAATGTTTTAGTTTTATATTAAAATTAAACATCCATTTCCTTTGGCCCACCTCTCTAACCTACCCCCAATACATGATTCAAAATATTAATAAATTAAACCCTTTCACCCCTCATGTCTTCCGGTATATTGACTTTAATTTTATTAATTTTTATTACCTCAATATGAACCCACGTGCTAGGATATTGCCTAGCTAATGAACCCCTCGTGTAACCAAACAACATGCGAACTAATATTGTTATATACAACAATATATGATCTAACCATATAACCGTAAGTACACGGTAACTCACTAGCTTACATGTAATCACTATATTTCCTAACATGTAGGACAAGAACATGGAACTCATTCTCATTCATTCCTTCAAGTTCCATCCAAGATCATTCTTTCTATCAAGAAAAGTTCACCTACTTCCATGAGAAACATGTGCATAGGAGGTGTATGAGTTGATCTCATTCATGGAGTGCTATAGAGTAAAAAAATCAGGGAAACTTTTAGCGGCGAATATTCGTAGATTGGAGAATAGTAGGATTTACAGAATTCAATTTTGGTGAATTTTACGGTCATTGCAGTGCCCGAGTTTCACCCAAAAATTCCATGAACAATAATTTGTCCCATGCGAATAGCCAACGTATGTCCAATCCCAATGTATATTTTAATATTGAATCATCGCGTGATCAATGGGACGGGATTTTAAAACATTCTTGTTTCGCCAAGAAATCTATGGAACTTTATTGGTCCTTTGGAATCATTTGCCAACATGGACGGGAGTTTTTTAGGAATGTGATTAAATTCACCACACACACACACACACATACATACATACATACATACACACACATAGATGTAGATGTTTTCCCATAATTTTTTAATTTGGGAATTTGCGTGGTAGTAGAAAAGGTTAGTGAACCAGCATATTGCAATTTGTTTACAAAATTTTAAATAAATCAAGTTCTTGTGTTGCAGTTTACATCCTAGAAGCAATTACTTCAGGTGAGTCTATTTGAGACCTGTTTTTATACATGTCGCATTGCTTTATCTATGATTCTACCTTTGTATGTTATTTATGACATTTTTTGATTTTATGATATCACGAATGTCATGACACTGCAATTCCTTAGTTGATTTTCATCCTATAGCTCTGCGAACTCAAAAAAATTCCTTACAGTACACTAAGTATATATTTAAATGCTATAATTTTCATAAAATATATCCTACATATGATTTCTAAATCATGTTCCATTTTATTTTGTTACAAAGCCTAAACATCCTCATCCTCATAACCACTATGATTTTTTATGTCATCTAGAATAGTCCTTTGCATGCAGAGAATTATAACTAGTTTTCCTATCTTAGATACACTATGTAATATATGTATGTATGTATGTATGTATGTATATTAATTATATTTAAAATCAATTTTCTTCTTTGTATATTCCTTGTTGTATCTTTTTGTTATCTCTTCTGCTATATATACATATATACTATGGTTTATTTCATGACCATCGCATCCACCGAAGTCCATCACTGTGAAGTGTGGAAAAGTGCTGCCACATGTCCCACCTTAGACCGTTGATAACTGAGCGTTGACACTGCCTCATGACTTGTCCCACAACAGACCCAAATGACATATAAATGTGACACATTCCTCAGGTTTCACACTCGCTAGGGCCCAGGGGAATTTCCTTGGGAGACTGAAAGAATGGTGACACGTGGCATAAACCTCCTGCTTCGGACCCGAAAACTTATCAAAAATGACTCATTCCACAGGGTTCACATATGCTGGGAGGAATTGGTTAGGAGGTTAATGGAATACCCATGGAATGAAATGATTCAATAAAGTTCCAGGTCCATGGTGTGACGTGTTAGTGAGGCAAGGCAGAGTGGTAGTGAGCAATCAAAAAATGTATGTGTCATTTTCCTCTTCCTATCGAATGATGCAGATCATTTATCAGATGACCACATGGTAGGATTCTGGTCCTCCTCTATGAAAAGGCATTCTCCAGACTCCAAGCCCGAAAAATGAACTCATTCAATAAATTTTTGGGTCTGTGGTATCGATGAGGTAAATAAGAGTGGTAGTGAGTAATTAGAAGATGCAACATGCCATTTTCCTATTCCTTTGAGCGTCCAAGTGTCACACATTCCAGGAACTTGAGCGTAAAGGACATGTGACCAAGATAAGGCATGTAAAAGAATCCCCGACGGGCTGATGCTTGCAATTGAAATGAATTTTTTTTGGCCTAATTCCAGTCAAAATAGACATATGGCGTTTGCTAAAATATTTAGAGGAGATTTTCCATTTGATTTCTAAGTAGTTTTTATATTTTTACTATTTTCACTGAAAGAACAAAATAGGTTTAAGGGATATTCACCAAAACCATGAAATTGGTTACAGGGATATTCGCCATGATTTTAATAATTATTTTTCAGAGTGGTTCCTTAAGATTTTCCTTGCAAAAAATGTAAAAGATATGATCTTTGTTTAATGAGAAATTAGATCTGTTCCATTAGCTTTCATCCACTTGGTAATGTTCCTAAGCACTCACGTCAAACCTTATGGTGTGGTCATTTCCATATCCTCACATCATTCTAATCGGTGGCTACTTATAGAGAATTCCATTCAAGGGCCATCCCTTTCACCCATATGATGAAGGCCTATTGTAGTAAGTGAAGGAAAAGGATCAATGGGTTTGAGCATTGTGGAATTGTCACTCATGATAATTGGATTCATTTGTAAAATCCTAAGGAGAAAGAGAGTGACCCTCACTCTCACTGTGAGATCAAGAAGAAACCATCATGAGTGATTCCCATTGTCATCTCAGGCTCACATCGGGAGGTTTCATAATAGTGTTCCTAAACACTCGTTTGGAAGTCTGAAGTGTTTTTTCATCTTGTAGAAGGATGAGATTGTGATCACCATGTATCAAATCAACATGTTATTCATAAAAAATAGATCAGTAAATCCCTTACCTTTCTCTCTCTTATCTCTTTCCATATTCTAATTTTCAATTGAGAATGTACTATTTGATATTTTGTCCTATCTACTGAAGTGACAATAAAATATTTGTAAAATGTAAAAGTATTCTCTCAAATTATAAAAGAGGTACTTAATTTGTATCTTCTAAGGGAAATTGAAAAGTCACAAGTGATGGGACATGAAGACTCATGTCGTGGGTAGATGAAGAGTTGCATTGTAAAGTTATAAATTGGGAGAGTATCCTCACTTCAATGGTTAGTGATTCTTATTTACTAGCTCTCATATTCTCTTTAGGAATATGTGATCAAATTCCTCTATCTCCTTTGTCCACGTTTCCTCCCCATCTAAACTAAACTCCACTAGCATGTATTTGTTGAATATAATGCAATAAGACTTTTTACTTCTTGCGTCTTGTTATGTATTCCATGTGAATGGTGTCTTCTCACTGAAATTATGGATGTATTTTAGTTTTGAGGAAATAAAATCTTCTGTGATATTTATTTTGCAAAACCCTCCTTACTATTTTTGCCACATCTCTCTCTCTCATTTTTCCCTCATGTGTAGTATCTACAAGCACTTTACCACATGTGTAGGGAAGTACCCCTATGTGATCCTTGGTTGAAAGACCACCCTCAGTTGTTAGAATAGTGTAAATATTTCCCCGTTTTAAATAAATGGAGCTACCCCATTCAAGTATACAGACTTAGTCCCAACATTGTTGGTGACATTTCACTAAATTTCCGACATGACAAATTATTTCTCCAACACGTCCAATGTAGGCACATAATAAGGATTGTCCTCAAGTGGAGGCATGTATTCCACTTTTTCCATATCATAATCATGAATAACACCTAATGTAGGCACATAATAAGAATTTTTCTCAATTAGAGGCATTATTGGGGTTAACACAAGGTTGTACAGATAATATATCAGATCTAAACATACATGCAATGAAAGCAGATATTCTACCAAAAGAATTATACAAAACAAGAGATATAAATCAACACCAGATTTAACGTGGTTCACCTGGTGTGGGCTACAACCACCAAGAAACAAGTCAATCTATTATCCAAAGCTTTGATAAGATATACAATGAAGATTTACAATCTTCCACACCTCTCAGATGTAAATTATTGTCTTTCACTCAATCTTTTACTTCTTCTCCAAGAATTCTCTCTCTCTCATAATAATCATCAACTTTTGCAAGTTCTTCTTAATTATTACTTCTAAACCCTAGATTTCATGCTTATATAGGTGTATACAAACTTAGGGCACTTATCCATGTAATTACAATCAATAGATATGCTTTTATACTAAAAATAGATCTAATTCCCGAGAGTTAAATAAAACACTCCCGCATAGGTAACCGACGTCGGTTAGCCCTAACTGATGCCAATTCCTCCTTGCCTGACTGATATCGGTCATAGGTGACCAATGCTAGTCCCTCCTTAACCGGTGTTAGTTACTGTGTTTTCCAACAAGTTTCATACTGCATGTTAATCTGAAGTAATTGAGCTCCACAACTCAACAATCTCCCACTTGGACATTAATTATTGCACCATACCTGTACAATGTCATTCTTGGATCCTTCCTCAGCTTTGTTTCTTCCTCTTCAAGTCTCAAACTCAAAGACCAATAGAAGTGGAGTGTAGCTCCAACTTCTCCTTTTCTAACGGCTTTGTTAGCATATCAACATGGTCCTCACTCATATGAATATTTTCCAGATTCAAATACCCATCCTCCAATACCTGCCATATGAAGTGATACCTCAATTGAATGTGTTTCATTCTTGAATGAAATGTTGAGTTCTTTACCAAGTGAATTGAACTCTGACCGTCACTGTACAATTTGCAATCATCTTTCTTCTTTCCCAACTCCTTCACGAACCTACTCATCCATATCATCTCATTGATAGCCTCTGTAGCTGCAACATACCATGCCTTTGTAATAGACAAAGCTACAACCTTTTGCAATCTTGAAATCTAGATAACTATTGTCCCACCTAATGTGAAAATATATCTAGAAGTGCTCATCCTACCATCCATATCTCCAGCCATATCCAAATAACACATAGCCACATAATGAAATATCCAAACCTCCATAACATAGTTGCATGCTATATGTCCCTTTCAAATACCTGAGAATCCATTGGACTGCTTTCCAATGCTCTTTAATTGGATTGGCCATATAGCTACTCACAACTCCCACTTCCTGTACAATGTTTGGTCTGGTACAAACCATAACATACATGAGACTCCCAACTACTGAATCATATGACACTCGTGTCATATATTTGACCTCCTCATGTGATGAAAGAAAATTATCTTTGCTCAATTTGAAGTGTTCAGCCATAGGTGTACTAACAGTTGCATTCTGCATCTTGAACCTTTCTAACACCCTATAGATATAATCCTCCTAAGACAAATACAATTTCTTGTTCTTCCTGTCTCTGTGTATTTGCATGCCAAGGATTTTTTTTTACAAATCCTAAATCCTTCATAGAAAATGTGTGAGCTAGCTTTCCCTTAAGCTCATCAATGTCCTGCAAACTAAATCCTGCAATGAGCATAACATCCACATATAGTAACAAAAGAATATAGCTCTCATTTTCAAGCTTCTTGAAATAAACACAATGGTCAGATTTACATCTCAAGTAACCATGCTCATGCATAAAACTATCAAACCTCATGTACCATTGTCTTGGAGCTTTCTTGAGCCCATATAGGCTCTTTTACAACCTACACACTAGTTTTTCCTTACCCTTGAGTTCATACCCAAGCAGTTGCTACATATAAATATCTTCATCCAAATCACCATGAAAGAAATCTGTCTTCACATCTAGTTTTTCTAAATGTAAATCTTCTACTGCAACTATACTCAATACAGTAAAAATAAAAGTCATCTTTACAACAAGAGAAAATATTTCACCAAATTCAATACCTGCTTTATCTGTAAATCCCTTTACTACCTTTTCTGTCCACCCTCTTCTTCCTTGATCCTGTAAACCACTTGTTATGTAATGTCCTCTTACCTACTTGTAACTTACCCAAATCTCAAGTCTGATTTTGTTCCAAGGAGTCCATCTCCTCATCCATGTCATGTTTCAACTGGACATGATTCTTATCCTACATTGCTTCTTTAAAAATTTCTGGTTCACCATTATTAGTCAATAATACATAAAATAAAGAAGGTGTAAATCTTTCTGGATGTTTACTTACCCTTTGTGACCTTCTCACAAGATTTTGGGGTACCAGATGCTAATTCTCGACCTCCTAGACATTTGTATTCAAATATGTCATTGACCGATGCCGGTCATCTATAACCGACGTTGGTTCTGCTAACCGATGCCGATTTGGAACTTCTGTAGCTGATACCGATTTTACTGACTGATGTCGGTCAAGGGTCAACTGACACCGACTACTGTGTAGCCCTGTAGGTATTAATTTTAAATCTGAGAATTTATTTTCATCCACAAACTTCTCAACCGGTTCATCCTTGGGTACCAAAATTTGATCCATGTACATTCTCTTTTCATTCCATTCAACATCACGACTCCTAATAATTTTAGAATTCTCTAAATCCCAAAAACGGAATCTGAAATCACCAGATCCATAACCAATGAAAGTGCATCTCTTAAATTTTGCATCCAACTTTTTCCTATTTTCCTTATCAATATGCACAAAAGCTTCTGAACCAAAAATTTTAAGAAAAGAAAGATATACCTCTTTTCCGGTCCAAGATTCCTCTGGTATTCCTCCATCTAGTGAACTTGAAGGCCCACTATTAATCAAATAAACCATTGTATCAACTGCTTCTGCCTAAAACTGCAAAGGCAATCCAGAATGTATCCTCATACTTCTAGCACATTCCATGATTATATTTTTTATTATTTCTGCAACACCATTCTCTTGTGGTGTTCTTAGAACCGTCCTTTCTATATGTATCTCATTCATTGAAAAATAATCATTGAAAGCCTTGCTACAGTATTCACCACTATTATTTCAGATCTAAGGCACTTTAACTTTGAATTTGATTCATTCTCAACAAGGGCTTTCCATCTTTTAAAAGTCTCAAAAACATTAGATTTACATTTAATACAATAAACCCATACTTTTTTGTAGCATCATTAATAAAAGTAACATAATACTGGGATCCTCCATGAAAATTTACCTGAGCTGTTCCTTACACATTTGAGTGTACAAGCTCTAATTTCTACTCTTTATTATTTTCCCCAACTTTGAGAAATCTCACTATCTTTTGCTTTCCAAAGACATAATGCTCACATAAATCAAGATCTAAATCTTTCAAATATGATAACTTACCCTTAGCCTTTAAGATCTGCATTCCTTTTTGACTCATATGGCCCAACCGATTATACCACATACATGCATATGAATCTGAAGTAGATAATGTAAAAAAGGAATCAGTAAAACATGTAGATAAATATAATGTTCCTACCTTCTTACCTCTTACCACAATAAAAACACCCTTGGTGACTTTCTAAGAGTCTACTGTAAATGTAACCATGTAACCATCCTCACCTAGTTGCCCTGCAGAACTAAGATTCCTTTCGAGGCTTGACACATGCCTCACATCTTTCAATACCCATGATGATTCCTCTGTACTCTTCATGAAAATTTATTCATTCAAGATTATACTAACCACATCATCAAACTTCAAAATATTATTAGCATATGATGTATTACTAACAACAATTACCAAGTTATGCCAACTATCAGGAAAAGAACACAAGAATAAAAGTGCTTTCACTTCATCATCAAATGATATATCAACTGATTTTAACTGATTTACAATAGATATGAAATCATTAAAATGACTAGATGCAGATCCACCTTAATGCATCTTAAAACTAAATAGTTTCTTCATCAAATAAACTTTTTTTGAAGCACTAGATTTTTCATATAAATTAACAAGATATTTCATTAACCCTACCATAGAAGTTGCTTGTATAATATTGGAAGCCATGAATGCTGACAAACTCAATCTTATAGACCCCAAAGCCTTTCTGTCAAGAATCTTCCATTCTTCATCAGTCATCTTTGTAGGTCTAGACTTCTCATCAAACGGTAAATACAAATCTCTTTGATACAAATAATCCTCAATCTACATCTTCCATAATTGATAATTACGACCGTCAAACTTCTCTACCTTGTATTTTTTTTCTTCTACCATTGTTGTAGCCCCCCCTCAATCAGAAAAACCCTTTGTGAGTAAATCTATCAACACATAAAAACCTCAAACAAAGCTCTGATACCAGTTATTGGGGTTAACACAAGGTTGTACAGATAATATATCAGTTCTAAACATACATGCAATGAAAACAAATATTCTACCAAAAAAATTATACAAAACAAGAGATATAAATCAACACCAAATTTAACGTGGTTCACCCAGTGTCGGCTACATCCCCCAAGAAACAAGCCAACCTCTTATCCAAAGCTTTGACAAGATATACAATGAAGAATTACAATATTCCACACCTCTCAGATGTACAATATTGTCTTTCACTCAAGCTTTTACTTCTCCAAGAATTCGCTCTCTCACAATTATTCTCACAATAATCATCAACTTTTGCAAGTTCTTAATTCTTTCTTCTAAACCCCAGCTTTCATGCTTATATAGGTGTATACAAACTTAGGGCACTTAGCCATGCAATTACAATCAATATATATGAGTTTATGCAAAAAATACATCTAATTCCCGAGAGTTAAATAAAACACTCCCGCACAAGTAATCGACACTGGTTATCCCTAACCGATGTCAGTTCCTCCTTGCCTGACTGATGTCACTCATAGGTGACCGATGTCGGTCCCTCCTTAACCGATGTCGGTTACTGTGTTTTCCAGCAAGTTTCATATTGCATGTTAATTCGAAGTAATTGAGCTCCACAACTCAACATGCATGTCATCATCAATAATATTTTGAGGTGGTGACAAGTTATTGTGATTAATTCTTTCATGTGGAATATCTCTATTAGTATGTTTTGCATAAAAATAGGTTTTTGAAATTTGTATTATTAAGTATATTATTACAATTTGTAATTTGAAAATAAATAATATGGATTAATTATTTATTTAATACATGGTACCTGGTGTGTATGTTGGTTACATTTGCATGAGCCCCTTTTTTGGATGGCTAAAATAAGATATAAGATTTCCTTTCTTGATTATTGGCCCGCTAGGTTCACCATATTTTGATTATCAGTCAAACATAGGAAAGGCATTTCTGGTTGTCTATATTGCAAGGTAGGTGTTTGCATTATTTGGGCTAGTGTTTGGAATATGCAATAGGCGTTTGGAATATGTAGTCGGGCATCTAGATTATAAGGTTGCGTGTATGAAATTATGCGGTTGGGCATTTGGAATATTTTTTTTTCCCTTGGGGCATCTGTGTAATGCAACTAGGAATCTAGACTATGTCACCATGCATTTGGAGTATCTATTCATGCAGCTACAGTCAGACATATGAACTATGTTGTTAGACATCTGGGTTATGTGGTTGAGCTCATCCATCAGGTATCTTTTATGTAAGAGATTTATGACATTTAAATTTCACATATGCTTAGATTTTTTATTAGTATATTTTGGTGAATGTACATGATTGGTGTTTCGAGGTAGTGGTGATATACATGCATAAGTATGAAATTAATTTTAAACACTAGGCAATCAGACCCAAAAAAGTAAATTGCATCCCAAGATTTTAGGTGAAATATTTCTTCGTATGAATCCTCAAATTCACCAAATGTAAATATTATTGAATTAGCAAAGATCCGCCACTAAAACTTACCTTCTTTAGGGTTCCTCTTGAGACAAGAATTACTCTTGCATTTCTTGCGCAATAACCTTATATATATATATATATATATATATTTTATTTGTATTTTTTAATTTTGGTACAAAATTTCTTTCCAAAACTTCCTTTTCTTATGTCAAGAAACCTTGTAGACATTGAGTAACTAGTTAGGTTGGGGCTTGTGTTCTCAATGGGGATACATTTGTGGGAATCATACCATGTTGTTTTATTAATTCATCTTATATTATCTCCATAGTGATGAAGAAGGTGATATTTAATGGATGTTTGGATTTATACCCCTCAAATCACACACTATTTTAATCATTTACTTGTGTTATCTTATCTTGTAGCATGACATACATCCACACCTTCTCTGGTAAAATTAGGTTTGCATTAATATTTTACCTATTTTTTCCAAACCAATCTCATAGCTTTTTTTATCCTTAAATTTTATGTATGATGTTGCTATAAACATCCACCCATCATGCTTAGAATCACACGTACTAGCTCAAATTACCACCATAGGAAACATGTAGAGGTGGCATATCACACCAACATATCACACAAGGAAACAACTTATATGCTCACCCAAGGTATAAGAATAGACCAATCATCTCCCTTTTATGAATTCAACTCGTGGAATACGATGATTATAATAGCCAACTTAACGTATCATGAATTAACCAACACATAATAAACTAGCCATGAATAATGGGTACTTGTAATAAACATTATACTAATTCCTCAATGAGTATATATTGTTATGGGGATTTTCCCTTCTTCAATTTAACTAATAATGATACTATCCCTTGATATCGAGTTTACAATTATTTATATAGTAGTATTTACTTAGTGCACTTGCCACATGGTGCCAATTCTTATATGGAGGTTCTAAACATCATCATTATCCCATTTGTAACTTTGGTCCACTTATGAACTATGGTCAACTTGTTTTCACACCCCAAATATTTTTATTCCTCATGTAAGTGAACCTCGACTAGAATTTAATTGTTTGATTAACTAAAATTAACTAATATGTAGTATGTGGGAATGTTAATCTAACTAAATGTAGTAAATAAGTATATAAAGTTACCAAACAACTATGTAAAAAGAAAATGATAACCCTAATGTGCAAGAGAGAAGAGAAAATAACTTATATGAATAGAAGATGCCAGCAGAACTGTGTCACAGAGGTGGATGTGGAAACTGGAAGTAGGAATGACTATACAGGATCCCTAAAAAGGATGGATCTAGGCTGATTCTCTAGATTGGAGCACCTGGAGAGGGACTGGGGCACCTATAAGGGCTCTAATTTGTAAAATGGGTGTCATGGTCTGCGCAAAAGTTATGAATATGGATCTCATAGGGTTGGAAGGTGGTCTGAAACCCTAATTGTGTGTCGCATCAGAGCCAATAACCCAAGATGATGTAAAGACTTGTAAAAGAACAAAAGAAGTATCAAAACCCTAAAAAAATAATGATGCAAATGAATGGGTTGGAGTGACCTCAGCTTCTAAAACAGTGGGATTACTAACTAGCATTGCAGTACGTTTCAAAACCAAATGTAGTTTTGGTGAGTGTGTACATAATGTGCCCTAGGTACTCTTATGCCAGTCACACTTTGTGAATTAGCGGAGAAATAACTAAATGTAATATTATGTGTGCATGGAATAGAATATAATCCCTCCCCCTATGAAGTGTGTGATGCAGATGTCCTAGCCTTGTGCCTTGTGATGGAGCTATGTGGATGTAAGTGATCTCTAATGTAATAGATGGATGATAGTAGTGAATGATGCTAGGTCCCTCATTATGGTCTCATAACTTTATATTTATAGGGTTCTCTTGATCTAATTTCATAATTAACCTCGAAATGACTAACCACCAAAAAGATAAGAAGATAAAATGAATAGAAAGAGCCCAAAATATGGCAGGAAAATACAAAAAGGACTAGGGCATCCCTAGTGGGACCAGGGCACCCATGGGCGCTGCAATCAAGGCTAAAATAATGTGGGATGACAGAATCTGACTGGGCATGTGATGTAAAATATCAAGAATGACGAAATATAAATAAAATAAGATGGTCAAAAGACGGGGTTAGTTTTCTTCACTCAAGAACCTTTTAAATAGTAGTATGAGACTAGGATAAATAATGTCTAAAGTGCATGATTTTGTGACTACATTTTCCCCCCACTTTATGTTGGGAGTGGAAATCTTGGTAACATAAAATAGATAGCGATGTGTACCCGATGTCTATGAAGAGTGTAATAGAAACGTGCCAAAGGACTAGACCAAGCATGAAATGACAAAAGATGGAGGAACATGGAAATTAAAGATGAAAAATGCGCAAAAAAAGTGATGAGAGTGACCTAGGGTGAAAACACGTGTCTATTTGTTGACATGTGTGATGTACCTACATGGTTAGTATGGTGTGTGCTGTTGTGAAGTGTTGTTGTTGTTGCGGTTATTGTTTTTGGTTGTTATTTTCCCCATTTAAAAGCTTATTTCTCATATGACCGGATCTACATGGAGAAAATGATCAAGTATTCTAATATGTATGTGTAAAAATGTAATGTAAAAGACACATGTAAAAGTATGTAAATTTCAAGTACGTAAATGAAAAAGTGTAAATGGAACATGTGCACCTGATCCATGTTGAGAAAGAGAGTGTAAAAGGATATCCTATACTTCTAGAGTTTTTTGGGTGATCTGACGTCATAGGTCAAAGAAGTATAGGGAGGAAATGCTCTGTGTCCTCCAACCTTTAACTGATTCCCTGAACTATGTTGTGAAGAGATCTCTATATTTTCCTAGTTTTTTAGGCGATCCGATGTCGGTGGTAGAAGAAGTTATAGGGAGAGTTTCGTTGTATCCTCCAAACTTTCACTTCTCCTTCGAATGCTAAGGACAACATGCCCTATAAAATCCGTTGTGTATGGAGTTCGTAGACTAGTCTGAACTCACTGCTATATGTAACCCACAATGCCAAGGGCAGAAAGTGCACATGAAATGAATCGGTGTAAATACACTATGTTAGTATGTAAACCCCAAATGATGCCCCCCTCTTTGGGGGCGTATGTGACATTGTTGATAAGAGAATGTGGCCATAAAAGAGGACAAACAAGATGAAATGTACCTTGGAAAGTTCTTAGTAGAAACCAAGGCACACACGAACAAGAAGGATAACCAAAGACAAGTGTTAGTGTAAACAAGCATGCATATAGAAAATAGTGTGTAAGCTACGCAAACAGTTTAAAAGCTACTAGGAAATGTAGTAAACACATAAGAAGACAAAGTAATCCATACAAAGTGGTTTGAAAACATGGGACATCACTCATGATGTCACAAGAAATGCAAGGCCATCATGGTCGTAAACACAAACAATTGTTCACACCAAACATAGGGCAAATCCCACATACAAGAAGCAAACAAAGAAAAACAATGTAACAAAAAAATATGGAAGAAAATATCCCTACATAACAGATGCTACACATGAATCACCCGTTAACATGTTAGAAAGATAACTAGTATGTCAAGAGTGTGTATAAGCAAGTAATGTAAAGTTCTAAGTATAAAATGAAACAATAACACCTGGAAGAGACAAATGTGGATGCCCCCAGTGACCAGTGTAGGAAGGGTATAAGAAAACATCCATGTTGTGTGTAAGATACATGTATCATCGATCACAACTAGAAAAATACGTGAACACACATGTGTGGATGATATAGAAAAATGACATATAAGTAATCAAATTAGCATGTGTAATAAAGTGACCATGGACAAGAAAAAGTAAACAAGAGTAAAATAAACCATAATATGTAGTATGTTTTGGATGGATGGAATGGAATGCAAGATGGAGTGACAGGAACATCGTGCCCCTAAAGTGAATGGAATTGTTTGTAGTGAGTTTCATTTAGTTTGCCTCCTCAGTAGTTAAGAATGAACCGTAAACGAGAGTGCGTCATCGGGAAATGGTCAAATAGTGTGTGTTGTGTCTAGCGTGTTGTGATGAGTGTGTACATATGTTGCTGAGATATGACTGAGAAATGATGTGTGTGTGAGATTTATAGCCGAAGTGTATATCACGATCAAATTGAACATATAAGTGATGATTTAGCCTAAGTGTAATATTTATGGATGTTTGGATTTATACCGCCCTCCAAATCACACCTATTTTAAATCATTTACTTGTGTTATCTTATCTTTTATCATGAACATACTCCACCACACCTTCTCTTGTAGAAATTAGGTTTCAAATTAATATTGTTACGCTTTTTTTCCAACAGAAGGAAAAAAAGGTAGGGGAAGATGGGAGGGAAGGGAGAAAAAGAGAGGAAGACGGGGGGGGAAAGAAAAAAAAAGAGGTAATGAAAGGGAGAAGAAGGGCAATCTCATAGCTTTTTTTATCCTTAAATTTATGTATGATGTTTGCTATAAACATTCCACCCATCATGCTTATAATCACACGTACTAGCCAATCCCACCTAGGAGGAACATGTAGAGGGAATGGCATATCACAGACCAACATATCACAAAGGAAACAACTTATCTGCTCACGGCCAGGTATAAGAAATAGACCACTCATCTCGCCCCTTTTAATGAATTCAACTCGTGGAATCGATGATTATACTAGCCACTTAACGTATCAGGAATAACCAACACATAATAAACTAGCCCAGGCATAATGTTTACTTGTAATAAACATTATAACATTATACTCCTTCCTCAATAGAGTATATTGTTTTTTAATGGGGAGTTTTCCCTCTCAAGTTTTAAAACTAATAATGATACTATCAATCCTGAGATCGAGTTTACAATTATTTAATAGTAAGTATTACTTAGTGTCACTTGCCACATGGTGCCAATTCCTTATAATGGAGGTTTCTAAACATCATCATTAGCCATTTGTTACCTTTGTTCCACTTTATGAACTATGGTCAACTATGTTTTCACACCCCACATATTTTTATTCATCATGTAAGTGAACCTCGACTAGAATTTAATTGTTTTGATTAACTAAAATTACTAATATGTAGTTATGATGGGAATGTTAATCTACTAAAATGTAGTAAATATATATAAAAGGTTACCAACACTATGTAAAAAAGAAGAGATAACCCTAATGTGGCGCAGAGAGAAGAGAAAATAATCCTATATGAATAGAAGATTGCCATCAGAACTGTGTCACACAAAACAGAGGTGGATGTGGAAATTGAAGTAGGAATACTATACAGATCCCTAAAAAGGAATCTAAGGCTGATTCCTCGGGGGGGTAGATTGGGACAGCAAAGCCTGGTAGAGGGACGGGGAGCACCTATAAGGGCGCTAATGTGTTAAAATGGGTGTCATGGTCTGCTCAAAAGGTATTTAATGAATAGGTGGATCTCATAGGGTTGGAAGGTGAGTCCTGAAACCCTAAGTTTTTGTAGTGTCGCATCAGAAAGCCATAACCCAGATGATGTAAAGGCCGTGTAAAGGAACAAAGAAGTATCACAAGCCCCTAAAACAATAATGAGGCAAATGAATGGGTGGGATGACCTCAGCTTCTAAACAGTGGATTACTAACTAAGGCCAATTGCAGTAAACGTTTCAAAACAAATGTAGTTTTGTGAGTGTGTACATAATGTGCCCTATGTGGCTAGGTACTCTTATCCATTCACACTTTGTGAATTAGCGAGAAATCCTAATGAATATTATGTGTGCATGGGAATAGAATAAACCCCCCTCCCCCTATGAAGTGTGTGATGCAGATGTCCAGCCTTGTGCCGTGTGATGAGCTATGTGGATGTAAGTGGATCCTCTAATGTAATAGATGGATTAGTAGGTATTTGAATGATGCTAGGGTCCCTCATTATGGTCTCATAACTTTATATTATAAGGGGTTTCTCAGTTGATCTAATTTCATAATTACCTCGAAATGACTAACCACCAAAAATATAAGAAGATCAATGCATCGAAAGAGCCCAAAATATGGGCAGGAAAATACCAAAAAATGACTAGGTCAATCCCTAGTGGGACAGTGGCAAACGCATGGTTCGCTGGCAATTCGAAGTGCTAAATAATGTGGGGATGACAGAATTCTGACTGGGGCATTATGGGATGTAAAAATATCGAGAATAGACAGAAATAAAATAAAATAAGATGGTCAAAGACGGGTTATTTTTCTTCATCAAGACCTTTTAAATAGTAGTATAGACATGGATAAATAATGTCTAAAGTGCATGATTTTTTGTGACTGACAATTTTCCCACCCA
The DNA here is from genome assembly GCA_019776745.2 of Taxus chinensis. Lineage (NCBI taxonomy): Eukaryota > Viridiplantae > Streptophyta > Pinopsida > Cupressales > Taxaceae > Taxus > Taxus chinensis. The sequence continues at coordinate 142,510,221 of CM034156.1, read as the reverse complement.
CTTGATGTGTGATGGAAATCTTGGTAACACTTTAAAATAGATAGCAGCTGTGTACCCGATGTCGTATTAAGAGTGGAATAGAAACTGCCAAGGACATACCAAGCATGAAAGTGAACAAATAAATGGAGGAACAGAAATTAAAGATGAAAAATGCGCAGCAAAAGTGATTGGAGAGTGAACCTATGGGTGGAAACACTGTCTATTTGTTGACATTTTGATGTACCTACAAACTGGTTGGAGTATGGTGTGTGACTGTTGATGAAGGATGTTTTTGTTGTTGCGGTTATGTTTTGTGGTTATTATTTTCCCCTTCCGGGGCCCTTCCCCATTTTAAAAGCTTATTTCTCATATGAACCGGTTCTACATGGAGAAAGATGATCAAGTATTCTATATGTATGTGTAAAACTGTAATGTAAAAGACACATGGTAAAGTATGTAAATTTCAAGTCTAAATTGAAAAAAGAGTGTAATGGTGAACATGTGCCCCTGATCCCTGTTGAGAAAAGAATAGTGTACAAAGGATATCCTGCGTACTCTAGAGTTTTTTGGGTTATCTGACGTCATAGGTCAAAGAAGTATAGGGAGAATGCTCTGTGTCCTCCAACCTTTACACTGTTCCCACTGAACTGATGTGGGTAAGGGAGATCTCTTAATTTTAATTCCTAGTTTTTTAGTCGCTCCGATGTCGGTTGTAAGAAGAATTATAGGGAGGTATTCGTTGTATCCGTCCAAACTTTCACTTCTCCTTCGAATGCTAAAGGAACAAACATGCCCTATAAAATTCCGTTGTGTTGGAGTTCGTAACTAGTCTGAACTCACATTGCATATGTAACCCACAATAGCCAGGGCAGAAAGTGGCACTGAATGAATCGGTGTAATACACTATGTTAGTCTGTAAACCCCAATGAGCCCCACTCTTTGGGGCGTATGGTTACATTGTTGATAAGAGAATGTGGCCATAAAAGGAGGACACACAAGATGAAATTACCTATTAGGAAATTCTTAGTAGAAAACCAAGCACACACGAACAAGAAGAGATAACACAGACAAGTGTTTCGTGTAAACAAGCACTGCCTATAGAAAATAGTGTGCACGCTACGCAACGTTTTACAACGCCTCTGAAATGTAGTAAACACATAAGAAGATCAAAGTAATCCATAAACAAAGTGGTTTAAAACATGGGACAATCATCACTCATGATGTCACAAGAAATGCAAGGCGCATCATGGTCCGGAAACACAACACGTGTTTCACAAACCAAACTGGGGCAAATCCCACATCAAAGGAAGCAAAACAAGAAAACAATGTAACACAAAAATATGGCGAAAATTCCCACATAACAGATGCTACACATGAATCAACCCGTTCCATGTTGAAAGATAACTAGTATGTCAAGAGTGTGTTAAGCAAGTGAATGTAAATTATCTAAGTATAGGGAAAAATGAAACAATAACAGCCTGGAAGAGACAATGTGGATTGCCCCCA